>OW387028.1:0-1200000 GCA_936439885.1 Nowickia ferox
ATGTTAGGCGTAAATATGTACAAATACTACAACACAGCCACCTATATATGTATATCTACATAAAAGACACAAAACATCACACTAAAATCACCAACAGCACAAATACAGCACACATAAATACATACATACACACATGTGCTTATCACTAAATCGATATTAGGCGTAAATATGTACAAAATACTACAACACAGCCACCTATATATGTATATCTACATAAAAGACACAAAACATCACACTAAAAACACCAACAGCACAAATACAGCACACATAAATACATACATACACACATGTGCTTATCACTAAATCGATATTAGGCGTAAATATGTACCAAATACTACAACACAGCCACCTATATATGTATATCTACATAAAAGACACAAAACATCACACTAAAAACACCAACAGCACAAATACAGCACACATAAATACATACATACACACATGTGCTTATCACTAAATCGATATTAGGCGTAAATATGTACCAAATACTACAAACACAGCCACCTATATATGTATATCTACATAAAAGACACAAAACATCACACTAAAAACACCAACAGCACAAATACAGCACACATAAATACATACATACACACATGTGCTTATCACTAAATCGATATTAGGCGTAAATATGTACCAAATACTACAACACAGCCACCTATATATGTATATCTACATAAAAGACACAAAACATCACACTAAAATCACCAACAAGCACAAATACAGCACACATAAATACATACATACACACATGTGCTTATCACTAAATCGATATTAGGCGTAAATATGTACCAAATACTACAACACAGCCACCTATATATGTATATCTACATAAAAGACACAAAACATCACACTAAAAACACCAACAGCACAAATACAGCACACATAAATACATACATACACACATGTGCTTATCACTAAATCGATATTAGGCGTAAATATGTACCAAATACTACAACACAGCCACCTATATATGTATATCTACATAAAAGACACAAAACATCACACTAAAAACACCAACAGCACAAATACAGCACACATAAATACATACATACACACATGTGCTTATCACTAAATCGATATTAGGCGTAAATATGTACCAAATACTACAACCACAGCCACCTATATATGTATATCTACATAAAAGACACAAAACATCACACTAAAAACACCAACAGCACAAATACAGCACACATAAATACATACATACACACATGTGCTTATCACTAAATCGATATTAGGCGTAAATATGTACCAAATACTACAACACAGCCACCTATATATGTATATCTACATAAAAGACACAAAACATCACACTAAAAACACCAACAGCACAAATACAGCACACATAAATACATACATACACACATGTGCTTATCACTAAATCGATATTAGGCGTAAATATGTACCAAATACTACAACACAGCCACCTATATATGTATATCTACATAAAAGACACAAAACATCACACTAAAAACACCAACAGCACAAATACAGCACACATAAATACATACATACACACATGTGCTTATCACTAAATCGATATTAGGCGTAAATATGTACCAAATACTACAACACAGCCACCTATATATGTATATCTACATAAAAGACACAAAACATCACACTAAAAACACCAACAACACAAATACAGCACACATAAATACATACATACACACATGTGCTTATCACTAAATCGATATTAGGCGTAAATATGTACCAAATACTACAACACAGCCACCTATATATGTATATCTACATAAAAGACACAAAACATCACACTAAAAACACCAACAGCACAAATACAGCACACATAAATACATACATACACACATGTGCTTATCACTAAATCGATATTAGGCGTAAATATGTACCAAATACTACAACACAGCCACCTATATATGTATATCTACATAAAAGACACAAAACATCACACTAAAAACACCAACAGCACAAATACAGCACACATAAATACATACATACACACATGTGCTTATCACTAAATCGATATTAGGCGTAAATATGTACCAAATACTACAACACAGCCACCTATATATGTATATCTACATAAAAGACACAAAACATCACACTAAAGACACCAACAGCACAAATACAGCACACATAAATACATACATACACACATGGGCTTATCACTAAATCGATATTAGGCGTAAATATGTACCAAATACTACAACACAGCCACCTATATATGTATATCTACATAAAAGACACAAAACATCACACTAAAATCACCAACAGCACAAATACAGCACACATAAATACATACATACACACATGTGCTTATCACTAAATCGATATTAGGCGTAAATATGTACCAAATACTACAACACAGCCACCTATATATGTATATCTACATAAAAGACACAAAACATCACACTAAAAACACCAACAGCACAAATACAGCACACATAAATACATACATACACACATGTGCTTATCACTAAATCGATATTAGGCGTAAATATGTACCAAATACTACAACACAGCCACCTATATATGTATATCTACATAAAAGACACAAAACATCACACTAAAAACACCAACAGCACAAATACAGCACACATAAATACATACATACACACATGTGCTTATCACTAAATCGATATTAGGCGTAAATATGTACCAAATACTACAACACAGCCACCTATATATGTATATCTACATAAAAGACACAAAACATCACACTAAAAACACCAACAGCACAAATACAGCACACATAAATACATACATACACACATGTGCTTATCACTAAATCGATATTAGGCGTAAATATGTACCAAATACTACAATACAGCCACCTATATATGTATATCTACATAAAAGACACAAAACATCACACTAAAATCACCAACAGCACAAATACAGCACACATAAATACATACATACACACATGTGCTTATCACTAAATCGATATTAGGCGTAAATATGTACCAAATACTACAACACAGCCACCTATATATGTATATCTACATAAAAGACACAAAACATCACACTAAAAACACCAACAGCACAAATACAGCACACATAAATACATACATACACACATGTGCTTATCACTAAATCGATATTAGGCGTAAATATGTACCAAATACTACAACACAGCCACCTATATATGTATATCTACATAAAAGACACAAAACATCACACTAAAAACACCAACAGCACAAATACAGCACACATAAATACATACATACACACATGTGCTTATCTCTAAATCGATATTAGGCGTAAATATGTACCAAATACTACAACACAGCCACCTATATATGTATATCTACATAAAAGACACAAAACATCACACTAAAAACACCAACAGCACAAATACAGCACACATAAATACATACATACACACATGTGCTTATCACTAAATCGATATTAGGCGTAAATATGTACCAAATACTACAACACAGCCACCTATATATGTATATCTACATAAAAGACACAAAACATCACACTAAAAACACCAACAGCACAAATACAGCACACATAAATACATACATACACACATGTGCTTATCACTAAATCGATATTAGGCGTAAATATGTACCAAATACTACAACACAGCCACCTATATATGTATATCTACATAAAAGACACAAAACATCACACTAAAAACACCAACAGCACAAATACAGCACACATAAATACATACATACACACATGTGCTTATCACTAAATCGATATTAGGCGTAAATATGTACCAAATACTACAACACAGCCACCTATATATGTATATCTACATAAAAGACACAAAATATCACACTAAAATCACCAACAGCACAAATACAGCACACATAAATACATACATACACACATGTGCTTATCACTAAATCGATATTAGGCGTAAATATGTACCAAATACTACAACACAGCCACCTATATATGTATATCTACATAAAAGACACAAAACATCACACTAAAAAACACCAACAGCACAAATACAGCACACATAAATACATACATACACACATGTGCTTATCACTAAATCGATATTAGGCGTAAATATGTACCAAATACTACAACACAGCCACCTATATATGTATATCTACATAAAAGACACAAAACATCACACTAAAAACACCAACAGCACAAATACAGCACACATAAATAACACACATGTGCTTATCACTAAATCGATATTAGGCGTAAATATGTACCAAATACTACAACACAGCCACCTATATATGTATATCTACATAAAAGACACAAAACATCACACTAAAAACACCAACAGCACAAATACAGCACACATAAATACATACATACACACATGTGCTTATCACTAAATCGATATTAGGCGTAAATATGTACCAAATACTACAACACAGCCACCTATATATGTATATCTACATAAAAGACACAAAACATCACACTAAAATCACCAACAGCACAAATACAGCACACATAAATACATACATACACACATGTGCTTATCACTAAATCGATATTAGGCGTAAATATGTACCAAATACTACAACACAGCCACCTATATATGTATATCTACATAAAAGACACAAAACATCACACTAAGAACACCAACAGCACAAATACAGCACACATAAATACATACATACACACATGTGCTTATCACTAAATCGATATTAGGCGTAAATATGTACCAAATACTACAACACAGCCACCTATATATGTATATCTACATAAAAGACACAAAACATCACACTAAAAACACCAACAGCACAAATACAGCACACATAAATACATACATACACACATGTGCTTATCACTAAATCGATATTAGGCGTAAATATGTACCAAATACTACAACACAGCCACCTATATATGTATATCTACATAAAAGACACAAAACATCACACTAAAAACACCAACAGCACAAATACAGCACACATAAATACATACATACACACATGTGCTTATCACTAAATCGATATTAGGCGTAAATATGTACCAAATACTACAACACAGCCACCTATATATGTATATCTACATAAAAGACACAAAACATCACACTAAAAACACCAACAGCACAAATACAGCACACATAAATACATACATACACACATGTGCTTATCACTAAATCGATATAAGGCGTAAATATGTACCAAATACTACAACACAGCCACCTATATATGTATATCTACATAAAAGACACAAAACATCACACTAAAAACACCAACAGCACAAATACAGCACACATAAATACATACATACACACATGTGCTTATCACTAAATCGATATTAGGCGTAAATATGTACCAAATACTACAACACAGCCACCTATATATGTATATCTACATAAAAGACACAAAACATCACACTAAAAACACCAACAGCACAAATACAGCACAAATAAATACATACATACACACATGTGCTTATCACTAAATCGATATTAGGCGTAAATATGTACCAAATACTACAACACAGCCACCTATATATGTATATCTACATAAAAGACACAAAACATCACACTAAAAACACCAACAGCACAAATACAGCACACATAAATACATACATACACACATGTGCTTATCACTAAATCGATATAAGGCGTAAATATGTACCAAATACTACAACACAGCCACCTATATATGTATATCTACATAAAAGACACAAAACATCACACTAAAAACACCAACAGCACAAATACAGCACACATAAATACATACATACACACATGTGCTTATCACTAAATCGATATTAGGCGTAAATATGTACCAAATACTACAACACAGCCACCTATATATGTATATCTACATAAAAGACACAAAACATCACACTAAAAACACCAACAGCACAAATACAGCACAAATAAATACATACATACACACATGTGCTTATCACTAAATCGATATTAGGCGTAAATATGTACCAAATACTACAACACAGCCACCTATATATGTATATCTACATAAAAGACACAAAACATCACACTAAAAACCAAGGCACCAACAGCACAAATACAGCACACATAAATACATACATACACACATGTGCTTATCACTAAATCGATATTAGGCGTAAATATGTACCAAATACTACAACACAGCCACCTATATATGTATATCTACATAAAAGACACAAAACATCACACTAAAAACACCAACAGCACAAATACAGCACACATAAATACATACATACACACATGTGCTTATCACTAAATCGATATTAGGCGTAAATATGTACCAAATACTACAACACAGCCACCTATATATGTATATCTACATAAAAGACACAAAACATCACACTAAAATCACCAACAGCACAAATACAGCACACATAAATACATACATACACACATGTGCTTATCACTAAATCGATATTAGGCATAAATATGTACCAAATACTACAACACAGCCACCTATATATGTATATCTACATAAAAGACACAAAACATCACACTAAAAACACCAACAGCACAAATACAGCACACATAAATACATACATACACACATGTGCTTATCACTAAATCGATATTAGGCGTAAATATGTACCAAATACTACAACACAGCCCACCTATATATGTATATCTACATAAAAGACACAAAACATCACACTAAAAACACCAACAGCACAAATACAGCACACATAAATACATACATACACACATGTGCTTATCACTAAATCGATATTAGGCGTAAATATGTACCAAATACTACAACACAGCCACCTATATATGTATATCTACATAAAAGACACAAAATATCACACTAAAATCACCAACAGCACAAATACAGCACACATAAATACATAGATACACACATGTGCTTATCACTAAATCGATATTAGGCGTAAATATGTACCAAATACTACAACACAGCCACCTATATATGTATATCTACATAAAAGACACAAAACATCACACTAAAAACACCAACAGCACAAATACAGCACACATAAATACATACATACACACATGTGCTTATCACTAAATCGATATTAGGCGTAAATATGTACCAAATACTACAACACAGCCACCTATATATGTATATCTACATAAAAGACACAAAACATCACACTAAAAACACCAACAGCACAAATACAGCACACATAAATACATACATACACACATGTGCTTATCACTAAATCGATATTAGGCGTAAATATGTACCAAATACTACAACACAGCCACCTATATATGTATATCTACATAAAAGACACAAAATATCACACTAAAATCACCAACAGCACAAATACAGCACACATAAATACATACATACACACATGTGCTTATCACTAAATCGATATTAGGCGTAAATATGTACCAAATACTACAACACAGCCACCTATATATGTATATCTACATAAAAGACACAAAACATCACACTAAAAACACCAACAGCACAAATACAGCACACATAAATACATACATACACACATGTGCTTATCACTAAATCGATATTAGGCGTAAATATGTACCAAATACTACAACACAGCCACCTATATATGTATATCTACATAAAAGACACAAAATATCACACTAAAATCACCAACAGCACAAATACAGCACACATAAATACATACATACACACATGTGCTTATCACTAAATCGATATTAGGCGTAAATATGTACCAAATACTACAACACAGCCACCTATATATGTATATCTACATAAAAGACACAAAACATCACACTAAAAACACCAACAGCACAAATACAGCACACATAAATACATACATACACACATGTGCTTATCACTAAATCGATATTAGGCGTAAATATGTACCAAATACTACAACACAGCCACCTATATATGTATATCTACATAAAAGACACAAAATATCACACTAAAATCACCAACAGCACAAATACAGCACACATAAATACATACATACACACATGTCCTTATCACTAAATCGATATTAGGCGTAAATATGTACCAAATACTACAACACAGCCACCTATATATGTATATCTACATAAAAGACACAAAACATCACACTAAAAACACCAACAGCACAAATACAGCACACATAAATACATACATACACACATGTGCTTATCACTAAATCGATATTAGGCGTAAATATGTACCAAATACTACAAACACAGCCACCTATATATGTATATCTACATAAAAGACACAAAACATCACACTAAAATCACCAACAGCACAAATACAGCACACATAAATACATACATACACACATGTGCTTATCACTAAATCGATATTAGGCGTAAATATGTACCAAATACTACAACACAGCCACCTATATATGTATATCTACATAAAAGACACAAAACATCACACTAAAAACACCAACAGCACAAATACAGCACACATAAATACATACATACACACATGTGCTTATCACTAAATCGATATTAGGCGTAAATATGTACCAAATACTACAACACAGCCACCTATATATGTATATCTACATAAAAGACACAAAACATCACACTAAAAACACCAACAGCACAAATACAGCACACATAAATACATACATACACACATGTGCTTATCACTAAATCGATATTAGGCGTAAATATGTACCAAATACTACAACACAGCCACCTATATATGTATATCTACATAAAAGACACAAAACATCACACTAAAAACACCAACAGCACAAATACAGCACACATAAATACATACATACACACATGTGCTTATCACTAAATCGATATTAGGCGTAAATATGTACCAAATACTACAACACAGCCACCTATATATGTATATCTACATAAAAGACACAAAACATCACACTAAAAACACCAACAGCACAAATACAGCACACATAAATACATACATACACACATGTGCTTATCACTAAATCGATATTAGGCGTAAATATGTACCAAATACTACAACACAGCCACCTATATATGTATATCTACATAAAAGACACAAAACATCACACTAAAAACACCAACAGCACAAATACAGCACACATAAATACATACATACACACATGTGCTTATCACTAAATCGATATTAGGCGTAAATATGTACCAAATACTACAACACAGCCACCTATATATGTATATCTACATAAAAGACACAAAATATCACACTAAAATCACCAACAGCACAAATACAGCACACATAAATACATACATACACACATGTCCTTATCACTAAATCGATATTAGGCGTAAATATGTACCAAATACTACAACACAGCCACCTATATATGTATATCTACATAAAAGACACAAAACATCACACTAAAAACACCAACAGCACAAATACAGCACACATAAATACATACATACACACATGTGCTTATCACTAAATCGATATTAGGCGTAAATATGTACCAAATACTACAACACAGCCACCTATATATGTATATCTACATAAAAGACACAAAACATCACACTAAAATCACCAACAGCACAAATACAGCACACATAAATACATACATACACACATGTGCTTATCACTAAATCGATATTAGGCGTAAATATGTACCAAATACTACAACACAGCCACCTATATATGTATATCTACATAAAAGACACAAAACATCACACTAAAAACACCAACAGCACAAATACAGCACACATAAATACATACATACACACATGTGCTTATCACTAAATCGATATTAGGCGTAAATATGTACCAAATACTACAACACAGCCACCTATATATGTATATCTACATAAAAGACACAAAACATCACACTAAAAACACCAACAGCACAAATACAGCACACATAAATACATACATACACACATGTGCTTATCACTAAATCGATATTAGGCGTAAATATGTACCAAATACTACAACACAGCCACCTATATATGTATATCTACATAAAAGACACAAAACATCACACTAAAAACACCAACAGCACAAATACAGCACACATAAATACATACATACACACATGTGCTTATCACTAAATCGATATTAGGCGTAAATATGTACCAAATACTACAACACAGCCACCTATATATGTATATCTACATAAAAGACACAAAACATCACACTAAAAACACCAACAGCACAAATACAGCACACATAAATACATACATACACACATGTGCTTATCACTAAATCGATATTAGGCGTAAATATGTACCAAATACTACAACACAGCCACCTATATATGTATATCTACATAAAAGACACAAAACATCACACTAAAATCACCAACAGCACAAATACAGCACACATAAATACATACATACACACATGTGCTTATCACTAAATCGATATTAGGCATAAATATGTACCAAATACTACAACACAGCCACCTATATATGTATATCTACATAAAAGACACAAAACATCACACTAAAAACACCAACAGCACAAATACAGCACACATAAATACATACATACACACATGTGCTTATCACTAAATCGATATTAGGCGTAAATATGTACCAAATACTACAACACAGCCACCTATATATGTATATCTACATAAAAGACACAAAACATCACACTAAACACACCAACAGCACAAATACAGCACACATAAATACATACATACACACATGTGCTTATCACTAAATCGATATTAGGCGTAAATATGTACCAAATACTACAACACAGCCACCTATATATGTATATCTACATAAAAGACACAAAACATCACACTAAAAACACCAACAGCACAAATACAGCACACATAAATACATACATACACACATGTGCTTATCACTAAATCGATATTAGGCGTAAATATGTACCAAATACTACAACACAGCCACCTATATATGTATATCTACATAAAAGACACAAAACATCACACTAAAATCACCAACAGCACAAAAACAGCACACATAAATACATACATACACACATGTGCTTATCACTAAATCGATATTAGGCGTAAATATGTACCAAATACTACAACACAGCCACCTATATATGTATATCTACATAAAAGACACAAAACATCACACTAAAATCACCAACAGCACAAATACAGCACACATAAATACATACATACACACATGTGCTTATCACTAAATCGATATTAGGCATAAATATGTACCAAATACTACAACACAGCCACCTATATATATGTATATCTACATAAAAGACACAAAACATCACACTAAAAACACCAACAGCACAAATACAGCACACATAAATACATACATACACACATGTGCTTATCACTAAATCGATATTAGGCATAAATATGTACCAAATACTACAACACAGCCACCTATATATGTATATCTACATAAAAGACACAAAACATCACACTAAAAACACCAACAGCACAAATACAGCACACATAAATACATACATACACACATGTGCTTATCACTAAATCGATATTAGGCGTAAATATGTACCAAATACTACAACACAGCCACCTATATATGTATATCTACATAAAAGACACAAAACATCACACTAAAATCACCAACAGCACAAAAACAGCACACATAAATACATACATACACACATGTGCTTATCACTAAATCGATATTAGGCATAAATATGTACCAAATACTACAACACAGCCACCTATATATGTATATCTACATAAAAGACACAAAACATCACACTAAAAACACCAACAGCACAAATACAGCACACATAAATACATACATACACACATGTGCTTATCACTAAATCGATATTAGGCGTAAATATGTACCAAATACTACAACACAGCCACCTATATATGTATATCTACATAAAAGACACAAAACATCACACTAAAAACACCAACAGCACAAATACAGCACACATAAATACATACATACACACATGTGCTTATCACTAAATCGATATTAGGCGTAAATATGTACCAAATACTACAACACAGCCACCTATATATGTATATCTACATAAAAGACACAAAACATCACACTAAAAACACCAACAGCACAAATACAGCACACATAAATACATACATACACACATGTGCTTATCACTAAATCGATATTAGGCGTAAATATGTACCAAATACTACAACACAGCCACCTATATATGTATATCTACATAAAAGACACAAAACATCACACTAAAAACACCAACAGCACAAATACAGCACACATAAATACATACATACACACATGTGCTTATCACTAAATCGATATTAGGCGTAAATATGTACCAAATACTACAACACAGCCACCTATATATGTATATCTACATAAAAGACACAGAACATCACACTAAAAACACCAACAGCACAAATACAGCACACATAAATACATACAAATCGATATTAAAAAAGAAATAAATATTGCAAACACATTATTTGAACCACATATGATAAACGTGAGTGATCTTCCCCTCCACCGCCCCCGCCACCAACCAAAGACAGTTGGAAGAGACTATATTGTCAGTTTACTATTTAATAAAAAATAATAATTGCAATAACGCTGCCCGGGCAGCGATCCCACTACCTTTCCCCCGGAAGCCCCACCACCAACCCCTCCGCCGCCCCACCACCAACCAGAGATAGTTACAGTTGATTACACTCGTACACAAACCTGCAAATTGAATACGGAAATTATTTACAATGTGGTAAATTTATTTGTTATAAACAAATATGTAATAACTTTATCCAACATTTTACAATTGGCAACATCAACCAGTTTATTTCCTAATATTTATGTTTATTTATTAATTCATTGTTATTAACATTTTTAAGTGTGGCAACTTCAGCACAATACAGCACACATAAATACATACATACACACATGTGCTTATCACTAAATCGATATTAGGCGTAAATATGTACCAAATACTACAACACAGCCACCTATATATGTATATCTACATAAAAGACACAAAACATCACACTAAAACACCAACAGCACAAATACAGCACACATAAATACATACATACACACATGTGCTTATCACTAAATCGATATTAGGCGTAAATATGTACCAAATACTACAACACAGCCACCTATATATGTATATCTACATAAAAGACACAAAACATCACACTAAAAACACCAACAGCACAAATACAGCACACATAAATACATACATACACACATGTGCTTATCACTAAATCGATATTAGGCGTAAATATGTACCAAATACTACAACACAGCCACCTATATATGTATATCTACATAAAAGACACAAAACATCACACTAAAATCACCAACAGCACAAATACAGCACACATAAATACATACATACACACATGTGCTTATCACTAAATCGATATTAGGCATAAATATGTACCAAATACTACAACACAGCCACCTATATATGTATATCTACATAAAAGACACAAAACATCACACTAAAAACACCAACAGCACAAATACAGCACACATAAATACATACATACACACATGTGCTTATCACTAAATCGATATTAGGCGTAAATATGTACCAAATACTACAACACAGCCACCTATATATGTATATCTACATAAAAGACACAAAACATCACACTAAACACACCAACAGCACAAATACAGCACACATAAATACATACATACACACATGTGCTTATCACTAAATCGATATTAGGCGTAAATATGTACCAAATACTACAACACAGCCACCTATATATGTATATCTACATAAAAGACACAAAACATCACACTAAAAACACCAACAGCACAAATACAGCACACATAAATACATACATACACACATGTGCTTATCACTAAATCGATATTAGGCGTAAATATGTACCAAATACTACAACACAGCCACCTATATATGTATATCTACATAAAAGACACAAAACATCACACTAAAATCACCAACAGCACAAATACAGCACACATAAATACATACATACACACATGTGCTTATCACTAAATCGATATTAGGCATAAATATGTACCAAATACTACAACACAGCCACCTATATATGTATATCTACATAAAAGACACAAAACATCACACTAAAAACACCAACAGCACAAATACAGCACACATAAATACATACATACACACATGTGCTTATCACTAAATCGATATTAGGCATAAATATGTACCAAATACTACAACACAGCCACCTATATATGTATATCTACATAAAAGACACAAAACATCACACTAAAAACACCAACAGCACAAATACAGCACACATAAATACATACAAATCGATATTAAAAAAAGAAATAAATATTGCAAACACATTATTTGAACCACATATGACAAACGTGAGTGATCTTCCCCTCCACCGCCCCCGCCACCAACCAAAGACAGTTGGAAGAGACTATATTGTCAGTTTACTATTTAATAAAAAATAATAATTGCAATAACGCTGCCCGGGCAGCCCGGGAAAGGTAGTGGGATCGCTGCCCGGGCAGTTTTCCCCCGGAAGCCCCACCACCAACCCCTCCGCCACCCAACCACCAACCAGTGATAGTTACAGTTGATTACACTCGTACACAAACCTGCAAATTGAATACGGAAATTATTTACAATGTGGTAAATTTATTTGTTATAAACAAATATGTAATAACTTTATCCAACATTTTACAATTGGCACCATCAACCAGTTTATTTCCTAATATTTATGTTTATTTATTAATTCATTGTTATTAACATTTTTAAGTGTGGCAACTTCGGAACAAAATTCCAAATACCAACTTAATCACCAATTGTTTTCTTCACTTAGATGCTCGTATTTATAAACGATGAGCCCAAATTCTCTATTTCCAATATATTTATTATTTATTTTCCAATAAGTCGAGTGATTGCCTATAAACGGACTAAAACCATATTTCCTTTCTCACGTTTATCATAATAATTTAGCAAAGACAAGAACCATTCCCGGAAATTGTTATTAAATGAGTGTTATATAGCTAATTCACACACCATTTTAAGTTAACAGGTTAATCCTATATTAATAATGGGCAGTTAAATTATTCTTGTTGACTTTAATAGTGTGGTAATATTCATAATTGCCCACCATTTATATTTACCACGTTCTTTGGATATGTTTGTAATATATCAGGGACCGTAACGGTTATAACTTTTATTATAAATATTATATTTTAATCATTATTTCTTGAGTTTTATTTTTCGATTAGAAAATAAAAGTTATTATTTGAGTTTTATTTATTATTCACAAAATAAAACTTATTTCTTGAAATAATAAAAGTTACTTATTGGAATTAATTTTTTTTTTTTTTTTCCTTAAAGAAAGTATTTTTAAAACTAAATAAAGTGTAAACAAATTAACTGACTTTTAAGTCAATAAAAATATTCGTTATTTATATTGAAACAATAATAAGGACCTCAAATTTAATTTTGTTATCAATTCAAAGTCCCTATCGAACATTTAAATTTTAATAGCCAAAAAAGACAATTAGTAGAGGGATACCAATTCTGTTTATAGTTTTGAGTCTTTTATATGTGTATGATTTCCCAATGCCGACGGGAAAACATGATTATTTCTTTTTCAAATGCCGACGGGAAAATCAGGAAAATTATTTTTCCTAATGCCGACGGGAAAACGTGAAAATTATGTTTTTCAAATGCCGAAGGAAAAACGTAAAAATAATTTTTTTGAAATGCCGACGGGAAAGTTATGAGTGTTGTCAGACTGTGGAACTTTTTGAATGTCCGGGATTTGTGGTGGGTGGAGGTATTATCGTAATACCACCAGAGAAATTAGATTTGATGACTACTACGCATACATATGCATGTGTGACCGTGGGAATTTGTGTGTAGAATATTTTGTGGCTCTGAAGAATACAAACTTAATATTTGTTTACATTTATATTTTGCAACACAGACATTTCTTTGACTACGGTTATTTTAAAGCAGAGAATTTTCAACTAAGTACAGTCATCAGCATAGAAACAAAAAGTAGAAATTTGCAAGTAAGCAAAAAAGTTAACTTCTCCTCCTCCCCACTTCCTTCTATTTCCTTTATGTAGTTTGTATTTGAAATAAGAAATCACTTGTACATTTTTCTTTATTTTGTATGCATTTATTGTTTAAAATTTTATAAAATTTTATAATAATACACATTCATATATTTTTAAGTATAAATATTTTAAAAGTGAAAAAGTTCATTTAAAGCAAGATATTTCTTTTGTGAGTAAAATAGCATTTCTTAATGCGTAGACAGCAAAATTGTGATAATTACAATAAAAATATTCTGGATGCTTAATTTCAATTTGTTTAAAGTTGATGCAGTCTTATCCTCAACGTTAGAAATATTTCGGTGTACATAAAATTTTTTCCAACCATCGTCGTTTTTCTTCTTCACCTTTTACATATATTTTAGAACATCTTGCATTGGCTTTTAAAAAATGGCAAACGGTTTGAAATTAAACTGATCCAGCAGTCCAGCTTAGGTGATGATAGTTTTTTGTTGTTTATTGATAACCATTTAAAATCAAATGGTGGTTTTATAATGAAATTACTATATTCATAATTGTTGAAAACAAAAGCTATTTCTTTTGCGATGAAATCATTTCAATTAGTTTTGAAACCTTGCACGTCAATAAAAATTATGTTATTTTCCATATTACTTGTCCTTTGACGGGTATATATTCTATTATACGATCATGAATAAGAATGCAGTAAGCTGATGTCTTTGCTGCAATATTAGTTGCTGTTTCAAATTAAATTTTTATATCAATCGGTCCATTATTGAGTGATTTATTTTGCTGACTGACATCTACTACAATAATAGGAGTTTTTGTTTTAAATTCTGATGCAGTTAGAAGCGGTTGAGATTCTTTTATATAGTAGCTTTGTTGGAATCTTAGATACATATGATATAGAATTGCACAACGTTTATTTTTAAATTTTATGTAAAGATTATCATATGGGTATGAGACTGAATTTAAATGTACTTTTAAATTAGTCAAATCACAATAAACAAACTTATTTTCTTGTTGAAAAGCGTTCAACACAAAAGGGGGCGTTCTGTATCTGCAGCCAGTTTAACTTTCCAAATATGGCTAGTTCCTGTATTTAATTGTGTATTAACAGGACAATCTCAACTGCGAAATGCAATAGATATAGAAGCACAATTGTTAATAATTTTAATCATATTAAATTTCCTAAGTTCGGATAATTGTATCTGTGAGATTCTCTATGAGATGATGTATCTGTGAGATTCTCCATGAGATGAGTAAAATTGTAAGTTTAGCTTTTTCAGTAGAAACTTATTGCGCAAGAGTATCAATTCATGTTTTCCATTTAGTATAACTTTGTTGTAGTCTTCAGCGAATCCTAGGAGCATTTTTAGAAGTACATAAAATTGAAAAATCCATTTGCAAGAACGACATCACATTGCTTTCTGTTGGTGATTGAGAAACCAAATCGTGGCTCCTAAATATCTTGTATGATCAATTTCAATTCCATTGAGCTCATAGCGAATTTCATCAAATAACATCTAAAGTTGTTTTTAATTTAAAGTTCTCTGAAGAAGAAAAAGATTTAGGGGTATTACCATCGGCAACAAACCCCTCTACATAAATGTAGTTCTCACTGCGTAGCACGTACAAATCTTGATTGTAAGTATGGTACATATGCATGATAGTCTTTTTTGATTATATTCTCATCAGACAAGGGTTTATCTAAGAAATCAATTACTGAACTCATTTTGTATTGAATTTAAAATTCAAGGAATTTAGAAAATTTTTATTTGATGGTGTTAGTGTTTTCTGTTGAACTGATCGCTTTAATGTTATTGTTGTTGTTGCTGCTGCTTTATTTTTCAATGTATTTGTGTTGTATATTATCATTATTTAGTTGGCCTTAAATGTATTCGTATTGTAATTTCCTCTCCTCGGAAATGAATTAAATCACCGTGCTGATCTACTGCGCGCAGCGCTAGTGAACTTATCTTTCGGGTGTTTACAGGTAAATAGATGACATTTGTTGGGACCTCATCTATTTTATAGCCTGGAGGCACATTAATCGGAAATTCATGAAGTGTATGCGATTTGGAATTATCCATATATGTATTAATAGCGATACTACTTTCAATTCGCAAGAGATTCACCTTAAAAACAATGACTGGAAGATCTGAGTAATAATATTTGCTTGGCGCTAGTGAACTTATCTCTCGGGTGTTTACAGGTAGATATAGGGTCCGCCATCTAACGTTTTTTTTCAACTAGTGTTTATTTCGTGAATGGTAACACTTAGCTCATGTCTGATTTGACAGATAATTAGTTTTATCTTTCCGCTGAACGAATATGGTTTTGTATACGCTTGAACAACGCTGGGAAATATTGCCTGCGATCGACTTACAGAAGATGCCGATTTTGCCAAAAAAAAAATCATCTTTTCAGATGAAGCTCATTTTGATCTTGGCGGGTATGTAAACAAGCAAAATTGTCGCATTTGGGGCACAGAAAAGCCGCACGCATACATTGAAAAGCCGACGCACCCAAAACGAGTCACTGTTTGGTGCGGATTTTGGTCCGGAGGCATAATTGGGCCAATGAGCAAGGAGTGGCCGTTACAGTCAATGGCGAACGTTATCGGGCCATGTTGAACGAATTTTTGTTCACAAAATTGAAGAGGAGGATATTAGCAACATTCGCTTTCAACAGGACGGCGCTACGTGCCACACAGCCGAAGCTATACTCGATGTTTTGCGCCCTGTTTTCAAAAAAAAAAAATTATCTGGCGGACCCTATAGATGAGATTTGTTGGAACCTCATCTATTTTATAGCCTGGAGGCACATTAATCGGAAATTCATGAAGTGCATGCGACTTGGAGTTATTCATATATGTATTAATAGCGATACTACTTTCAATTCGCAAGAGATTCACTTTAAAAATATTAACTGGAAGATCTGAGTAATAATATTTGCTTGGTGTTAGGATTTTGCTATTGAATCCTAAAAGTTTTCCAATTTCATTGTTTTTATTAAAATATACAGGATCCTTGGAACTATTAACTTAACTTGCATTGTATTGTTATTGTCTTCAATAAAAATCTTATTTTATGAACAGAGTTGTTTGTATTGCTCTTCTATAAAATTTACAATTCAATTCATAAGATCCAATTGATGTTTCAATTTTATGTTGCCTTATATGGAACATATTGTTTTAGGTGTCTACATTTGGAATACTGTTGTATGAATGAAAATCAGTTAGAGCACACTCATATGCATCATGTAGTTCAATAGGAGGAAAGTAACTAGCAAATAACTCTGATGAGTTACAGTTTAAAGTAAGTGTTATCGTCATAATAACTGTCTGGTTACAAATAAATAGAGTTTAGTACAACATATGGTTTATAAGTATGATTTACATATATATTTAATTTTCTTATTCTAAAATTAACATTAGTTTCTTAATATTACTTCTATTGTTATTGTTATTGGTGTTGAAATCGTTGTTCTTGATTTAGTTTTTTCTTTCAGCTATAATATTTCACTTTTTCTTATCCAAGAATTGTGTTGATAGAAAATCCCAGCCATTTAACGTATGCCTCCTTCTCTTTAGTTTTAAGAACCTTTTCAACCAGATATGTATTTGGATATCCAGTTTTTGAAAGTTCTTCATAATAGAATCCACCTTTAATAGGATTGCCAAGATAATTATCTAACATGTATGTTGCAGGATTTGTATTTTGAACTATTGCAATTGTGAAAATTTCTGTGGTCCAATTTGGAGTATAACCTTTTTCAAATGTATGCTTGTATTTGCTTATGCGTACATGATCTCCTACACAGAAAAAAGTATTCACCAATTAAAGTTTTTAATTAATACTTTAATTGAATCAATTACATTTTTAAATGTATTAATTAATTTGAGTGGAAAAACTTAATTGATATTATCAAATTGCTTATAGGTGAAAATTTAATTAATTTTTTAATTGATATTACAAATATTTTAATTGATATTACAAAATTAATTGTTTTACTTTTATCTGTGTACATTAAATTTCGACATTTTCTACATCTTCAAATGACTGTATATTGTACTTAGTAGATTTTGCTCATTTGTTGAGTTGACTTTACTCGGAGACATTTTAATGGTGCGATGAATTGTTCTATTGTAGTCATTAAGTAAATCTTTGAATATATCAATCCACTTATATGAACTATTGTAGGTTTCTTTGTACTCGTCCCAATTCAAAAATATTTTCCATTGCCTTGGCTGTTTCGAGTGTAGTTTTTGTTTTTAGTGGTACTGCTCAGGCAAGTTTTAAGAATGTGTCAATTACAGTCAACAAAAATCGATAATTTCTGTTTTCTCTAGAATAGTTCCCCATTTCAACTAAATCAGCTTGCCAAAGATCATCTATTCCTTTCATTACAGCTCTACGACACACAAAAACTTTTCGAGCTTGCTAATGGAGTTCTTTTACTAAATTTCCATTTGAAGACATTTAGTTGTTTTACAGATTTTTTGGAGAGTGTTGTGATCTACTTGACGCACTTTCAGCTATTGATACGAACATATAATTTTCCAATCTATAAATTTGCTCATTCAACTGTTCAATTTGTTCTCCAAAAGATGATTTAATTTTTAGAATGTCTTTTTGAGTTTCATAATTGTCTTCTAGCTCTAATTTTATTTCGCGTTGTAGTCATTGTTGCCATTTTAGTGACCTATGGATCTTCTATCGTGTTGGTGTCACTTTAACCTCGAATGCACTCATTATTTATATTGTTGAATTGTGTTTTCTCACGTTTAAAATTCCCACGAACACGCACTATGTGTATACTATTTTTGTGAGATGGCACTCATGGAGCATATCGCACTAAATGCCAGCTGAACTACACGCCAGACTTAACCAATTAGTCAAAATATGCCTTTTCGTGACGCGACGTGTACTTTACTTGTTGTTTAATGTGTTGTCTTTTAACAATTTAAAAATGTGGCGTAATTCAGTGCGGATTTACCTTTTAATTGATTTTTTATATAATATACTTAACTTAATTAAGTTTTAACACAAAAATACACCCAATTCAAATGCCGTTTTCACTGCTAGATCTGGCATTTTCATTAGTTAAAAAGCATTCAACTTTCAAAAAATTCTGCTAAATGCTTTCTAGCAGAATTTGATGAAAATAAAAAATTTTGATTTGTTAAAAAAATTCTTCTGGATAGAGTATTATTCTCATAAATGTACATGTATTGTAGTGTATGTGTTCCCTGATGATCTGCACTAACAACAGTAAAATGTGCATAGGATCCAGCTAACCTCTCAATAATTAATTTCAATGTATTTTTAATAAAATATTTTACTGAATAAGTTAAATAATAATTTGGGATTATTACTATGTTAAAAAAATTTTAAACGTAATTATAAAATTGTTTGTAGGTATGTGCTATAAAAATACCTGTATTCAATATTTCAATATTTTTTTTTACATTTAAATCTGGCATTATACTTTTCTTCTGTACAACATTTTAGCAGACTTTTTTGACCGATTTAGCATTCTCTTATCGTAATTTTCTGGCAATACTGGTTGTAGTGCGTCGATTTGCATTTGAATATCTTCTGGAATTATATTATTGTCTTCCTTAAAGTATGTTAATAATTTCTCTTCTAGTTTTTCGATTTGAATTTATAGAAACAATTTATTGATAACATCGTTTTCCTCCAGAGCTTTTGCAACATTTTTGATCCTTTTGTTTTGGACATCAATGTTGTTGTTCGTATCCACAAAGAATTTCAGCATTTTGCAATGAAACTGTCTGCTAGTATTGTTTAAATAATGTCCAAATTCATCAACAGACACTTTATATACATATACAGAGAAAACAGATTTGTTGTGATAACCGAATTTGTAGCCAATTGAATTTTGTCGGTTCCAACAACTAATACACAATTCTGTTGTAATGAACGAATATAGCTTTTGTAAGCACCAATTTTTTAGTAGCGCTATGTGAATTTTTAGAGTGAAATTTTAATTGTGACTATAGAAATAATTAATTGATACAACCAATATATTTGGTATTTCCAAAGGAATCATTGGTAAATATGGCTCATATACATACATACATACATACATAAAAACAATTTCTGCAGAATAAAAAAGGTAAGTACATTATTATATTTATCGCATATTATTCTAAGTTTTTGTTTATACTCTGAAGTGAAGGAAATGTGCAAATTTTTGATCCGCGTGGTGCATTGTAACATCAGTTGCCGGTATTCGGCTTTATTACACAAGATATTTTCCTATCAAGAAACTACATACATATTTATTTGCACAAATAATTTCACTTCAGAATTAATAACAATTCGAATATTTTGCGATATATATAATAATGTCCTTACGTTTTTTGTTAAATCGGGATTTTGTGTAATTATTCTGCAAAAGATATTTTTTGTATGACATTTCTATCTAATTTTTATTTTTTGTTTATAAAACATTAAAATTTTTCCATAAGTAAGGAATAATTCAATTGCGACAACAAAATATGTTTTTCATTTTGTATTCATAACAAAATATTCGGTTGAGAACATCAATAAAGTATTTAATTTTCTTTTCTTTTATTTCAATGGAATTTCAATACGACGGCAATTGATTTGTTAGTTACAATAACCGATTTTTTTTTTCAAATTGAATATTGTTTATAGGAATAGTTCTTTTCATTTTAAAAGCCAATATTCAGTTACGTTACTTTCTAACTTGAATTTAATTCAGTTGTTTCTACCAATACTTTAAAATTGTTATTAGAAATAAACGGAATCAATTGTTGTTACTAATAAAACTATTGTGAGATTTCTATTTACATTGTAATTATGGTTTTTTGTTTATAAATATGAAAAAATCGTACAATTGATTGATAATTGGTAGAAAATATGGAATATTGGAAAACATAATTAAATATTTGTTGTTCCAACAGATTTTTAACCAATCCATTCTCTCTGTATATGTATATACTTAATTAAAGTTAATGTATTATATTTGCTTCACGTAGTTCTTCAATAATTGATACTCCAATTCCTCTCCCACAATTTCTACATATTCTGTCACAATACTTATATTAAATTTTATTATAGTGTGGCTTAGTAAATAACTTTCAAGCATCTCTATGAAAACATTTTTATTTTCTTCAACAAACTCTTCTAAGAGCAGTTGGTATATTGGCATGCGAAGTACTCATTGGAGTTGGCAGAGTTTCTTCTCCTATTTCTTCCAATTCTACTTCTTCATCACTAACCGGTAAAATTATATCCATAGCATCGTTCAATAAAGACCCTCCTAGGATATCTACTCTGCTGCTGCTGCTGCTGCTGCTGTTGTTGATGACAAGTAAGATTTTACCATTGCATGAAATTAGAATACTGCTGCAATTGATAAGCTTGGATACTCATATTGCTGTTATTGCATCCTGATCTCAAAAACTATTCCATGACATTGGTGTAGGGTAACAGTTAGGCATACTCATTGGTAGTTGATATTGGGCGTACTATAGAGAAGGTTGTTGCTGATGATGATGAAAAGTGTGTAGCTGCTGTTGCTGATTTTAACGATATGTCTGCGGTTGCTCTTGATTTAGGACCACTTGATTCTGCACACTATGATTTTTAACGTGATCCAAAAAGGACTTTTGGTATATGTATACCTTGTTACATAAACTGCACTGATATTCTGAAGAACTCATTTTTGATTAGTTTAATGAATCACTATTTCACAAATAAATTTATATAAATTGCTTCAAACTTATAAAAGTAGAAGTAATAAGGATTGCTATTGATGCTGGTAAATACAATAAAGTACTGATGTGTTGACTAGAAAAGTTGGCGTATTTATATAAAAATTAGTAGCAGTAGCTTTGCTTACTTGCAAATTTTTACTTTTTGTTTCTCTGCTGATGACTGTACTTAGTTGAAAATCCTCTGCTTTAAAATAATCGTAGTCAAAGAAATGTCTGCGTTGCAAAATATAAATGTATACAAATATTACGTTTGTATTCTACAGAGCCACAAAATATTCCACTCACAAATTTCCATGGTCACACATCCATATGTATGTACATACATACATGCATACATACATACATACACATTCAAGAATTTCACAATGTATAAAATAAATATTGCTTAAACAAATAAACAAAACATAAACTTATTAGGAGACAGCAAACTTGACCACCACACACAAGCATTAGGGGCTTCACATACATAACAACATTTTATACAATAAAATGTCGGCATGATAAATAATTTATTAGCGTGAGAAAATCATACATACATACATACATATATACATATGTACATAGATAAATAAAAACGAGTATATATATACCCGAAGGTTCTTAAATAGGTGTTAAAAAAATAGCGGATTTTTCGCTAGGAATAATAAATTGGTTTGAAAATTTCTTGATAACAGGCTTGGACCTCTCATTAAATTATGTTAATAAAACAATTAAACAAACCTTTCGAGTAGAGTATCAAAATAAAGGAAATTAAAAGGGGATTACAAAAATATATACATACTTGCCGAAACACCAAAAAGCTTTAAATAACAAATAAATTTAAAAAATCGAAAAACCCTTAAAAAAACCTTAAAAACTGAAAAGAAAAAACAAGTCTTGTAGTGCGGAAAATTGTGACTTTTCCAGTCCAGGGATGCATTAAAAATCGAAACTTCAAATCCCTTTAATAGTGGTTCCCGAATGTAAAAGTTGCAGTGTTCCACACTATAGGACTTGTTTTTTTCAGATTTTTAGGTAGTCGGGTTTTTTAATTTTTTTCATTTATTTCTTATTTGTAATATTAATTAAAATATTTGTAATATTAATTAAAAAATTAATTAAATTTTCACCTATAAACAATTTGATAATATCAATTAAGTTTTTCCACTCAAATTAATTTATACAATTAAAAATTTAATTGAATCAATTAAATTATTAATTGAAAACATTAATTGGTGAATACTTTTTTCTGTGTGCGTTCGGAGTCTGTTTTGAAGGTTTCAGATTTTTTTTTTAATTTTTTATTGTGTTTGGTTGCCTTGGCAGTTATTTACTACTTGTAAGTAGTATAGTAGAAAATGGAGTAGGAACAGGATGAACTGGTCACGTTTTAAATGGTGAAATAGGTTTGATGCCTTCCAACTAGTTTTATATATTTTAGCACAAAACCAAGACTTAGCATATCTTTTAACTTTTTTATTTTGAAACAAATTCCAAACCCCTGAATTACCTTGGCGTGTTTTTTTCAATGGAATTGTTTCTGTATCAACATCGCTAATTTAGCTACGTTCATCGTCATTTTCACTCCTGGCTTTTATAAAAGAGATGCAGTTATAAATACATGAGATAGTACATATACGAGTATGTATATATATTTCTAATATAAGTAGCGCATCTAGGTGCACGGTAGTGTATATATTTACAGGAAGCCATTCGTCGTGTTTTTACCCTCCTGATAACTTTTTCCCCCGCCATCGTAAAATTCTAAAATTTAATTCATAGTTAGAATTAATTCGTCTCACCTCACATGCGAAGTTTGAAAGTTTTACAACAAAACCTTTTCGAGATATGGAGATGCAAAAAGTTCATATTTTAAGACATACTCACTGACTGACTCACTAGATAAAGCTAGAGAGCTGAAATTTGATGCACAAGTAGATCTAGGTGAGTAACCACCTAGAAAAAATCTGAAAACCCGAAAATTTTAACTGAGGGGGTGGGTATACGCCCATAAAGCTCAAAATTAAAAAAACAAATCTAAGGCGTTTAACTCAAGCGATTTTATTGAAATTTGGCACACATGTTAGAATAGATTTTTCGTTGTCTAAGAATAATTTTAGAATGTTATTAGAAAATAAGGAGTTATTAAATGTATTTTTAATTTAAAATTTATTGATTAGCCTGTAAGGATATTTTAGTTCATTGGCGAAATTAAATAAATAAATAAATTATACAAGGTTATAAATTTTTGTCGAAAAAAGTGGGCGTTTGTCCTATTCCATGTAGTTCGGGTCAGCGCATTTAAATGTACTAATTATGTATTTACTATTATCCATTTAAAAGGAAACTAAACAAGAAAGATGAACACTTGCCAAAAAATCTTGAGTTAAAAAAGTGGGTGGCATCACGCCCATAAGAATAAAAAGTTAAAATTTGCGCTAGTGAGCTGAAATTTGATAAATAAGTAGGTCTAGGTTAGCCACTAACTATAAAAATCTCACAACCCGGATATTATACCATGGGGGCGGGGATACGCCTATAAAGCTGAGAATTAAAAAGACAAATCTAAAGCGTTTAACTGAGGCGATTTTATTGAAATTCGGCACACACAAAAAAAAAATTCATACTATTTATGAATATTTTATGAAAAATTTGCCAATGTACTAATTTAAGAACTTTTTCATAACATTTATGAAGAGTTCATAAAAAATACTGGGAAAGTTTGTGTCTCACAAATTATGACAAGGTTCTTAAAATATATGTAAAATTACTTAATATTTATGAAAAAGTACTTAAAAAATTTGCCAATGTACAAAATCCTAATATTTAAGAAAGATTGCATAAATTGCAATAATACTGGGAATTTTATGTACCTCTTCATAAATGCTAGGAAATAGTTCATTTAATAAATAAAATTTTAAGAACCTGTTCATAAATGCTAGGAGATAGTTCATATAATATAAAACAATTTAAGAACCTGTTCATAAATGCTAGGAAATAGTTCATTTAATAAAAAAAAATTAAGAACCTGTTCATAAATGCTAGGAAATGCTTCATAATGTAAATAAAAATGCCGTATTCATTTGCAAAAAATTTATTTTTTAAAATAATAAATATACATAAATTCGGTGTTTTAAATAAATTAAATTAAAAATGCATGTTTGCCCATCAAAACTGCAGTTGATACATTAATTATTTTATGTAACTTAACAGTTTTTCAGATAAGATCACAGGAAAGAGTACAAGTTATATTTTTGTTGGGCAAACAATTTAAGAAATGGTATTAATATTATACTTAAAGCTTTTAATCAAAATAATAATGCCTCATAATATAATTCAAGCTGAGGTCTCTAAAAAAACATAAACTCATTGGTTTAATAACACTAGTTAACAAATTTTAAAAAATTTTATGCGACAAGAGTGCGAATATTTTTTTATTATGGATTTTGGCCTCCTAATGCTTAAAATCGCATTAAAATTTTATTTTGTGGAATAGTTTTTGAAATATTTTTTAATTTTAATTTTTTAGTAATTTGATAATTTTGTCTATATCTCGAGTTATGCTCTAAGTTTTTCAATAAATCAAACTGCAAGCGAATATTGTTTTTTATTTTTTTGAAATTCTGTGTTTTTGTCCAAACAAAGAGATTTTTCCGTGAAATTTTGACCAATAGCTTATAAACTACTGAGCCGATTTATAATCCATATTCCCAAGATATGTTATGCATTAAATGATAATTCGTTAGCAGTTTAAATTTTTGAAAAACCTTAAGAACAACTCGAGATATAGTCAAAATTATCAAATTACTAAAAAATTAAAATTAGAAAATAAAAAATTTAAATATTTCAAAAACTACTAAACACAAATATTATTTTATATATATATTATTATTTATTATATATTATTATTATATTAAAAATAATATAAAATAATACTTATTTTGTATTTAATTCATTACAAAGTGTTGCAACTTTAACGTTAGCTTTAGAAAAATTAATTTTATAGAAAAAATATTCTATAAATATCCAGAAGAGATTAGCAGCTTCAGGATATTTCAAATTGAACACAAAGAAGATTTTGAAACACATATCAACAGCATGGAGAACATACATAGTCTTAAAACGCATACCATCAACATAAACAAATATATCCTTAATCATATTTATATCACCAATAACTAAAATACACGGTTGCAAAAAACGGTCTTTTGGAACATATGTGCCGTATTTTATCTTCCATTTCTTCATTTGTTTGTGCAAATATTGCAAATGCTCCTAATGAGTCTTCAACACTATATTTTCTTGAAGTTTTTCCTCCACACTTGTTTGGAGACAACAGCAGTTGATGCAAATTCATGAGTAATATTATCTCTCTTGTATCTATTGAAAACATTAAAAAAATATAATTTAAAATTATAAACATAATTAAGTAATTATTGAAAATGAAGTAGTTGAGCTGTACACTCCAAAAAGTTTGTAATTAGAAGCAACCGAAAATTTAACTTAAAACAAGAGTTTATTTAAGCAATATGAAATATAAATTAATCCACACAAGTTTTAAACTCTTACTAAACAAAATATATACTTTTAATTTTTTTATTATAAAAGGAAATACTTATAAATAACTGACAAACTTTTTTGAGTGGGAACCTGTATTAAAGCTTTTCTAAAAGAAAAACTACCAAGTTTAGTGCCAACAAATTCCGTAATCAATACTTTCTTACTTTCTCTTGTTTCTTCACTTATACTGTTCAAATTGATTCCATTCATAGATTTCGCAGGAATTCTTTTCTTCAATAGAGCCTCTATTTTTTCTGAATATAAAGCCCAATTCTCATGAATGTTTTCAGAGTGCGGATACTTTATAGAAAAGTCAATATCAAACTGAAATTTAAAGAAGTTATTTAAATATTCATAAATTATTGCAAGCATTTTACCATGCGAATTGCATTTTTGTCTGTATATTCTGGCCAAAGTTTTAATATATCTGCAGCTGTTTTGCATGTTTCAATTTGGGAAAATCTATATTGACTGCATTTTCTCCAGTAATTAAAATATTCATCTTGTTCAAGTTTATCGTCCTTTAGCGACTTTCTTATTGATTCATAATCTTCTTCAGGAGCTAAAAACAAAATAAAAAAATATTATATATATATATTTGAAATTTAATTGGTAGAATGACCGATTTTACTTGCTTTTTCGAAAACTGTAACTCATAATTTTTATGAAATGACTGGTGTTCTGTATGAAGATTGCAAATAGTTACGTTGTCAACTAAACCACAATGTGAAAGATTTTTTACTATTTTATATTCACTATCCATGTCGTCAAATGGGGCACGTAAATTATCCAAAAGAGCATTAAGTGAATTATCGAAACCATTTTTGTTTGCATGTGTTTTTATCGTGTCCAAAATTGGTATAACTACCAAATTCTTGATCATATTTTGCATTTCAACAACTTCATTTCGGCATATATTGTCTTTGTTGTGTAAATATAGTATTAAATTTAAAAAAGAAGTTTTTAAATTTTGTATATCAATTTCACAATTTCTTTCATTTCCCATAACGCTATGTTCTACAACGATTTCGTTGGGGATTGGTGCACTTTCAGCATTACTACAAACAGGTGAAATATTGTTTGTGGGCACATTCTGATTATTTGTTTCAATTTTGTGCTTTTTTGTCCAATGACGCTTAAACCGATAAATATTATCAAATAATTGAAAACAATTGGGAAATGTGCATTCAAATTGGTCATTTGCTTTTAAAGAATGTTCTTTTTTCAAATGTTTAAAGTATATTTCAATATTTCTATAAATTCGTTTGCACTTGAAACAATTAATCATTTTATTATTTATTTGTTATTATTTTCTTCACTTTACAACTTTATTTCACTTTTATATTTTAACAAAAATAAATTTGCTTCAAATAAAAAAACCTTTATCACCCCACGCCAGCGCAAGACTAAATTGTATTGCTTGTTTTCTTCAAACATAATTAGCAAAAGAGAGACAGCATAAACTTTTATACACACAATATAGTGCAGTATTTTTTTTGTTTGTTTTAAATTCAATGTTGCTTTTTAGTGCTTTTTTACATTTTATACACTTTTATCGTGAGCGGTAATTTTTTAATTAATGTTAATTCCGTAAAAACATCTGCTTGTTGAGGTTTTTATAGTGCACGCAGAAAAAAACTGGTGGACAATTACCTAAGTGCTTTGTTATTATACAACTACATAAGTTAGTTTTACAAATTTCTTGTAAAATATATAAATTTGTTTAGACATTTTATACAAGGCTTGTATATATTATACAAAAATTTGTAAATATTATACAAAAACTTTGTAAAACTTGCTTGAAACTTATGTAGTTGTATAACAACGTATCACTTAGGTAATTTTACACCAGTTTTTTTCTGCGTATGTTTATTATGATTATTTGTACAGCCTTCTATATTTTTCGAGATTTCTTTTAACTCATAATCGGCAACAGATCCGGTAGATATTATGTAACAAAACTTTCCAGAGATATAAAAAAATTATACATTAAGTATTTTTTGCAATTTTGTTTGCCTTAGGGCCCCTTCTAGTTTAAATATTTGCAACTAAAGTTGTAACTTTGAAAGGATATAAATCCTACATTGCTAAATATATTCTAGAAATTTATATTTTGTGATCAAATCTTTATTCAAACTTATTTTTTTAAGTTTAACCCATTTCTTATAAAGCATAGATTTCTTTTGTAAAGTACAAATTTTCTATGTAATTTTAAAATTACATATTTGCTTTAAATTTCTTTTAAGGCCTTTTTAGACCATAAGATTTTCTTTAAGTATCAGAGTTGCTTTTTCTTTTCCACATTCAAAATATAAATACAGAGAAAAAAACTGTTTAAAAAGTTATTGTTAGCATATAAATTAATTAGGTTTTTTCTCATAACTTATGCCAATTTAATCGGAATTTATTAAAAACTTGGCTAATTCTTACTTGTTTTTGCATTATTTATGCGAAAAAACGTTATTAGTTGATATGTTACCAACTATTATACAATGATTTTTGTATGTGTATTTCTATTGAAAATGTATGAAAGAAAATACTAATACAAAATCTTATGATGTAAAAAGGGCATTATTTATACACATGTACATTTTTGTTTTTCTTACACGTTTTCAAAGTATGTATTTACCTTTTTTTAACCCAGAAGTTGACAGCACCGGCAAAATTACTTTGAAATGTCTGTACATAAATTTTATGAAATTTTCTTAACATGTATTAACTAGTACATAATCCGAACTTTGTTTTAAATGTTGTTTGGATTATTATGAATGCCTTCATAATATTTACGGAATAAAAACGCTGTAAAATATAAAGTAGTTCATAACATTTACTAGTTATGAAGCCCTTCTTAAAATAAATGAACATGTTTCTGATATGTATGTCTTATGTCATAAAATAAAGTAGGGAATTGTAAAAATATTTTAAGGTTATGAAACTAACATAATATTTATGAAATTTTACATATTATATATGATATTATTTTTTATGTACAAAATTCATAAAGATTATGATGAAATTTGTTAAAAAATACTGGGCAACTGGGAACACTTCATAAATCGTAGGTAAATTTCATAAATAGTATGAACCTTTAAAAATATGAACTATTTCATAAAAAATTATGAATTTTATTTTTTTGTGTGCATACATGTTGTAATAATGCAAGGCTATAAATTTTCGTTGAAAGAAGTGGGCGTTACACGTCCATAAAATTTAAACCTCCTATTTCATGTACTTCGGCTCAGCACATTTAAATATACTATTTATATATTTATTATTATCCGTTTCCAACAAAACTTGACACGAAAAAAAAGTAGAAATACGCCCATAAAAATAGAAAAAATTAAGTTTGATCTAGAGAGCTGAAATTTGATACACAATTAGGTCAAGGTGAGAAACCAACTAGAAAAATCTAAAAACCACATTTTAACCAGGACCGGCGTGGCCACGCTAATACTGCACTAGAGAGCTTAAGTTCGATACAGAAATAAATCTAAGTTTCCTGGAAGTTTCAATCGGGGGCATGGACACGCACTTTAAACTCGAAATTAAGATTTTAACTTAAGGGGTGAGTTACGAACTAGAAAAATCGAAAATCTCAAAAATTAAAATACAAGCTACTCTATTGAAACTTTGCATGCACATTGCACTTATGCTAGCCTTTAATATTGCGTTTTCAAAAGAACTTCGTCTAAGCAGACTGTAGAAAAGTAGGCGGGGTCACTCCCACAAAAATTTACGCTATATCTTACATATTTATGCTCAGATGACTCTTAAAAAATTTCGTACATTATTGGTCCCTTGTAATGACACAATAGTGCATACATCACACTATATCCCATTATTTTATGTAACCCTGCCCTTTTCAAATGGCGCAGTCATTATGAATAGAAATATAGAAGGCTTGAAATTTTAAGTTTAAAAAGCTTTATTAAAAAATTTTTCAAAAAGCAGTCAGATCCTCACAAAAACAGAAATGTGAAAAAAAGCCTTTCCAAATTTTCGGCCGTCAAAATTAGTGTGATAAAAATTTTGACCAAGTTCTTGTTTGGCCAATACCTATCCCTGAAATATGCTATGCATTATATAAATTTGTAATCGTAAGGGTGTCGTATAATTTCTAGATAATCTGCTAAAATTTGTCATAAATAGAAGTCTGAAAGAAACTTAACTTGCAGCAATTTCTTTTAAAAAAATTTTCATGTTTGCTTTTCTCTACTAAAAATATCAATTTTGAAGAGAACAATATTATAACAAAAGTAAGATTTTGCATTCTCTTAAATGCATTTTTTTAGTTTTTAATACAAATAATTACCAGGGAATAAAAAAATTGCGTAAATTAACGCCGTGTGTGTTCAACTTGTCCACACAACTCCAAAAAGTTGAAAACACAACAAAACTTTGGAAACAAAACGTTTGTTATATACACACCATTTGTTATATATACATATTACACACTTGAATATCCGTTCCTCGCACGTTTCTTTAATTTTTCTTTTCATCTCTATTATGAGTACAAATTGAGGGAAATAAATTGTTTTCATATGACTGCAACACAACAATAGACAGCCATCATTATCAAATTCTTTATAAAAATGCACGCACTAAAATGGAAAGGAAGGCGAACATAATAGTGACGATAATTTCCGTAATGATAATTGCGAATGATTTTCAAATACATACACACATTAAAAAAAGATATTATATAACAACTAGCTGACCTTCGAAAGACTTCGTTCTGTCAAAAAAGTGGTTTAATAGTTTCGTAAATGCAGAAATTGAACCACCACCTTTTGTTCTAGTTAAAAAAAAATACATATCTTATGTCTCCTTCTAAACGCATATCTCTATATTCATGTCGAGCCTTATTTTCGATTTTATCGTAAGCGAAAAGAATTTTCAGGAAAAGGTTTTTTTAAAATATTCAAATATGTTCTTGTACGAAAAATCTCACGTTAAAATTTTACAGGCCGTATCTTAAAAGTTATCAACATATTTTGCCATTTTGATAATTCTAAACTATGGGTAGGCGCATAAAATTTTAATTTCAATAAAAATGTATATTTTCGATAACAGGTCGCTTACGATAAAATCGAAAAAAGACTCGATATGCAGAATTATATTAGTTGTTGTTTTTTGAAAAAGTTTCTTAGCCTACTATGATTGAAGTTTTGTAATTTTCAGTAATCTACGATATTTGGTTCAGTGTAGATATAAGCCCATTACAAAAAAATTTTGTTATGATTCTATTGTATAAAATATAACAATTGGATGGGGCTTGCTCATAGAAATTATCTGAATTTTATGCTCTATATTTATCTTTTGTCACATTTTTTACATTTCAGATAAATACATATGGTGCATTATATACATCAGCGATGATAAAGTTTATACAATTGTACTTTTTTGATACTATTGCATAAAAAAAATTGCGTAGTACGACCTATAGATGGGCAAAAGGAAAAAATGTATCATATATATCGTTTCGATATTTTTGAACAGTATTGATATATATTGTAAAACATCGATATTTCGACATATCGAAACGTATTTCCCTAAAATTGTTGTAAAAATATTCCAAATCTAAAATAAATACACATACATACAAATGTACTAATATAGGTGCAAACATGAATGGTTACATGAATTTATTATTAAAAATTCATTATTAATTTATCAAACAGTTCAATAAAAATAATATAATCAAAAATTCAATAAAAACAATTAAACACTTCAATGTAAACAATTAAAGCAGGTCATACACGACATGTTTTTTACGTCTTTACGCCGTAAAAAGTTTACCCATTTTAAAGAATTTTTCTTTAAATTCGAAGAAATCATGTTAGGATATAAATATGGGACGCAATTTTATTGCATGTAAATGATTGTTATTTAATAGTTAAAAAAAAATAAATATATCAATGTTGTAATATATCAACTTTGGGCGGCTAATGCTTCCGTCAATATCGAAACGCCGCTGAATGTTTCCTCACGGCATAGATTTTTGATGTCAGAAATTTTGTCAGAAGAAAATAGAACACGCTCTAATTGAAATTTTGTCAGAAGACTTTGCGTCTGACTTTTACAGAAGCAATGTTTTAAAGGTACCACACGACATGTACATGTTTTACACTGGGAAATATGACAAGTCAGATGTAAAAAACATGTCGTCTATGGGGGGCTTAAGCAATAGAAACAAAAAAAAATTAACAAAAACAATGTAAAAAGAAATCCAAATTTTATTTTTAATAATAAATTCATTTATTCAATTATTTATTAACAATATAAGGGCGCATCTAGGGCATTAAAAGGGCTAGTTGGCAATGGTATTTATATACAAAAAAAAAAAACGTATAAATTAGTTACCAAAAGTTGATAACAATTTCTTTTATCTAATTTTTCGACCTTTTTCAATATATTCAATTAAACTAATTTTTTGAGCTTTAGGTCAATGTTTATTATTATTTTATTAGTTCGATATTTCGTTAACCTTTGGTTAACTTCTTCAGGATATTTTTTTATTTTTTTATTTTTTTAAATTAAATTTTTCTTTTTTCTTTTCTCCTTTCAATTACAAAAATGTTTTTATATTTCTAAATAACAATAAAATATCCTGAAGAAGTTAACCAAAGGTTAACGAAATATCGAACTAATAAAATAATAATAAACATTGACCTAAAGCTCAAAAAATTAGTTTAATTGTTGATAACAATTTGTAAAAAATTAAAAAATACAAATAAAAAAATTATTTTTTTTTTATAATTTTCGAGTTATAGTAGTAGTATTTCAATTACCTAGAACCATTTCTATATCTTGAAGTAAATAACTTTTCAGTATTACTGGAAGGTGATTAAACTTGGAGCAACCAGCAGGAATTTTAGGACGGATATTTTACTTTGACCAAAATGTAGGTGTTTATACTCAGATCAAATTTAGTTTAATTAAATATTAATTAACTCTACGATTGCAGAAAACCCTAATTGATATTGATATCGAAAAGGAAATAAATTTATCCATACAACTGTATATTTAATTTGTATTATAACATAATTTCGTTGAACAATTTAATATAAAAGAGCTACATATATGGTATAAGTGACCATAACACTTGCTAGTACAGCGTTAACGGGCCGTTCACATATTACGTAAGTTTTGCGACTACTGCTGTTCCAATTTTGCACTCTGTGTTGATAAAGGTATATTAAATTGTACTTTCATCATCCGGGAAGCTTAAATATAACACGAATAACATTATGCAGGTAGTTTTTTAACTAAAAAAGTTCTAATAAAATATTTAATAACTCACTTAATTTCTATGGAATTATTTAACAGAAACCTGCAAATTACACTTAATTAATTAGGTTTCATAATTAAAGTCATAAACGGCATTCGCCAACACAAAAATGAACTCAAGCAAACGAATGGCTACACCTTATATGATACAAAGGACCCGAGAGGAAGAGCATGCGGTGGCTCAGCAATTATAATAAAGTCGAGACTCAAGCACTATATTCTTGACAACATTTGTGAAGAACACCTACAAGGAAGAAATATCTGTAATCTGAAATCTTTTGTACAACTTTCATGATATCATAAATTTACTCCCCTCCCAGATTTTCAATCACCGAGGATCAATACGAGAATTTCTACAAATCTCTTGGGCCTTGTTTCGTAGCATTTAGAGACTACAATGCAAAACATACGTTCTATGGTTCGCGCCTTATTACACCTATCGGAAGAGCGTTGTTCAACACAATTTCAGAAATGGGCTTGGACGTCATTTTGAGTGGGAAACCCACCAGCGTTACCGTTTGTGCGACTAAAGTGGCAATTTTACACTTTTTTGAAACCTTGCCACTTTTTCAAAAATCCCCTTTTTTGCCACTGTTTTTTATATATAAATACTTTATAATTTAACAATAGTTTCGGGTTGAGGTCATCCGTGCGAAATGAAAATCCAAACATTCCAAAGTTAAATTATCTAAGTGCTTAATATTTACATAAATATTTACATATGTGACGCGCAAAATTGAAAGGGACCTAAGGGTAAAAACAAGTTTTGTTCAGGAGAGCTATTTTAAAGATTTAAATACGTGTATCTTTGGTGTACCATCACATCATAAAACGCGCATATCTCTGGGAGGGAACACTTTTTGGGCATGGGATAGGTCTCATTCGATGCTCAGATGTTGTCCACATAAAAAAAAAAAAAAAATTAAAATTGATTATTTTACCCTTAGGTCCCTTTCTCTATGCGCTGTCACATATGTATATGAATTTGCTTCTATGTATCTTCTAAAGAATAGTTGTTTAGTTTTAATGTTAATTATTATTATATTTTATTTTATTATTTTACCGCTTTTATAAATGAACTGATTGTTTTCTGTTATGTTTTTGTTAATTTGTACTAAATTCCAATGTTTTGTTTAAAATAAATGCCTTTATGAAATCGTTGCGACTTTTTTTTTCAAAATCCCCTTTTTTGTGCCACTTTTTTATTTTAAATCCCCTTTTTGTGCCACTTATTGAAATTTCTCAACAGTAACGCTGAAACCCACTTACTGGCCTGCGGATATAGAAAAAATTCCGGATGTTATAGATTTTGGCGTCATGAAAAATATTTCTAGGGATTTAGTTGATGTTGAAGCTTCTCTATATCTCCCACTTTCGTTACAATCTATAACCCACTAAGAAGTCATTTACCTCACTCATATGTGAAGATGACCAATCGTGTTAATTGGCTGAGATTTAAAAAATATATTAATAGTCATTACACGGAAAACATAACGCTAAGAACATCCGATGATATTGAATTTAACATTGCGAATCTTAACGAAAATATGAAGCAGGCTGCTGAACATGCTACTACCTCCCATCCGCAGACTGGGTTTAATTGAATTTATTCTACGGATATTGAACGTCTCGTATGTGTAAAAGGAAGAGCTAGAAGGGAATTGCAACAACACAGATCACATAAAATTAGGTTTAAAGAGTGCTCTAAACGACTCCAAGAGTTGCTTGCATCTGAAAACTTCGATGTCAAACCAGCATCTACTTACTCTTTGTGGCGCGCTGCGAAAAAATTTAAAACACCCGTTGAGTTTAAACCACCTCTGCGCACTTCTACCGGAGGTTGCGCAAGAAGCTTAAAAAGGTAATATATTTGCTGAGCATTTAAAATCCGTATTTACCCCAAACACATGTACGGACTTTGTTGATTTGCCGTGTGTAGTTGCTCTAACTCCTCGATCCTTAAAGTTTAAGATGAGTGATGTACAAAAACTAATTGCTGAACTCAACCCAAAGAAACCTCCGGGTATTTATGAAATTAGTAATAATATAATGATCAAGTTGCCTCGTATTGCCATTAGAATCCTGTTATTAATTTTTAATGCCATTTTACGACTGGAGTATTATCCACACCATTGGAAGCTTACCAAGGTAAAAATGATTCCAAAGCCGGGCAAAGATCTTACCAAGGCTGAGTCATACAGGCCAATAAGTTTGTCAACAATGTCAAAGCTCTTCGAAAAGCTACTCATGATAAAATTGAACCCAATTCTAACTGATAAGGCGTGCATACCGGATCATCAATTTGGTTTCAGAAATCAGCATAGCACCATTGATCAAACGCATAGATTGGTTCAATTTATACGAAAAACTTTTGAAGAAAAGAAATATTGTTCTGCCCTCTTCATTGATGTTTCTCAGGCATTTGATAAAGTGTGGCATGGAGGTCTTATTTTAAAATTGAAATCATATCTACCAATAAACATTTTTAATCTTTTACAAAGTTATATTCTTGCCCGGAAGTTCACTGTTGTGGAAAGAGACTTCATGAGTGTGCCCGAATCAATCTCATCCGGTGTGCCACAGGGGAGTATACTGGGGCCAGTTTTGTATTTGATTTATACTTGTGATATACCTGTGAGCAGTAACATCCACACATCTATATTTGCCGATCATAAAGCCTGCCTTTGTATGCACGAAAACTCTCACGAGGCATCTCGATATCTTCAGGAACATATTACCCAGCTGGAACTATGACTAAACCTAGGGAGAATAAAAGTAAACGAACAGAAGTATGCTCAGGTAACATTTACCCTATGAAAAGATACTTGTTCCCCCATTAGAATCAATAATCAAATTGTTCCTCAACACTCACATGTGAAATACCTAGGTATACAACTTGGCCGACAGCTTTCATAGAAACACCACATAGAAACAACACATTAGCCAACAGAAATGACACTAAAATTAACTCAGTTACATTGGCTGATTGGTAGAAATTCCACCCTGAGTCTAGATTGTAAGCTTTTGATATACAAGTCGCTTTGAAACATATATGGTGTTGCGGAATTCAGCTATGGGACACTGCTTCAGCATCAAACGTAGAGAAAAACGATCGAAGGCAAAACAAAATTTTACGGTTAATAACATCGGCTCCATGGTACATAAGAAAGTCGAATTTACATCGTGATTTAAATATGCCACAAGTGACTGAAGAAATTGCAAAGTACGCAGGCAAATATTTAACAAAACTCGAGTCACACCCTAATCCGCTTGCTCGTAATATCTTGAACTTCACTGGAAACATCCGCTTAAAAAAGAGAGACACAAGGGCTGTAATACTTATCACTCCAGATGAAACTGCTTGAAAGAACTTTATTTTTTTGCTTTGGACGACTCTATGTGCTATTAACTACTATCACTAGTTTATGTCCGACACTGGTCGGGCCTAATAATTATATTTATATTTAAGATTTGAATACTTATTTTCAGTTGATTTTTGAAGATACAATAAAGAAATATGCGTAAAAATAAAAAAATAAAATAAAATAATAGTATAGTTAGTTTGAGATGCCAAGTGCATACGGGTACGGAGAACCTGCTTTTTACCTGTAACTCAAGATTTTGGAGGTGTTTATTGAATAATTAAAATAATAATTTGGGACTATACATTACATTAATAAATGCTAAACTTAAATTGTAAAAATTCTTATAAATAACAATAATTAAAAAAAATTAATTTGTGTATATAATTTTTTTCGAATAAAATTTTATTTCCTTTTAAAAAAAATAATTTGAGAGTAAAAACCCATATATAAATATATATGTACATAAAAACATGTTTCCATATCAAACTGCAGCATTTATTAGCATTAAATGTACCAAATACATACAAGGAAATGCTGTTGCAGAAGTTTATGAAAACATTTCTTCCAATTCTCATGGACAACAAATTGGCCTTTCAAAAAATATATTCCTTCATATACATGACAATAACAGATTAATAAATTTTAAAAATTTTGTTATTCAGCTTGAGGCTACGACGTGTAAATTTTGAGAGATGTATTAATGGAAACTTGCTTAGGCTGAGTTTACATCTGGCATTTCATGTGTGCCATGTGCCAAAAAAGCGCAACGTAAAGCACTTAATAATAAAAAACTGTTTTATTCAGACACGTATTTATTAAGTTAAACAGTTTCATATATAACTACTAGACAATTTTATAGAATTCAAAATGTCTGGAAACTATTTAAATCAATAAATACATGTCTGAATCAAACAGTTTTTCATTAGTAATTAGTGGTTACGCTTTCTTTGGCACATGTCACATAGACGTAAAGGATATTATTTTAATTTTTAACCAACTTCAAAAAAGGAGGAGGTTATACGTTCGTCATGTATGTATTTTTTTTATATGTTCACGGATTTTAAAAATTATTTTTTTATATAAAATAGTACACTCCACAGGTGGTCCCATTTTCACCAATACGCGATAGGAGCCGGGGAATGGGTACCTCTCATACAAATTAATTATTAATTACTGCATATATGGAATACTATATCATTGAGAGGCTTAAAACTTGGTGAGAATTACTTTATAGTTAAAACACGTAATCCAGCGGAAAAGTGGTGGTGTAAGAGTGGGGGCAGAGCTCCTTCCCATACAAAGTAATTACTAATTAAACGATTTTTCCGTCATTTGTAAGATGATTTTAAAAATTATTTTTTCATATGAAATGGTATACAGATACAGGTAGTTTAATTTTCGCAAATATACGATAGGAGTAAGGGGATGGACAACCCCATACAAAGTAATTATTAATTATGGCATATATGGAATACTATATCATTGACATTGAGAATTTCTCTACAGTAAAGGCGCGAAATCCAGCGCAAAAGTAGTGGTATAAGAGTAGGGGAAGGTCTCCTTCCTATACAAAGTAATCAGTAATATTTGCATATTAATAATAGTATAGCGGTGAGCGTCTACAAACTGGGTGTGAATTGCTTTATAGTTCATACCAAAAATCCAGTGAGCAGGGGAATGGCTCCCTCCCATGCAAAGTAATCACTAATTAACTAATTTCTCCGTCATTTGTAAAGCTATTTTAAAAATTATATTTCTATATGAAATGATATACTCCACAGGTGGTCCCATTTTTAAAATATGCGATAGTAATTAAATTCAGTGCCAGGGTAAAGGCTCCCTATCATACAAAGTAATTATTAATTAAGCACTAAAAGGAAGAAATAATCTACATATCTTATTAGTTGACAACCTAGAAATTTATTTCTGCGTTCAGTTAACAACCTTCTTGGCACCGACTGAAAATAGTTAAGTAGTTAGCCACCTTAGTTTTGTTACGATCTGCTACTGAAGAAGAGGGCGGGAGGGATCAAAAATTATATATATTTTTCTTATGGAGTAGTGTCACTTTTTCAAATGGCAAATTTCTACATATAGTCTGAACCCCTTTACGAGTAAAAAATAGAAAGCGGGTTTTCTCAGTGTGCAGTACAAACGACAATTTTCATTTAGAGCGTGTTTTATTTTCAAGTGGCAAAGCATCTAACATCAGCTGGTTTTAAATAAGCAAGTGCTTGTTGAGTTAAAAATTAAGTAAAATTTTAAGATAAATTAAATTAATATCGATTTAATAGATTAAAAAATAAACATTAAGGAAAAATTAAAATGGCTTTAAGATAAGTAAGCATTGGTTAACCTTTATAGTTTATTCCAAATGTACATAACCTACCAACTTGTGAACACAAAAATTTAAACTGTATGTTAAACACAGATTTTAATATACACACAAAATATCATGTGTATAAAAAAGTGACATGCCGTAAGACAAATATATATAATGTGAACACAGCTTTACATTGTCACAATGTATGCCTCTTGTAAGAAATGTGAAACACCATACAGAACTCAATATTTTAGATAATAAGAACAAAAGTCACCTTGCTTAGTGAAGTCACCTTATATGTAGATGTACATATATTGGCTGATATCATGAAATTTCTCTTTTTTCGCATCACTGGCAGTGATGGCAGTATCGCATACAGTTTAAAAAGGGCTAAAAGAGCTCTCAAAAATATCGAAACCCGATACTCGTAAATGAAAATCGATATATCGGTTTTGAAGTATCGCCGATATATATCGATATTTTTTTTCAATTGATATTTCGATATATCGATATCTTTTGCCTAATACTTCTTAAGTAATTTTGTGCACAAGAGTGGTGATTTGTCTTTATGTAAGTGAAAGTGTTTACTTTTTTATAAAAATAACAAAAAAAATTTAAATTGCAAATCAGAAAATATGTACTTATAAAACTAAATATTGGCGAAAACATTTTATTATTACAGTGTAATTTTACAGGTTTATAGAGGGTTGTTTATTGTTTGTTTGGTTTTGCTATACGGATTACATAGCTGATGGTTACAGTTCTACAACATGAAAATTTCCTAAGCTGATTTAGGTTCTTTTTTGTAATCATTGTATAAAAGTGTTGATACCTTCAATAAATACTGTTACTGCTGCTAATGTTTACTTTAAAATACATCTCTAGTATGATGAGAATACATGTGTCTAATATGGTTTAGAAAGTAAACATTTACCGAAGGCTTGTCAAATTTCGAATCCGTACTCGTACTCGATACATTTTGCCCTTAGATTTAGTACATTCTTCAGCATTTTTCAAGATGTCATTGTACTTTATAGATTTAGATACAATCCGATCCGAAAGACTCAAGGCACTAAATCGTTCCTTTTGTTCTTCGTTTCGATTTTTTCTCTGAATGGTGAATGAACAATAGAACGTATCTGTCGCTCCTAAAAATATATTTTTTATGCTTTATTTAAATTTTTTCTTTGTTTTCGTAAAATATTTGTAAAAAAATATAATAACCAACAACAAGCAATAATATAATGTTAGATTTTCGTTTTTATGTAAAGGAGTGGGACCCTTCTCGAGCTTTGTTTATGTAAGATATCGCATAAGTCTTCTATTTCAGAGCGATATACATCGAGAACTTAGACCAACTTAGAAATTGGAGTGCAAATTTGAATTCAATATTTAAAAATTCGTAAGATATAAATTCATTCCTTCAGTCTAAGACCTCGCAATTTAAGTTACAACCTCCTTAAATAAATTAGCAGAAAGTTGCTCTGTCCATTTGAGCGGGGTAGTATTTCTTGTTGGATCCAAAATTTCAGAGAATTAAAATCATTACAACTAAAATTTGCTCTTAATAAAACAATTTCTTTATAAAAAAAAGTACTGCAAAAATTTGATTTTGATTTTTGATTTCCCATCACTGTTATACATATTAAAGACATAATGCAAAGAAACAAATTTTTGAATTGATCTGTGTGATATGAATATATATGTAAATTTTTCTAACTAAAGCAAACCGGATATGCTTAGTTTCTTAAATCCGTTTCTGTATTTTTTGTTACTATACAGAAATACTTAAGAAAAAGTACAAAACACAGTAAGATTATTTTACTAAGATCATAATTTCATAAGCAGGTTTATAGTTAAACAATTTGTTTTTTTAACTGAGTCTTGGCGTAAACAAAGAAAATACTTCTCATGATCCTAAGATTAGCACTTGAATACAAATCCAATAAACTACAAAAGAAATTTGCCAAAATTGTAAAGACTTAAGTACTCTTTTTTAATATTTTTTTTCAAGTTGGTGTTTCAAACCACATTACAAAGCATTTTTATAGCAAAACAAATAAAAAAATACCGAAAAATATAAGAAAAGAAAAAAAAGGAGAAACTTCTCTTCTGACTTCAACTAACTGAAAAATGTAGTAAAATTGATTATGCGGTTTGGAGAATCTAAAATATCGATTTGAAAATAATGTTTGGAGTATCTACTATAAAAAATGTTTTCTTTCGACAAGGATAACTTTCGAACCGATTTAAATAGATAATATTTGCAACAGTTTTTCAAGTCTGAAAAAGTTACAACCCATCCTTAATTAGAGCGCTGAGCGTTGCGTGAATTTAATTTTTCTTCTCTTCTTTAGAAAATCACTTTAATTAATAAAATATTTCATTCAATAAGAATTGAAAATACTGAACTTGAGCCCGATTATGAAATTATTCCTGATTAAAATTCCTTATAGTTCAATTAAATTGAATATGTATCAACTCAATCTTTTTTTATTAAAAATATTTTTTTGTGATTTTAATCAAAGTATATTAATATATTATATAGTGATGGATAAAATCAATAAAATTTTGTGTTGCTGAATCTTGCTAATTGTGTTTCCCAATTTTATAATGCTTCATTTGATTCGCATAAGTAATAAAAATATGTAATAATCATAAAAATTTTTTTAATACTTACAATGGAATGAAAATTGTAATACATGTATTTTATCGAAATAGAGGCTAATAATAATAATAAAATTATGACAATAAAGTCACCGCAGCCGTTTTAATCATAAACCAAAATCACACAAAAAATACGTTTCTCTTTGAAATCTGAAAGCATGTGTTGACAACAATTGACTTTCAAGATGACTTCTTCCTAAGGAGAGCTAAAAATGAAAAAACAAAACATGAATTACAGTTAACTATTGCATTGACAAGCTCATTAAACGATCAGAAAGAATTTTGCCAGACATTTTTTTTATTTTTTCCAGCTACATTTGTGATTTACCACAATGTGCAAAGACTGGAACTTGGCTAGATGCATTTAAGAACGTTTAGGAAGTCAGTATACAATGTAATAAAGTTCTTTCTTTTGTTTAGATAAAAGCGATAAATTGAAGTATTGGGGATATATTTGGTTTAGAAACAAAAGTGATTTAATTACGATGGTAATATAAAATCAATGTATCTCCCATCTCTAATAATATTTTTTTGATTTCGATAATTGTAGACAAGTGAACACTAGATATTGCGATATTATTATAAAACCGGGTTATACACCGAATTTTCGAGAAACAAATAATTACCATGAAGTATTGTGACTACAAATCCAAGTTTCTGCAAACCTTAAAAATACTTAACAGAACAAAGTGTGTTCGAGTAGTTTTAAAGAAAGTGTGAATTAGTATTCAGTTGTTTTCTTACTTGCTTAAAATTTAATTAAAACTATAGGCGTTTCTAAGAAAGATGATCTGTAATCATTTGAAAGTTTAAGGTTCATATTTTTCTTTTTTTTTAATTTTTATTATTAATATTATTATATATTGTTATTTTGTTGCTGCATTATTGAAACAACATCTGCTAATAACAAAACAATTACTTTGCATTGTAATCAACCTTAATATGGCACAGTAAAGCGATTCCAACATGAAAGAAGAACAAATACATTCTCGGTGGCCTACATTGAGTTAAGTTATCTGCCCATTAGATCTGATTTTTTTCCTACCTTTATACAGTATACCCCGTTTAATGACCCATCAGTTAAATATCTTTATCGCTTATTCACCTCAAATATTAAATTCCCGTTTTTTACACTCATTTTTACACAAAAGTCCACGCTTAATTAACTTTCGTTTAATTACCCATTTTGGGTAATTACCCAGAAATCTTTTACCCCAAAAAAAAAATTCCATTATTTGCCCAAAACTAACTAAGTGCATATTTATGCAATTCTGCAATAAAATTTATGCATCTTATGTATTTATTCTTTGTAACATAAATTATTTTTATTATGTAATAAAATATTTTATTTGAAGAAATACATATGTATGTGCATTTTATTTAAAGTAATTATGTACTACATACCACAGTGAGCTCGGATAAATGCATTTATAAAGATATTTAAGGCGGTGATACACTATCATACAAAGTCGTGCGATCTACGAAAAAATACAACCCTGTTATGATGGAGTTTATGAAAATTTTCCAAAGACAATAACAATTCATCGCTCGACTTTGTATGATAGTGAGTCATAGCCTTTAAGCATATTCTCATAATTACCTACATGACATGATGTAATTAAACGTCTTCGCTTTAATACCTTTCTTAGATAATTACCCCATAAATCATTTTATTTTTGATGAGGTAATTAACCGGGGTTTACTGTATGCAAGTATGTCGAAGTTTCACAAAATACTTTTCTTTATTGTATGTCTCTATCAGGTACACTGTGCCTGGTGCCTGAGGTTGATACATTTCCCGTGTTCTTGTAAATACTTAAATGATAATGTGTGTCCTCAAGGGCAGACAGACTACATTCCAACATTTTTGTATACCTCTGAATGACGAGTAGATTTTCAATCAGGATTAACAATAAAAATTTAAATTACTTGACACCTTCGAATCACTTAAGATTTTTTCAAAATGATAAAACAAATAATAGCAAACCTAACAAAACAAAACGGTTCGAAACCACAAAAGACGAATACATGAATACTAAAAGTAATGCCGAGTACACATCTGGCATTTTTCGTGTTGTCATTTTGTGGTGTCATTTTCAAAATGTGTGCAACGCCGTTCCCATTATGTTTTTTATATGGAAAGCAGTGCCACACAACAAAAAACATCGGAAATAACAAACGTTGTCACCAGTACACACTATTGCGATGTCACAAAATGTCATAGTGTTTACTCGACATAATGTAGTGTAAGTAGAGATGGATCCGTGTCGAATTTTTCCAAAACCATACGACCCTAACACGAATACCAATATGTAAAACACGTTAGACACACGCACGCGAAAATTTTTCCAACACGATACGACACAATGCATACGCCTATCAAAAAATAAATTCTTTATATTCAAATAAGCGTTGCCATTTTCTGTACTATATAGTATAGTAAAGCAGTTTTATGTAAAATTGTGTGTACTATTTTTGTATCAAGAAATATTTGTAAAATATTTTACTAATTTCTTAATAATATCTTGGCCAACAATGTCGAACGCTTTGTTCGATCGATTACATACATACATTGAAAACAAAAAAAAATTTTCTTGTTTTCAGTACAAGTTGCTGATCGAAAGTTTTTTTATAGATGTCGTGGGCCGTGGCCGTAAGAAAAAATTAAAAACACAAATTGTACTGAGCGTTTCATAAAATTTTGTTTGAAAAATTCCTTCTTAACGCTTAATTTATTATTTATAATTGGCAGTAGTATTTCTTAATTTTTTTTATTTCCAACATTGAAAACGGCATTTTATGTATAAAAATGTGATTTTTTTTCAAATTGATTGCATATTTCGATAGATGAACCTTAATCGAAATAATATTATGCATAAAACTCGATTAAAAAATTAATGAGTTAAGGCCTTTCTATGTTAAAGAAATCAAAAACCATTAAATGTATTTAAATAATATAAAAAATTGTGACCTTTATGTCTACAGTTTGAACCTCCCAAATGATTCTAATTTTACGCGTTATGTATTACAAATTTTTTAATTTGTTTCTATAAGTTTTGCTTATGTTTGGTGTATGAGAAAAACTCTGCAAATGAAGCTTGGATCAATAAAGGTTAAAAGTGAAAATTTTTTAACGATTGCAGTCAGCGGGAGGGCTTTAAGCGTACATATTTTTTTGGTGTTTTGGGAGATCAAACGATTCAAAATTATGTCCATTGCGAAAGACAGGAACGCGGTTTATAGTTGCTGCTGGTTACAGATACATTGGATGATTGGTAGAAATTCAACCCTCAGTCTAGATTGTAAACTTGTATATACAAGTCGTTTTTGAAACCTATATGGTGCTACGAAGTTTCAAATGTAGAGAAAATCCAACGAAGGCAAAACAAAATTTTACGATTAATAACATCGGCTCCATGGTACATCAAAAACTCAGATTAATATTGTTTATAAATATGCCACAAGTGACTAAAGAAATTGGAAAATACGCAGGCAAATATATAACAAAACTCGAGTCACGTCCTAATCCGCTTGCTCGTGATATCTTGAAGTTTACTGGTCACATGAGGGTTGGCATTGAGAATTTTAATATTGTACCCACAACTTTTAAAAATTTTACTTTTTCGACCTTAATTGTACGAAAAGATTCTTTTACTCGTAGTTCAAATTACAAATGGTTATTTGTTTTTGTTGATATAATCGAATCATTTTCACAAATTTGCTTGTAAGTTGGGATGTTAAAGCATATGGTTACACCTGTCTAAGGTGAAAGTTAAAATATTCAAATTTGATGACATAAGCTCTAGCATCCGAATTTAGAAGAAAAATTATTTGGAAATAGACGAGTTAAAATTTTTGGAGTTTCTCGCTGCGTTTTGCTTTTACAAGACTGTTTTCAAGTGAGAAGAATATAAGTTTCATTGCTGAAAAGCGAAAAGTGATACATGCAATCGTTTGAAAATAAATGCGGAGTGAAACTGCGCAGATTCCTTAAATGCACTAAATTAGTCATTGGTGTACTATTGTACTTTCCAAGTTTGAATAGTACCAAAAAAGTACAATTGTACCAACTTTGCCACCCCTGGGACACATCCGCTTAAGAAGGAGGGACACAAGAGCTCTAACTTAACACTCCAGATGAAACTTCTTGAAAATACTTTGCTTAGCATGACTCTTATGTATTATTAATTAATATCACTAAGTTTATGTCCGACACTGATCGGGATTGAAAATTATATCTAGATTTATGCTTTGAATACTTTTGCTAGTTCATTTTTTAAGATACAATAAATAAATATATTTAATTTGAAGATTTGCTTGTTTTTATGGTTTAGCAATGCATTTCGTTCCTGCTTTTGGAACTCGTCAGTAGACTTCAACCCAAAAAATTTTTGAATTTAGTTAACAAACTTCGTATATTTATAGTAAGACTCTTAATACTATATTGAGAATCACAGTATACAAACATAATAAGTTTGAAAGCTTCAAACAAAAATCTTAACAAAACAAGCATCTTTATTCGATTGTCTATCTATTTTATTTTCCACCACCTTTTTACCATTAGCTGCCACATTGGGCAACAATAAAAGTTTAAAAAGCAAAAAGAAAAATAAAACATTTATTTTCATATTTGAAATACCGAAGTATATTTATTTGACATAAAGTCTTTATTTATTTAATTTGAAGATTTGCTTGTTTTTATGGTTTAGCAATTGTCTATATGCATTTCGTTCATGCTTTTGTAACTCGTCAGTAGACTTTAACCCAAAAAATTTTTGAATTTAGTTAACAACCTTCGTATGTTTATAGTAAGACTCTTAATACTATATTGAGAATCACAGTATTCAAACATATTGTAAGTGAAATTTATTTGCCCAGCAAATAATTTTTATTCGATATGAATCTATTTTATTTTTCTACACCTTTATACAATTAGAAATCCATTGGATAACAATAAAAGTATTTATAAGGCAAAATGAAAAATAAAATCTTAATTAAACATTCAAGAAATTTATTATTCGACATATTGTCATAATTATATTGTAAGTGAAATTTATTTGCTGGTGGTTAAGCGATGTCTATATGCATTTCATTGTTGCTTTAACAAATCGTCAGTAGACTTCAACCACACATTTTGAACAGTCACAACCCTCTTATCTTATGCACAAACTTCCAAAAACTATTTGAGAATTCACAAATAATAATATATAATGATTTTCAAAAATATTAAGTTTGTGCATAAGATAAGAGGGTTGTGACTGTTCAAAATGTGTGGTTGAAGTTTACTGACGATTTGTTAAAGCAACAATGAAATGCATATAGACATCGCTTAACCACCAGCAAATAAATTTCACTTACAATATAATTATGACAATATGTCGAATAATAAATTTCTTGAAGTATACAAACATAATAAGTTTGAAAGGTGGTGGAAAATAAAATAGATAGACAATCGAATAAAGATGCTTGTTTTGTAAAGATTTTTGCTTGAAGCTTTCAAACTTATTATGTTTGTATACTGTGAAGAATTCGCTAAACAAAGATATTCTGCCTTACCGGCCTTCAGTCATAAAGTTTAGCATTTCGTAAAATATACATTATTAGCACTTTTAACCCGCGACCAAAAAAAGGGGTGTTATAAGTTTATAGTGTGTGCCTGTGTATCTGTGTGTCTGTAAGAGTCAACGTAAAAATTCCCAAACAGTAGTTATGAGTATGAGTAGTTATAATACTTTCTGATGATATGACTTCTTGAGATGGTAAAAGAAAAATTTTGGAAATTGGTCGCTTGATACTCTTTGTACCATATATCCCGAAAATATTGTGTTGAAGTTTTACCAATTGAAATAAAACACTTGTGCCAACCTTCAAATCACATGAAAAACTGAAAAACTTTTATTTAAATGATAATTGTAATAACTCACCCACTCAATAAATCCAGAACCAACGAATAGGAACTCAATTCAATTAGTTTTATTAATTTTACAATTTATTAAATATTTTCTAAACCAAAATATCTATTTTTTGACAATCTAAATATTCTGTGCCCATCCGACCAGCTCGCACACTATGTTAATAATAATAATAATAAATTCAAATCATTCAACCAACGACAGACCTTTTAAAACCAAAACAACTCAATCGACAGCATTGCCAGATCTCCACATCCCTCCAATGTTTTTTAGCTTCAGCGTCAATCTCGGGTTGGGGTTCTTGCGTTCCTTGTGCGTCTCCACCGCCTCTGCCAAGGAATCGAATGTTGCCGAATCACCCTCGCTAGGCTCCTGCATTGTTGGCAATCTCTTCAAGTGGCTAACGTTACGCCTATACACTTTATTATCATTTCCTCGGACAAGGACATCGTTCCCTTTCCGCTCAACAACCTCAAATTCATCTGGTCCAAATGCCGGTGTCAGTTTATTTGGAAAAATAACATTCTGCAGTAATACTTTGTCTCCAACCTTAATATTAATGTCTTTCGCCCCACGATCTTTATCAGCCTTCTGCCTTCCCTTTTCTTTATTAACGGTATCCATGTCCCTAGCCTCCGCATCTAAAATATTCTCGTTGACATCAAGGATCGATGGTATTCTGTCTCGAATTACGCGATTGAATAACAGTTCCGTTGGGGCTTTTCCCGTTGTTCCATGCGGAGTGACATTGTACATCAGCAAGAACTTTTGAATTTCCTTTTTGTAGTCCGTTCCATTAGTATGAGCTATCCGTAGCCGCTTAACGATCGACCGATTCATATTCTCCACCTCCCCGTTTGCCTGTGGCCAATATGGTGGGGACGTCATAATCTCAATGTTCCTATCTGCACAGTAATTTTTAAATTCGTCACTAACAAATTGACGCCCATTATCCGTAGTAATTGATTTTGGGTAACCCAGCCTTACGAATACCTCGTCAAGAAAATCAATTATGGAACTCGATGTTATTTTCTTCAGGAACTTTACTTCTTGATATCTTGAATAATAATCGATGACCACAAAAATAAAATCATGGTTGGGTAGCGGTCCCAGCAAATCCATCGCCAGACATTGCCATGGCCCTTGTGGAAAACACCGCCGACTCATTGGCGCTGGGTGCATTGGCTTTGACACCAATAAACAGTTCCGACAGTTCTTGACATACTTCTCGACATCACGATCAATTAAAGGCCACCATACTTTTGACCGTACACGCCGCTTCATCACCGTCTCGCCTGGATGACCTTCGTGTGCTAACGCCAACACTCGTGCCCTCAACGAAAATGGTATGACGATTTTGGTTCCTCGTAGCAGGATATTTCCCAAAGTACATAGCTCGAGTCGAAATAGAAAAAACTTGTTCGATGTATTTAAACTCCAAGAATCGTTTTTTAAGATCATTAGGAGCCCAGACATCAATCAATTTATCTTTTAAATGAATCGCCAATATTTCTTCTTTTGTTTCCCCAAATTGACATTTTGCCCCTTGGTTCCGTAATCGTACCAGAAATTGGTTTAGACACTCACCCCCTTCAGGTTTCAATGAACGAAACAAATGTCTCTCAAACGTCGAGTTCCGTTCGGGCGAAAAATATTTATTCAACTCTTCCACCAGGATTTCGTACACATCTTTCCCCTCAGCTACATCTCCAGGATCTATAAGAACTCCAGGAATACTGTACGCCACTTCTTGGAGTTGTGTACCACCCAAATATAATAATTTATTTTTTTTCTTCTTTGCGTCCTTGATTTCTTCCGCTTCAAGATATATGGAAAATGAACGAAGCCATTTTTCCCATTCTGAGCGAAGAAGCGCCTTATCTATGGCATCGCAAAGAAAAAGTGGTATGCTTGCCCCACTCATTGCCATTCTCTCCTCGCAATCAAATGCAAATCAATTCCAAATATTCTACTAATTCCAATCAAATGAAATTCGACTAATTCCAATATACATACATACAATTTAATGTAATTCCTCTTGTTGCCCTTGCAACGTTTTAACGATTTAACGTCCCGTCTTATCTGCAATTAAATGCAAAACAATTAATTGTTTTTTCCATCTTTTTCTGTTTTACCAACATTGTGCAATATCATGCTGTCAAACGACATAAATCTATGTATATGATACATATGTATATACATACGTGTATATTCATGCACCTCATTTCCATTTCCAATAAAATATAATTTACCTCAGTCGCCATTGTAATAACTCACCCACTCAATAAATCCAGAACCAACGAATAGGAACTCAATTCAATTAGTTTTATTAATTTTACAATTTATTAAATATTTTCTAAACCAAAATATCTATTTTTTGACAATCTAAATATTCTGTGCCCATCCGACCAGCTCGCACACTATGTTAATAATAATAATAATAAATTCAAATCATTCAACCAACGACAGACCTTTTAAAACCAAAACAACTCAATCGACAGCATTGCCAGATCTCCACAATAATTAATTGTGTAGAAATTGAGCTTAAAAGCTCACTTTGCAGAAATGCAGATCACCTTTGCAGAATTGCAGATTTTTTTACTTTAATAATACATTGCTACAACATTACAACACCCCTTCTCGATGTATTAATGACAATTTCTCTATTAGATAGGTACACTTTCGTTTTGTCAATGGTTTTGTGAGAATATCGGCTTCCTGGTCAGCGCTATTAATATATGTACTCGATTTTTACCTCACCCACTTCAACCTTTTGTCTTATGAAATGATGTTTCACATCAATGTGTTTCACTCTCTTATTTTCCATGTTGTACGATAGTTTTATGGCACTTTGATTATCTTCGAACATTGTGATTGATTCGACATTAACAAAAAGGTCTGCCAGTAAACCACGCAGCCAAATGCCACGCAGGCAAATACCCTCTTGCACCGCCAAAGACATAGCGGCATATTCGGCCTCTGTCGTTGAGCATGCCACTACTTGCTGCTTCTTTGAAGTCCAAGTTACAATGTTGCCGAAGACTTTAAATAGGTAGCCGCTAGTCGATTTCCTAGTACGTTCGTCAGCAGCGTAGTTAGCATCTACGAAACCAACCAATGAATCTACGGCCTCTCTCTTCATGTACTGTAACTCTAAATTCACACTTGATTTTAAATATCTCACTAGTCGCTTGACACCCTGCCAGTGTACAATATTTGGAGCTTCTTGATAACGACCGGTAGGGCACTGTTATTCGTTTTTCATTTCCTGTATTGCATAATTGTATTGAGAGTCGTTGTAGAGTCGTTGCGCCATTACACTCTTCCATATTCATAAAACGTAGTACATCTTTTATTGCTCCTTTTTGTGACATTGTCATACAATTTGATTTTATGTCATGGCTTATTTCAATTCCAAGGAACTGTTCAAGAGGATCAGATAATACCATTTCAAACATTTCAGAAAGTTTGTTTTTTTACGTCATTTAATTGCATCTCATTTTCACCAACTATCAGCAAGTCGTCCACATATAAAACAATATAATTTATACATTCATCATGAATTCTGCTATAAACACAATAATCATGTTGCGACCTTGTGAAACCCATGCTGACTGCTGCATCATAAAACTTCTTGTACCAGCACAGCGGCGACTGCTTTAAGCCATATAGGGATTTCTTCAGCTTACACACTCTTTTAACGTTCATTCCTTCAAGGACTGTCATATAAACGGTTTCAGTTATCTCGCCATTGAGAAATGTAGTTTTAACGTCCATTTGACAAATTGTATAGCCTTTATGAATCGCCACTGCCAGAACGGTACGAATTGTTGATATTCTTGCAACTGGTGCATACGTTTGCTGATAATCTACACCATACTTTTGCTGAGCCACTAGCCTCGCTTTGTACCTTATGGGCTTCCCATATTTATCGGTTTTTAGTTTAAAAACCCACCGACAAGTAATGATTTTCATATTAGCGTCCCTCTCGACCAACTCAAAAGTGTTATTTTTCTGTAGATCCAAAAGCTCTTCTTCTATAGCACGTTTCCAATCTAGTTTATCTGGTCTTAAGTCGATTTCACTAAAGCAAACCGGTTCAGCTGAAAAAATTATTTCAGACAGATTTATCTGATCAAAAAAATATTATAAGTTAACTTGCCTGAAGCTTTGCGCTCACGGCAACTTTGCCTTTGACTTGCCAAATTTGATTGCTGCCGGAGAGCAACTGATTCCACTGCACTTGCACCAGCTTCATTACAAACGCCAGCTTCGTTACAAGCACCAGCTTCATTACAAACACCAGCTTCATTACAAACATCAGCTTCGTTTGTTGTTGAGTCACCATTATTATCGGGAAAATCTTCAAAAGGTTCCATCTCCAAAATGGAATCACTTATTCCATCCCCTTCTTGAACTGGCATTTCTTTCTTTTTCATCACAATTACATCGTTTTCACGAAAACTTTTGTTGTCTTTTGTTTCTTCATTGTTACCAACATTTAGTTTTGCAGGAAAATCGGTTTCATAAAATTTTACGTTTTTAGACAGCACTATCCTTTTATTTACCAGACTCCAGAGTCTTGGAACGTTTATCTTTGGGTAACAGTTCATAAGTGCGACAGCCGAAAATCCTCAATTTACCAATATATGGTTTTTCTTTGTACCACAATTCAGCAGGAGTTTTGTTTTGAACACTACTAGTAGGGCTTCTATTCAGCAGGTACACCGCAGTTTGTACTGCCTCACCCCACATGTTCTTATTTAGACCGGAGTCAATTAACATTGTTCTCGCCTTTTCAACCACAGTTCTATTGTACCGCTCAGCCACACCAACCCAACCCAACTGTTGTTTCCAGTATAATACCGCTTGAACTATAATATGCTTTCTGTTCATTAGACAGGTACTCTCTGCCTCTGTCACATCTTAGATTAGCAATGCGACAACCAAACTTCGCTTCTGCATAATGTTGAAAGTCTTTGAAATAGCTAAAATCATCTGACTTACGTTTTATTAAGTAGATCCTGGCAAAATGACTGAAATCATCTATAAGGCTAACAAAATAGTTGTGTCCATCATGTGTGGTCGGTGTAATCGGACCGCAAACATCCGTATGTATTCTTTCGAGAATTTTTGGTGTCGGCTGTCGATGCCTTTTGTAAGGTAACTCCAATTGTTTGCCTTTTACACAATCACCACACGCAACAGTTTGCTCACCCACTTCAAAACCAGTAACCATTTTCCTTGCTTGCAATTTCTTAAGATACGGCTCAATTATATGACCAAAGCGACGATGCCACAAATCATTTACTTCACATAAGTTTGCTTGATTATTATTCCGCATCAACTTTACAACATAAAGTGAATTTGAAATTTATTTGCTGGTGGTTAAGCGATGTCTATATGCATTTCATTGTTGCTTTAACAAATCGTCAGTAGACTTCAACCACACATTTTGAACAGTCACAAACCTCTTATCTTATGCACAGACTTTCATAAACTATTTGAGAATTCACAAATATTAATATTTTTGAAAATCACAAAAGAAAAATAAGTATAGTAGGCTTAGTAACTTATACAACTTATACTGTTCAAAATGTGTGGTTGAAGTCTACTGACGATTTGTTAAAGCAACAATGAAATGCATATAGACATCGCTTAACCACCAGCAAATAAATTTCACTTATAATATAATTATGACAATATGTCGAATAATAAATCTTTTGAATGTTTCATTAAAATATTATTTTTCATTTTGCCTATAAATACTTTTATTGTTATCCAATAAATTTCTAATTGTATAAAGGTGTAGAAAAATAAAATAGATTCATATCAAATAAAAATTATTTGCTGGGTTTTGTATAAGTTACTAAGCCTACTATGCTTATTTTTCTTTTGTGATTTTCAAAAATATTAATATTTGTGAATTCTCAAATAGTTTATGAAAGTCTGTGCATAAGATAAGAGGTTTGTGACTGTTCAAAATGTGTGGTTGAAGTCTACTGACGATTTGTTAAAGCAACAATGAAATGCATATAGACATCGCTTAACCACCAGCAAATAAATTTCACTTATAATATAATTATGACAATATGTCGAATAATAAATCTTTTGAATAAAGTGAATTTAATATATTCGCCAACGCCACTATATTTTTATCTTTATTTGGGCTCTTTGATTATGAATAAACAATACCTTTATACCGCTCTCTTGTAGAGCTTTGATTGAAAGCAAATTAACACGCAATTCTTCGTCTATTTTAACTTTCATTATATTACTACCAATTTTAGTTAATCCTACAAAAAACACCCCTATGAGTCGCGATGATAGATCCACTTTCCTCTGCCGTGCTAATAGATAGTGGTTCAGTAAGCACTTCTACACTTACTAAGGATTCTAGGCTATTCGTCGCATGCCTCGTGCTGCCGGAATCTAAAATCCATAACTCTCCTCCACATTCGCTGCTCCCCATCATAAACGCAACAGCTGAACTCTCATTGTTTCTGATAAAACGTTTCTTGAATTTATTTTTCTTATTTCTTGGACAGTCAACACTTTTATGACCTTTCTTTTTACACTTAAAACAATCGCCATTAAATCCAGTGTAAAAAACAACATCATGGTCACCAGAATTAGCGCTATCACCGAGAAATTCCTTGTTTACTTGTGGCCGCATTTCTTCATTTAAAAGTCTAGACTTTGCGTACTCCAATGTGAGTACCTCATCAGCCAAGTTTTCAAGTGCTGTTATTAGTGGTTGAAAGTCATCAGGGAATGACTTAAATAAATGGAATATAATGTCATTATTCTCTAGTTTCGCACCAGCCGCCACTAATTCGCGCACACACTCATCAAACCTTGTGAAATGCCTTTTCATATCACTACCCGTTTCATACCTTAGCCTGTCCAGCTTTGTCCTCAACATATTTTGTTTGGCCATGTTTGTACCAGAAAAAGTACCCACCAGAGCATTCCACATTTGCATTGCCGTCGTCTTACCTTTTATATACTCCAAATGGTTATCATCTACCAAACAGGTGATCAAATTTTTTGCTGTAGAGTTTCTCTCAATCCAAGATTTAACTTCTGTAGCATTTTTGTCAGTCTCCGCTGGTTTTTCTATCGTTAACACGTCTAAGACACCTTGAGCCTCCAGAAAATTTTCAACTCTGTATTTCCAGGAGTCAAAGTTCTGGCCATTAAATGGCTTAATTTTAGAAAATACTAATTCCATCACAGACATATTATTAACACGTGTTTCTCTGGGCCCATAACCTGTTGAAATTTTACCAATTGAAATAAAACACTTGTGCCAACCTTCAAATCACATGAAAAACTGAAGATTTAAATGATAATTAATTGTCAAGTGTAGAAATTGAGCTTAAAAGTTCACTTTGCAGAAATGCAGATCAACTTTGCAGATCACCTTTGCAGAATTGCAGATTTTTTTACTTTAATAATACATTGCTACAACATTGCAACATATTGTTTAAGACGTTCGATTTGTTTCCAACGGCTAAGCTTATTCATGCTTACATCCAATAAGCTTTCATTCTGTAGGAAAATAGTTGGCTCACCAATCAAGAAGTGCGCGGGCGCAAGAGCACTGTTATCTTCAGGATCAGATGAAAGTGAACAGAGGGGCCTAGAGTTAGGAATACTTTCCGTCTGTGCTAGTAACTTTTGAGTTCACCAAAGCGAGGCGAAGCAGGAGGAATAAAATGCCAATTTGTTCCTTGGTGGGCTAATAAATGTATGGCCTTGGTGTACATACATACAAAAAGGCAAATATCTCCTTCGAGATTGATGAAGTTCTCAGTGAATATATTTTTTAATGTTAATTGGGCAGCCGTACTCAAGCCCACTATGATTAAAAGCTCGCATTGGCTGCAGTTAACTGCTGGCAAATTATCCATTAACTATTAACAGGTTTTCGCTTTGTAGTTCAAACACGCTGTACACTTTCGTTGGAGCTTTTTTGCCAAACCTCGAGCAGAGATGATCCAATGAAATATAGGACTACATTAACAGCAGGCTACCATGGCAAGTCTTATTATGCGCCTCTGAAAATATAAATAAATATAGAAAGAGGGCTTTATTTTGATAATAAGGTAGGATATTTCACGTAAAAAGGTATTGCAGCTTGAGTTATACTTTCACCAACTCTCAAAATTCCAGATTCATCAAGAAATTGTACTAGTTTTAGTATTCAGCTGGTCCTTGGAAAATGCTTATTAATTTGTAGGCATTGTATTTCATTAGCAAATGTTACACCTTGGGTCAATTGAATAAGAAGAGTTCTTAGCCTTGCTAATTCCCATGTTCGCAAAAAGCCAGAACTAAAATTACGGCGATATATTTTTTCAAATTATAAAAAAAAAATCAACGTTATTTCTGGATATTCTACAACTGTTGTTTTGTTTACATGTGATACGAGAGAATTAATATCAACATGTGAATTTAGGAAAGATCTTATGGAAACAATCCTCGCGATGCGCAACTATCTGGATTGTCACTAAACCGTGAAGTTCAAAATATAAAGATTTCGAAGTGTACTGCAACCACCGCGGTATGCGCATTTGTTCCAAGCATTAAAATTTTGTTTTGAACTTAAGTTATTTGTTTTTAATACACAGTGCCTAATAAATACCTCATAAAATGGAACAAAATTAATAAGATATCTCTATGGTTTTTTTTAAATAAGAAAATCTTATTAATTTAATAAGGAAAACCTTTTTGAAAAAATCAAGAAGAAATCTTGTAATTTTTATTAGGTTATCTTATTGATTTTTTCAAAAAGGTTTTTTTTTTCTTGTTTTTATTAGGCGATGTAATAAGAAATTAAAAAAATTTTCTGCATTCTTTGTACTTATGTATTTTCATTTAAATTCTATACCATATATGTATGTATATATGTAGTATATGTACATGTTATTTATTTATACATACATATTACATTATATTCTTAATTAACGCGCCATTCATACATATTACCACTTGAGAGGAGACAAGTATTGAACGAGCAACCTCCTGACTGAAAGACAAGCACTCTAACCAAAATGCTAACAGGCAGCCTGAGTCTGCATTGAAATTATTGTATAGGGTGTTTTTTTAACCTAGATAGAACTTTAAATTGTAAAAAGTAACACAAAAAATTAAATTTTGATAAAATATTTTTTTTTATTTGTTTCAGTATACTCTGACAAATCATCATGAATAGACTCACGCTTGAACAACGCTACGAAATTATCCAAATTTACTTTGAAAATCAGTCGTCGATTCGCGCAACTTATAGACGACTTCGTCATTTTTATGGCGTAAATAATCGTCCATCTGAACAAGCCATTCGTCGAACTGTGGATAGATTTCGTACCAAATACTCTCTAGAGGATGCAATAACACCAACACGTCGAAGGAAATGCACCGTTTGGTGCGGTTTTCACGCTGGTGGCATCATCGGACCTTATTTCTTCAAAAATGAGGCCGGAGCTCGCGTTACGGTCAATGGAGATCGTTACCGCACCATGATCAATGATTTTTTGTTTGAAAATATGGATGACATTGATCCGGAGGAGATGTGGTTTCAACAGGATGGCGCTACGTGCCATACGGCGCACGCAACCATCGACTTATTGAAATCAAAATTTGGCGATAACTTGATTTCGAGAAATGGACCTGTTAATTGGCCTCCAAGGTCGTGCGATTTGACACCTCTCGATTATTTCCTGTGGGGCTACGTGAAGTCACTGGTTTATGCTGATAAACCAGCAAAAATTGACGCCTTGGAGGCCAGCATTGTTCGTGTTATTCGTGACATACGGCCAGCAGTGCTCGAAAAAGTGGCCCAAAATTGGACGTCCAGAATGCGCTTCGTCAAGAACAATTTAATTTTTTGTGTTATTTTTTACAATTTCAAGTTATATCGGGCTTAAAAAAACACCCTTTACAAACATGCTTATACAAAAAAATAAAAAAACAATAAAAAAATTGTCTCTATGTTTATTTATAGATATGAAATAACAAGAAACCTAATAAAATCAAGAAGATTTCCTTATTAAAACAATGAATAAGATGTTTTACACATAATCATATAGGAACCTAATGAACACAATAAGGAATACCTTTTTAAAAAAATCATTAAGGCAACCTAATGAAATCAATAAGGAAAGCCTTTTTGAAAAAATCAATAAGGCAACCTAATGAAATCAATAAGAAATCCTTATATTATACAATTTATACGAAAACCTAATAGAATCAAAAAGGCTTTTGGTGCCAAAAATAACGGAAATTGAGTTAAAAAAAGTGTGAATAACGAGATTTCTTCTTGATTTTATGTGGTTTTCTTCTTGATAAAATTAATAAGATTTGCCACATAGAACTAATAAGAAATCTATATGAAAAATCTTCGCTTCCTTTTGCTGGTATACCCGTTAGCCTAAAACGTTTCATAGAAAAAATCTTCTTGATTCTTTTAGGCAGTTTCATCTCTGTGTATCGGCTGGCAGAGCGTCATCCCATTCCAATTTTAATTTTCATATCTGCTGAAATAATATTTTCGCCTTAATAATTGAAGGAGACAAGCCTAAGGGATCAAAAAGTTTAGCTGCATCTGAAAGAAAATAAGTTTAGTTAGCGTTTTAGAAAATTGGAATTCAATAGTAAAAAAAAACATCGATACTTGAGTCAAAATAAGTAATTTCTACATGTTTTCTTGATCACATGTACAGGGTGTCTGGTAGCAGATTTATATTTTCAAACTTAAATAAAAAACGTATTAGTTGACAAAAAAATTTATTAAGAGCATTGAACGATAGAGTGGAAATGCGGATTTTATTTTTTAAAGAGTATGTCATCCAGATGTCTTCCGTCGAGTTGAACACACTGTTCAAAACGAAGCCTTGTGCTCTGCGCCACATGCTGCTGGTGCAATTGAGCTGATTTCTGGACGAATATTTTCCTTTAAAGCCACAAGAGGTTGGGGCTGTCATTATAAACCCTCTCTTTGAGGTAGCCCCATAAAAAATCCATGGGAGTTAAATCGGGCGACCTCGATCCCCAAAGCGATTGATCAATTTTTGGGGGAAATTTTCCCGAAGCAAATTCATCGAAGCTCTGGCTGTGTGTACAGTCGCCTCATCCTGTTGAAACCACATGTGTGAAGAGTACAATAGATGAGCTCGCAGGTTTTTTAAAAAGAATTCCGTAATCATGCGTGGATAACTTTCACTGTTGACTTTCGTCGCCTGGCCTCGAGAATTTTCGAAAAAAAAATGGTCCAATTATCTCATGCGTGGATAAGGCACACCAAACAGTTACCCTGCTGACGTGGCCGTTTAAGTGAAAATGAGCCGCGTCGCTCCAAAAAATGGGATTTACAGTGCGAAAACGCTCCAGCATCGTTTCACAAAATGTTTGGGTAAATCAAAGTCACTTTCTTTCAGTTTTTGAACGATTTGAATTTTAAACGGGTGGAACTTCAGATCCTTTTTTAAAATTTCATGAATAATCTTGGAATTCCCAGTGAGGCTGCTCTTTTCCGTATTGAAAGTCGCGGATTTTCACGTAAACTGCTTTCAACCAGTTCAATGTTTTCGGAAGTCCTTGAAGATCGACTGGGCTCTGGCCGTGGGAGATTCATAGCCGAAGCAGTTGCGTGGAACCTCTGCACCCACGAACGAATTAAATTTATACTCGGTACATCACGTATTCGCCGAATACCGAACTTTGAACAAAATTGTCGACGAGCAATTACGTAAGAATCATTACTCTTAAAAAATGTATCCATAGCGAACGGGAGATGCTCACTCGAGCACTGCGACATCGTGACTAACAAATCCGCACAATCGAGAATTCCAACGGCGTCACCCTCCCTCCGCACCGTTTATTGCTTTTTGAAATAATCGTATTTAAAAATATAAATTTGCCACCAGAGTAGATAAATCCTTCTTTTCGCGATCTTTTCCACTTTCTGAGGTGAAATCTGCCAGACTCCAACAGTGCACTAAGCTATTTTTGTCTTTTTAAAGCATTTCAAATTATCAGACGCAAAACTTTATTGGCTTCTGGAAATCGTGCCTCCTAGTCCTGAGCAAGTAGGTGTAATATTCGAATTTTCCAGTACGGTGCTGACGGCTGCAAACTGTATATATAAATATTTCTAGTGAGCTCATCTCTCCACAAACTATATTCGAAAGGTTGATGTTCTTCACATACATTTATTTGTCTGAACATTTTTTCCATATCAGTGGTGAATGCGATTTTATGTTTTCTCGACCTACATAAAAGAAGAGACAAATCATTATGTCATTTGTTCAGTGCCGGGCCAATGAAAATTCTTCGTTCATGGAAGTTTTAGGAAGACTTTTGTTCGCCCGTCAAATACTGTCCAAGCCTTTTCATGTGGTTCAATGTTTCATATTCTGTCATGAACTTCTTGTACTCTTTGGCGAATCTTGGTCTGTTTTAAATTAATCTTACAGCTGTTTGAGACGTTGGACGGCGTTATAATCCTTGTGGAAGAATTTTGATAGATATTGTCCATTTAATAATATCTGAAAGCGCCATTGAACTGTATAGCGTCCTATTTCATCTCTAGTACACGTTTGCTGGAAGAATTTTTCACACAATTGTTCTTCGAGTGTAAGACTCCACTTAGCCAAAATCTCATTTTAAGTTCAAAATCCAGATTGTATACAGAATAGAGCTTTAAATTTATCGATTTTTTTCACCATCATAGATTTATTTCCACCAATGGCTGAAATTCCGACATGAGTTTTTTGGTGAGGTAGAAGTTGCTTCATCTGAAATAAAAGATACTTGTGATTCTTGATCCACAAGTGATTTGACGGAATAACATAAATTATTTATTCTTATAACCACTTTTAGGGTTGTTAATATAGCTGGAACTATTTCATTCATATTCAAAAAATGAGTACTTACCGTAGACGTATAGAGAGTGGACGATGAACTAGGCTGAGCAAAGGTCTGACTTTCTGTGTTCAATATTTTGTTACTGGTTCCTTAATAAAATTCATTATGGACTATAGTCTGATGCGGTTCACCACAGCTTTGGCATCGATTAGGCAGTTTCTGCAAAACCGATGTTGATTTATAATGCACTTCTTTTCATTCGAAGGTATTGTTACGAATTCTGAACATTTATATAATGGATGGCGTTTTTTGCAGCATGGGCAGTTTTCATTCATCCAAACAGCTGTGTGTGTTCGAATCGTTTTTATATCTTGACGACAATTTTCATGATTTTTGTAAGAAAGAAGTTTCTTTGAAGTGAAATTACTTTCTTCTCGAACGCACTCCAAAGCTAGAAATGTTTATTCCAAAAAATTTAAGATATATACGAATATAACTGCATTCCTTTCATTCCTTTGAAATTTGAAAGTCCAGTTTCTGCGATGTAATAATATACACTAATATGAAGTCCAATGTTGTTATATCTATTTGTAGTGATTTGAATTGCGACAAGCAGCTTCTGGTGGTATCTAGTAAAATTTTAACCTATTGTACGGTACCTGATGTAGGTGGTATTGCAAATAAAGGCAAAAGGGTTTGCTCACAATTTTTCGACGCTAAAATATTTTTTAAATCATATAATCAAATGTATACTTCTCTGTTGAGTTTCAATAGCACTTTGGGCAAAAAAATAATTTTTTTCCAGCCATTCTTTGGCAAAAAATGGACAAAAGAATATTTTTTTAATTTTTCAGAATAACTTACAAGGACTAATAATTTTGCACTAAGAATATTTGGCAAAGCAACAACAAAAGCTTAAAAAGGTAAATACTAAATACAAAGGAAGTAAAAGAAATGCAAGAAAATATTGTTTAACTAGTAAAAAAACGAAATTTTTTTTTACGTAAAAAGTGGCCTTTATGAGCTATTAGGGTGCCTAAACATGTTCAGATTGTATTTATATGTTCACAAAAGTTGTTTAGTTTTACCGTAGCTACTTTACAAAATATTGTTAGCAAAAATTTAGGAGTCCCTTTAAGTTATTCTGAAAAAAAGTGAAAAAAATGTTTCCTTAGTTTTTGCACAAAAAAGTGCACTAAGAAATAATTTTTGTGCCATAAGATGTTAACAAGATTTGTTTGGTAGACTCTTAGCTACATTATTGCAATATATTGCTAAGCGCTATCAGTAAGTCTGAATTAGCCGTTGGCCAAAAACTGATGACACCATTTTTTGAGGGTGCAGTCCATGTGTTTTTCCAAAAGTCTCAATTTGTGCATAGTGTAATTTAATAATAATTCTCAGAATAATTTCCAGAGAATATACGTGTATTATTTTTTGGAAGCCTGACGCCAATGATGAACATTTCATTCCGGCTACCTGTAGCGACAGTCCTGTAGTGAATAGTTGGCGTCTGACGATATTTAAGTTCAAATAGTATATCCAATAAAATTGCTTTAATCGAAACATATAGATCATAGCAAGTATAATACACATTTTGTCTTATATAGGGGACTTCTTTTTCCGGAAGCGATTTGTCTCTCAATATACTCATAATGTGCTCATGTCGATTCTTAAATTACTGAAAGGTATTTTCTAGCTCCTCTAGTACTATCTAAATATACCCTTAGGTTTTTGCTTCTTCAGTTTTGCCATTAAATAAGTTTACCATGCGTTCCATATGTTTTAATAAGTTTTTCTGCTGTGCAATTGGCTAGGCAGTTAAGTCCATTTTTAAGTGAATTGTAGCTCAATATTTGATGTAACAAGAGGATTTGGAGTTGTAGCTAGACAGTAGCTCTCTTTCATTTTGTATGAAGCTATTGCGGGATATGCGTCAGCTTGTGGACTAATCCCGGGTTGCGGCACTAATTTTTAATGTCTGAGGTTTCCTATCAGTGAAGGGAAATGTAGCACAATTGTGACATTTTTGGCTGGCACTGTGGCACTCTCGCTCTTTATTTGCCACTTTTTGTCCATTAACATGGAAAAATTTCTTATTACAATAAGAAGTAATCTTTTTATATTTTTACATTTTTAAGTCTTGAATTTGGGGCTGACAACTGTTCGGCTATGATGGCGAAAAGTAACTGTGTACAATTAATGTTTGCCTAGAGACATTGACGACTTCTTAAAAGGAATAAATGCTTTTTTTGGCAACAGCTCGTGTTGAAAACATGAGTTTTATAATTTTTGGGAAATATTTCAACTAAGAACTTCATTTAATTATTAAGTATTCCCCAAAACGGTGGCTGTCTCACCAAACTGTTGTTGATAGAGTCCTTGAACAGTGGAATGTAATGATATTTAAATTAGTTTAAGAGTTATTATAGTCTTTATGTTCGTGTATACATACATATGTATATGTATACATATGTTCCTTAGATTAGACATACTATAAATGAACATTAACTGCTAACATTTAAATTATATAAAAAGTGGTTTGACACTATTCAAGTGATTTTGGCACTATTTCGAAAGAGATTTGGCACGAAAACAAAATTTCGAATTCTCATCACTGTTTCCTAAATGAAAACTTAATGTGTTCCTTTTTTCTAATTAAAAGCGTCAAAATGTGTGTAAAATTTATTTATTTTATAAATAGAATTAAGTATAAAGAAATGAAGATTGCGGTTAAATTGCTGTACTAGCTATTTATTGGTCCGTACAAACAAACAAAAGTTCAAAAATTATAAGAGCAGTATTAAACTGCTGAGTCCGCTTTAAAACTTGAGTTTGCAATTAAAGGTATTAAACAGAGTTTTAAATTATTCCAGGAATCAATCAGAATGTTTGTTAGTAACAATTTCCAAATAGCAACTTTTCAGTAAAACCAACCACTTCGATTTCCTTTCTGTTGCGAAAATTGAGCTCGTACTGTATTCTTAAATTTTGATAGATCAAGAGTGCCGTAATTTGCCTCCAGATATAATAAATCTTAAACAACAATAAAGAAATGTTTGATACTTACAACATTGAAAGTAGCAGCGTCCCGCTTCCTTATTGAGTACCTGTACCTGGATTCTCTAACTTTTTGCTAACCGAAAATCGTAATATTTATCGACATATGTATTCGTTAGCGGTAACGATAATGTGATTCCGTGATTTTTTTTACGATAGTCTTCAGCTTTATCTTACTCACCATTTAATTCAATATTATGTGGTATCTCTGTATAGAAAATGTGAAAACTAGTGAAACGCACAAAAATAATAAAGAAAAACTCAATAAATTTGAGTTTGTGATTTAATTTTTTTCCCCCAACCGACAGCGTAAATCGTTAAAATATATTACTGAATAGCAAAGTCGATAAATTTTCGTTACATTTATTAAAGCGATACGATTATCGTAATAAAAGTTACTGAATCCAGCTATTTATCTTGTATATTTAAAAATTAATGCGTTTCAAATTCGTTTATGAAATATATATATCCAATTGCATATACCTACAAAAGTTACCAGGAATTAATAATCGTTTTTGGTACCGAAAACCCCACTATACGTGAAATGTATGTACATATGTATATACAAGCAGGTGTTAGTATGTACCTTATTTTAATTTTGTACTTTTTATGTTCAATAATAAACCGCTTAATTTTTCCGATTAGTGCTAAGAATATGTACATACTATTGTACCCTTGTAAATATAACAAAATAAGGTAGAATATAAATAATCCGTTTAAAAAAAGATGATTATATTAAAAGTTTAAGTATAACAGAAACCTCAGCAGTAACAATTTTAGTAAAAATAACTTGCGCTCAAACGGACATGCGCGCGCATGACATGCAGGACAAACCACAATAAAGTTCCACCCACCAACAAATAGTAAATAAAACAAAAAATCTAAATGAACTTGGCAATGTTTTGATATACATATACACACATATACATATGCACTCACATGTACCCAGCTATCGTGCATCGTAAGCACAGCATTTTTAATCCCAGACGAGCGCATATTTTAATCGTGGAAGATGCTTCGCAGTGTTGCCAGAAGTAGGGGAAAATCCTTACATGTATGTATTTTTGATACTAAAATAGAAGCTAGGGAAAATATGACAGATTTTGTATATTATCCAAAATGTAGGGATTTTTTCCATCATGTTATTTATGAAATAAATGCAAAAATTACGCTTTTTTAGTTATATTTTCTTTTTCAAAAGGCGTTCAAAAATTTTCTTTTCGTTCAAATCGCTTAAAAATATGTTTCCATAGTTGTTTCTGGTTTAAAAAGTTGGCGACACTAATATGTTTGTATGTATATGCCAAGGCCAGGTGGTGTCAAGCCTGCAACAACAAAATCTGATTAGTACTTTATTGCAATGTGTAAATATCAAAAGGTTACTCTATTTCAGTAAGGGTGTGCTAGGCCAGAAAAACCTCAAAAGGTTGCTTGCCTACCAGATGGTGCCGGTGCTAATTAACGTCACTGGCTCTAAATTGTTTGTAGGCAGTTGAATGCCCAGAAAGCAGATGAATGCTTTCTATGAACCAATAAAATTATGCCAATTTTAGTAGCGCTCTTTTGACAACAGTTTATTAATTTAATTTTCATACAAATAATTTCGGCTTATATACTAATTATGTGAAGAATCTACATTGTAAAAATGAGTGATTTACTAAAATATACTCAATATCTTATTTCTATTTTATATATATATTTTAAGTATTTTAAAAATATTTACATTTATAATTTTCATGGGAAAAAATGTCACTTCATATATTTAAAGTAATAAATATTTACCCATAAATATTGAAGTGCGCCACATACAACAACAACTCACGGTATGTTTACAAGCGGTATGAAAGACATATGATACCTTCAATTGCTATGGTATAAAGACCCGTAAAACAATAAATACATTTACTGATGTGTATGTAAAAGAATTAAATCATTGTTTACTACAAACGAAAATTGTCAAATCAAACTTCCTACAGATTTTATTGCAATGAAATTTGACAAGCCAAAGTTCCTAAAAAAGCAGCTACTAACTTAGCACCACCTGGTACATGAATTACATATGTATGTTAATTTTAAAATAACTGGTTTTGTACCTGAATTGAATTTGCTCTTTAAAATTTTATTTGAAAAAAACTATTCATATTAATTTTTAAAAAAATTTTTGTTGTTTTAATTGAATTTAATTAAAAGTTCATATGTATGTGTTATTTTTTTACTTATTTTTTTACCAAAGCTTTAATGAACATATATATATTTTTATATAACTAATGGTTTACTTCTTTTTTAATGACAAAAGTGCGTAGGGATTTTTGTAGGGGAAATTTTTTCAACGTGTAGGTTAAAATCGAATTTTTTTTAGCATGTGTAGGTATTTTTTCGAGAAATCTACTGGCAACATTGCATGGGAGAAACTATTACATGTCGACGATGCATAATTTAAAAATTATATTACAAATCCAATTAAACTATTTTTTTCAGCTGTAGGTCTGTTTATATTTTGCTTTATTACTTCGATATTTCGTTAACCTTCGGTTAATTTCTTAACTTCTTTTTCTTCGATATTTTGTTAACCTTAAGGTTAACGAAATATCGAACTAATAAATCAAAATATAAACAGACCTACAGCTCAAAAAATAGTTTAATTGAATATATTGAAAAAGGTCGAAAAATTTATTTATTTATTTATGCAGAACATTAAGAATCGTATGAGACTATTTAATGTTAATCTTATATGAGCCATTGCGAGAGTTGTAAAATAATTATTCTATAACAATTTGAGGGATACTCAATATTCAGCAATAGTTTTATTTTGCAAGTTAAGTACACAGAAAAAAGTATTCACCAATTAAAGTTTTTCAATTAAGAATTTAATTGATTCAATTAAATTTTTAATTGTATTAATTAATTTGAGTCGAAAAACTTAATTGATATTACCAAATTGTTTATAGGTGAAAATTTAATTAATTTTTTAATTGATATTACAAGTATTTTAATTGATATTACAAAACTACTCATATTACTTTTTTGTGTGTATGGAAAAAACAAATTAACTTTTTAGTACTTATTAATATAATTCTGTATTATTTATTGATTAAAGCCTGTTGTATGTATGTAGTTGCAACAGCCTCTTTACATGGAGAATTTATGATTACTATATTGAATTTTGCTTTTTTAAATGTCTATCGCTTCTATATTTGGCGTGCACAAAATGGTGGTGCAAGAACTTTGAATGGCACATATCTATAAAAAAATTTATTAATTAAAATAATTTAATATTGGATGAAAAATACCAAATACACTAAATTTATACTTTATTTTAACTTAATATATCTTTAATCCTTATAAAAAATAAAAAAGAAACACTTGAAACAACCGGCAAGATTCTTATTCAAAACTTGAATGAAAGCATCAGCGAAGAAATGAAGAAAAATAACAATCTATAACAATAAACACGAAAATAAAAAAAATTAAACATATTTGAGATAATGTATCGTCGTTTTAACATTGCGTAAAACAAAATATTGGATTTTTTTAATTAGTTGCAAACTATTTAAAAGCTTCAGTTTTTGCGACGACAAGAAAGAGGAAAACGAAAACAATTTCAGCAGGAATGGAAAATATACGATCGCAATTTTTGTGATATTATTCGATATAAAAAAACACCGTAGGATTCCTTCAACTCATTTGCAAAATGCAATACTTTGACTTAAGTCAAGAATACCAACACCGTTGAATATAAAACACAAAATCATGGGCTAATAGCCGTTTTAAACCGAAACATTTTTTTGGCGCTCTCCATTGATCCGTATTAATTTCATGTGGATAGAAAGAGATTCTGAAAGCTCCTTTACGTGTTGCAGCCTTTAAAAATATGTAATAATCTTTAAAAAATTAACCTAATTTCATTAAAGTTGGAATATTTGTACAAATTTAATAGCACTAGGGTTGTTATCGCGTAATTAGTAAAAAGAGGGCAGGAGAGGGAAAGCCCCGGACATTTCTTTAAAAAGATAAAACATCTCTAACGATAGGGCTACCAATTTTAAATAAATTTTCAATGTAAGGTTAAAATGTCTTATTTGTTCATAAAATAAGTAGTTTGAAGTTTTACGCAACTCCAGCGATATTTTAAATACATCTTAGTAATTCTTTGGCTTAAAATAACATACTACAGCCCTCGTGGCAGTGTTACGGTGAGAATATATATACAACTCACACAAGTGCGAGTGACTGTTACGCAATTTTTTTTTTTTGAGAACATATTTACTCTTGAATGCTTACGCACAATTAAGTTAAATATCCCTGCAGAAAATGCGAATAGTGAAATTGTAGTGATTTACTAGTGACTTTGTCACCAGTACTACTGACGAATTGTACCCCAGACAATGCTTTTTACTATAGACATTTAGCATGTACATGTCATTGAAAAGCAACTACTGACGTTGGTACTACTGAGGAGGTATTTCTTTTGTGACCATAGCGAGACATTGGAAACTAGTACATTTTAGTAATTCTAATGATAATAAAAATGAATATTTTATTAAAAATTTTTGTTTTAATAAAAAAACAATACATAAAAAAGGGAACATTCGTGCAGCAAGTAAGGATTTAGTTTGCTGTTTGTATTAAATATAAATGAAAAGTTCAAGGTTCCGTCGAATTATTAAAATCAAACACTTACGTATGAATCTGGAATCTGGAAAAATCTCCACAATTATTTCATTTTAAAATATTTTTATTTTTATAATTACAAAATGGATTGCTTTTTATTTATCTTTTGCAATTTCTTTTTATTTGATTTTTTGAACTATTTTTTAATAAATTTTTTTATTTGCCTTTTATATTGATTTCGTAAACTAATTTTCATAACAACTTGAATTTTGCTTGAAATCACTTGTATTTTCAACAAACCAATAAAACATTAAGAAGAAGCATAGTTGTGTATATCTGACAAAATATTTTCTACGCATCAAAAACAATGTTAATATGTAGACGCTCGTTTGATAATGTCACCAATATAGTCGACAAAAGTGGTGAGTTGGGGACATTTAACCCCTGTTTTCTGCAGGGATGTTTCAGTTTCGCACACCCTTATGCATGAAAAATATGTATTTTAGTTTTCACGCATTCTCACGTCAAAATAAAAATATGTACTATTTTTTTATTTCAATCAGTTTTTTTTTTTTGAAAGGACGCAGGAGCTTTTTTAATAAAAATTTTTATTTCCAAATATTAATTTTTGATGTATTTTGTTGTTATCATCACTACTTTAACTGATCTCAACATCATAAGTGACATTGGATATTTGAAGATATCTCCAAAGTCTATATATGTATATTTTAAAGTCTTGACCATCAAGAAGATAAAAAAAAGGTCTGAGATCGTTGAAGATAAAAAAGATCTGAGATTAGAAACAAATGAGTTATTAAATCCTTATGTGACAAGCGTACCTATATCACATTTTAGTATTTGCTTCTAACGCTTCTTCTGACAACCACGCTAGAATATTCTTCTTTTATTTGATTATTATTTGAATTTTTAAGAAGGTGTTTAGAACACATCATACAAACCTATTTGCAAATTAAAAACTTGTATAACATCAATTCGCGTAGCTAGAAAGTTTTTCTTGGGGGGTGATTTTCATGATTAATTTAAAATAAATAATTACAGGAAATTTTAAATAATTCTAGGGGGTGCAACAAACAACCCAACGGGAGTGATTCCCGTCTTTCTACGGGTATGATATCACCAATTCCACGAATCAAAATTTTGTATACAGTACTTGGCATATAAAACCATCCATAATGGATTAAATACATATTTTTTATAGGTTTTAAAAAGTCTTTGAATATTTTTATGTTTATTGACAAGCCACATGATAGCACTTTTAGTATAATACCAAAACTGTTAATAGTGTCTTTTTTTAAAACCAGTTATTTCGGCCGCTGCTGAACTATCATTCGTCATTGATATTACCATATAGCCAGACTTTACTTGGTCTATTATCAAACATTTGTGCTAGAAGCATTCAAAATATTTTGTTAATCAGTGAAGTATCTTAGTACTTGGTGGTTGATGGTATTTATAAGAATATGTATTTGGAACTTTGGATAAATTGTTGTTATTCATTTCCGTTGGAACTGACTTCCACATAAAACACAGGCTTGCAGAATTTGTTTTGCTTAAAATATAAGCAACCGTACCTTCTACCATTGAATGCATTTCATATGAAACTTCAAAAACAACTCCATTTATTTCAAAATATATCACATTTCCGGTTTATAATACTGTTACCTGATTTATTAAAAACCATTCTTATAATATCTTAATTTTCTTTTTCTAAAATAAACTTAACCGGTCTGCAGTAAAATGTGTACTGTGGTGTTCTATTCAACCACAAATCTTCGCTTGATGTTGTATTTATTATTCTTTATAAACATTTGAGGGATTAATAGTTTACAGCTTATTCACCCTTTCGCATATATTCCAGAGTTGAACTATATTTTCCCCGGCTCTACGCATTAAAGGTTTTATGTTCACTTCTGCTAAATTATCATTCACAGATACAGGTATTTTCTCGGAAGCATTTGCATCTTGTATTTATGATTTAAGCTCCCCTTTTAGATTCATAATACAACAAACTAAAGTTCGCTAAAAACCGATGAAATGAAAAACCGCGATTTCGATTTAAAATTTACTTAAACCGACCGGTTTCGGTTTTTTAAGCCTGGGTGGTGGTTATTGTGTAATTCTATTAGAAAGCAAAACTGTTTGAATTTATGTGCTTTTAATATAGAAGTTCGAAAGATTTTCTCAGACTTATGAATACTATTTCCATAATCCACATGTATAACCGAAAGATGGATTCCGTGAGCCAAACATAATTCCAGTTCTAAAATTTGTGAACATACTAATCCCAAATTATTATTTTACTTATTCAGTAAAATATTTTTCATTCAAAATACATTCAAATTGATTATTGACGGGTTTAGCTGGATCCTCTGCGCACTGTTGCTAATGCAGATTATCAGGGAACCTTTACCCGAAAATGCCCTAGAACAACTAGAGTTTAAAAAAAATGTTGCAATGTTCTTTAGTATAATACAAAATCGTCGTAGTCATAGTCGAAATGCGACACTCGTAATTAGGTCCATTATGTTAAACAGCAGCGTTAATAAATGTTAAACTTAAATTGTAACAATTCCAAAAAAAATACTAATTATTAACTTGACTGTGGCAACACTCTATTCTTGAATAGCTGTTGTTGTTTTTTACATTTATTTTCTTTTCATTATTGAAAGAGCCAGATCTATTTTTGTAATAAATCACCTTTTCTCTAAAATTCCAAAGCTCGAACCAAAAAATGTATTTGCAACCTTATAACATGATGTGTTTTTAAATAAGAAAAATAAAAGCTGCGAGCAGACTAATATACATAAGTATGTATATGTACATAATTCCATTCTGTATTGCCTACTACACGGAAAAAATATAATTGAAATGCAACCAACAAAGCAAACTGTTAATATTTAATTGAAAAATTAACAATCATCATTTTTTTAGTCAATTAAATTACTCAAGAAAACTATTTGTTAAATTATATCATAACGGGATGCGCATATGTAGAAGAAATATAAGAAATCATGTTTTGCGTGTATTCATTATTTGCGCATCTAATAAAGTGTTGCTCTTTAATACTGTTTTCACACCGAAAGTTAAAACCTGGTTTTAACGTTAAAACCATAAACAGCTGATTTTACATTCCCACTGCAAGTTTTATAAATTCAGGTTTTAAACAACAGGCTGTCTTATAAATTTGCCCCAAATAAAATAAATCTGCTGTAGAAATGCGTGTACTTGTTGCTGTACTTTTTCAGCTTTTTTTATAACACTTATCTGACACCCTATACAACGATTGTTTTTGTTTGCATGAAAAACTCCGAAATTTTAAAAATTTCGAAATTATTTTATATTTTGTAAATGAACAATTTAAAATTATGTAACTACTTATACAACGTGAAGAAGTGCTTGGAAATCATATTATTATATAAAAATATATTATAAGCTTAACCATTTTTCCCACAGTGGATGCCAGCAATATCGTCTATTTTCACTTCCCAGAGGTCAGTGGAAAAATTTCGTTGTTTTCCGTTCAAAGGATACTTTTGCTTCACATTTTTTTGATAATTATTGCGGCTGCATCTATTTTTATTTGCTGCCGGTCGTTTTAACTTGGCAGCACTGAATTTAGCACATCGAAAACAAGGTTGCATTTCATAAAACTAATTCAAAAATTATTTTAAGTTGGTTTTAACAAAAACAATTTATATGCATTTCGTATTGCTAGTGCTGAGTGTGTGCTGTGTATATTAAAACACACAGCATATGTCTAAGCGCTTTTACAAAAACAAATGAGTACCAAGTGCATAGGGATTGCGCACCCCTAGTCCAGAGGTTGCCCAGTTCGACTCCGCACCTTAGGTGTTTTTCATAGACAAGCAAAAAATCGTTTCGATGGCTGTGATTGTGTATAAAAAATATTATTAATATAACAATTATGATAATCAAAATTTGTACGGAAATTCAACAATTTGCATTTCTAATATAATAATAACTTTAATTGAAATAACCTTGAAATCTAACAAAAATAAATGCTGAAAAAATAAATAAATTTCAACAAACTATTTGTTGAAAATATTTTTCAAATGTTCCTTTAACTTACAATTTCGTTATTTGTATTTACAAAAGTCGTTGTATTAAATTAATTGTATTTACAAATCTTTTTTTTTCTGTGTACTAGCAGAGTTACTGACACCCACTGCAAATTAGCTTTTTCTTTGAAGTTATCTCTTCACTCTTTATTTCTGTCCTTTCTTTTATTATTATTTTATTATGTATTTGAAAACAGCCTGTATTAAATGGTTGGGGGAGTTTGGTGACGAGAAAGGCAGGATACTAATGTGATGATAACCAGTACAAATCAAATAATATCTGGGTATCTTATTACGTCCACACGTTATAATAATGTTGAATGAATGCTTCGTCTGTTTGGCTCCAGTAGGTATGTATTTACTTCTAGCACATTTCCAAATGTTTACTTTTTAAATGAATGGGTGTAAAAGTAAAAGTCTGTAGTGGAATTAACTAACAGACGATTGAAAGAGATAGAAAGTCAATACACAACTAGTGGGGTGAAAGAGAGTATAACATATTCATGTACATATTTATTTATGTATGTGTGTAAACTGTGTTAAATGTTTTGCTGATGGTTTTGCTCTTAATACTTGGACAATAACACAATTATTAGACCTGCTACACCCCTTCAATTTCGGATTATTTGATGTTTTTTGTTGTAATTTTTAATTATATCTAAATGATTGAGTCATTGATACAATTTATTAGTTTTTTACATAACCTTAAGGGATTTATCTCTATTAAATGTACTAGTGACGCGCTAGTATTCGTCAAATTTGGGCGAATAATACATAATAGGTACGAATATTTTTATTTTTTAAAAAATAGCATAAAAATATTAGTTTGTAATAATTTAAAGAAATTAAATTTATTTCAATTCAAAGAATAAACAATATTCTTGTTACCAACTTAAAAACAAACAAAACAAACTTATTGTACAATTACACTGTGGAACATTTTTGGGATTATTGTCTAGGGGGTGAGAAATTCCAAGTCAGGGTGATGGTACTAGGTCAGTATAGTAAAACCCTCAAAGGGTTTGGCGTTCGTATGTGTCAGTTATTTTTATGACCTTTTAAATTTTTTCTTTTTCACTTGTCCGATTTTGATGAAACAAATTTAGAAAAATTAGGAATTACAATTTCTCTAATCTGTTTCTATACCGTTTTCCTATATGTGCAACACTTTCGAAGTTAAAAATAAATTTGTGGAGGCAAAAAAATATTTTTTTGCCTAAAAATTAAATTTTTTTTTTTAAATTCATAAAAAATGCAAAACGAAAATAAGGATCAAGTGCTATTAATTTCGTGTTTTTTGCTCATGAGTTATGTGACTTTACGCGAAAGTAATTAGTTTTAGCACTTTTTTCCATTTTGGATTTTTTATGAATTTTAAAAAAAAAATATTTAAATTTTTAGGCAAAAAATATTTTTTTGCCTTCATAAATTTATTTTTAACTTCGAAAGTGTTGCACATATAGGAAAACGGTATAGAAACAGATTAGAGAAATTGTAATTCTTAATTTTTCTAAATTTGTTTCATCAAAATCGGACAAGTGAAAAAGAAAAAATTTAAAAGGTCGTAAAAAAAACTGACACATATGAACGCCAAACCCTTTGAGGGTTTTACTATACTGACCTAGTACCATCACCCTGACTTGGAATTTCTCACCCCCCAGATTGGCTGTTGTACTGTGTTATCATTAAAAAAGTTAAAATACTTTTCTTCACCCCAAGAGAGGAATGTTTAACTTCAAAAGTAATATATAAGAATAACTGTTTTTTATGGGAATTGTTACAATTTATGTTTAACATTAAAATTTTGTTAATGCACTAATAATCCCAAATTATTATTTTACTTATTTAGTAAAATATTTTTTATTAAAAATACATTGAAATTGATTATTGAGGGTTTAGCTGGATCCTATGCGCATTAGCAACAGTGAACATACATATGAGCTCTTATTTTTGAAAATGTTATAAAGTCCAATTCTAAAAAAAAATTAGTTAAAGTTAGCATTAATTAGGTATAGATACCTGCTATCCATATTTATTGTCATCTATTCCATGGAATGCGATTTGGCCATAAAATAAACAAATGTTTTTAAACTATAGTATGGTAGCTATTGTAACTTCTTATTTTATTTTTTTTCTGAAAGTGGAATAAGTCCATTCCTTATAATTTATTGCCCTATGTTCCACCTATAGCAAATTTTAATCAAAAATAATTTCTTAATCGGACTTAAGTTCAGTAATTTCAATTCTTATTGAATGAAATATTTTTATTAATTAATGTGAGTTTCTAAAGAAGAAAAGAAAAATTAAACTAGACTTTATTAGCTGTGGGAAATACCGATATTTTTCTGTGCAGCCACGCACTTTATCAGCACCGATGTCCATCTACTGGGGTTAGAGATTGTTATTAACATCAGCTATTTAACGCAAATTTTCAAAGAAATGGAGAAATGAGAAATGATTATATTAGCCCAATTCACAATCTTGTGCATGTGATCTTGCATCGTAGCATGTGCACAATGGTATAGTATATTTATACTCACCACTAAGAATCACTGTTTTTGTTTTCTACATACAAAAAAGTAATATGAATGAGTTTGTAATATTAATTAAAATATTTGTAATATTAATTAAAAAATTAATTAAATTTTCACCTATAAACAATTTGATAATATCAATTAAGTTTTTCCAGTCAAATTAATTAATACCATTAAAAATTTAATTGAATCAATTAAATTATTAATTGAAAACCTTAATTGGTGAATACTTTTTTCTGTGTACAGTTGGTTTTACTTTCCAGTATATGAACTGTGATTGTTTCAAAAATTCGGATTCGCGAGTATCAAAAATTGACATTCCGTACATCACTCGTATGTACATATTGTCGTCCCAATGAAATCTGCACATATCTCCAAAAAAATATTTTTGGCAATCGCTTGAAAAATTTTTAAAAATTTTAATATTTTTTTTACATTCTTACGTTTATTTACTGTATCTTCCAAAAAATTAACTACCAATTAGTATTCAAATCTTAAAATCTAGATATAATAATTAGGCCCAACCAGTGTGAGGCATAAACTTAGTGATAGTAATCAATAATACATAAATGTCGTATTAATCACAAAAATATTTTCAAGCTGTTTCATCTGGAGTGTTGAGTATTAGAGCTGTAGTGTCCCCCATTTTTAAGCGGATGTGTCCAGTAAAATTCAAGATGTTACGGGATTAGGATGGGACTCGAGTTTTAGTAAATATTTGCCTGCATATATTGTAATTTCTTCAGTCACTAGTGGCATTATTAAATCACAATGTAAATTTGAATTTTTGAGGTACTATGGAGCCGATGTTATTAGCCTTAAAATATTGTTTTGCCTTCGTTAGATTCTCTCTACATTGGAAGCTGAAGCAGTGCCAAATAGCTGAATTCCGTAGCACCATATTGGTTTACAAAGCGACTTGTATATGAAAAGTTTACAATCTAGACTGAGTGTTAAATTTCTACCAATCAGCAAATGTGTCTGAGTTAATTTAAGTTTCATTTGTGTTAGCTTTGAGTCAATATGGTGTTTCCATGTAAGCCGTCGATCAAGGTGTATACCAAGATATTTTACATGTGAATGTTGAGGATCAACTTGATTGTTGATTCGTATTGGGGAACAAGTATCTCTGAGCAGGGTAAATGTTACCTGAAGACACTTTTGTTCGTTTACTTTAATTCTCCATAAGTTTAACCATAGTTGCAGCTGTGTAGTATGTTATTCTAGATATTAAGAAGGCTCGTGAGGGTTTTTGTGCATACTAAGACAGGCTGTATCATCGGCAAATGTAGATGTATGGATATTGTTGCTCAAAGGCATATCACAAGTATAAATCAAATACAAAACTGGCCCCGGTATCCTCCCCTGTGGCACACCGGGATTCGGGCACACTCATGAAGTCTCCTTCTACAACCGATAATTTCCGGGTAGTAATGTAACTTTTCAATAACTTCAGAAAATTTATTGAAAAATACGAATTCAGTTTTAAAATAAGACCTTCATGCCACACTTTATCAAATGCCTGAGAAACGTCAACAAACAGGGCAGAACAATATTTCTTTTCTTCAAATGTTCTTCTTATAAATTAAACAAATCTACTCGTATGTGATTGTTCAATGGTGCTATTCTGACTTCTAAAACCAAATTGATTGTCCTGGATGCACCAACTACCAATTATTGGGACAATTGTGTCATGAGCAGTTTTTCGAAAAGTTTTGGTATTTTTGATAGTAGACTTATTGGCCTGTATGATTCAGCATTGGTAAGGTCTTTGCTCGGCCTTGGAATCATTTTGACCTTGGCAAGCTTCCAGAGGTGTGGATAATACTCTAGTCGTAATATGGCATTAAAAATAAATAGCAGGATTCTAAATGCAATATGAGGCAAATTCACTAACATCTTGTTACTAATTTCATCAATACCTGGAGCTTTCTTCGGGTTGGGTACAGTACTTAGTTCCTACACGTCACGGATCTTAAACTATAAGTAAGTATAAATATAAATACACTAGTACATGTGTTTGGGGTAAAAACGGATTTTAAATGCTCAGCAAATAGTTTACCTTTTTCAGTATAACTTCTTGCCCAACCTCCGGTAGAAGTGCGCAGAAGTTAAACCAGAGGGTGTTCTAAGCTTTCTCGCAGCGCGCCACAAGGAGTAATTAGATGCTAGTGTGTCATCGAAATTTTTCAGATAGTTTTTAAGAGATGCAGTTTTTTCATATGCAAGCAACTCTTGGAGTCGTTTAGTGCACTCTTTAAATCTGGTTTTATTTTGAGGTGATCTGTGCTGTTGCCATTCCCTTCTAGCTCTTCTTTTTTCACATACGAGACGTTCAATATCCATAGAATAAATTCTATTAAGCCCAGTCTGTGGTTGGGAGGTAGTAGCATGTTCAGCAGCCTGCTTAATATTTTCGTTAAGATTGGCAATGTTAGATTCATCGTGTGTTCTTAACGTAATGTTTTCCGTGCAATGACTACTAAAATATTTTTGGAATCCCAGCCAAATAACACTTCTTAGTGGGTTACAGATTGTAACGATAGTGATCGGCGGAGTGATCTAAAGAAGCTTCAACATGAACTAAATCCCTCGAAATATTTTTCATGACGCCAAAATCTGTAACATCCGGAATTTTCTGTATGTTAGTAGGCCAGTAAGTGGGCTCCGCATTCGAAATGACGTCCAATCCCATTTTTGAAATTGTGGTGAACAACGCTCTAACTCTAGCTGTTATAAGGCGCGAACCCCAGAACGTATGTTTTGCTTTGTAGTCTCCAGCTGCTATGAAACAAGGTGCAAGCGATTTGTAAAAATCCTCGTACTGATCCTCAGAGATTGAGAATCTGGGGAGTAAAGTGATGATATAACGAAATTTGTATAAAAATTTTCCACACAAATATTAGTTGCTTGTAGTTGTTCTGCACAAACGTTATCAAGAATATAGTGCTTGAGTCTTGACTTTATTAGAACTGCCGATCCACCGCATGCTCTTCCTCTAAGATCGTTTGAATCATATAGTGTGTTGCCATTAATTTTGATTAGGCTTCTCGAAGCAGTGTTGTCAGATTTATTTTGAGCATTGTCGCCAAATGACTTGTCGAATATCGCCAAATATCGCCAATATAATAAAACATTAAATTATAGCTACAAAAATATTTTTTCATTTTGTAATTACATATATACAAGTATTATTAAATTTTAAATTCAGCAGGTAACGTCTATCGTAAAACATAAAAATTCTACTATATAAGAAAAATTAAGAAAAGTGTTTACATTAACATATAAATAGTGGAGTACAAAAAATAATTAAAAATAATTTATTCCAAAATATCAATCCGAATAGTATAAATTGAACACCAAGATAAAAATTATTATATAAATTTTGTGATAAAACTGAAGTAACATTTGCTTAAATGTGTATTTAAGTACACATATCATGTCCTTGAAGTGGTTAGTACCAGCAGAATCGCTGTAATCATACACTCTAGTGCCAGCCATACACTACACAAGTTCACTGCACACGAGTTCACTGTGTAGTGTGGGGGTGGTTGTGCCATTTACGTAGTGACCTGAGTAATATCAGTTTGTAAAACTGTACAGTGAACTTGTGTAGTATATGTTGCAAACGCTCAGTTTTGTCGTGATTTTTTAAGAGTTTAAAACTAGAAATGAGCGCCGAAAAAATATTCTGAACAGAGTTCCTAGAATTATACTTGTATAGTGTGTGTCACAAGCTTATTTTACTCAGTGCCAGACTTGAGCACTGAACTTGTGTAGTGTACGAGTATGGCTGGCATAAGCGAGAACTCGTGCAGGCTTTTCGGTGCTTCATTATCAAAATGTTGGTTCTAATTAATAAAAGAAAGTTTTGCCCACTGTGTTTTATAAACACCAAATGAGATTTTGTGGGCCATACTTTTATAATACTACTAATATAAGCTTCTTGAATTTCAGAAAATTTTGTTTGACACAACATTCATTATTTCATGCACGAAATTTTTTATGTTGTAGAAAAAATTATTTACAAAAAAAAATTTCGTATTTTTAACATTATTCTATTTTATTGAAATCGTAAAAATATCGCCAAGGAGTTCAAATATCGCCAAGTAAATCGCCAATCGCCATTTGAAAATTTTCATCGCCAAAAATAAATTTTTGTCGCCACGTTTGGCGAGATATCGCCATATCTGACAACACTGTCTCGAAGTCAAATGAGTCTCATAGACCAGCATTATATCAATATTTTTTTCGGTGAGAAAGTGGTCAAGCTCATTTTTGTGTAGACGAATGCCGTTTGCGTTCCAGAAACATATGTTTAACGTGTTCATGGCTTGTTAGTTAATGCTTGAAGCAGAGTATTCTGCATTCTCAGCATTTTTTGCAACATTTTAGTTATATTTGTTGCGAATTGATCTTCACAGCGTCGGCATACGATACATTTATAGTAATTGGCTAGACCATTTGAGGATAACTGGCGGAGTAAGTTATTTCTGTTTGAGCTCGACTTACTTCAGGTTTTTGACTCATTGTCATAACACAGAACATCCTCTGTAGTTAGCGGTGTGACTACCTCCACAATTACTAAATTTTTTCCTGCTTGATCTTTTGGCTTATTGCAACTAGCAGTACCGTGCAATTCACCACAGATAACACAAAATGTAGGTAATTTGCAGTAAGTTTCTGTGTGGTCATATTCTTGAAAATTATGTGACTTTAGGGGTCGTGAACGCTTGTGTGGTTCTTCAACTGTTATTTTTCGGAATAAGATATATTTTAAACTATAAATTGGATGGGTCTAATTTTTTTCTATAATTTTATATCATTTGGCTTCAATTCGACGCAAAATATTAATTATATTAGATAAATTTTTTACCTTAAATCCTTTGAGGACGAGTGCATCATTTATTTCTTCGGGAACAACTTAAGAATTTATGCCCTTCAGTACAATTTGCAGGCCTTTACCACTCTTCAGCTTGTGTGTGTAGAAATTTGTTTTATTTTTTTTTTTTGTAAATTCAGTGACCATTTTGCGGAAATCTTTTTCTTCATAATTTTCGTTTCATGAATATTACCACGTTTTATTGGAACAATGTGAAATTTATTCTTACCAATGGCCGAGATTAATTTTTTAATAAGATCGTGTGAATTTTTTTCTCTCAGATAGATTGGTGGTGGTTTGGAGGTTTTGTTCGACGATACAACGGGTTTGTCGCTGTAATCTTGCAATATTTTAAAACGGTTCTGACGGCTAGTTGATGCGGCGTCGTTATCCCTGGATATTTTGGGAACTGATGAAATGTTTGATGAGTTTGGGCTTCGCCCACGCTTAACAACTGTGATATATCTATCCATACGGACTTGCACCTTAGGTTTCTGACTACTGTTACCAATAGTGATAACTTGGTTAAGAGATGAGCACGAGCCCGGAAAAGATGATGTCGCTGGCTTAAATGATGAAGTACTAGGCAGAATCATTGATTGGCAAAGCGAAGTTGATCGCTCACGAAAAAAGTGGCTTTGCTGTTAGAAAAATATTATCATCAGGTTTTTATTTTTATTGTTTGCGTTCTCGCTGAACCTTCATAGTGAACAGACGTCTTAGCGGAGTTTTTTTTCATACACATATTAAACAAACAAAAAATCATAAAAAATATTCGTAATACATAATAACCGTAATACATACATATTAACTTTGATAAATAAGCAAAGCAAATATTGCTGATATTATTTTTACATAGCAAGAAACAAAAAACAAAAACAAACAAAAACCGCAAACAAAGTGCCCTTGAGAAATACTCTACATGAGTACCTCAAAAACAAAAAATTATGAAGTGAGTTCAAACGGCAGAAATGCATATTTTACTGTGAGTTCTGAAGCTCTCAATGTTAACAATAAAAATAAAAAATCTGATGATAGTCTTTTTCTAACGGCAAAGCCACTTTTTCGTCAGCGATCAACTTCGCTTTGTCCAATGCCAACAAGTGATTCGTTAACATTACAGTTGCCTAGTACATCTTCATATAAGTCAGCGATATCATCCCCTTCGGGCTCGTGTTCATCACTTAACAAAGTTATCACTACAGATAAGAGCAGTTCAAAACCCAAAGTCCAAGTCGGTATGGACAGATATATAACTGTGGTAAAGCGTGGCCGAAGCCCAAAATCTTCTAAAATTTTATCTGCTCCAAAAATGTCTAGGGATAACAGCGCGTCCTCTATTAATCCTCAAAATCGTTTTTCAATATTGCAAGACAATAACGAGAAGCCCGCTGCATCATCGCAAAAGTCTTTTAAGCCACCACCTATCTATCTGAGAGAAAAAAATTCTAACGCGCTTCTAAAAAAACTGCTGTCGGCCATTGGTGAAAATACTTTCCACATCATTCCAATTAAACGAGGTAATATTGATGAAACTAAAATCCAAATTTATGATGAAAAAAATTTTCGAAAAATTGTTAGCGAATTTGAAAAAAAACAAAACAAATTTTTACACTTACCAACTTAAGAGTGCTAAAGGCCTACAGATAGTATTAAAGGGCATAGATTCATATGTTGACCCCGAAGAAGTAAAATGTGCACTTCTTGAAAAAGGATTTAAGGTTAAAAATGTTACCAATATAATTAACAGAGAAAAGGTCCCACAACCCCTATTTCGGGTTGAATTGGAGCCGAATGACATGCAGTTAAAAAAAATGAACCGCATCCTATTTATAATGTAAAGTTTCTATTACACCAAAAATTCACAGTTGAAGAGCCACGTAAGCGTTCAGGTCCCGTACAGTGCCATAATTGCCAAGAATATGGCCATACAAAATCCTATTGCAATTTACCTACAGTTTGTGTTATCTGCGGTGAATTGCATGGTACTGCTAGCTGTACTAAGCCAAAAGAACAAGCAGAAAAAAAAATGTAGTAATTGTGGAGGCAATCACACCGCTAACTACAGAGGATGCCCTGTGTATTCTTTCGTTAAACAGGCTATGGGTCAAAAACCTAAATTAGTTCCAGCTCAATCAACTAACGCTTACTCTGTCACTTTTCCTCCAATGAGCCAACCTAGTACCTCACGTGTATCGTATGCCGATGCTGTTAAAATAAATTCTATTCCCACGCAGAAAGTGTCCCCACCAAGTAATTCAACAAATGCGAACACAAGTTTTAATTTCAGTCGCCTTGAAGCCACTATTGATAATCTGATGCAAACTATAAACAATTTCACAACAAATATGACTAATATGATGCAAGAAATGCTTCGAATGCAGAATACTCTGCTTCAAGCATTAATTAACAAGCCATGAACACGTTAAAAATATGTTTCTGGAACGCAAACGGCATTCGCCAACACAAAAATGAGCTCGAGCACTTCCTTACGGAAAAAGATATTGATATAACGTTGGTCTCTGAGACTCATTTGACTTCGAGAAGCCTTTTCAAAATCAATGGCTACAACTTATATGATACAAAAGACCCTAGAGGAAGAGCACGCGGTGGATCGGCAATTCTAATAAAGTCAAGACTCAAGCACTATATTCTTGACAACGTTTGTGAAGAAAATCTACAAGCAACAAATATTTGCGTCGAAAATTTTTGTACAAATTTCGTTATATCATCAATTTACTCCCCTCCCAGATTTTCAATCACTGAGGATCAATACGAGGATTTCTTCAAATCTCTTGGACCTTGTTTTGTAGCAGCTGGCGACTACAATGCAAAGCATACGTTCTGGGGTTCGCGTCTTATTACACCTAGAGGTAGAGCGTTGTTCACCACAATTTCAAAAATGGGTTTGGACGTCATTTCGAGTGGGCAGCCCACTTACTGGCCTGCTGACATACAAAAAATTCCGGATGTTATAGATTTTGGCGTCATGAAAAATATTTCTAGAGATTTAGTTCATGTTGAAGCTTCTCTAGATCTCTCCTCCGATCACTCTCCCACTATCGTTACAATCTGTAATCCACTAAGAAGTGACTTACCTCATCCATATGTGAAGATGGTCAATCGTGTTAATTGGCTGAGATTCAAAAAATATCTTAGTAGTCATTGCACAGAAAACATAACGCTAAGTACATCCGATGATATTGAATCTAACATTGCGAATCTTAACTGAAATATTAAACAGGCTGCTGATCATGCTACTACCTCCCACCCGCAGACTGGGTTTAATAGAATTTATTCTACGGATATTGAACGTCTCGTAAGTGAAAAAAGAAGAGCTAGAAGGGAATGGCAGCAACACAGATCACCCCAACATAAAATCAGGTTTAAAGAGTGCACTAAACGACTCCAAGAGTTGCTTGCATCTGAAAAAACTGCATCTCTTAAAAATTATCTGGAAAGTCTTGATGTTACACCAGCATCTAATTATTCTTTGTGGCGCGCTGCGAGGAAGCTTAAAACACCCGTTGAGTTTAAACCACCCCTGCGCACTTCTACCGGAGGTTGGGCAAGAAACGATACTGAAAAAGGTAACATATTTGCTGAGCATTTAAAAACCGTATTTACCCCAAACACATGTATGGGTGTTGCTGATTTGCCATGTGTAGTTGCTCTACCCCCTCGTCCCTTAAAGTTTAAGATGCGTGATGTACAAAAACTAATTGCTGAACTCAACCCAAAAAAAGCTCCGGGTATTGATGAAATTAGTAATAAGATTCTGATGAAGTTGCCTCGTATTGCAATTAGAATTCTGCTATTCATTTTTAATGCCATTTTAAGACTGGAGTATTATCTACACAGCTGGAAGCTTGCCAAGGTCAAAATGATTCCAAAGCCGGGCAAAGATCTTACCAATGCTGAGTCATACAGGCCAATAAGTTTACTGCCAACAATGTCAAAGCTCTTAGAAAAGTTACTCATGATCAAATTGTCCCCAATTCTAACTGATAATGCGTGCATACCGGATCATCAATTTGGTTTTAGAAGTCAGCATAGCACCATTGAACAAACGCATAGATTGGTTCAATTTATAAGAAGAACACTCGAAGAAAAGAAGTATTCTTCTGCCCTCTTTATTTATGTTTCTCAAGCATTTGATAAAGTGTGGAATAGAGGCCTAATTTTAAAATTGAAGACATATCTACCAATAAATATTGTTAATCTTCTGCAAAGTTATATTCTTGCTCGGAAGTTCACTGTTGTGGAAGGAGACTTCATGAGTGCGTCCGAATCAATCTCATCCGGTGTGCCACAGGGGAGCATACTGGGCCCAGTCTTGTATTTGATTTATACTTGTGATATGCCTTTGAGCAGCAATATCCATACATCTACATTTGGTGATGATACAGCCTGCCTTAGTATGCACGAAAACCCTCACGAGGCTTCCCGATATCTACAAGAACATATTACACAGCTGGAATTATGGTTAAACTTATGGAAAATTAAGGTAAACGAACAAAAGTGTGTTCAGGTAACATTTACTCTGCGAAAAGATACCTGTTCACCCATTCGAATCAATAATCAAGTTGTTCCTCAACATTCACATGTAAAATACCTTGGTATACACCTTGACCGACGGATAACATGGAAACACCATATTGACTCTAAGCTAACACAAATGAAACTAAAATTAACTCAGTTACATTGGCTGATTGGTAGAAATTCAACCCTGAGTCTAGATTGCAAACTTTTGATATACAAGTCGCTTTTGAAACCTATACGGTGCTACGGAATTCAGCTATGGGGCACTGCTTCAGCTTCAAATGTAGAGAAAATCCAACGAAGACAAAACAAAATTTTACGGTTAATAACATCGGCTCCATGGTACATAAGAAACTCAAATTTACATCGTGATCTAAATATGCCACAAGTGACTGAAGAAATTGCAAAATACTCAGGCAAATATTTAACTAAACTCGAGTCACACCCTAATCCGCTTGCTCGAAATATCTTGAACTTTACCGGACACATCCGCTTAAAAAAGAGGGACACAAGGTCTCTAATACTTACCACACCAGATGAAACTGTTTGAAATTATTTGTTTTATTTTTTGCTTTGCACAACTCTTATGTATTATGAATTACTATCACTAAGTTTATGTCCGACACTGGTCGGGCCTAATAATTATATTTAGATTTAAGATTTGAATACTTATTGTTAGTTCATTTTTGAAGATACAATAAATAAATATATGTATGCATAAAAAAAATAAAATAAAAAATAAAAAATTTTTTGCGTTAAGAGTTTCAGAACTCACATTAAAATAGGCATTTCTGCTGTTAGAACTCACTTCACAATTTTTTGTTTTCGAGGTACTCATGTAGAGTATTCCTCAATGTCACTTTGTTTGCATTTTTTTTGTTTGTATTTGTCGTTTCAAACTATGTAAAAAAATGTTAGCAATATTTGCTTTGCTTATTTGTCAAAGTTAATATGCACTACGAATATTTTTTGTATGATTTTTTGTTTGTTTAGTATGTATATAAGAAAACTCTGCGAAGACGTCTGTTCACTATGAAGGTTCAACGAGAACTGATTTCTTTTCATTCATTTTAATAATGTATGTAAAATTTAGTGCAAAAACAGTGGTCCAATATTTTTGTCCGATGTAGAGATTGGGATACCGCATCGTTATCGTTACCTTCATATAGAAAGGCCCTAACTCATTATTTTTTTTCAATCGAGATTTTTGCATTTTTCAGTACATTACATTACATTAAGAAACTCGATTTCAAAAAGTAATGACTTAGGGCTTTTCTTTATTAAGGTAACGATATGGAGCTTATTTCATTTGTAAAAATGTTTACGGTTTGTTGCATGCATTATTTTTAAGTTTAGTTGCATACATGAAAATAAGGTAATAACCAGGGCTCGGACTTTCATACAAATGCATTTTTTTTGTAATAGATAAAACGGTAGTCAGGAAATCGATTTCGACGCCAAATTGTTTTGAAATCAAAAAGAGATGTGATGTGTTTAGTTTTGTCAATTTGTTGTGTTGATTCCATTTCTCTTACTAAAAGTAATATAATAGACAAAAAAAATTTATGGAGTGATATGAAAAACAAACTGAATAGTCGTGGACCACCAATTAATGATACAACGGTTTGGAATAATTTACGTTTTATGATACATTTAAATTTACATGTACGGAAAGGTATGGCGTGATTGGAAGGTATGTACAAAGAAAAAATTGCAACAAACAGGTAAGAGGCAGTATCAACAGGAGGCGGCCTATATAATCAACTTTATATCTCTAAAAGATAGGCAGCAATTGGTCAGGAACGCAGCATCAATTATGGGACAGAATTTTATTCATCTAAGGATGATCCAGTTACCACAAAGAGAGGACTTGTATAATAAATAGAAAAGAAGACTTGGTAAGCGATCTTCCAAGTACATCTACACAGAAAAAAGATTCCAAATTTTTTTAAGAACCTGTATTGTTGACTATGAAAACAGAAGTCAACGAAATTCTGTATTTGACTCAAACTCATTACTTATTAAAATTGCAAATAAGAATTAAACTGTATATACCAGGAACACAGTAAAAATTATTTTCGTATTCAAATAGCAAACTCATTTTTTTCTGTGTAGGTAGATGGGAATTTTATTTGGGAAAATTATTAAACTTATGCAAAACAAAAATTAAAAAGTTGAGTTGAAGCGCTGTTGAATAATTGCTAATTTAGCGTGTTATTTATTAAATGCGATATCAGCAAAAGCGCGTTTTGCATATTTAAAGCGCATATGCGGCAATTGGCAAAGCCGCATATACAAACGTGCATTTACATATGCATGAATGTGCGTACGCATGGAGTAGGTACCCTGTAGGAAAAGTCACTAGTGAAACAGTGACGAATTATAACCGACACAATATTTTTTGCTAAGAACATTTAAGGCGTGCGCGTCATTGAAAAACAAGAAGGGAATGGCAACAGATCACCCCAACATAAAATCAGATTTAAAGAGTGCCCATAAACGACTCCAAGCGTTGCTTGCATATGAAAAAACTGCATATCTTAAAAACTATCTGAAAAATTTCGATGTCACACTAGCATCTAATTACTCCTTATGGCGCGCTGCGAAAAAGCTTAGAACAACCGTTGAGTTTAAACCACCTCTGCATAAGTTGAGCATGAAGTGATATTGAAAAAGGCAACTTGTTTGCAAAGCATTTAAAATTCGTATTTACCCCAAACACATGTACCCTTAAAGCTTAAGATGCGTGACGTACAGAAACTAATTACTGAACTCAACCCGAAGAAAGCTCTAGGTATTGATGTAATTAGTAACAAGATGTTGATTAATTTGCCTCATATTGCAATTAAAATCCTGCTATTTATTTTTAATGCCATATTACGACACCACTGGAAGCTTACCAAGGTCAAATTGATCCCAAAGCCGGGCAAAGATCTTACCAAGGCTGAGTCATACAGGCCAACAAGTCTAATATCAACAATGTCAAAACTTTTCGAAAAACTGCTCATACAGAATTGTCCCTAATTCTAATTGGCAGTGGGTGCATCCCGGACCATCAATTTGGTTTTAGAAGTCAGCATAGCATTATTGAACAAACGCATAGATTGGTTCAATTTATAAGAAGAACATTTGAGAAAAGAAGTATTGTTCTGCCCTGTTTATTGACGTTTCTCAAGCATTTGATAAAGTGTGGCATGAAGGCCTTATTTTAAAATTGAAATTACATCTACCAATAAACATTCTCAATCTTTTGGAAAGTTACATTACTACCCAGAAGTTCACGGTTGTGGAAGGAGACTTCATGAGTATGCCCGAATCTACATCATCCGGTGTGCATCAGGGGAGCATACTGGGGCCACTTTCGTATTTGATTTATACTTATGATATTCCTTTGAGTAGCAATATCCATACTTATGATACAGCCTGCCTTAGTATGCACGAAAACCCTGACGAGGTTTTCCGATATCTACAAGAACATATTAAACAGCTGGAACTATGGTTAAATTTATGGAGAATTAAAGTAAACAAACAAAAGTGTGTTCAGTTAACATATACCTTGAATCAACAATCAAATTGTCCGCCAACATTCACATGTAAAATATCTTGGTATACACCTTGCTCGATGGCTTACATGGAAACATCATATTGACTCAAGGCTAACACAAATGAAACTTAAATAATCTTAGATACATTGGCTGATTGATAGTAATTCAACACTCAGTCTAGACTGTAAACTTTTTATATACAAGTCGCTTTTGAAACCAAGATGGTGCTACAGCTATGGGGCACTGCTTCAGCTTTCAATGTAGAGAGAATCCAACGAAGGCAAACAATATTTAAGGTACACTACAGTTCTAATACTCAACACTCCAGATGTAGCTGCTTGAAAATATTTTTGTGCGACATTTATGCCTGACACTGGTTGGTCCTAATTATTATATCTAGATTTAAGATTTGAATAACTATTGTTAGTTCAGTTTTTTGAAGATAAAATAAATAAATATAAGCATGTAGAAAAAAATTAAAAGCAACTACTAGCTAGGTAGGTCTTTAGGGACCATATGTTCCCTTAATTATGAAAGTGGTCAAAGTGATATATTTCTTCGGTTGAAATATTTAGTAGATTACACTTGAACAAATCAAAAAATATTTTCATATTATGCAACATTTTAATTTAGATTAAAATAAATTAATTTAATATTTATTATATATTTATTAAAGTTTTTTAAGATATATTTTATATTTCGATGTGAAAATAAATATCGCTCATAAGACCAAGACTTAATGTGCGCGCTGCCAGTTCTCTGGATTCCAGTTTACCGAAGTAGGATTCAAGTTTATTTAAAATTTCCTGCTCATGAAGCCCCAATTTCAACGAAATTTCTGCCCATGCAGTTTCCTTTAAATTCCTATCCCTATAAATGGTACGTAGATGATTCCATACAGCCTTACGAAGCTCCTCAAGCTGAATTAGCTGTGTCGTCATATCATGCGTCCAGGATGCTTGAATATTTCTGTGAAAATTTCAGGTCAGTAGCTATTGCTGTTCTCAAGAAAACAGCCTTTGACAGTGTCATAATTGACACTTTCACTTAAAATTGTTTAATTTTCACATTTTCTATTTTGCTACAATATGATTTGTTTTTTTATGCATATTTATTTTTGTAATTTCCTTTTGTTTAGTTTTTGCATTATTGTTAGACTTGTGCCATTTAGTTCATTTCAGTGACCGGTCATTTTAGCTAATTATTTATAAATGAACTAGTTCGTTCATTTAGTTCAATCGCTATTTTAGTTCAATGAACTAGTTAGGTCTTTTTAGTTCAACGATTTTACAATTCTACATGCATATGTATGTATGTATGTAGATATGTTGTGGTCTTTGACAGATCTGTGATTAAAAACTTTATGAAAACTAAAATTAACTAATTAATAAATTTGCTTTATAAAGGGTTTATAAAACAAATTAAGTTGAAAATCTTTTTCAAAAATCTCACAAATCCAAAATATTTTTTGTAAGTAGGGTAGTATAAGTGTTTACTTGTGTTTGTGCATTTGTGGCAGTAGCCAGCGATGAACAAGAACTAAATATACATATATACATAGATATGAATGAGCAAAGAAGCAAAGCAAAACGTTGAAAACATTTAGTTCATGGCGTCTGTGTTACTAGTTCATTTTGTGCCTTAGTTCTTAGTTCAAAAATTTAACTAGTGATCGTAAAACAATTGAACTAGTTCATTTAGTTCAAAGTATTGAATCGTTCATTTGAACTAGTTCGTTCATGAACTAGACAAGACTAATTATTGTTTAATATACATATTTATGTTAACCTTTTAAATTGATTTAATTATAAAAGCTACAACTTTGCTTGACGCCATTTTTATTTTCAACAAACCAATAAAAAAACATTTAGAAGAAGCATACATACATAGTTATGTGTATCTGACAAAATATTTTGTGCGCATTAAAAACAAAATTAATATGTAGACATTCCGTTGACAACGTCGCCAAAAAGTCACAAAAATAGTGCACAAAAGTGGCGACTTGGAGACACAACCCACGCTTCCTTTAGGGTATGTATTAGTGATGCACGAATATTCGTCTTCAAATTGCCGAATATTCGGCCATTTTTAGATATTCGTATTCGTATCCAAATTCAGGCGAATACGAAAAATTTTCCAAAAAAATTAACAAAACTTATACGATATAGCCTCAAGTGGGCCAACAACAATTTGAAAACTTATAATTTTATATTTTCATGTCTATGTATGAATATATTTTTTGAAAGGACAATTTTTTGTCCATGAGAATTGAAAAAAATATTTTCATAAGCCTCAGCAAGACCATTTCCTTCTATGTATTTGTTACTTCATATGGAAATAAGTTATTTATGTGAATTAAAAATATTTAAGAATGTAGAGGGAAAAGAGATGAAGAAATGAAAACTAAATGGTTTTGTTTGACACAATTTTTCTCTAGATTGTGTGGCATAAAGTGACTTTTCTGCAAAAATTAAAAATGAAAATTTTTAGTAGTGTACGAATGCATTAAATTTTTTTATAGCAATTTATGCTTTGTATCATTTTCAAAAGCTATTTAATGACGATCACTAAAATTTGGGGTGGTTTTTATTAACTTTAAAGTACTCGTACGCCAACAGAAGTATGAACTTCTATTTCGTAACAATTTTTTCATATTTAATTTTGCAGGCGTAAACAGAACCACAATTTTATGTCTATAAATTTCACATATAATATTCGTATTCGAGAATATCGTTTCAAATATTCGTATTCGTATTCGCGAATATAAAAATTTGATATTCGTTACATCACTAGTATGTATATGTGTGCCGAAAATTATTCCTGTATGAGTTGTTTTTAATTTAGTTATTTCAGTTACTTTATCGCATATTTAGGGTTTCCTTGCTCTCCAAGGAATACCATTGCAAATTTCCCATAGGACTTTTGTATGGCCGCCGGAAAATTTTTAAACGGTACTTAATTTGTATATTAAAAGGATTATCTTGGATCATATATCTAACGCTCATGGTTACTGCACATAATAAAACAATTCCTTAAAGCCTTTGTGGCTTGAATAATGAAATCAATAAGCTTAAGGATTCAACACCATGCCACTGATGTAGACACATGCCCAGTGAACGTTTTTCCTTGGCTTCTGTTACATAGAGTCTATACCTGATAAAAATTTCTTATAACAACTAACACCAAATGCCAATTTTTTGCCAACAGGTTGTGGTATTTTTGTTATGATAAATCACAATTGGTTTTTCGTAGTGAAGGTAAGTTGTCACAATTAAATACATATATAAATTATGTAGAAATATTTACCGTTTATTTCTTTTTAGCAAATAAAATGGATAAAAATTTTTTATATTATTTAAAAAAAAGTTAAAATCCCAAAATAATAATACTTTCTAAGGCCGAATTTACATCTGTGTGCCATGTGCACAAGAAAGCGTAACCACTAATTACTAATGAAAAACTGTTTGATTCAGACACGTATTAATTAAGTAGTATGGAATGCTTTCGTTCCAAAAATCATCTTTGTCAACATTTATATCTTGGAGACTTAAACCTATAGTACACGGCAGGGATGCGAAATAAAATTTTCAAAATCCCTATTATTATTATATTTTTAATTATGTACCTAAAAACATATGTAAAATTATTTTGTAAATATAGTATGAATGTAAAAACTTACCAAAAAGGAGATTTGAGATTCATATATTATAGTATAATTAATTAATAATATTAATTAATATAAATGTTTATTTTCAGAAGGTGCACAAAAGACTATTAGTTGTTCAGATTTGCATATAAAAGTAAGATGTAGGGCATACTTTTCCATCGTTTCTTTTGATTTGATTGGAGACAGTCGAAGTAAACAGTCTGCTTCTCTTGGTTTTTATTATATTTTGGTGCGAAAATACCCTTCCCATTTTTGCAAATGATTCTGGAATAGAAATTATTCCTCTAGCAATTCTTGAAATATCGGAGTCATTTACTTAATTTCTCATTTACTTAATTTTTTATCTCTAATACCTGCGAGCATAATTGTTCCATCAACCAGCGCTCGAAACAGGTTTTTATAGATTCAGTATTTTGTGTACTATTTGCATAATATAATAGAACAAATTGTCCAATAGTGCTAGTCGTTGGGGTGCTATGATACTTTTGACTTTCCAATATGTGGCTTTGAAGTGACGAAAATTTTCAACATGTTGGTTGCATTTTTTGTATATTTAGTAGTGGCTATATGGCACAATATTTTGATTGTATTTTTGTCCCAAAATCCAAATATGATACATGTAGCCAATACGGACAAATTTTACATATACATATGTATGTTACTTACGTCGACGTGTAGAAAATATAGTTTCATAATGACGTCAGAATTACGTCGGAGCTACATACGGATGCATGAAAATAAAAACACTCTCTGAACACCCCTTGGTCCAAGGCATACATACAAATATGTGTCGAAATGTTTAGTAGATTACATTTGAACAAAATGAAAAATATTTTTATATTATGCAACATTTTAATTAAGAGTTGTACTAGTCTCGACTAATATAAATTTTACTGACGATTTTAAAGATTTATTTAATATTTCGAAGCAAAAATGCATATGACTTACAACACTTTCATAATTAAGGTCACATACATTTACATATGTACACTCTAAAGCACTTTTGTTAAAAATTAGGTCGATAATAGTAAGCAACACTTTACAGACTACTTTCGACCTAAAATTACACAACTATTGTTTTTTAACTTTTAAAATTACAAACATTCACCAAACACCTAATCAGAATATCAGAACTCAAATTATTTTTAAAAACACTGTTTTTATTAGAGTGACTCCGTGATGTGCACTACATAATTATTATAGTTCTTAAATACTTTCCCGCATTTCCACAATATTTACTTATCACTATTTACATGTAAAACATATTACTACTGTTGTTATTTACATATAAACTGCTTTAACCACTAGAAATTTAATTTAAATTAATTTAATCAAAAATATGGCGAGCTTCTATTGCAGCTTGTTCACTTTTGTATTTTTACTTATTTGGTCAAACATATTTCTGCTGTTTTACGCATATATGCTTAATTTAAGCACACTTTGCTTAAAAATTAACACCTTTTAACAGCAGATTTTATATGATCCTAAATTTGAGTTAATGTTTTAGAGTGTACCTACATATATTGTTAAATGTTTTCAGAAGTTTCTTAATACCTAGTATCATTCGGTAACAATTATAATACGCATACAAGAAAAATCACATCTTTCGCAATTCACACGCCAGGAAGGATCATATGTGACAAAACAAATCAAATTGATATAAAAAATTGTCGAAATAAAGTGAAAACTGTATGCCTGTGTGTCTTTTTATATTTATATGTACGATTATATATGTACATACTTACATACGCACTTATGTATGCACGTATTTTATGTTATATTAAAATCTGTTGGATAGTTTTAGTTTTAATTATAACTAAAAGGGTTCTGTGTTTACTCTTTTGGGGAAGGAACCCTAAAACTTTTGATTTAAGACGATAATATACAAATGTACATATGTATGTATATTGGTATACGTGGTTTCAAACATTACTTTTTACATATAAACTTTACATCTTTATAGTATTCTCTAGTTATATTTTTTGCGGTTTATATTAAACAAAAATTTCGAACAATTTCAGCTAAAATTGGTTACTGGGATCACACATAGGAAAACGTACATGAGTACGTACATACATACATACATACATATGCACATGTGTACATTTATAGATACACTCCTTGTGAGCATAAGTTCAATGCTAATGATGATGTTAATAATAACAAACAATATTGTGCATCTGTGTGTTGAAATAAAACACCACTGCGTGACACGCAATCAAAAGGCTTGAAGATGATGGGCTTTTGTAAACGTTAAGCAACCACCATAAAAACCTTGTTAAAGATATTTGCAGTACAGCATTAAAAGAACATAAAACGGATGACTGGCAATTCAGTAGCTTATTCAAGCCAAATAAGTACATAAGACTGACTCACGTTGTATGGAGATGAAAACCGCGAATTTGTTTTACCCCTCTCAAATTAAAGATTGTTCTTTGTAATGAGGACACCCATAACAGGGGTCTAGCACCGTGTCTTAGAAAGGTCTATTTTTGAAGTTTTTGCATATTTTCGTATTTTATCCCAAGACAACATATTAAAAAGAGTACATCATCTGAATTTTCAAGCCGCTTCCGATGGTGTATTAAACTTTACCATCGCTAGTCCCGTCGAATGTTTTGGGAGTCCTGATTAAAAAGATCAATCTTTAATTTGAGAGGACTAACAAAAATTTTTTTTCAGTGAGTCGGTCTAATTATTCGAATGTTCGAAAAACTTTTTTTAATTTTTGTTGGAACTAAAAAATTTTCAATTTAGGCCGAGTTTAAATCTAGCATGCATGTGCTCAAAACAGCTTAACCACTAATTACTAATGAAAAACTGTTTGATTCAGACATGTATTTATTAATTTAAACAATTTTATATAATCCAACATGATTGGATTATATAAAATTGTTTACAAGTAATGAATGGAACTGTTTGACTTAATAAATACGTGTCTGAATCAAACAGTTTTTCATTAGTAATTAGTGCTTACGCTTTTTGGGCACATATGTGACAGATGTGTATTCGGCATAAGTTTGTTATTAGAATTATTTGTTTTTCTTGTGTAATGAATTATATTATTTTTTATTATTAACCTAATAACCGCGTGTCCTTTTTTTGAAACTTTTTTAAAGTTATTCGAATACATTTTTTAAGAAATTTATTATTCGACATATTGTCATAAGTTTATTTTAATTTGAAATTTATTTGCTGGAGGTCAAGCATTGTCTATATATTTCATTGGTGCTTAGCCAAATCATCAGTAGACTTTAACCACATTTTGAACAGTCACAAACCCCTTATCTTATGCACAGACTTTCAATTGGCTAAGCACCAATGAAATATATAGACAATGCTTGACCTCCAGCAAATAAATTTCAAATTAAAATAAACTTATGACAATAATAAATTCTTAAATGTTAAATTTAGATTTTATTTTTCATTTTGCCTTATAAATACTTTTATTGTTATCCAATGGATTTCTATCAAAGATTCACTAGTACAGTCTAGTGACTCTTGTCATCAATTTTATAAGAGATAGGGCAACAAACTTAAACACATACATATCGCTCATTTACTTCAATTAAATTCAAACTAGTTTTTTGAGTTAATAATGCAGAATAATGTGGCATTTCGTATTTTATCTTGTGTAAAAATTTCATATAAAAAGCTAGTACCATAACCTCCTGAGAGAAGGATATTTTTTCATGCCTTCATTGAGTTGTATACAAATTGAAAACTTAAAACGCGTTTTCTGCAAAACTGGTTTTTTAACTTGTGACACTATTGAAGTAAATGAGCGATATGTATTTTTTTAACATTATTACACAGCATTATAAAAAAGAAAAACAAACTATTGACGCGTTCATTGACATTGACACAAGAAACACATTAGAACTGTTGTATCTAACGTATATATACTCTCGCATAAAAGGAAAGTTGTCGACATTTCAGCTAGTGCAATTGTCGCTAGAGAAAAGAGTGTTGACATAGAGACATATGGTTCTAGGCTGACTAGAGGGATTTTAGGGCAACAAACTTAAACACATACATACATGTGTATTTATTTTAACATTATTGCACAGCATAATAAAAAGGAAAACCACACTATTGACACTTTCATTGACAATGTCACCAGAAATACACTAGAACTGTTGTCTCTAACGTATCTCTACTCGCGCATAAAAGGAAAGAAGTTGACATTTTAACCAGTGCAATTGTCGCTATAGAAAAGAGTGTTGACATAGAGACATATGGTTCTAGGCTGACTGGAGGGCGTGGAGTCTCATACATACATGTTTAAAACGTCAAACTTAACCACAATATTAAACTTACATTATATGTACATATGTATGTAATAGGAATGTAACGAATGTCAGTTTAACGAATGCGAAAGCGAATATTAAATTTTAATTTTTACGAAAGCGAATGCAAATACAATACGAGTACATTAAAAAATTACAGGAAAATTAATTTGTATGAGAGCATGAAGTTGTATTATATGCATACACACATATAAATCTAGTGATGTGCGAATATTCGTATTCAAATTCACAAATGTTCGATCATTTTTAGATTATCGTATTCGTATGCACAAATTTAGATGACAAATTTAAAGAAACGTTTAGAGCATATTTGTTATCAAACCTATTACAATGAAGTGTGTAAGCAAGACCAACACCACTGAACATTTGCTCGCTCGGAATACTTCTCGGGGTTTGACTATTAGCTATAGGTAAACAGAGGGGACGACAACCACAAAAAACGAGGACATTTGGCCCAAAAGAGGAAAATATTTTTATAAATCAATAGATTTATAAAAATACGTTTGGCAATCAAAATAAGTGATGCCGTGTCATTTGAAATAACAACGAAAATACTGTGCTTCCAACAATGCAAAAGTTTCATCTTGAGACTAATTTTTCACGATGAAATATTTTATAAAATTAGTTTCATTAAACTATGTTTTGTTGGTGTACTCGTAGATAATCAAAAGAGGTTGAAAAAATTTCATGACTTAAGCTTCTTGAGATTTTTTATAAAATCTTTGTATGGAATAATTGTCGAAAAAATTTGACTTATAAATGAAGTAACTCTAATAGAGAATTAAAAAAAATTCATGAACAAATTTAGGGAATTATCCCGGTACTCAGAAAAAGTATCGACGATACTGATAGTTTTACTGAATTTAAATTAAAGGTAAAATAAAAAACAGAAGTTGATTTATTTTTTTTTATTACACATCATTACAGGGATAGAAGTTATCAGAATCTAAAATCAATGACGCAAACTCATAGACCTAAACAAAAAACTTTAAAAATTTAAAGCTAGTATTGTCATACAAAATATTGGCTGTAAACTCTTAAAGTACACTTTGTTTTGACTATGATTATGCGTCAATATAAATAAATTTTTTGTTTAAAAAATAAACCATTCTCAAAATTTTCGGATTAAGACGATTTCATAAATCAGTTTGATCAAATACTGCAGTAGTTTATGTCTATGATGACATAGCGCCAGAAAATAAGCGGATGTATATCTGTAGATATAGTAGAATTTATCCACACCTTCTTTAGAAGAATTACACCTTAGTCTGGACAAAGCCTACTTTTTGTGGACTTAACATAACTTCTATGAGGTGTAAGGCTGACCGTATTAGCAATACTTAGCTAGAGAATATAAGGCTGCATTCAGGTCAACTAACTCAATAAGACCAATTCTTGACATAGAAGTAGCAGACTGCAATTGAAATATTCGTTTTTTATTTATCGAAGATCAAGCATTGTGGATAAATATAACGTTGCAGTATCGAACCATAAAATCTTTCATTTATACCCAATTCAAGTTAATCTGTAATTTTTGCGATTTTGATATATGCTCCCTTTGGAGGAGTTTTGTGAATTAACTTTGTAGGCTTCAGTTTTAAGTTATACATTGCATTTTATACGAGGTAGATAACATTGTGCTGTAACTTGTTGTTATATAAAACTCCTCTCAGTTGTTATTAAGCAGAAAAATAAGCCTAGAAAATAATTAAGCAGCTTCTAAAACATACCTAAGTGTAAAAAGTAGGACCACTCGGGACAATCACTAAAAAAAAGTAGCACCACACCGGACGCCCTAAAAAGGAGGACGGTGTCCGGGGAAAAGAGGACGGATGGCAACCCTAACTATATTGTGCATACATATCGTCATATAAATTCGCAAAAGGCGTAAGTTACATTTAAGACATTTTATAGAAGAAGCAAAACAAATTATAAGTTTTAGTGCATTTAGTTCTCACCAGTCTTTAAGCTGTTTTTAATAGACAAAGATGACAAATTATACTATATATTTTCAATGATATCGATAAAAAATGTTCTTGTGATGGATTTAAATTTTCTCTTTTTTTGCATTAAAAAAGTTTTTAATTAAAGAAACAGCTTTCCTCATATTGTGTAAAAACTTCGTAAAAATATTTTGATTACTCAACTCTTGAGAGGAAAATAAAAATTTATCTTTCCTCAAAAAACTTTGAACTAGTTCTCTGCAAACTAGTGTTTTTGAGTTATGAGGTTGTTTGAGCAAGAGAGCGATATGTATGTACATATGTACATAGGTGTATACCTATATGGATATGTATGTATAGGTACATACATTAGAGTGGCCGTTAGTTGTATATAGAATTTTTGTTTGATTTCTTATATTCTCTCCCCCACAAATCGGTTCAGTTTTATGTAAAAAAAAAATTAAAGAATTTCATTGCGATAAGTTAAGTTTTAGGGAGTGCGTCCGTCCCTCAAAGTTGGCTGTCAAGCCCAGTTATTCAATGTAATCTTTTTTGTTTTTTTTAGTTTTCTTTTGACTATATGTATGAAATAATTGCGATAATTTAAGTTTTACGGGGTGCGTCCGTCCCTCAAAGTTGGCTGTCAAGCCCAGTTATTCAATGTAATCTTTTTTGTTTTTTTTAGTTTTCTTTTGACTATATGTATGAAATAATTGCGATAATTTAAGTTTTACGGGGTGCGTCCGTCCCTCAAAGTTGGCTGTCAAGCCCAGTTATTCAATGTAATCTTTATTGTTTTTTTTTAGTTTTCTTTTGACTATATGTATGAAATAATTTAATATAAATAATTTCCATATAAATACGAGTATAATTTTTGTATATATAAATTTTGGTATTTTGTTGGTTATTTTCTTCGGCGGAATGAAATAACTCCCCACGAAATAAGTCCCCAAAAAGAAAATGAAATTAGTCCTCAAAAACAAAATGAAATAAGTCCCCAAAAAAATGTACAGAAAGCAACAACAACGTTTTTTAGTTAGTTAGTTTTAGGAGTTATTTCGTTATTTTGGGACTTATTTAATTTTTATTTTGGGGAATTATTTCATATTAAATAACACGCCAAAAGTCTGCAATGAAATAAATCCATAAAAAAATTTTGGGGAATTATTTCATTTTCAAATTTATTTAAAAATCGTAATGAATGTACCTTTTAGTTATAGATATTGAATAGTTTGAAGACGTAAGAAGTTAAATACAATACAAAAATTTTACTTTACTTAACTATTATTTAGTTTTAGATTTTTCCCTTGTTTTTTGTTCTTATGAGTAAAAAAAGAAAACATATATACATATGTAGCTCTTTACTTCAATATAAAAAAGACAATGTCTTTGGTTTCGATACACCTATATTCATAACACTCTATGAAAAAAAGTATTTGCATTATTTTCCCACGGGGAGAAGCTGTTGGATGCTGGTAAAGAACAAATACATATGACGATAAAGAAATAAAACTATTATTGTATTGCTCTTTACCTTATGGAAATTTTTTTAAAAACTTTTTTTATCGTGAATTGTCAGAAAATTTAAAATTTGCGCGAATTTTGCAAAATGGGTTGAAAAAATACAATTCCCTTGCCGCAAAACTGTTAAAGTGATTAATTTGTTTCATTATGTTGAATGTCTATTGGGGCTTTATTTCATTTTTAAAATTGGGGTTTTATTTCATATGAAATAAGTTTCTAAAAATTAGGGCATTATTTCATTTTTGATTTTTGGGCGTTATTTTATTTCGTTGGGGACTTGTTTAATTTTTAAAATCGGCGACTTATTTCATATGAAATAAGACCTCAAAATTTGGGGACTTATTTCATTTTGTTTTTGGAGACTTATTTCGTGGGGACTTATTTCATACCGCCATTTTCTTCATTATTTTCTAAAATATTAATTTTAGCAAAAAACTTTCTTTGGAACTAATGTTGTTGACTAGAAGAGCTAAAATATTGCCATATATCATATTCTTGAAAAATGTATTTTAAAAGGATAGTCATATGCAAACAAATTAAATTGAAAAATGGGGTTGAAGTCCAACTTTTAGGGGCGGATACACCCCTTAAAGCACAACTTATCGCTATCAAATTATTTTTTACATAAAACTGAACCGATTTGTGGGGAGAGAATATCGTCGGCTTAAAGTGTAAACCTGCTAAATCCACTTTTTATAGCATATGACATTTTAATGCCTCATCAATTTATTTAAATATTTATTTTCATTGAAGCTCTACTAGTATACGTCGAAGAAACTTAATGTATTAGGCTAATTTCTAAAGCTTTGTATAGAAACCGTTGACAGTATTTTGTCTCCTGTAAAATTTGCTGGAAGTGAGTTAGCAAGTTTGCATTCTAAGCCGACGATATAAGAAATCCAAAAAAATAACGGCTACTCTAATGTGCATACATATGTATGTATGTATGTACACATTTATCCACAAATTATAAGAAATAATTCACAGGCCATTGTAAAGTGTCTGTGAGGGGAAAAACTCAGAACAATAGCAATAACATGCTGCGAATAAACAAAAACAAAATATTTGGTAATACAATTATTTGCTTTTGTTTATTAGTTTGTTTGTGTTCTTTTGTTCGCCCAGTATACAATAAACTCATGCGATTGGTTATTTCAATTCTTCGCACTTTCATTCACATGTAAGTACATAAATATGTAAGTATAGTATCTATGTAGGTATATGTTTGTATGTCAGTATTACTTATAATTTATATGGGAAAAAACAAAACAGCACCAACAAAACCTAGTTTTGCATCAGTGTTGCCAGCTTTTTCATAGAAATTATCCCCAATTTTGGATTTGTCATCCCTGAAAATCCCCAAATTGAGTTTTTTTGATTCAAAAATTTCTTTTTTGAAAAAATAATTTTTTTTTATTATATTAAAAAAAAATTTTTTAGTACATATATTTATTTATTGTATCTTCAAATATGAACCAACAATAACTGTTCAAATCTTAAATCTAAATATCATTGTTAGACCCGACCAATGTCGGATATAAACTTAGTGATAGTAAATTAATAATACACAAGGAAAAAATTAAAATAATTAAAAAAGTATTTTCAAGCAGTTTCATCTGGAGTGTTGAGTGTTAGAGCCGTAGTGTCCCTCTTTTTTAAGCGGATGTGCGTATTACAAATATATATTAAATACAAGACTGGCTCTGTGGGTACTATTCTGGGGCCTGAGAAACATCAATGAAGAGGGCATAACAATATTTCTTTTCTTCAAATGTCTTCCTTATAACTTGCACCAATCTGTGCGTTTGCTCAATAGTGCTATGCTGACTTCTAAAACCAAATTGATGGTCAGGGATGCACCCATTATCAGCTAAAATTTTGGAAATTGTAGTCATGAGTAGCTTTTCGAAAATCTTTGAGATTGTTGATAGTAAGCTTATAGGCCTGTATGACTCATTTTGGTAGGATCTTTGCCCGGCTTGGGAATCATTTTGATCTTCGCAAGTTTCCAGTTATGTGGAAGACACGGCATTCGTAAAATGGCATTAAAATAAATAGAAGGATTCTTATTGCAATTAGAGGAAAATTCATCAGCATTTTGTTACTAATTCCATCAATACCTGAAATTCAGCAATTATTTTTTGTACTTCACGCAGATTAAATCTTAAGAGACGAGGCGGTAGAGAAACTACACTCGGCAAATTAACAGCACCCCTACATGAATAGGGAGTGAAAACTGATTTTAAATGCTCAGCAAATAAGTTACCTTTCTCACTGGCCCATCCTCCCGTCAAAGTCTCGGGTACTTTGAATCATGTAAAGTGTTGCCATTAATTTTGATTCGGCTTCTCGAAGTCAAATGAGTCTCAGAGACCAGCATTATGTCAATATTTTTTCCCATGAGGAAGTGCTCAAGTTCATTTTTATGTTGGCGAATGCCGTTTGCATTGCAGAAACATACTTTTAACGTGTTTACGGCTTGTTGACTAATGCTTCAAGCAGAGTATTCTGCATTAGAAGCATTTCTTACATCATGCTACTCATATTTGATGTAAAGTTGCTTATAGTTTGCCCCAGATTATCAATAGTGGGGACACTTTCTGCGTTGGATTAGAATTTGTCTTAACAGCTTCGGCATACGATACACGTGAATTAATTGGTTGCTCATTTGAGGAAAAGTGGCGGAGTAAGCGTTTGCTGATTGAGCTGCAGCAAATTTAGGTTTTTGTAACATAATCTGTTTAACGAAAGAATAAACAGGACATCCTCTGTAGTTAGCGGTGTAATTACCTCCAAAATTACTACAGCTAGGAGTACTGTGCAATTCACTGCAGATAACACGAAATGTAGATAATTTGCAGTAAGTTTTTGTGTGATCATATTCTTGACAACTATGGGACTGTAGGGGTCGTAAACGCTTGTGTGATTCTTCAACTGTTATTTTTCGGTATAAGATATATTTTAAGCTGTAAATTCGATGGGTCTCATTTTTATTCTCAATTTTATATCATTTGGCTCCAGTTCAACGCAAAATTGTGGTTTGGGTAGGTTCTTCCTATTTAGTATGTTAGATACATTTTAAACCCTAAATTCGTGGAGGACGAGTGTATCTTTTATTTCCTCAGGAACAACATACGAATCTATGCCCTTCAATACGATCTGCAGGCCTTTAGCAACCTTGAGTTGGTAAGTGTAGAAACTTGTTTTATTTTTTTCAAATTCAGTAACCATTTTGCGGAAATCTTTTTATTCGTAAATTTGAATTTTCGTTTCATTAATGTTACCACGCTTTATTGAAACAATGTGAAAATTATTTTCAGTAATGACCGAGATTAATTTTTTAATAAGGGCGTTTAAATTTTTTTTATCTCAAATAAATTGGTGGTGGTTTGGAGGTTTTGTTCGAGGATACATCGGGTTTGCCGTTGTAATCTTGCAAAATTTTAAAACGGTTTTGATGATATGTATCCCTGATACTAATGTTATCCCTAGACATCTTTGGAGCAGATGAAATTTTAGAAGAATTTGGGCTTCGCCCACGCTTTACCACAGTTACATATCTGTCCATTCCGACTTGGACCTTGCGTTTCGAGCTACTGTTATCTGTAGTGATAACTTGGTTAAGTGATGACTACGAGCCCGAAGCGGATGATATTGCTGACTTATATGAAGAAGTACTAGGCAAAGGTAATCACTAGTTGGAATTGGACAAAGCGAAGTTGATCGCTGACGAAAAAGTGGCTTTGCCGTTAGAAAAAGACTATCATCAGATTTTTTATTTATATTGTTTTCATTAAAAGCTTCAGAACTCACAGTAAAATAGGCATTTCTGCCGTTAGAACTCACTTCACAAGTTTTTGTATTTGAGGTAGTCATATAGAGTATTCCTCAATGTCAGTCTTGTTGCGTTTTTTTGTGTTTTTGTTATTTCTTGATATGTTAAAAATATTAGTAAAGCAAATAAGGCTTATTTATCAAATTCAATATGTACTACGAATATTTTTTTGTATGATTTTTGTTTTTTGTTTCGAATGTATGTATATAAGAAAAACTCCGCTATGACATCTGTTCACTATGAACGTTCAACAAGGATGTCATTTAAAAAAAATTACGAAAATAACATTTATTCCATAAAATTCATTTATATCGATAGCTATATTAACATTAATATTAATTTAATTTTTACTTATAAAATTTGTAAAGAAAAACCTACACACACATATTTTAATATATACAAGATAATACAATTCTTAACCAGAGTTTATCATTTCAAAAACTTCAGAATCGAAATCTTCTGATTAATCATCCTCAGAAATTTTGTTGTACATAGTACTTGTATTAAAAAGCTTTAGCACTTCAGCAGAAGGATTAAATTTGTCACAACAAATTGAATTATTTTTAAAGTATGTGTTTATTCTAAGAAGTGCTTCCAACAAGTAATTTTGCATTTTGTTACGTATATTTGTTTGGTAGTGTCCATTATTGGTTAATATGCCTTGATGCTTCTTCTTCATTAGAAACCATTCACTATGAACACAAAACACACATTTTTAGACTTGCCAGATGTATATTTCTTAGCTCAAAAAACATTCTTGTTATAAAAAATACCCAAAAAATCCTCTAAAATTTTGTTATCATCCCCAACAAATCCCCAGATCCCCAACATAAAATTTGTGTCCCCAATCGCGAAAACAATCCCCAATTTGGGAACAAATCCCCTAAACTGGCAACGCTGTTTTACATACACATAAATACTTATGTATGCATGTACGTTCAGGGATGTTAAGTTGAGTACAAGTTATGGGTGTACAGTTTTAAATTTCCACGTAAATTTAAAAGTTTGTAAATTTTTGTCTGTGTCCTTTAACTTAATTAAATTACATTATACTGCTTCTCCGATGTGAATATAGTCCAAATCAGGAAGAGTAAATCATTGGGTCGAATTTCGAATAATTCAAAATGTCTTGAACTCATAAACCAAACCAAAACCTCAAATAGGTTTGATACCGTACTCAACATTGGGAGACCGAGGGATCTCATTTTTACCGCAAACTGTTGCCTCACTCGAAGTCTGGGCGAGGGTTGTGAGATATGGCGATTTCTCGCCAAACACGGCGACTTTTCAACTTGTTTGGCATCTAAATTTTTGATTTGGCGATATCACGATTTTTCTGGCGATTAATAAATTTGTTGGCGATTTTGATGCCTACTTTTTTTAACAAAACTGAACTTCAAAATTTTGGCAATTCAGGAAAATAAGTTGAAGGAGTAGTTTAAAAAATAAATCCTACCAAAACTCGAATGCAAAAAATTAAAACAATATGATTTTGATGATTTTTCTTATATTTATGATAGTAATTAATGCGTTTTGAAGTTAGATGAGAAAAAATTATAAGCACCAACAAATTTTTATACAATTTTTTAAATAAAAATTTATGTTAAAAAGTGTTATACAAAAAAATTTTTTTATCAAATATATATTGAGAAAAGGTGAAATAAGTCGAAAAAATCTGGGCAAGTGAGAGATCTTTTGAGAGCGTAATATTTTTTCTTATGGCACGAAGCAGTGTTGTCAGATTTATTTTCAGCCTCCTCGCCAAATGACTTGTCGAATATCGCCAAATATCGCCAATATAATAAAACATAAAATTTTAATCAGAAATAATTTCTTAGTCGGGGTTAATTTCAGTAATTTAAATTTTTGTTGATTGAAATATTTTTACTAATTAATGTGTTTCTAAAGAAGAAAGTTGTCTGACATAAAATTTTAGTTAGAAGAAATATTTTTCATTTGTAATTAAATTACAAATATTGGCAAATTTAAAGTTCAGCATGTATCGTCTATCGTAAGACATCCAAATTATATTGTTTAAAAATAATTAAGAAAAGTGTTTACATTAACATACAAATACTGGCGTATAAAACTTACTTAAAAATAAATTATTCCAAAAGGTCAGTTTAAATAGGATAAAATGAACTTGAACACCAACAGAATTATTATTTAAATCTTATGATAAGACTGAATTAGCGTTTACTTAAATGTGTGTATAAGTACACATATCATATCTTTGAATTGTTAAGTACCAACAGCATCATTGTAACCATACACTTTAAGCGAGAACTCGTGCAGAACTTTTGCTTCTTCGTTCTCAAAATGTTTGTTCCAATTTACATCAGGTCGTTTTCTCCACCAAATAAGATTATGTGGTTTATATTTTTTCTTAAACTTCTTGAAATTCATAAACAATTTTTTTGAGACAACAAGTTACAACATTAAGAATCTTATTCATGAAATATTTCATGTTGTAGAAAAAAATCCTTTCACGAAAAATTTCACATTTTTATTATTATTCTATTTTATTGAAATCGTAAGAATATAGCCAAAAATTTCGCCAAAAAGTTGAAATATCGCCAAGTAAATCGCCAATCGCCATTTCGAAATTTACATCGCCAAAAACAAAACTTTGTCGCCACGTTTGGCGCAATATCGCCATATCTAGCAACACTGGCACGAAGTAGTCTGTACCTCAGCGTTGCCAGAAAACGATGATGAGAGAATGCTAAATCAGTCAAAAAATTCTGCTAAAATGTTCTACAGAAGAAAAGTATAATGCCAGATTTCAAAGCATATTTATATAAAGTATATGCAGGTCTACAACAACTAAGAAAGTACAAAAACAACAGGCGATTTGTTTGTGTAAGAATAATGGATGAATGTCAAAAACAGATGGATACAGCCAGACCTGGGCAACTTGCATTACTTTTGCATAAGCACTGATTGAAAAACAAAAATTTTAGTGCAAATTTAAATTTGATGATTGTAGTGCACTATTTTTTGCACTTAAATAAAATCTCTTAAAAGTAATGGATTAATATTGCATTAGCAGCTAATCGCATGACAAAAAATACACTGATTTTGTGTTGCCACTAAGCACATTATGAATTGATGTAATATTATTACACTATCACATACAAATTGAATAAAACGTGAAAATATTTTTAGGAGATAGCACAAATAAAAAATGTAAAATACACTAGAGTTCATTGAGGGCACTTTTATAAGTACGTACATACAAATTAACGAAAAAAAACTGTCAATATAAATACAAACTAGATTACAGAACCAATATAAAAAAAAAATTAAAAAGTTTCATACTTCAAGTACGTTGCATCTCGAGCTTATTTGAAAAACCGTGCAATTGACAAAAGATCAGAACTTTGGTTTTCGTTTATTGTAAAGTTATATCTTAAAAAATGGTGATTTTATAAACGAAAAATTCTACCGCTTGAAACAATTTCATCAAGTTTTGTCTTTCTCTCGAAAAATTATAAAAAACGTAGTGATATGATTTTTCGTCTTGGATGACGATATGTACATAGGAAAAAATTTACATATTTATGTATGTACGTATGTATTTATTTATGTACACATTTACGTTATATTTTGCACTATATGTTCCACTGATAATGCAATAATACTATTCATAATGTGTTTAGTGGTGCAAAAAATAGTGCACTAAAAATAACAATGCAATGTTGATGAATTACTTTGAAGGGATTTTAGTAAAATGCAAGAAAAATTGCACTAATATTATTAAAGTTAGTGCTAATGTAATAAATTTGCATTTGCATTGATTTGGTTTATTGGGGGAAAATGGTCAATGCATTTGCTTATTTAATGCAATAGTCCCAGATCTGCATACAACAAAAAGAAAATGTATGGATAGACAAAACCAAAGTAAATTTATTAATTGATAAACCTTTAATATGTAAATTTGCATTTGCATTGATTTGGTTTATTGTGGGAAAATGGTCAATTCATGTGCTTATTTAATGCAATAGTCCCAGATCTGCATACAACAAAAAGAAAATGTATGGATAGACAAAACCAAAGTAAATTTATTAATTGATAAACCTTTAATATGTGAAATAAGTATAATAAAGAATACATACATATGTACTTTAATAATTAAATATAATTATTTTTAAATGTTTTCTAACACATTTTTTAAGTAAACATTTATTTAAACTTTTTCACATAAGTTTTCAGTATACACAATTGTGTATAACAAAGCAAAACAAAACAAAATGGCGTACAAAAATTGTAAACAACTTTTGACATTCAGGCATTCACACTACACGAGAAAAAAATTAATCACCTGAGTATTATATATAGTATTTATTAATGATTTACCATTAACGTTTAGATATTCAAAGTGTATATTACTTGCCGATGATTTAAAATTATATTCTTCCATCTCCAATGTCGATGACTGCGAAAAGTTACAATTGGATTTAAACAAACTGTCTGACTGGTATTCTGATAATGGTATTAACATTAATGTATCTAAATGTTGTGTTCTTTCATATTATCATATTATGAACCCGATAATTTATGATTATTCCATAGGTGGACTCTTGCTTAAACATGAAGTAAAAGTTAGGGGTTTAGGCGTAATTTCCGATAAAAAATTAAAATTGTTTACCATATTGATTACATTATTTCAAAAGCTTATTGTATGCTTGGTTTCATTAGAAGAAATGATCAAAATTTCGAAGATGTATACTCGTATACCCTTAAATCTTTATACATTTCTTTAGTTCGAAGTTAATTAGAATATTGTTCTATTGTTTGGAATCCTTATAATTTGAGTCCGTCTAATCGCATTGAGCGAATTCAAAAAAATTTTACTAAGACTGCTTTAAAGTTAATTTGGCCATATGAGCTACCACCTTATGATGTAAGAAGAAAGTTATTGTGTATTCAATCCTTAGAAGATCGTAGGTCTTGTTCCTCTCTTTTATTTGCCTATAATGTTTTATCTGACTATATTGACTGCCTTGAAATTAAAAATTATTTTATTTTGTATTGCCCTCCAAGAAATTTAAGAAGTAATCGCATGTTCGAAGAAAAGTTTTCTAGATCGAATTATGCGAAAAATGAGCCTATTGTAATAATATAGCCCCTAATTTAAATTTTAATGTTAGCTTTAATATTTTCAAACCTTGATTATTAATTTGTTATAATTGAATTTTCAACTAATCTGTAAGAATATTATTCTGTAGATATTTCATATATAAATAAATAAAAAAGAGTATTTTTTTATCTGAATTGAAAGGACAAATAAATTTTTTTTATTATTTATAACGTTATAACAAATGATTTTATCCTGGCAAGTACTGTTATAAGATGCCAAAAAGATGACAGTGTCCGGGAAAAAGATCACGGATAATAGCCCTACTTAAACCAGCAAACCTATAAATAAGTACAGTATTTAAACCATTGGTAAACGTATAAAATTGGACGTTTAAACTACAAATGCAAGCCAAAAGGGTTTATTACTTACAGACCATATGATTTGCATTAAAAGAGAACTCAACTTTTTTACAAGCCTCTACTTTTTCTTCTGATTTTGTTCGACCTGTTTCCTTACATTCTATTATTATTTTATATTACTTTTCATCGCCAAGCATAAATATAATTTCTTTCGCAGTAAAATTTGGCGAACTTTAATAATTTTTTTTTTAAATTTGCCTTGTTGATGTGCGAAGAATTGATATCCTGCTGAAAAACAGCTGTTTTTTGACATATATTCTAGTGCTGCCACAATATTATTTTTTAAACTACACATAATGTATAGTTCACTGATTTACTCCTATTGAGTATAAACTACATACAAATTTGAGTTTATTTCAGCTAAACCAGCGTTTAAACTTTCAATGATTTATTAGCCCTTAATGTATTTTAAACGTCAAATACCTAATAAGAAGAAAGGAAGTATTCAAAATTAGGTTTTTCGGTACACGACACTTCAAAATTCATCGTGCCGGAATCCGGTTCCTGAACATACAAAGTGCATCGTAAAGTATATAACTGTCTTTCAAAACATATAAAATAAAAGTGTAAGATTATTTTTTGTATTTAATTTTTATGTGAAAATTATCAACAAAAAATTTTACACGATTATAGTTATAACCATAATATCAAGATACAAGAAGTTTTATAAATTCAGTAATTGTATTTTGTATCTTCCTGAATTGTTGTTTTCATTTTTGAATCAAGTTTGTTTAATTTATTCAAATCAAATAAAATATTTGTTCATAATTATTATGATATAATTAGTTTTAGCATTATATTTTAGCATTTTCAAATATTTCTTAGTATTTTCAGTATTATTTTAAGCCCCATTCAGCATTAATTTTTTTTAGTTGTGGCCACACTGTTTTTCATCTTTGATGCGTGAATGCATGGTACAATTATTAGCATTATTATAGCCCAATGCCAGCCTGTTAATGTATATAATGATGAAAGTTGTCAAACTTTGTTTACAACCCTCTAGTCAGCCTAAAACTATATATCTTTATGTCAACACTCTTTTCTATAGTGACAATTGCACTAGTTGAAATGTCGACAACTTTCCTTTTATGCGTGAGTAGATATGCGTTAAAGACAACAGTTCTAGTGTATTTTTGATGACATTGTCAATGATCGTGTCAATAGTTTGGTTTTCTTTTTTATTATGCTGAGCAATAATGTTAAAATAATAATGTATAAATGACCTTCTATGCAAAACTTTAAAGCCTATCTATTTTTTCGCGGATGACAGCAGCATTTGCCATTCTTTCTCATTCAGCAATAGACCTAGCCTGCCACAGGTAGAGGCTATGAGACAAACAATGAATGAGACTCTAAATTATGATTCAGCAAAAATCTCTGAATGGGGTCATGTGAACAGGGTAGATTTTAATGCCCGTAAGACCCAATGTTGTATGGTTACTCATAGACGAATGACCGAAAATGCTGTTGCCTCTGTAATTATGGGGGGTATAAATATACTTTATACATATAAATTTACTTTGCCAGATTTAAATGTAGAAAAAATTTTTGAAATAGCTTTGAATTTCATGTTAATACAAACTTATTAGTATTTACAAGTATGTATTTTTATAGCACATAGGTACAAAAAGTTTTAAATAATTGGTAATTTTTGGAAATGTTACAATTCAAAATTAAAATTTTAATTTTTTAATCCCAAATTATTATTTTACTTATTCCGTCAAATATTTTTTTTATTAAAAATACATACATTGAAATTGATTATTGAGGAGGACATTTACTCTGCAATACCTGTACATTAAAATTAAAATTTTTTGTTTTCAACAAATTCTGCCAAAAAGCGTTTACCAGAATTTTTTGACAGTTGAATGCTTTTTAAATAATGAAAATGCCAGATCTAGCAGTGAGAATGCTAAAATGGCAACAATGTTGTACTTTTTCTTTGGGGTAGGTTGACCAAGTACAAATCAATCAGCTATTTGAAAAATCAACTATAACAAAGGAAAATTAAAATAGTTATTACTACCATTGTACTCCTTGCAATCAAAATTTGAATTTCAAATGCACCTCAACTTGAAATTTTATCATTGTAGCTAAAGTTTATATTTCGCTTGTACGATTTTGGAATAATAGTCTATCTCAAGTTTGTTCAAAAAAATTTTCTTGAATAGTCTCTTAAGTATAATTAGGATTTTATTCCATACCGTGCCGTGCACAGAGAAAAAACTGCCTAATAGAATCAAGAAGATTTTCTCTATTCAACGTTTTTAGGCTAAGGGCTATCCCAGCAGAAAGAAGTGAAGATTTTTCCAAAGAGAGATTCCTTATTATTTTTATGTGGTAAGTCTTTTTTATTTTATCAAGGAGAAAACCACATATTAGTTTTTCTTTTGAATTGTATAAAAACGGCATTTCTGATTGATTTCATTAGGCTACCTTATTAATTTTTTCAAAAAGGTTTTCCTTATTGATTTCATTAGGTTGCCTTATTGATTTTTTCAAAACGGTATTCCTAATAAGGAAATCTTCTATATTTTATAAGGGTTCTTGTTATTTCATATCTATAAATAAACATAGAGAAAATTTGTTTCATGGTCTTTATCGTTTTTGTATAAGCATGTTTGTACAATAACTTTAATGCGGATTCAGGCTGCCTGTAAGAATATTGGTTAGAGTGCTTGTCTAGCAGTCAGAAGGTTGCGGGTTCAATACTTGTACCCTCTCAAGTAAATAATATTAATTAAGAATATAATGTAATATGTATGTATAAATAAATAACATCTACATATACTACATACATACGTACATACATACATATATGTTAAGAATTTAAATGAAAATACATAAGCACAAAGAATAAAGACATAAAAAAAATTTAATTTTTTATTAGGTCGCCTAATAAAAACAATAAGAAAACCTTTTTGAAAAAGTCAATAAGATAACCTAGGAAAAAATACAAGATTTCTTCTTGATTTTTTCAAAAAGGTTTTCTTTATTAAATTAATAAGATTTCCTTATTGAAAAAAACCCCTAAAGATATCTTATTAACTTTGTTCTATTTTATGGGGTATTTATTAGGCAAGGTTTTCTCTGTGTACTAAAAATATATTTTTCGATAAGTTTTTGAAGTCATTCTAATTTACGAATATGAATTTTGTTTCTTATAACTCTGAATTGCCTAGTATTTTGTTATATTTAATTAGTGAAATGTTTATATTTTGGTTGATTTTCTTTATTAAAAGCTTTAAATTTCTATATATTACAAAAAAAATATTTTAATTATTTGGTTTTTTGAAAGCTATAGATTAATGCAAAAGTACATGGAGTACTGTATGTATTCCAATATTCCATATTTGCTATAAATTGTCAGTTAATTATACAATTTTCTGCATTTAATAAACGTAAAAACATACTTACAATAGAAACAGGATTATCACATTACTATTATTGGTAAACATACACAATTGATTTTTAATTTCTTATAACCATTTCAGCATATTGTTATAAACAACTGAATTAAATTCCAGTTAGAAAGTAACGTAACTGAATATTGGCTTTTGAAATGAAAAAACTATTCCTGTAAACAATATTCAATTTGAAAAAAATATTCGGTTATTGTAACTAACTAATCATTTAAAGGAAAAAAATATTTTTTATCTTAACTGAATTACTCCGCATTTGTAAAAATTTTTAACCCTGACACTGGTTGGGCCTAATTATTATATCTAGATTTAAGATTTGAATACTTATTGTTAGTTCATTTTTTTTTGAAGATACAATAAATAAATATATGCATGTAAAAAAATGTGTTCCAATGTTCCATAGTTTTTATCAATTATCAATCAATTGTACAATTTTTTGATATTTATAAACAATAAACCATAATTATTATACAAGTTTTATTAGTAATAACCAGGGAAACCACAAATATACTCTAAAAAAAGGGTTAAAAACTTGAATATATGCACTAAAAACTCAAAAATATGCTCTTAAAAATAAAATAGGTTGGTTTATTTGTAAATGAAAATATAATTTGGGTTTAAAGTGCACGTTAACACAAAATTTGCGATACAAATTTTGACTATAGCAAATGATACAAATCAATATTTTTTGGATACTCTCGTATTTCAAAAAAGAGCACGATATCAGAATTAAAACTTTGGAGAATTATTTTGGATAAATCAGACAAGATTTTTATTAATAATTTTAATTGCAATAAACAACAAAATATTGACCTATATTTTCAAATAAAAATCGTTTCTGTCACATCCAAATAACCTTTTATACATTAACAATGTTCCATCAACATCTTCTTGGTGCAAAGTCCGTCACAAATAACAAAACCGAATCCTTATTGAAACTAACGTCCGTAATAACTGGGTAATATGTACATAAGAAAAATGTATACACTACATGGAACATTGGAATTGAGATTAAAATAAAAAAATTCTATGAAGTATCAAAATATGCCCTAAAAGCATAAATTATGGTCCAAAAATTTTAAAATATGCTAAAAAATATTTGTGTAAGATTGATATATGCAAAAACATGCTTTAAATGGTAAAATATGCACTAACAAATCGATGCCAAAACTCATAAAATGTTCTGAAACGGATAAATATATTTTCCCCGCATTAATACGTCACACAAGTAAAAATATGCAATTGCATATTTGAGGTTTCCCTGGTAATAACAATTGATTCCGTTCATTTATAATAAAAATTTTAAAGTATTGGTAGACACAACTGAATTAATTATAAGTCAGAAAGTAACGTGACTGAATATTGGTTTTCGAAATTAAAAAAACTATTCTTGTAAAGAATGTTTAGTTAACAAAAAGTCGGTAATTGTAAGTCCTAATTTACACTATACAACTCTTATTGCTAAGCTGATTAGTTTGTTAGGAAAGAGGGACGAGGGGACAAGAATCGTTACTGTTCCCCTCGTCTCTCTCTCCATCAAACTAATCAGCTTAGCAATAAGACTTGCATAGTGTAAATATGAACTAACTAACTAATCAATTGTCATCGTACTGAAATTCTATTGCAATAAAACAAAAGAAAATGAAATAATTTATTGATGTTCCCAACCGAATTTTTTATTCTGAATAAAAAAGGAAAAACATATTTTGTTCTCGAATTGAATTATTTCTTATTTGTGGAAAAATTTTAATGTTATAAGCAAAAAATAAAATTTAGATAGAAATGTCATATAAAAAATATATTTTGCAGAATAATTACACAAAATCTCGATTTAACAAAAAAGGTAAGGACGTTATTATATATGTATATCGCTAAATATTCGAAGTGTTATTATTATTATTCTGAAGTGAAATTATTTGTGCCAATAATTTGTAGTTTCTTGATAGGAAAATGTTCCTGTGTAATAAAGCGGAACACCGGCAATGGATATTACAATGTTACAATGCACCACGCGGATCAAAAACTTGCACACTTCACTTCAGAATATAAGCAAAAAATTAAGAATAATTTACGATAAATATAATAATGTATCTATGTTTTTTATTCTGCACAAATTGTTTTTATGTATGTATGTATGCCGTGTCTACCAATGCTTCCTTTAAAAATACCAATTATATTGGTTGTATCAATTAATAATTTCTATAGTCACAATTAAAATTTCATTCTAAAAATTCACATATCGCTAATGAAAAATTGGTGCTTACAAAAGCTATATTCGTTCATTACAACAGAATTGTGTATAAGTTGTTGGAACCGACAAAATTCGATTGGCTACAAATTCGGTTATCACAACAAATCTATTTTCTCTGTGTATGTATTGTTTCTTTGGTTAATTTCATATCTCTACAATAAAATTTCCTAACCACTGTGAGGAACTACTTTCGTCTCTGGCATCAGCTGTACTTGTACATGAATTTCTGTGTATTTTTGTATACACAGGTATTTATGTATATACATATGTAAGTATGTAGTTTATAAGCATATGTTGGAAAGTATACCATTCATACATACATCGATAGATATCGTTTTGGTAACCCAAGTGTTATTAAAAACAAAATGTGAAAGAGAGAGACAAACGATTATTTTTCATGAGAAAAAAAAATATTTTATGGAATGGTTATACATTGGGCTGATTGGTTGCTTCGTTATATGACGGACTGACTGGTTGGTTGGTTTTTTGTTGGTTGATTGTGCACTTTTTGCATTACGGATGATTGATGTTTTTATTGTTCACTCAGTTGATGTTGGTAACTAAAATAGCAAACAAGTTCTGAGTGTATGTTGTTTTTGGGATTGTGTGTTTTGGAATTTTAATAACGTTGTGTTTAAATAAAAAATAGTATCATTAAAACCAAATAAATAAATTAAATGCCTTAATAACATGAACAAAATTTAATTCATCAAATATGTACATATATTAAAAAAAGGTAGAATTTGAAAATTTTCGCTAACCATCAATTAAATAAATAAAATACATACATACATTTGTATGTATGTACGTCACATGTACCAATTAAAACAAAAAGATTGAAGTTAATAAGAATAATTGTACAAGATATGCATAACTATAATGGGAAATAATACAAAAAGTTCTTAATACCTACATATGTACATACATACATACATATGTATGTATGTCTGTATGTACACACATTTTCTTAGGCGCCGTTCATATATTAAGTAACGCTATTTTTCCCGATTTTTGACGCACCCTCACCCCCGGTAAGAGATCGTAAGAAAACTAAGAAACCCCAGGAATAACGTAGCAATAAGCTAAAAAATATTTTAATAGTTTAAAAAGTTTTAATTTAAACAACTTTAATTCAATTAATTGTATTAAATTCATTTGTTAGACTAGCACAGTGCGTAGACAGAAATCAAATAAGGTTACATGTAAATATACTTATACACATGTACCCCAAATATTGGCAAAACTATATTTTTAATTTATTCTCAAATGTCCTCAAACTCGAAAAATTATGGTTTTATGGAGTAAGCTCTCCTCCTCTTCCTAAACTGTATGTACATATGTATGTATTAATGATTCGTATTCGTTTAGAAAAATTTATAAAGATTTATGCATAAATACAAAATGAAATTTAAATTAATGGCATAAAAATATTAGTTTGTAATAACTTAAAAAAAGAAATTTAATTTTATTTTTTACTATCTGCATTTCCGCCAAATAGTGTGCTATAGTTTTCCGTGTTGCTGACTGAGCAGTATTTGATGATGAGAATTGGCATTAGCCTCACGGTCGCTATCACTATTGTCTATAAGTGAAGTCCTCGTGCATTTCAGAGATGCGCATTTTTTAATTTTTAATTTCGGAATCTTTATTTCCATCTAATCTTGTAGGTTTTGGACTTTGATTAAAAGAGCTTGAAGATAACTCTGTTTGGTCATCTTCAAATAAATCTAAAATGTGCGTGAAACTAAAAAATAAATAATTTTATATCTTGGACCAAAAACGGTTTGCGTGGTAAAAATAATTAATTAAAATTTCTAAAAGTGAAAATTTTTTTATTAGTGCACTTTGCGGAAGGGCTTTAAACATACCATTGTTGGGGTGTTTTGAGAGATCAAATTACTCAAAATGACGTCCATTACGAAAGATAATTAATTTTTCTTTTCTTAACTTTTGTCTCTTCTACAATATAAAATTTTTAATATATAATATTTGAGAGATTTATTATTCGACATATTGTCATAATTATATTATAAGTGAAATGTATTTGCTGGTGGTTAAGCGATGTCTATATGCATTTCATTGTTGCTTTAACAAATCGTCAGTAGACTTCAACCGCACATTTTGAACAGTCACAAACCTCTTATCTTATGCACAGACTTTCATAAACTATTTGAGAATTCACAAATATTAATATTTTTGAAAATCACAAAAGAAAAATAAGCGTAGTAGGCTTAGAAACTCATACAAAACCCAGCAAATAATTTTTATTCGATATGAATCTATTTTATTTTTCTACACCTTTATACAATTAGAAATCCATTGGATAACAATAAAAGTATTTATAGGCAAAATGAAAAATAATATTTTAATGAAACATTCAAGAGATTTATTATTCGACATATTGTCATAATTATATTATAAGTGAAATTTATTTGCTGGTAGTTAAGCGATGTCTAATGACGATTTGTTAAAGCAACAATGAAATGCATATAGACATCGCTTAACCACCAGCAAATAAATTTCACAGATAATATTTGACCATTTAAAAATTAATTATTAAAATATCATTAAATATTCCTTAAAAAAATACCTTAAAATTAGAGGGGCAAATTAACTAGTTCCTATGCGCATTTCACTGTTGTTTTCTAAATATATTTTCTTAAGTTCAGTTGTATAAAATATTAAAAAATATATGAAAATACGTCTATGTATAAATGTTTCCATTAATACATCTCTCAAAATTTACACATTGTAGCCTCAAGTTGACCAACAAATATTTTAAAATCTGAGAATTTGATATTGTCCTGTACATAAGTATGTGGAAGAACATATTTTGTGAAAGTACACTTTTTTGTCTATGAGAATCGGAAGTAATATTTTCATAAACTTTTGCAAAGATCATTTCTTTCTATGTAATGCTAATATGTATGTATGCTAATATATGTTGTAGTTTGATATGGAAATAACTTTTTTAAGTACATATGTATAAATATACATATTTGAAGAATGTTTAAAAAGTTTAAAGGAGAAAGATGAGAAAATGAAAACTATTACTATGTTTATAAGCACGGCTTATTTGCAAATAAAACTATAAATTGTTGCCATATTGTTGTTTTTATCGCGACTTACTAATTCAGAAAACTATTCACGAATAACGCACTATGTGCAAATAAAATGCTTTTTTTTTTGTAAACATAAGTAACATTTCTATAGAAGTGATACCAAGTTTTTATACATTTACAATGCCGTATAAACAGTGAGTTAATTTATTTGCAAATATTTTTATTTGCAAATAGTGCGCGTATAAACGTAATATGTGTAATCAGTTTGACTACAATTTGTCTCCAAATTGTTTGGTATTAAGTGATTTTTCTCCAAAAAAAAAAAAAGTTTATCATGCCGCATAATAAATCTATTTAATTTATTATAAAAATTTTGTATAATTTTAAAATGTTATTTAATGACAACCATTAACATTTTGGATAGTTTTCAGTATATTTTTGTATATAATTTTGTAGAATAATATAGAACCCAAATTAAATATCTATAAATATCACATACAATAGATATTAGTACTCGTATTCGCGAATATCAAGCATTGACATTCGGCTCATCACTAGTATGTACATATTATATCTGTGGCAATAAATAATAATGGCTTAAGTCGAAATTTCTGTTTTAAAGATATTAAGGGTGTTGTTTTAAATATATTGTGTTTGGTTTTTATGTATAATGCACATTTATTTAGAACAAAACTGCTAATTTTATTTAAAAAAAAACGTTTTATTAGTTAACATTCGTTGTTTTTTAGTTAAGATGTTATGAAAAAATCCATTTGCAGAAAAATGAAAACTAAAGTTAACTGAAGCTACTATATTGTAAAGCAATATAATTTTTATTGGTAGTAAATCGAGATAAGTGCTTTAGATTAAATTGAAAAATGCGGAAAACCTGAGAAGGTAATTTTTTAAAAACTTAGGTAAATATAAGGTTTTCTTTTTATGAGGAATAATTTGAATGGACTGTTAGTTATTGAACTTAAGTGTGTACAAGTTTTAATGCTCAAACATTTTAATACTGATGTAGCTACTTTACATATACTACGTTTATACACGCACTATTTGCAAATAAAAATATTTGCAAATAAATTAACTCACTGTTTATACGGAATTGTAAATGCATAAAAACTTAGTAGCACTTCTATAGACATGTTACTTATGTTTACAAAAAAATTGTGTAAATGTATAAAACAACAAATAATAATTTGTTTTTATTGCCATAATTTTCTTCTATCAATGTTTTTTTGTGCAATATTTATCAATTTATTGTTTTTTATTAGCAAACATTTGTAAGTGTGGCAACCTCAAGCATTTTATTTGCAAATAGCGCTTTAAACGTGAATAGTTTTCTGAATTAGTAAGTTGCAATAAAAACAATAATATGGCAACATTTTACAGTTTAATTTGCAAATAAGCCGTGAGTATAACCGTATTAATAGTGTCCATTCCTGTTGATTTTATATCATAACTCGAAATATGACGCCGGCAGAGCAACTCTAATTTTTTCATTAATATGAACAGAAAGGGGGTAGACATTGATGATTTTATATCATGATGAATCAAACAAGTATTTGAAAAATACTTGCCAAAAATATCTAATTTGTGTGTTGTTTAATTTTTTAGTCACAAATAATTGTTGTGCCGTCTTTTTCAAACGAAAATTGTTTAATAAATAAACGTTAAATGCACAGTCACACATAAAATGACATTTGATATCAAGATGAACTTATCAGGCCGTGAGCTCTGATGATTATATCATAACGCTGCTATAATATTAATAACTTGAGTATATACGTGATGAATTTTCATCATCATATCATTTTGACATTCATCATGATATAAATTCATCAGGTGTGGACACTATGTTATTAAAAATTGAGTTGAGTTAAGATGTTATGGTTTATGTATTATTTTCTAAGAAAACTTAAGTTAAAATATATGTAAATGCTTATAGTTTTATTAATAATAACATTTTGTAATTGAAATTTAATTTAATTAAAATTAAATTTAATAAGAATATGTAATAAAATGAAAATGCACTTATGTCAACTTAAGCCATTATTATTTATTGCCACAGATATATGTATACAAGCATATAGGTAACACATATGATCAATTAAATAAATAAATGAGAAAAGTATATGTATTTTTGTACGAAATTAGTACCTTTTTCTGTTACGTAACATTTTCAAAGACCCCCTCCGCCCCCACCATAACAAATCGTAACAAAACTCAAACCCTGCCTCCCCCCTAGAGCATTATGTAATATGTGAACGGCCCCTTAGCTGCAAAACTCAACATACGATTTAATATTTTGAAAAAATTTTGATTTTTAAAGGAAAAGTATTAAACTTGTCAACTTTTTTTAATTTAAAATAAAAGCAAATTAAATTAAATAAAAGTGTGACATTTCATTTATGTAAACAATGTTAAACAATTAAAACATGATAAAATGAAATTTTTTCGCTGTTGAATAAATTGTCATGTATTTGTAAAATTTTAAAAGCTAGTTTGTCCTTCGTTCGCATCAAAAACTTTTTTAAGCCTTTTAGGAATCAAAGAAACCAGATATTTAGTTGTTTCCGCTAATAAATTTTCCCATTTTCCTTTAAAATTTTGAGAGAGACGATGGCAGTCTATTTTAAAGCCACTGCTTCAAGTGAGTCTATAAAAGTTCCGTCAAATTTCGATGCTGGGACTCTAGGGGGTGTGAAAGCTTCGATCTAACATTATATAGAAGCAATTTTTTAACCAGCCTTGATTTGTACCTAGGCTCGTTACACTACATAAATATATAATTATCTTTGAAGGTTACTTTGTCAATATTCTACAAAAAATAATTTTTTTAAATATCTAAAACTACCACGAAGATCAATAATTCTGTCCATTAAATTTAATTCTCTAAACTCCATCGGCACTCATGCACCCCTACATCAGTACGGAACTACCACTATGTTTCACAGTACTGCACACGATTATTAAGTCAATATTATGTTTTATCCATATTTTTGGTCGTCCAAAAAAAAAGTTAAAAATAACTCTTTCCATAAACGTTTTTTTTTAGATTGACGCTTTTCTACTCCTCAGCATAAGCCTACCGGTTAGTTCTGTATATGGGCCTTAGGTACGGTCTTTTTCTGGCTATACACGATCAGCATGTACAAGAAATCCATAATTATTTTTAAGGTCCTTTTCAAGTTGTATGCTACTTTTTTTTTGTATTTTCCGCACCTTCTCCTACAATTTTACAAGTTATTATTTCATACGGACTTGCTGTTTGCCCCGATCGCGGCGGACTTTCAATCTTTATCACTTTTAATGCAGTTTGGATTGTAAATTTAAAAAAATTAAAGATTTTTCCGGCTTTTGCCATTAAATTGCTTTCATTTGAAAGATCGATGACTAATTTTCGAACGTCGGTTGATATTTCCTAAGTTTTCCCATTTTTGTTTGTTTCATTTACTGGTAATAATCAAAGCAAAACTTAGGGAAAATATAACACACATTGTTAAAACAACACAAAATTAACACAAAATTATAAATAATTCTGCAAAAAAAAAAAAACAACCGACTTCAATGCAAAGATCTGATAGATCATTTTTGAAAAAACGTATGGGACCTCACTGGAAGTAAACTCTTTCAAACAAACAAAAAAATTTTAAAATCTGTTAGTTAAGAAGAACTACGTGAAACACAAAATGACCGTGCCTCTGCCCATTTTTTAAATGCAAGATTGTGTGTTTTCCAGAGATCAGGGTGTGTGCTAAATTTTGTAAAAATCGGTGAAGTAGAAGCACTTAAAATAAAATGTAAAATTCTAATGGGCGTGAATTCACCCATTTTTTAAATGAAAGATTGTGTCTATTTTAGAGCTCAAGGTGTGTGATAAGTTTCGTAAAAATCTGTTAAGTAGAGCCACATGAAATATAATAATAAACTTTAATGGGCGCAGCCCCGTCCATATTTTTACTTCCAAGCTGTGTAATTACAAGAACCAAAAGCATTTGCTAGGTTTCGTAGCATAAAATCAAATAAAAAAATTGCGGTCGTGTCAATGGGACCAATGGGAAGCTATACCCTCTCAGACAAAAAAAATTACAATCGGTCTAAAATGTACCGAGTTATGAAGTAACAATGTCAAAAAGAAAATACAGACGAATTGATAACCTCTTCCTTTTTTTGAAGCCGGTTAAAAAACAGCTACTATATCTGTATCCAATACAATTCAAACGCGCATGTACACTTTTGCTTCATTTTATAAGTGTAATTTTTCATTAGTTTTTAATTTACAAAAAAAAAACAGTGGTTTTTTATGTTATTTTTTTTCTTAGCTATAAAGTGGATCCAATGTAATAATCAGGATACAATATTTTCAAAAATAAAACGTTTAATAAGATTTATGAATAGAAGATATCAAAAATCTAAAATTGTATGTAAAGTTTTGCAAGTAAGTGCATGTATAAAAAAATGAGGAGTAATAAAAAAAATTTGGGAAATGTGAAGTGAAGAAATGTGAGTGGCCAAAAAGCAAGGTTCAAGCAAATACCGTTCAAATAAGAAACCGCTATCACCGATACCAAAACCCACTTCGGCTAGAAAATACCGGTATCAAAAATACCGGTTGCGTATGTACGGGCATAACAGACATAGCTCAAAAAATAGGGATACCCCTGCATTAATTTGTAACAAACTGAAATTTTGAAGGCACGTAGGGGATGCCACTCTAATGAAGTCCTGAAAAGTCCCCATTGATCCCGTGTGTGCAAACAAATTTTATTCAAGGTCAAATGTCATTAAAATTATTTTGAGTTATACACAAAATACACAGTTACATACATACAGTGGCGAGCACTTGTGGCTACATACTTACCAAGTACGACATAAAACCGATGTAAAATCCATAAAATAAAAGAAAACATCCATGTTTTTTATATAAACGATACAATAAAATAATAATTGAAGAAAACAAAATGAAATTCATGAATTTCGAAAGTTAAAGCTAGGATGGAGTCAATTTTGTGAAAAAAGTCTACATATGTATCCACTTCTGCGTGTTTAAAAAAAATTAATTTATATAATTTAGTACTTTTTCGAACAGTTCTTTTTCTGCTTCTCAGACACTAGCTAACCGATTTTGATGAAATTTAAAACATAGATAGATCTGAGTTCAAAAGAAGGTAGGGGGAAATCTCTTCCTTTTTGAAACTATCTATCCGATTTTGATAAAATTCAAAATATGGATATATCTGAATCTGGAAGGACACAAACGCTACATATTTTATAAAAAATAAGCTCACTAGGGAGTGGGGGGGGGCAATTTCTAAGATAAGTAAACGTAAGGAACTGCGTTCCCACACGGTATCCCATGACACCGTGCATTTTGTTTTTTGTCTTTTTGGCGACTGGCTTAGCTTTTCGAGGCGGTGAATAAAATAGCGTATTATGATCGCCTTGGCACTTTACGCATTTACGACTGGTAAAATCTTTTGCCGCATGCACCTGAAAGAGGCATCGCGAATAGTGGCCATATACCAAAACGTGTCTTTTTACGAGGGCATACTGGATCGTCAACAACCACACTTGCTCAGTGACCATAACAACACCTTCAGTCTTTGCACATGCCTCCGGAATCGGTGACGCCACTCGTGCTAAAGCGGCTTCAGTGGACGTAGATGTTACATGAGTTGAAGTGGATACCTCCATTGCTTTTTTGTAATTTGCAAATTTTCTATTAACAATTATCTTACTCATTAACCCAAAGAAGGAGAGCGGAGTGCTATTATCTGATGTTTTTTTGAGTTTACTTTCACTTATATCTTAATGTCGCGTCCATCGCCTAAAATCACTTTTAATTGTTTTCAGCAGTAAATAAGCATTTGTTATTGTTTTATTTATTTTTTAATTAAAGTTCAATCGTTATTATTAGCAAAATTACTGTGTTTTATTCTCTGGTCGCGTCCGTTTGTGGGGTCAGCATTTGTGCTTTATACAATTTAAAAATATTGAACCAAAATTTGCATATTTTATAAATACAAACACACAAAAAAAAATTTCTTTACAAATTTCGCTGAGTTGTCTACATTTCGATAATTGCACAATAAAAACTTCTATTTTTTCCGCGTCCGTTTTTCGCTAACATTTGCTTATATCTTTTTATTGTATTATTGAATCAGCCGAAATTTTTTTTAAATATAGTGCTCTTCTCTTGTTTCCAAACATAAAATATATATATATATATAATTAATATATATCGGATCTTTCAAATTCTCGCGTCAATTAAATATGTATTTTAGAGATGTGCACGTGAGCATTTTTTGACAAAAAATGATATACACAAACAAAGAGACAATTCGTAGGTTTTTAAGCTATTATTTTCCAGGATATCAAGTCTCAAACTTACGTTTCGTATTTCAGTTACCATAAACCTATAGATTCAATGATAAAAATTCCTGAATAACCTACATGTATTGTAAGATAATAAAAATATTTTAAACAATATTAACTTTTCATTTATTCAATAAAAAAAAATTGTTTTTTTATCGGTCGTCACGCTCTAAAAGTATAACTTGAATTAATATCAAAGAAAAAAAAATAATGCATAAATAAAATATAAATAAATAATTATAATTGCATAAGTTGATAAAAATGCTAAGCAATAGCTTTACCGCGGCAGTCCCCGAGTGTCACACTTATTTTCTTTTAATTACTACAAACTAATATTTAAGAAATTTATTATTCGACATATTGTCATAAGTTTATTTTAATTTGAAATTTATTTGCTGGAGGTCAAGCATTGTCTATATATTTCATTGGTGCTTAGCCAAATCATCAGTAGACTTTAACCACATTTTGAACAGTCACAAACCTCTTATCTTATGCACAGACTTTCAAAAACTATTTGAGAATTCACAAATAATAATCACAAATAATAATATTTCTGAAAATCACAAGCGAAACACAAGCAATAGGCATAGAAACTATAACAAAATCCCAGCAAATAATTTATATTCGATATGAATCTATTTTATTTTTCTACACCTTTATACAATTAGGAATCCATTGGATAACAATAAAAGTATTTATAAGGCAAAATGAAAAATAAAATCTAAATTTAACATTTAAGAAATTTATTATTCGACATATTGTCATAAGTTTATTTTAATTTGAAATTTATTTGCTGGAGGTCAAGCATTGTCTATATATTTCATTGGTGCTTAGCCAAATCATTAGTAGACTTTAACCACATTTTGAACAGTCACAAACCTCTTATCTTATGCACAGACTTTCAAAAACTATTTGAGAATTCACAAATAATAATCACAAATAATAATATTTCTGAAAATCACAAGCGAAACACAAGCAATAGGCATAGAAACTATAACAAAATCCCAGCAAATAATTTATATTCGATATGAATCTATTTTATTTTTCTATTGTATAAAGGTGTAGAAAAATAAAATAGATTCATATCGAATATAAATTATTTGCTGGGATTTTGTTATAGTTTCTATGCCTATTGCTTGTGTTTCGCTTGTGATTTGCAGAAATATTATTATTTGTGATTATTATTTGTGAATTCTCAAATAGTTTTTGAAAGTCTGTGCATAAGATAAGGGGTTTGTGACTGTTCAAAATGTGGTTAAAGTCTACTGATGATTTGGCTAAGCACCAATAAAATATATAGACAATGCTTGACCTCCAGCAAATAAATTTCAAATTAAAATAAACTTATGACAATATGTCGAATAATAAATTTCTTAAATGTTAAATTTAGATTTTATTTTTCATTTTGCCTTATAAATACTTTTATTGTTATCCAATGGATTCCTAATTGTATAAAGGTGTAGAAAAATAAAATAGATTCATATCGAATATAAATTATTTGCTGGGATTTTGTTATAGTTTCTATGCCTATTGCTTGTGATTTTCAGAAATATTATTATTTGTGATTATTATTTGTGAATTCTCAAATAGTTTTTGAAAGTCTGTGCATAAGATAAGAGGTTTGTGACTGTTCAAAATGTGGTTAAAGTCTACTGATGATTTGGCTAAGCACCAATGAAATATATAGACAATGCTTGACCTCCAGCAAATAAATTTCAAATTAAAACAAACTAATATTTTTAGCCATTTATTTAAATTAAGTTTAGAATTTATGCATTTATTTTTTTTGTTTGAAAAATATTCGTATTCGCAAAATTTAGGCCGAAAATTTGGTAATTTGAATATGAATACGATATTCGTGCATCACTAGTATGTATATAAGAAAAACTCCGCTAAGACGTCTGTTCACTATGAAGGTTCAATATACACATTTATTTAAATATCTTCAGTGTCACGAGCATGACTCTAGCAGCGTTAAATGTAAACTTGCACACACTTGCGATAAACCTTATTATTTCAGATTTTTTGGTTAGCAGTACCAAGAAATAAATATATATATAAATCCGCAAAACAGAAGCTGCAGTCGTAACCACAGAGGATACCAGAGTTGAAGAAAGTGACTTAAGAAAAAAGCTCAAATCATCTGATTTGATCACTGTTAAAAAGGGACAAATATAGTGTGTTTGTTATTGAATATTTTTAGTACAATAATCAAAACAAGCAGCAGAAATGTATAATTAGTGAAATGAACAATTGAAAATTTTTACAAAATTAAATGAAAGATTTTGCAGTGTTTAACTAAATAAAACAATGTGTAAAACACTATTAGTATTATAAAAGTGATTAAAATTAGTTTCCAAATGCTTACAAACTCAATTTTAAACATTTTCCTTCTTCCGTCTTACTTTGTGCTCGTGAGACCTCTGGTCTCCTCTGTGGTCGTAACGTGCATAGAGGAAGGACTGACAGAAACGGAATCAGCATCGTCACTCTTTGGAATTTACTTCGCGACTATCAGATTGTGCAGACTCCTGGGAATTATATTATGGTTGTCAATAATTAATATAGTTCTGGTCCATTAGCTGTCATTAATGGAGTACTACGCTCGTTGGATAAGACTATTACTTGAGCTGTTGCTTTGGTTGTATATTACTTGTAGAATTTCTCTTTTATATTTCGACAATTATGCTTTCATTGCTAACTTTAAGTTGTGGATTCAGATAGTAGAGTCATGCTCGTGACGCTGAAGATATTTAAAAAAATGTGTATATTGAACCTTCATAGTGAACAGACGTCTTAGCGGAGTTTTTCTTATATACATACTAGTGGGAAAAGAGGGGAGGAAATGAAACCCATTTAAACAGTTTGACTACAATATGTCTCTATATTGTTTGACATAAAGGGACTTTTCTTCAAAAAATTAAAAATTATAATTTGTCATACTGTGTACGAACACATACATTTTTTAATAGAAATTTATGCTTTATATCATTTTCAAATATTTTTTAATGATGATCATTAAAAATTTGGGTAGTTTTTATGAACTTTAAAGTATGCCAACAGGAGTATAAAGTTCTTTTTCATAATAATATTTTAATATTTCATATTGCAGGCGTAAATAGAACCCCAATTTAATGTCTATAAATTTCACATATATGTAGTATTCGTATTAGTATTCGTATTCGCGAATATCGTTTCAAATATATATAATACAAACTAAACAAAAAAAAGATCGTACAAAAAAATATTCTTAGTAATACATATTGACTTTTTTAAAAAAGCTTTATTTCCTTTACATACATACATATATATTTTACATTGTAAGAAATAACAAAAACGAAAAAAAAACCTAAAACAAAATGACATTGATGTAACGAATTTATTTTTAAAAATGTTCTTCAAAATATTTAATTAAAATTGTGTTGTAAAATACATTAATGACACTTCCCCTCTTTACAAGAATAATCTTATAATGTAAGTTATGAGATTATTCAGATACATCTTAAAATTATATATTTTTTATTATTTTTCTTAGTGTTTTGTTATTTTCTAGTTCTATTACTAAATTCTTATCTAGGACTGCTTTTACTTTGTATGGACCTAAATATAATTGAGATAACTTATGACGTGCCGCGTTTTCTACTAGCATTTGGTAATGTTTTCAAAATTTTGTGGGCAGGTATTTTTATCAAAATTTGTTTTTGTTTTTCTTTATTTCCGTTAAGTAGTGCCTTACTTCTTTCATGTGTGTAGTTTACTTCTTTTGATGTATGATTCAATGTTGTATAGTGGGTCTATCCCTCCCTTCATTAGAAAGTTGAGTGGCGTAGGTGCCGAAGATTAGCTCAAAAGGGCAATAACCCATTCGTCCCAGTCTGTTTTGTTTGGGGCTAAATATGCTCGTAGGTACTCGTTAAATGTGCTATGAGAACATTCGAACGTACCCAGAGTTTCGTGATGATATGCCGTTGAATGTACTTGGTTTATGTTAAGTAGTTTGCATAATTCAGATAGTACTTGATTCTTATATTCCGTGCCCATGTCTATAAGTAAAGTTTCATAGGTCCAAATTTTAATATACAATTCATGAATATTGCTTTTGCAACAGTTTTTGCTGATTTGTCTTGTATGGGTACGCCTATTAAGTATTTCGATAGGTGACAAATCATAGTTACTGCATACTCATTTCTAAAATTTGATTTAACGAATGGACCAATTGTGTCGACAATAACTGTATCAAAGGATTTGGCTGGTGTTGGTGTAATTGTTAAATTTTCTTTTTGTTTGGGACGTGACTTATTTAGTTGACATGATACATTGCTTTTTACATATTTAGTTGCTTCCCTGGACATATTTTTCCAGTAATAATGTCTTCTCAATTTGATTAATAATCTTGTGATCCCTGGGTGGCCACCAGACAGGGGATCATCATGGAATTTCCTTAGAATATAAATTTTTTCTTTTTCATTGTTTATAATTGTTGCTTGGGGTGTCAATATCACAATAAGTTTTTTCAATTTATTAAGCTGTACCTTTGGAATGTTTAGATTTCTTGCTATTATTTCAAGCATTGGTAAGAGTTGATTTAGATCAATCTTTCCATTAGCAATATAATCATCCATCGCGATGTCCGTTAAAATTTGTTTGTCCTTCCTTAGGGTACATCTAAGTGTATCACCTATTTGGGAGAAAGTTAAACGGGTAATTTTCTTTGATTCATTAGCGTGTATTGCTTCATATATACGTTGTTGTTTTACTTTATCTGAATTTCTGTTATCATGTATTTCATTAGTGTCTTGATTCATTGTCTGTAAACGAGACGTGACTTTCAAAACGTTAATTGTTTCACCCATAGTTTTTATGTCACTAAAATTTATTCTCGACAATGCATCTGCTCCACAATTTCCTTTACCTTGTATGTATTTTATTGCAAAATCGTATTCCTCTAGTCTAGTCTCATTCTCGTGAGCTTAGACGACGGGTTTTTCATTGAGAATAGGTATACTAGCGGTCAGTGGTCACTTCGGAACAAAAAATTTTTTCCATAGACATAAGGGCGGAAGAAATTTATTGACCAGTGTATGGCTGCTAGTTCTTGTTCTATTACAGATTTGTTGCTTTCACCTTTAGTAAAAGCTCGTGAGGTATAGGCAATGGGTAACTGAACACCATTATGATCTTGACTGAGTACTGCTCCGCAAGCGTTTTTGCTTGCATCTGTTGTTATGCAAAATTGCTTATCGAGATTAGGGTATTGTAATATTTTGGGCGATAGGAGAGCCTTTTTGAGGTATTGGGATGCATTTTCGCATTCTTTAGTCCAAACAAATGGTATATTTTTTCTTGTTAATCTCGTAAGGTGGATTGAATGATCAGCGAAATTTTTGATAAACCTTCGATAATAGTTGCAAAAGGCAACAAATCTGCGGGTTTCATCGGCATTCTGTTGTTTTGGGTAATTTTTTATGGTGTCAAATTTTCCATCGTCTGGATAAATCCCTTTGTCTGTGGATTTGTGTCCCAGAAATATTACTTCGTGTTTGAAAAATATACATTTGCCGGGATGAAGTTTTAAATTAAATTTTCTACATGTGTCAAAGACATCTTTTAAATTATTTAGCATATGTTTCTCTGAGCATCCGATGACAACTAGGTCATCTATGTAGAGAAATGCTTGTGACGGCTTAAAGCCTGCAAATGCGAGAGTCATCATTCGTTGGAATGAATTTGGTGCTACTTTCAGACCAAAGGGTAGACGTTTAAAGCGAAAGGAACCGTTGTTGGTTGAAAATGAGGTGGTGTCTCTGGAATTTTCTTCCAATTCTATTTGATGAAAACCTGACATAAGGTCAAGGCATGAAAAGTATTTTACTCTACCTAGTTGATCGAGGATGTCGTCAATCCTATGTAGAGGGAATTTATCTGCGACAAGTTTTTTATTAACTTGGCAATAATCAATGACTAGACGCCATTTTTTTCAGTGTTGTTTGGAAATGATTTTTTCGGGACTAGTAATATTGGACTATTGTATTCAGAGAATGAAGGTTCCACGATATTATATTTTATTAGTTTGTCTACTTGCCTATTGACTTCTTCTTTTTGCGTTTCGGGTATTCTGTAATTTTTGATGTATACAGGGATATTACTGTTTATTCTCAATACTTGTTTGTAGAAATTGTTGTGCGTAATTTTTTCAGTTTCTAACCCGAATATATCTGCATATTTGCTACAGAGTTCAGTTAGTTGTTTTTAAATGTGTCCTGGAAAGTTTTTTTTTGTAATTTTTGTAATATTTCTTGTTGTCTGCATGCATCTAGATTATTACTTGTATTGTGCACTTTGTAAATTCCATAATTAGACAATTTATCTGTTTTAATTTTGATGTTTTTGATAGTAGTAGTGTTTTGAGTTGCATTAATTAATCGCACATAGGGTGATTTGCATCAAATGATAGTATTTGCAATATATATCCCAGGTTTGATTTCTTGATTTGGTACTAATAGTTCAGAAACAGTTTTGTCTATTTGTATTTTTCTGATAACTTCACTTCTAGGAGGTATAGTGAGAACATAGTTTTGTGGCTGATTAACCAATTTGAATATAATTTCACCAGGATGGTTGAAGGGTCGAAGAATTAGTTTTTCATGGTTTTCATAATAATCAAGAATGCAGTTGTATTTCTTTATGATATCTAAACCTAGAATTCCTTCGCATGGTATTGGGAAATAATCTTATACAATATGAAATGTGTGTGGTATGCCGTTGTTGTGTTTGTAGAGGTTAGCCTCTATACTACCAATAGTAAAGACAGATTTTTCTCCTATGCCTGTTAGTTTGGATTGGGTTTGGATTATGTTTTCTTTTTATTGATATAACTATTTTTAAATATAGACACGCTCGCGCCAGTTTCTATAAGTAAAGTATTACTGCCATTGCTCAAAGAAGTCGATATTTTGCAGTAGCTAGAGGGGTTAAGGTTAAAGTGGTAAATGTTGTTAATAGAAATTGTGGGATTAATGTTGTGAATATTATTGTTATTTAATTTTTAGCCAGATGGGTGGGCTGATGGTTTAGGTAGTTTTCCGACTCATCGGAGTTAATTAAGTTTATTCTTCTGTTGTTGTTGTAAGAATTCCGAGGCATATTATAGTTATTGTGACGATTGTTGCTGTTGTTGCGATTATAGGTACGATGGTTTCTGTGGTAGTTTCTGTTATTGTTGTTGTGGTATCTTCGATAACTATTGGAATTTGTGGTTCTATTCTAATTGTTGTTGCTGTTATTGTGCATTGGTAATAGATTTCTGTTTGTAAAACACAAGATTTGGTTTTGTTCATTATATTTAATTTCTAAAAATTTGGAAGTGACTTTTTCTACGGTGTTGTTCCAGTTTCCAAGATTATTTTAACTCGTTCAGAGTTAACGTTATCAATTATAGACTTATAGACTGTTTACGGCCTCTTCTGTCATACCGTCTGATATGTATGTGTTGGCTAGTTCGTTGGCTAATTGTAGTATTTGTTTAGTGTATTCAGTTTTTCCTCTATTAGACTGTTTTGTCGCTTTTAATTTTTCTATAATGGTTTGAGCTGAGTCACCTTTGATGGTGGTTTTTAGCTTTGTAATAATAGCTTCGACTGTTTGAAGTCCTTGAATTTTATTTCGCACCGTGCTCGATATTTTACTGTTTATTATATTGATAAGGATCGATTCTGAATTTTCGCCTCTTACAGAATTTAGAAGAGTTATTGCGTCAATGAATTTTCCAAGCATGTTATAATTGCCATCAAAGTCTGGCAGGATTTTGCTTGCTGATTCTATAAATTTTAGTGGATCAGCCATCGTGTTGTTTGTGGTTATGGCACGATTTGCTGTGTTTAGTGAATGGGGTGAGTCGGGTCTAAGAAGTGGTGTTTTAATTTCTTCATTAACCGTTAAGGATGTCAGAGGTAGTTCCAGCTCTTCTGCAACTTTTAGAAGCTTTTCGTTTAACGAGAATATTAGTTTTTCACAGTCTTTGATGTGCTCTTTGGTTAGCAGATGCTTGAAAAGGTTAACTAATGAAACCACGTTATTGTAGTTAGTTTGAAGTACTTGAAAGTGTTTATTAATAGTATTTCTTGTTGGTTTTTGGTATTTACTTATACATTTGAAGCTTTTATCGAATTCGGTTTTAAAGCAGTTAAATTTTCCGACCAATTCTTCCCAGTTGGGATTGGCAGAGGGTAAAGTCACATAATTAAGACAGAGGGTAAAGAGAGAGACGAGGGGAACAGTAACGTTTCTTTCCCCTCGTCCCTCTTTCCTAACAAACTAATCAGCTTAGCAATAAGACTTGCATAGTGTAAATTAGGACAAAGCACGGGAGTAAAATAGTATTAAGTTGTTTTTTTTTGTGAATAAATAAGGGCGTACTAAAGTCCATATGTGAATAAGTGTTCTTTAATATTTTAATCGGATAATCATATAAAATGTTCTTTTTAACTGTTCTAATTGCTTAATTTTCTAAATATATAGTTATTATAAATTGCTTGAATTACAAAAAAAAAAAATTTTCAATTATTTTATACATACATATTGCCTGGATATTCATCGTTGATTATATTTGTTGCTGGAATGTTGTAGTGGATGTTGTACTGCATCTGGCATTTGTACTGCATTTCGCTGAGGGATGACTGTGTAGTTGATTATTTTGTAGTTGATTATTATTGTTGCTTGAAGTTAAATTAAATGTTGTTGGCTGCTGCCTGCACTGTTCTATTCCTATTTTGTTAGGTTAGGAAAATAACAGCTAGAAGGATTAATGTTGACAAAATTGTAATATAGATCATCTTATCGTTTCCGCTTGCACTTTGTTCATGTTCTATCGGTATGTACGCTGTAAAATACATTCGTGACATTGAGGATTACTCTATATGATTACCTAAAAAATTGTGAAGTGAGTTCTAACGGCACATATGCATATTTCACCGTGAGTTCTGAAGCTCTTAATGCAAGCAACAAAAATAAAAAATCTGATGATAGTTTTTTTCTAACGGCAAAGCCACTTTTTCGTGAGCGATCAACTTCGATATGTATACTCGGCAAGTAGTAGGGAATTGCCAATTCTGGCGCCGATTAAAATTGTTAAATTGTGGCTGAAATTGTTAAATTGTGGGCTGAAATTGTTAAATTGTGGCTGAAATTGTGAAATTTGGGTAATTAAAATTTGAAAATTTTAAAATTCTTGGAAATTTGATACCTACGAGGGTGGTTCAATAAGTCCGTCCGATTTTTTGTTTACATAAGGAGTTTTTTGTTTACATAAGGAGTTTTTTTATTATTACTACATACGAGGGCGGTTCAGTAAGTCAGGTTTTTTATGACCGTGGGAATTTATATGTATGTATGTTTGTGGGGAGGATTAAGGAGTTTCATAAGATTAAGATTTTATAAGTATATATATATAGATATGCCGACGGGAAAATCATGAAATGATTTTTCCTAATGCCGACGGCAATGCTTGATTATTTTTCCTAATGCCGACGGCAATACATGATTATTTTTCCTAATGCCTACGGCAATGCATCATTATTTTTTCTAATGCCTACGGCAATGCATGATTATTTTTTTCAAATGCCGACGGCAATGCATGATTACTATATTTCTTAATGCCGACGGGAAAATGATTTTTCCAAAGGGAAAATTGCCAGTGTTGCCAGACTGTATAAATTTGTTATCGTAATACTATATCAGTAATATCAGAGAAAATATATTTGATGACTACTACGCGATTCTCATATGAATCGTGGGAACGTGTATGTGTGATTTCCTCACGCTAATAAATTGTTTATAAATAAAATAAATTGTTTATAAATAAAATAATTGAATAAATTAATTTAATTTATTTAATTATTTTATTTATTTATTTATAAAATGTTCTCATGTATGTGAACACCCTAAAATGTTCTCATGTATGTGAACCCCCTAATGCTTGTGTGTGGGTGGTCCAGCTTGATTGTCGCTGGTAATTATATATTGTGTTTATTTGTTTAATAAATATATTTGTATGTATGTATGTATAAATGTATGAATGTATAAATGTATGTATGCATGTATGAATGTATAAATGAATGTATGAATGTATAAATGTGCGATCGTGGGAACTTGTGCGTGGAATATTTTGTGCTTGTGTAGAATACATTTATATTTTGCAACGTAGTCAGTTTCTTTGTCTTCAATTCTTTTAAAGCAGAGGATTTTCAACTAAGTACAGTCATCAGCAGAGAAACAAGAAGTAAAAATTTGCAAGTAAGCAAAAAAGTTAACTTCTCCTCCTCCTCCCCACCTCCTTCTATTCCCTTTATGTAGTTTGTATTTGAAATAAGAAAACACTTTTACATTTTTTTATTTTGTAAACATTTATTGTTTAAAATTTTATAAAATTTTATAATAATACATACAGTAATATATTCTTAAGTATAAATATTTTAAAAAGTGAAAAAGTTCATTTAAAACAAGATATTTCTTTGGAGAGTAAAATAGCATTTCTTAATGCGCAAACACCAAAATTATGATAATTACAATAAAAATATTCTGGATACTTGATTTCCATTTGTTTAAAGTTGATGCAGCTTATATCCTCAACGTTAGAAATTTTTCGGTGTAACATTTTTTCCAACCATAGTCTTTTTTCTTCACCTTTTACGTAAATTTTAGAACATCTTACGTTGGCTTTTAAAAAATTGCAAACGCTATGAAATGAAACTGATCCAGCAGTCCAGCTTAGGTGATGATAGTTTTTTGTTAGCCACTTTGCTTCTCTTTGCTTTTTTATTGATAAGCATTTAAAATCAAATGGTGGTTTTATAATGAAGTTGTTATATTCATAATTGTTGAAAACAATCGCTACTTCTTTTGCGATGAAATCGTTTGAATTAGTTTTGAAACCTTGTACGTCTATAAAAATTATGTTATTTTCCATGTTATTCAATTTATAACACTTTTCGAACTTGTCCTTTCATGGGTATATATTCTATTATACGATCATGAATAAGAATGCAGTAAGCTGATGTCTTTGGTGCAATATTAGTTGCTGTTTCAAATTCTATTTTTATATCAATCGGTCCATTATTGAGTGATTCATTCTGATGACTGACATCTACTACAATAATAGGAGCTTTTGTCTTAAACTCTGATGCAGTTAGAAGCGGTTGAGATTCTTTCATATAGTAGCTTTGTTGGAATCTTAGATACATATCATATAGAATTGCATAACGTTCAGTTTTGAACTTTATGTTAAGATCATCATACGGGTATGAGACTGAATTTAAATGTACTTTTAAATTAGTCAAATCACAATGAACAAATTTATTTTCTTGTTGAAAAGCAATCAACACAAAACGGGGGCGTTCTCTATTTGCAGCCAGTTTAACATTCCAAATATGGCTAGTTCCTGTGTTTAATTGTGGATTAATATGACAATCCCAACTGCGAAATGCCATGGGTATAGAAGCACCATTGTTAATAATTTTAATCATATTCAATTTGCTAAGGTCAGATAATTGAACATGAGGTATTCTCCATGAGATGAGTGAAATTGTAAGTTTAGCTTTTTCAGTAGAAACACTCGAGCGTACAAGATCTTCGTCGTTCTTATTGCGCAAGAGTATCAGTTCATGTTTTCCATTTAATATAACTTTGTTGTAGTCTTCAGCGAATCCTAGAAGCATTTTTAGAGGTACATAGAAATTGAAAAATCCATTTGCAAGAGTGACATCGTCAATTTTGTTCCATCCAGCATTTTGCATCACATTGCTTTCGTTTGGTGATAGAGAAACCAAGTTCTTTATGGTGCTCGTGGCTCCTAAATATCTTGTATGATCAATTTCAATTCCATTGAGCTCATAGCGAATTTCATCAAATAGATATGCTACAAAGTTGTTTTTTAATTTAAAGTTCTCTGAAGAAGAAGAAGATTTAGGGCTATTATCATCGGCAACAAACCCCTCTACATAAATGTAGCTCTCACTGGGTAGCACGTATAAATCTTGATTTTGTATTGAAATTCTAATTTCATCATTATTGTTGTAAGATTGTAAATATGGTACATATGTATGATAATCCTTTTTGATTATATTCTCATCAGAGAAAGGTTTATCTAAGACATCTATTATTGAACTCATTTTGTCTTCAATTTAAAATTCAAGGACTTTAGAAAATTTTTATTTGATGTTGTTAGTGCTTTCTGTTGAAGTGGTCGCTTTAATGTTCTTGTTGTTGTTGTTACTGCTTTATTTTTCAATGTATTTGTGTTGTATATTAGCATTATTTAGTTGACCTCAAATGTATTCGTATTGTAATTTCCTCTCCTCGAAAATTAATTAAATCACCGTGTTGATCAACTACTCTCAGCGTTAGTGAACTTATCTCTCTGGTGTTCACAGGTAAATAGATGAGATTTCTTGGAACCTCATCTATTTTATAGCCTGGAGGCACATTAATCGGAAATTCATGAAGTGTATGCGATTTGGAGTTATTCATATATGTGTTAATAGCGATACTACTTTCAATTCGCAAGAGATTCACTTTAAAAATATTAACTGGAAGATCTGAGTAATAATATTTGTTTGGTGTTAGGATTTTGCTATTGAATCCTAAAAGTTTTCCAATTGTGTTGTCTTTATTAAAATATACAGGATCTTTGGAACTATTAACTTTAACTTGCATTGTATTGTTATTGGCTTCAATAAAAATCTTATTTTCTGGACAGAGTCTTCTGTATTGCTCTTGTATAAAATCTACAATATCATTCAATTCGTAAGATCCAATTGGTATTTCAATTGTATGTTCCCCTATATGAAACATATTGTTGTAGGTGTCTACATTTGGAATGCTGTTGTATGAATGAAAATCAGTTAGAGCACACTCATATGCACCATGTAATTCAATAGGAGGAAAGTAACTAGCAGATAATTCTGATGAGTTAGAGCTCAGAGTAAGTGTTATTGACATTATAACTGTCTGATTACAATTAAATAAAGTTTAGTACAACATATGGTTTATAAGCATGATTTACATATTTATTTCATTTTCTTATTTTAAAATTAACATTAGTTTCTTAATATTACTGCTATTGTTGTTGATGATGGTATTCAGCTATAATATTTCGTTCTTACTTATCCAAGAATTGTGTTGATTAGAAAATCCCAACCATTTAACGTATGCCTCCTTTCCTTTAGTTTTAAGAACCTTTTCAACTAGATATGTATTTGGATATCTAGTTTTCGAAAGTTCTTCAGTATAGAATCCACCTTTAATAGGATTACCAAGATAATCTTCTAATATGAATGTTGTAGGATTTGTATTTTGAACTCTTGTAATTGTGAAAATTTCTGTAGTCCAATTTGGAGTATAACCTTTTTCAAATGTATGCTTATATTTGCTTATGCGTACATTATCTCCAACATTAAATTTCGACATTTTGTACATCTTCAAATGGCTGTATACTGTATTTAGTAGCTTTTCCTCATTTGTTGAGTTGACTTTAATCGGAGACATTTTAATGGTGCGATGAACTTTTCTATTGTATGCATTAATTAAATCTTTGTATATATCAATCCACTTATATGAACCATTAAAGCTAAATTCTTTCCACATCATTCCTTTCAATGTTCTGTTAAATCGTTCTACTATTGATGCTTTCATACTGCTATATGTTGAGTAGTGATTAATGTTGTATTTATCCATTAATTTTCCAAAGTGTTTGTTGAAAAATTCTTTACCATCATCTGTTTGTAAGTTTTTTGGTACTCGTCCTAATTCAAAAATATTTTCCATCGCCTTGGTTGTTTCGAGTGCAGTTTTAGTTTTTAGTGGTACTACCCATGCAAATTTTGAAAATGTGTCAATTACAGTTAACAAAAATCGATAATTTCTGTTTTCTCTTGAATAGATCCCCATTTCAACTAAATCAGCTTGCCAAAGATCATCTATTCCTTTCATTACAACTCTACGACGCATAAAAACTTTGCGAGCTTGCTTATGCAGTTCGTTTACTAAATTTCTTTTTGAAGACATTAAGTTGTTTTACAGATTTTTTGGAGAGTGATGTGATCTACTTGACGCACTTTCAGCTATTGATACAAACATGTAATTTTCCAATCTATAAATTTTCTCATTAAGCTGTTCAATTTGTTCTTCAAAGGATGTTTTAATTTGTAGAATGTCTTTTTGAATTTTATAATTTTCTTCTATATCTAATTTTATATCGCGTTGTAGCTCCTCAATTTGCATTTGAATATCTTCTTGAATTATAGTATTATCTTCCTTAAAGTATGTTAATAATTTCTCTTCTAATTTTTCGATTTGAGTTTGCAGAAACAATTTATTGATAACATCGTTTTCCTCCAGAGCTTTTGCAACATTTTTGATTCTTTTGTTTTGGACATCAATGTTGTTGTTCGTATCCATAAAGAACCCCAGCAGTTTAGGTGCATTTTTCAAAGAAATTATACTGCTAGTATCGTTTAAATAGTGTCCAAATTTATCAACAGACATGCTTTATATACTTTATTAAAGTTAATGTATTATATTTGCTTCACGTAGTTCTTCAATAATTGATACAATCTCGTTATTGTGATTAGTATGACCTGCACCTTGTGATGCAAGCAGTAGTCGAAGACGATCTACTAACTCATTTGGATCGTCCCAGTATATATAGTTTGGCTTATGGACGTTAAATTCCATCATTCCATCACCTAAATAACTACCTTTTGACTTAGATGCTGTTGATTCGTTTAAATTCTTCTGGTTTTTCTCGTCAATAAATTTCTTAATAATATGTTTGTATTTATATCCTCTAGTACCCTTAATTTGACCATCAGGTTTATAGTCCCTTCTATATGCATTAGTAGTAATTAAAATCTTTTTATAGATTTCGAGTTCAAATTTATCATAATTTTTTGGTATTTTATGAAACATTAGAGAAAATAGTCCTGGTGTTAGAGCCCATATTTGACCACCAACTTGTATTTTATCTTCATTAAGTTTGAGGTTACTATCACCAAATTTCCATTCATTATTGAAATCTTTATGTGGACCATAGTTTGTATCTAATTCATTTCTTCCTTCCAAGACTGATAAGTCAGTATAAGTATCTTCTGTATTGGAAGTCTGTGAGTAAAAATCATCTTCATCATCGTCATCATCATTCACAGTATTAGCATCATTAAACAAGATGGTATTATCGAATATTGTTCCTTCTGCTAGTTTCTTTGGTGTACTTGTCTCTATCTTGACTGATGTTTTTTCAGGTTTAAAACTTGTATTATTTTCAACTTCTGTCTTCATTTTACTTTCTTCTTTTATGGGAATGTTTTTAATTTTATTAGAACTATTTATGAATTCTTTGAGTGGTTCTGTTATAGGTTTAAATGTATCTCTTAGTTGTTCACGTGTATCTATTTCACCAGTTTTTATACTACGAAGCTTTTTCTTCAAGACATTTCTTGTCAACACCAACTGTTTTAAAATTTTCTCATCCATGTTTAGCAAATAAGAGGTATCAGCTATTAGATCAGGTATCAGCTTATCAGGACCTGGTCTGGTTTTCAGATCAGCTTATCAGGACCTGGTCTGGTTTTCAGATCAGCTTATCAGGACCTGGTCTGGTTTTCAGATCAGCTTATTAGGACCTGGTCTGGTTTTCAGATCAGCTTATTAGGACCTGGTCTGGTTTTCAGATCAGCTTATCAGGACCTGATCTGGTTTTCAGATCAGCTTATTAGGACCTGGTCTGGTTTTCAGATCAGCTTATTAGGACCTGGTCTGGTTTTCAGATCAGCTTATCAGGACCTGATCTGGTTTTCAGATCAGCTTATCAGGACCTGATCTGGTTTTCAGATCAGCTTATCAGGACCTGATCTGGTTTTCAGATCAGCTTATCAGGACCTGATCTGGTTTTCAGATCAGCTTATCAGGACCTGGTCTGGTTTTCAGATCAGCTTATCAGGACCTGGTCTGGTTTTCAGATCAGCTTATCAGGACCTGGTCTGGTTTTCAGATCAGCTTATCAGGACCTGGTCTGGTTTTCAGATCAGCTTATCAGGACCTGGTCTGGTTTTCAGATCAGCTTATCAGGACCTGGTCTGGTTTTCAGATCAGCTTATCAGGACCTGGTCTGGTTTTCAGATCAGCTTATCAGGACCTGGTCTGGTTTTCAGATCAGCTTATCAGGACCTGGTCTGGTTTTCAGATCAGCTTATCACGACCTGGTCTGGTTTTCAGATCAGCTTATCAGGTATCAGATGAGGTTATAGCAAATGGATGTATCAAGTTTAAAGTTAGATTAATAACTAGAGATAATTTTTATGAGTAGTTGCTTATATAGTTATGAAATAGTCAAATTGCTTTCTGTAGCGACCATCGTTTAATTCGTTATCTTTGCTTATCATCAAAAATCCATATTTATCCTTCCAACATTCTCGACAAATTTCTTGAAACTTTTCATAGCTCATATCGCTGGCAACATGATCCTTATAAACATGCTTCATATTTGTCTCATCTTGCTTAAACATTATAATAACATTTGCATTGTCTCTTATTAAATGCTTGGGAATTCTGGTATATGTTTGACACAGGTAGAATGAATCAACATCCCTATGTCGCCCCATACAAAAATATGTACGTATATTATTCTGCTTTTCACATGCAACATCATCAAATATCATAATTGAATTAGTTTTAGCTTCGTCAGGTGGAATAACTGATTCATTATCGGTGAATGTATAATACCCCATACCTTTAATTGGTGAAATTAGTTTCTTTAGGTATTCATATTTAGGTTGATAGAGAGATTTTGAGTATAAATAGATGTTTTCAAACTTGAGTCCATTAGGACTTTCTAGCAAGCCAATCATAACATTAGTCTTTCCACAATTTGATGGTCCCACTATTAGAGCACGAATAGAATTTGGTAAGAGAGGACTATGCTTTATTTTTGAACTGATGTTCGCTGAATCATCAATATTACGAACTAAAATATTTTTATGTTGTTTTACTAACTGCATTTTTGTAACTAAATGCATTTCATATATATTACCTCTTATATAGGAAAAATTAGATAATATGGTTATACGATATCAGAAAACTTTTAGTCATAAAAACACCGTCGTTGGAGGAGGTCTAGTAGACAAAATAATAAACTCTCTACCTGTTGAACTGCATCTACCTGGATATCAGTACTGTGGACCTGGAACAAAACTACAAAAACGTTTAAATCGAGGTGATAAAGGAATTAATTTATTGGACTCTGCGTGTAAAAATCACGATATTGCTTATTCCAAAAATAAGGATTTAAGTACCAGACATAAAGCTGATAAAATACTTGAAAACTCCGCTTGGGATCGAGTTTTATCAAAAGATAGTAGTCTTGCTGAAAAATCATTTGCATATATGGTTCCTAACGCAATGAAAGCCAAAACAAAATTTGGTATGGGTGTGGAGAAAAAGAAAAATGTAAAAAGGAACAAACTAAATGTTAAAACACTATTTAGAACATCAGTTAGAGCTGCAACAAAAATACTAAAAAAAGAAAAACCATTAGATATTAACTCAGCTATTAAAATTGCACGAAAAAGTATTAACAAGTCATTAAAAGGAAGAAAGTCTCAAATTATAGTACCACGTGTGATACGTGTCCCAAAAATTGGTGGGTTTTTGCCTCTAATACCGATTTTAACTGCTCTGGGTGCAATTGGTAGTCTAACAACTGGAGGTGCTGCTATAGCTAAGGCTGTTAATGCAACAAGCAATGCAAAAAATCAACTTGATGAAGCAACTAGACATAATAGAGCGATGGAATCTATAGCAGTTGGAAAAGGACTTTACTTAAAACCATATAAAAAGGGTTATGGCTTAGTTCATAAAGAAGAATCAAAAAACTCTTAAAGATGCTACCCAACAGACCACTGTCTGATGTGGACCTAAGACGTTTCTCTATAAATATTCCATATTTTAGAGGAGTTTTCATGTTAAATACTCTACCAAAACGATCAAAGAAAATAGAATGTGGAATAATCAATTTAGATGTATCAACAGGACCTGGTACACATTGGGTAGCATATTATAAAAACATCAATGAAAAAGAATATTTCGACAGCTTTGGAAACTTACAACCTCCTTCAGAAGTAGTCAAATATCTTGGTACAAATATAAAATACAACTATAATCAACATCAGAATTTTAATACATTTACCTGTGGACATTTATGTCTTAAATTTCTTTATGAAATAACTGAAAATATTAAATAAAAACACAAACATTTATATTTTATAAAACTCTTTAATGTCTTTTTATTTATAATTTAATACAGAATTAATGTATTTTATTGCCAAATAGGATACTGTGAATTTTGAATCAAAAATTCACTCAGCTCACTCTCAAGGATTAAATTTTGTTCACCTTCTCTGCTTAAGTGATATGATCCGCTCGAGAGATCCTTAATTTCATCATCGGTTAAACTGTTGTATCGTTTAGGCAGGAACATAATGTTGTTTTCCAATTCAACTTTTAGTGTGGGTCCATATTTGGTTGTTACACGTTTTACATTTTGAATATTGTATTTAATTGATGTCTCAAGCTCCTTTATATGAATTAATGTTTTGTTTTTCAGAGAATTAAATCTTGATGTTAGATTTTTGGTGGAGTCCATTTTTTTATTTAGTTCTTATCACTTTGAATGTTTAATTGAAAATGAACTGAAAAGTATTGGTGATGACTTCAAGAAGGCTAATCGAAAATATTTATGGTGAATAAGTGGGGTATAGTGATAGAGAGAGAAAGAGATAGTTATAGAGAGAGAAAAGGTATAAAGAGAGAGAGAGAGAGAGAGAAGGTTAAAAAGAAGTATGGAATAGAGATGCTGGTATAGATATTTTAAAGATCAGGAGATGTTGCTTTAAAAATTTAGGGAGCAAATTAGTATCAAAGGAATCTTCAAACAGTCGTCATCATTCATTTATCAGCAAATAAAATGAGCCAAATTAGACGTACTCTAAACCAATTTCTAACAGATTTTGAAAGCTTCTGGTTATATGATCATTGGGAGATGATCAAATTCTTTCAAAATATGCTGGAGGAAAATGAACAATATGGCGTCATGGAAGACGAAGACAACACAGAAGGGCATTTTACAAACTGCCCATGGTACGATCCGAAGTGTGAGGAAGGACCTGATACTTGTAGATGTACAATATATTTTTTACGGAAAAGTATATTAGAACATCTAATAATTGAATACTATGAAATGTTTCCATCATTATAAATAAAATATTTAAGAAATTAAATTAAATGGTATTATTAACAGAAATAAAATAAAATTGTATTATTAAAATATTTCTTGTTTTGTATTATTTTTTCTAAAGGAAAATTAGGAATCATCTGTTCGAATACAAAATAACAGAAACTTGTAAGTAGTGAAAAATATAAGGACTTATCCGATTATCTTAATTGTGTCTCTTTATAAAAATATCTAATGGAATTTCACAATATTGTGAAATTCAATTTCTCTTGTAGAGAACCTCTCAAAGAAAACAAGATTGTGCATGTTTAATTTATGTGAAGACAAGACTGTGCATGTTTAAGCAATATGAAAACAAGAATTTACAAATAAGCAAAAACAAAAACTGTTTGATCCAACGAAGTAAAGCCAATAAAGAAATAAACACCATTTCATTCTTTTTTCAATATTTTATTTCAAATTTTTTCTTAAAAATTTATATAGATATGTACAATAATTTTTCTTAAAAAATATAGGATTTTATTTACAACAATTTTTCTTAATGAATAGGATTTTATATACAACAATTTTTCTTAATGAATAGGATTTTAAATACAATTTAAAAATTAACTAAAAATTAATTAATTTTAACAATTTTCTTGCATTCTAACAATCTCATCTAGCAACATATCAAGTTCGTATTCAGGGTTAGTTTCCTTAATACGAAAATGATACCATGCATATGTGTTAATGTTATTTGATCTAATTTTTCTCTTATCGTCTCCATAACTTAAGACTACCTTATTTAGTTGACTAGTATATATCTGATGTAGCTTAGATTTAAATGTTAACATATTATCATACACATTAGTCTTATTAAATAAACAATTTTTATAAGTAGCTAAACTATATTTATCTAATATGGCTCTCTTTACCCCCTTCGATTTTTTAACGTCATTTTGATTTTGTACACTGAATGAGTACATTTTTGATCGCAGCCCAACAAATTCTGTCATTATTTTACCGCAATTTTCATCCTTCATCATACCAATGACTTTTTTATTTACTAGTGGAAAATTATAAATATTGTCTGTAGGATAGTCCGATGTATCAAATTGTTCTTGTATGTCATTTTTGATGTCAGCGTAAAAGTCGTCCGTTTTTATTGAATATATAAAAGAGTCCGTGTCCATATAGTTCAATGAGAGTTTTGTCTTAAACTTAGGTTGCATGTACCCGTAATGGAAATTATACATTTTCCATTTGGACAGCTCGAGTACACAAAATCCTAAGTAAATTGGTTTATTGTAGCAGGTTTTGACTCTAGTCATTTCGATTGCTACTAGATCTTCGGAAAATATAGATAAACTATGAAAATTTGGTTTTGATATCCAATCTTGGGCACCCAAATGGTTCCGATTCGTTCTCTCCCAACTATTAACAATTTTAACATCTCTCCTCTTATCCACATTTTCCATGGTTTTACCATACACTGCATTATTAAGTAGTTTGAAAAAATTTTTTTCAAAAGCATTTTTAGCAGTGGCCCTATGTCTGGTATTTAGGTCAATATAGCCTTTTAACCATGGAGATTGTTTAAATGCTAGAATACGATGAGTTTTCTTTAAAACTAAGCCATATTCTAAGCACTGTTTCAGAACTCTAAAGTGTATCACGTATGATTGCTTTGTAGAGAAATCGGTTATCAACTTGCTATACTTCGCTTGCATAACTTTTTTATTTTCAGCGCAAAAAGGAAGGTCATTATGCAAGTCGTGTAAATGAGAGGGATAATCCAACGTGACCTCATATACATAACCGTCTGTTCCATTGTCAGCTATGCTGTTTGGGTCCAGATTCAGCTCGTCTTGCGATAACCATCTGAACCCACCATGAGGAAGATATTCCGACATCGCCCAACCATACAAATTGTTAGCGTCTAAATAGACGAGAAATTCTGAGGGCTTCTCTTTATCGAAATCTTCCAAATATTTGTTATTTGCTTTCGAATATCTTTGACTACACTGTACGATCCCTCCACGTATACCTTTTTTCATAAAATTGTACATGTCTATGTCTGTCAATAATTCTAATTCAATTTTTGTGTATTTGAGCATTGCATCCCAGGAAAGGCCAGGTGCTGTATAATATTGGCATGGATCGAGCTCATAAATACCTTTACAAACTTTTCTAAAGTTCTCGAAAATATCTGTCAGTAAGAGGACATCTGTTTTTAAGTAAAGTTCCATGTAATCTTTCATAGTTTTGCAACCAAAAGTATTCCATACCTCTTCAGCATGTGAGTATTCCTCTAAAGAACACTCTTTATTATTCAACTTATTAAAGAAATCACTGCGTGAAGGCAGCTGACACTCATCTAATTTTTGGAATGAATTTAGGTACTCATACGGGAAAATACCTTTTTTCTTAATAAGCTGAAATTCTTTTTCTGACTGAAATAAGGACCTTATAGTTCTGAAATCATTATCCGACAAATTGCAGGCTAATGATTCCAAACTCTCAGCCATAAAGCGTATTGTATCAAGAAATCTTATTTCAAGCTTATGGCCATCACTCATTTCTGTAAATTGGGAGAGGGATATATAAAGTTCCTTATTGAGAGGGAGTACTTTCAGTTGCATTGCAATTTCACCTAGTTCTTTAATAAAAAGATGTGAGTCATAATTTGAGTAGTTGTGAAAGTAAACTGGTATAAACTTGGGGATTTGGTAATTTAAATTACAGTTATTGTGGGCTGCACCTCTATATTTACCACTAATGTGACAATGATCTCTAACGCGATCTTTACCTAGAAATTTTTGACAAATATGACAATTCACCGCACTATAAAAATTATAAATATCAGAAGGGGATAAAGTATCCATTTGTCTATTATTAACTAAGTGACTATTGTATATATCCTCACAATCTTTAATTAAATATGATACAAATTTTTTTGAGGCATCTTTTCCTGTGTATATCCTTAATTTATCTAACTTATTGCTATGGAGACACTTAATATAATAGCTAAATGCACAAGGAGTGTGCTTTTTGACTAGACTAGTTTTATTACTTACACTATTACTAACTTCTTCCAAGATGCATTCGAAGTCCGCATATACCACGAAGGGTACATCCATTTTTCTTTGATGTCCCTTGAAGCTCAGAATTGCATCCGGACCTGATGGCATAGTTGTAACAATTTTACCGCACTCCGCCTTATGATTTGTCATACCATTTTCGTTATGGGTGTACTGGAGACAACTGTTGCAGAAATGTAGTTCGTGTCCGTTCTTTGTTATCTGATTCCTTAAAAGCCTGTGAATGATAAAAATAAATAAAATTTTATAAGTTAAATGTACATAGTATAAAGTATATAAACAAGTATTTGTATCCTTAAAATAAAAAAAAGTTGTATATTTTTTTAACTTACCTTGATATATTCTTTATCAATATGTAGTGATGACCTGCAGCATTCTCTAAAAGTAGTAAGTTGACGTGGTTCACTTTCTCGTCCTTGGTCACATAATAAGGACCAATGATCTGATCTGCTCCCTCATCATACCCAAATACGTTCACACTTATAGTCGGATTATTTGCCTCAAACTCTTTGATTTTGTTAAGTGGTAATGGGTAGCTTAAATTTTTGAAATTTAACGCTACACCATTTCGCGTAACAATCGTCTCTGCAGCAATGTCATGGATGTTGTAAGAACTACAACGTTCTTGGTTGTATTTGGTGCTATCCATTGCAGCAATCAGACACCACTTGAAACAATATGCATCATTGTTTTGTATGTTGATGCAAGCTTTTCTTCCTTCTAATTTTTGAGGTGTGGATATCCAATTCGAGCCTTTGACGAGCGATGATTTGTTGATGTTGATTTCTGCTCGGACTATGCGTGACAAAGTCCAACCAGAATCTCGCTCTTCAAATTCGGACATTTTGGTTGAAATCTCCTCAACCTGTTTACGTAGTATTTCTTCTATATTGTCTGCCTTCGTCAGTAAACTCATTTTGGCTACATGTGATATTATGCACAACTCCAATTCCTCTCCCACAATTTTTATATACTCCGCCACAATACTCACATGAAATTTAATTATTGTATGTTTAGCTAAATTCATTTGAAGTCTCTCCATAAAAATATTTTTGTTTTCCTTAATAAACTCTTCCAAGAGAAGTTGGTCTTTTTTATTTAGAATTGCATATGTGGCGATATGATTTTTGAAGGCTTTCGATATTTTATAATATCTCACATTATTTTCTTCTGTCCTGACATGGGGAGTACTCATTGGAGTTGGCAGAGTTTCTTCTCCTATTTCTTCTACATCTACTTCTCCATCACTTTCCGGTAAAGTTATGTCCATAGCATCGTTGTATAAGGTCCCTCCAAGGATATCCACACCTTGTTGTTGAGCTTGTTGTTGTTGTTGTTGTTGCTGCTGCTGCTGCTGCTCTTGTTGATGATAATGCCATTGCATTAAATTGGAATACTGCTGCATTTGGTTATCTGGTGTGACGGGATTATAATTGTAACTTGGATACTCATATTGCATTGGTACTCCTGATCCCAAAAACTGATTATTCCATGACATTGATGTAGGGTAAAAGTTAGGCATACCGTATTGTTGATGATTCATTTGTAGTTGATATTGGGGGTACTGTAAAGAGGGTTGTTGCTGATGATGAAATGTATTTAGCTGCTGTTGATGATTTTGAAGAGATGTCTGCGGTTGCTCTTGATTTCTGTCCCGGCTTACGATCTCTTGATCCTGCACACTATGATTTTTAACATGGTCCAAAAAGGACTTTTGGTATTTATATACCTTATGACATCTATTACACATATATCCAGAAGAACTCATTTTTAATTAGTTTATAGAATTTATATTTGAATTTAACACAATTGCTGATGATACTACTACTTGTAAATACAATAAAGTACTGATGTGTTGGTTATAAAAGTTGGCGTATTTATACGAAAATTAGTAGCAGTAGCCTTGCGACATTCATAATTTTGACTTTTTGTTTCTCTGCTGATGACTGTACTTAGTTGAAAATCCTCTGCTTTAAAAGAATTGTAGACAAAGAAATTGACTACGTTGCAAAATATAAATGTATTCTACACAAGCACAAAATATTCCACGCACAAGTTCCCACGATCGCACATTTATACATTCATACATTCATTTATACATTCATACATGCATACATACATTTATACATTCATACATTTATACATACATACATACAAATATATTTATTAAACAAATAAACACAATATATAATTACCAGCGACAATCAAGCTGGACCACCCACACACAAGCATTAGGGGGTTCACATACATGAGAACATTTTAGGGTGTTCACATACATGAGAACATTTTATAAATAAATAAATAAAATAATTAAATAAATTAAATTAATTTATTCAATTATTTTATTTATAAACAATTTATTTTATTTATAAACAATTTATTAGCGTGAGGAAATCACACATACACGTTCCCACGATTCATATGAGAATCGCGTAGTAGTCATCAAATATATTTTCTCTGATATTACTGATATAGTATTACGATAACAAATTTATACAGTCTGGCAACACTGGCAATTTTCCCTTTGGAAAAATCATTTTCCCGTCGGCATTAAGAAATATAGTAATCATGCATTGCCGTCGGCATTTGAAAAAAATAATCATGCATTGCCGTAGGCATTAGAAAAAATAATGATGCATTGCCGTAGGCATTAGGAAAAATAATCATGTATTGCCGTCGGCATTAGGAAAAATAATCATGCATTGCCGTAGGCATTAGAAAAAATAATGATGCATTGCCGTATGCATTAGGAAAAATAATCATGTATTGCCGTCGGCATTAGGAAAAATAATCAAGCATTGCCGTCGGCATTAGGAAAAATCATTTCATGATTTTCCCGTCGGCATATCTATATATATATACTTATAAAATCTTAATCTTATGAAACTCCTTAATCCTCCCCACAAACATACATACATATAAATTCCCACGGTCATAAAAAACCTGACTTACTGAACCGCCCTCGTATGTAGTAATAATAAAAAAACTCCTTATGTAAACAAAAAACTCCTTATGTAAACAAAAAATCGGACGGACTTATTGAACCACCCTCGTAGGTATCAAATTTCCAAGAATTTTAAAATTTTCAAATTTTAATTACCCAAATTTCACAATTTCAGCCACAATTTAACAATTTCAGCCCACAATTTAACAATTTCAGCCACAATTTAACAATTTTAATCGGCGCCAGAATTGGCAATTCCCTACTACTTCGGCATTACTGTCTTCACAGCAGCTAACTCACAGCAGAAGACAAACAGCCGATGATCGATTTTCACAGCTTCAGCCTTAAATTAGAAAACGAAAGAATGATGTGTTAAAATTGTTATGGCTGCATCCACAACCACAACTCTGAATAAAACAGGAAACTCAGCAAGTGTCTTGTCTACAGATAACGTTATTTTTTCTCAATATCGTGATATGTGCAAATTGACAGAAAGCGTCATTTATGTTTTGCTGATTTTTACATACTGTTCTAACTGTTATCAAATAATTTAAGCTGCAGTAGGTACGAAGAAGATGTTGAATTAAGTCATGCAATAGGCTCTCAAACTGTCTCGGATGTCGAGAATGTCAATAAAATACAGACGCAATCTCGCGGTACTATTCGATAATAATAGAATGCTAGCAAGCATGGACAAATGCAAGCTTTCTACAAGACATGCTATACATATTGTTACTACAACTGCTGCCGCTATTCTAAATAAAGTGGAGGACGTTTCTTCTGATTCTACAGCAATAAAATTGAAAGATCTGATATTAAATCAAACCACGATTTATTGAATGCGAAGAGATTACCGTAGAAGACAAGCTAAGCAGATTATCGATGAATTCTATGTAGTGTACGCAAATATTTGTTCTGCACTGGGACGGCAAACTCCTTCCAGACATAAAGGCAATAGAAAAACAAAATAGACAGTCTGTCGTTGTTACCAGTGAAAATATGGAAAAATTGCGAGGTATACCAGAAGTTCGTCTCTTCAACCGATTTGATAAGCACAGCACAAAATGTACATTGGACGAAGAAGTTTACGAAATTTAACCTCATGGCATGTGAAATACGTAAAGAATTTTCGCCTGAATGCGTAAAAATGTCATTACGTGCTTGCAGACTATAAAGAACTGCTTCAGTTAACTCTTCATTTTATTGGAGAGCATTTACCAGATTTTAGTCAATTCCGTTTACCTGGTGCAACACCACATACATGCACGATTCATGTCAAAGTGCATTCATTGCTTGAAAATTTTTTGGTTTCGCAAGCAGTTCAAAATGACAGCATCCGAATTGAAAAGTCCTCGCAGTATTTTTTTATTCCTGATAATTATTTATGTTCCTAATTGGTTCGAATGTGTGGATGCTATTGAACCCCATAAGCAAGATCTTGATTTTATACAAAACGTTGTTTCTTATTTCGACCAAGAAGTTTCCACCGTAATGTTGCAAAAACTAAAGAAACATTTGTGGTATGTAGCAGAAGAAACGGTGTTCATTTCAATTTTTGATAAAAGTGTCCCGTTAGAAGTTTAAAAGGAAATGGTCAAAAACGACATCGATAATGTAGACGAAGATGAGAATGATGAAGAAGTCGCGAAAAGAAATGTTGTAACAATGGAAGAAATTTATTTTTACAGTGCAAAATGCAGTTCGAATAATTATAATTAAATTAACTAAAATTAATAGTCATGGGCTTGTGGCAAAAAATTAAATAAAAATATACTTAATAGTAACAAACCAAAAAAGTTTGTCTTAAGTAGAACAAAAATAAGCAAATTAACTAACATGTGCATAATTAGTAATGAAAAAACGACAATGGTAAGACTGTTGTAAATATAGTGATGGTAAATTTGGGGCCTTCATTACAAAAACACATTTCAGCAAATTGAAATACGATGAATCAAACCAATTCACATATTCCATTTGCAGAAAAGTTTCGTATATAAGGCAGAAATCTACGTCAACTGACACCACACACAGTGGACCAAACACAGAAGAACGCTGATGATGAAGGTTTAGTGGCCTTCGAAAACGGCTGGCTGTTCCGTTCAACTATGTGTTGTCAGAATATTTACAACTAACTTTGACGTTATTTGTTCATTAATAATTATCACATGTAATTTGGCTTAAAAGGCGATACGAACATTAGCCTGTTCAATTCATTAAATATAGAAACAAATGCAGTTCGAATAATAATAATTAAATTAACTAAAATTAATAGTCATGGGCTTTTGGCAAAAAATTAAATAAAAATATACTTAATAGTAACAAACCAGAAAAGTTTGTCTTAAGTAGAACAAAAATAAGCAAATTAACTAACATGTGCATAATTAGTAATGAAAAAACGACAATGGTAAGACTGTTGTAAATATAGTGATGATAAATTTGGGGCCTTCATTACAAAACCACATTTCAGCAAATTGAAATACGATGAATCAAACCAATTCACATATTCCATTTGCAGAAAAGTTTCGTATATAACGCAGAAATCTACATTAACTGACACCACACACAGTGGACCAAACACAGAAGAACGCTGATGATGAAGGTTTAGTGGCCTTCGAAAACGGCTGGCTGTTCCGTTCAACTATGTGTTGTCAGAATATTTACAACTGACTTTGATGTTATTTGTTCATTAATAATTATCACATGTAATTTGGCTTAAAAAAGCGATACGAACATTAGCCTGTTCAATTCATTAAATATAGAAACAAATGCAGTTCGAATAATAATAATTAAATTAATCTATCTCATTTTTTTCACAGCAAAGGGATTTTTTAATAGATTGTCTATAGATAATAATTATAAATGATACATCTATAGACAACAGATTAAAAAATTTCTTTGTCCGTCAAAAAAAAATGAGATAGATCTTTTGCACTGTAAAAATAAATTTCTTCATTGTTACAACCCCTCTGAATGGCAGAATGGGACGATTACTGTGCTGGTAAACGAGTATGTCAACATTTGGACGTCGTAAACGATGCAGCAGATGGAGCAATTAAACTTATAACGGACTTGAATCGCTCTTTCACCTACGATGAGATAGATAAGCAGTTTTTACTTCAAATTGTTGAGCACTATCGTCAAGTATATTTATCTCACAATAAATTCGCTCTCACGAAATAATAACAAAAAACTTCAATTTAAATTGATTGTCCAGTTCTCATTTTTAAATTTAATAAACAAATGTTTTTATCCACACAATTATATTATTCTACCCAATAGTTATTAAAAGCAATAAAAAATAGGACTAAATATGTGTTTTTTCATAATATCGGGTAGTTTAGGCCCCACTAGGTACCAGAAGGCACCGTCGGATCGAACTAAAAAATTATTTCAGCAAACCTCATATTTTAGACAGTGCAAACATATTAATTAAAGAAACAAATTTTGTGCCCAGTTTAATGTATACGCGGTTTATAATTGTATTGAATTTTTAGCATTCGCAATGCAAGTCGAGAAGAAAAATGTGGAGAAACTAAATTTAATTTTATCTCTAAGACAACTACGTCCTTAATGCAACTTGAGAAACTAGTTTAATTAATTACTATTTCCCTCTCTGTGTGTTGCAATGCATAAGGGTATTTTGGGAACCACAAAAGTATTACATTAAATCGCAATGTGTTCTAAATGTAGTGTGATTTTTTTTCTGGGGTATGCCCGAAACTAACACAAACAACATATATTTACTAACCTACTTGCAATTACTTTCTATAGAATTTTGCTACCGGCGCATAGTGGTTCAGAATCGTTTTTCAGGGGCCAAAACTATGTAACTTTTGAACTAATAATGATTTTTTTTAATTCTTCTCTTAAGTGGATATATAACATCTTTAGCTTTAATCGAAATTTAGTTTAATTGGAATCAGTGCAGCTGTTGGTGAGAAATTTAAGGTTTTAATTGACCTTCTGTTTTTTTTAATTTTGTACAAAAATGTGCAATTTTTGTTATTTTTGTTTGTTAAAAAAGGTCTTATAATGAAAAATAAATTATCTTTATAAAAACAACGAAGTAGGTTTTTGAAAATATTTTACTTAAGCCTAGTTTTTTCAGTCATACATACATGTATTTTAGACTTTGTCCATACATAAACACCCAGCAAAAAAATTGCTTCAAATAAAGCAGGTTATTACTATGAGAGAGCAAAACTAGAGCTGACAAACCTGCGTATATCGCTGCTGATTTTTGTATGGCGAGTTCCCGGTTTGGAGTACTACATTTTTTGCTTACAAAAGCGCTTTTTTTTAATATAATAAAACATGCAAATATAGCAGTTATCTCAAGAGCTCTTTAAAGGATTAATAATACAGGGTGGGCCAAAAGTTACCATGGGGCTTAAAAGTTTAATAACTTTTTCATTTATTAATTTTTTTATATTTTTTTTCTCAGATTATATAATATACAAAATGGAAATTTTTTTACACTAAGTATGAAAAATAATGTCTCTTAAATGACCATCGTTTTCAGCTGCGCACTGATGGGCTCGTTTTAGAGCATTTTCCATAACATCTTTCAAAATTTGTGGCTGTAGCGTTCGAATTTCTGCAACTATGTTTGCCTTGAGTTCAAGGATTGTCTCTGGCTTGTTCACATACACTCGCTACTTCAAATAACCCCAAAGAATATAGTCGGGTGCTGTCAAAACTGGCGATCGCGCTGGGCCAAATTATTTCCGAATTTCTGGAAATTATTCGCTCTCCAAAAATTTGACTTAAAAGTGCCATTGTGTCTCGGGCAGTGCGGGCAGTGGCTCCTTCCTGCTGAAACCACATACCAGGTCTGTTTTCAAGAGCAAGACGTAAACAATTTTCTATCATAAACCCATACCGCTCTCCATTTACGGTTACAGCACTTCCATCTTCATTCTCGAAGAAGTAAGGCCCAATGATATTTTCAGATGTGATCCCACACCATATTGTACACCTAATGGGGTGCAATTGGCGTTTATGAATGGCTCTTGGATTTTCAGAACCCCAGAACCTACAGTTCTGATTATTAACAAAGCCATTCAAATGAAAATGAGCTTCATCACTCATAATCACAATCGCCCATCAGTGCGAAGCTGAAAACGGTGGTCATTTAAGAGACATTATTTTTCATACTTAGTGTAAAAAAAATTTCCATTTTGTATATTATATAATCTGAGAAAAAAAATAAAAAAAAAATTAATAAACGAAAAAGTTATTAAACTTTTAAACCCCCTGGTAACTTTTGGCCCACCCTGTATAAACGCATTTACTTGTGTAAAAAGCGCTTTTCAAGATTACATTAGCAAAATTTCTGGCTTTAAAACCTGCAGTATTATGGCGCTGTTAAATCATCTTTTTTCTATAGTTTGCTTCATATATGTTCACTGCTTCTAAACAGCTCATATTTTATTGCTTCAAAAACATGAAAATTTTTTACTGAGTAACTGAACCGTTTCTAATAGATGAACACCTGCAAGGCAATAAATTAAAATAATTCTGCCAAAAACACCAACTTCAATGCAAATATCTTATAGAACATATTGCGAGATGACCCACAAATTTTCGAAAAAAAATGCATGGCATCAAAATGCAAGTAAACCATTTCAAATGCAAAATATTTTTAAGTACTAATATATGAGCTATGGTTGGGTGGTGGATGGGTGGGTGTTGGAGACAATTTCCTACCCAATTTTCAAAAAAACCATGCAGCTAACTGCAGACAAACCCTTTCCTGCCCTTATGTATAAGGGGAGAAAATTTTCCCTCTCCGATTTCCGAAAAAAATTATGGGACAAACAAAAAAAGGATTATGGAAGTCGGTTCACAAATGACAGAGTTATGCACAATTGAGCTAATTTTCCCCTCCGATTTTCTAAAAAAAATTAAAGCAACAAACCGCAGACAAAACTTTTCAAATAACAAAGTCATGCGTGTCATATAAGTAGTTTCTTGATAGAAGAATGTTTTTCATGTCTTTATTGAGTTGCACATACATATGTATGTAAATTTAAAACTTTAAACATATATACATATATATAATCGGGAAGATTGGTGTGCAATATGTTCAAGTAGTCACCCTTTCTCATTATGCCATACATTTTTTGCAACGGATCAACATGCCACCACATGTTGCGCGGTGTAATACAATTTTATCATGAGCTTGAGCTTGCTCCTGAAATATTCATTACACAGAAAAAATTATTCACCAATTAATATTTTCAATTAATAATTTAATTGATTCAATTAAATTTTTAATTGTATTAATTAATTTGAGTGGAAAAACTTAATTGATATTATCAAATTGTTTATAGGTGAAAATTTAATTAATTTTTTAATTAATATTACAAATATTTTAATTAATATTACAAACTCATTCATATTACTTTTTTGTGTGTACGCACTTTATATTCTTGATTTGATGTAAAAGTATTTAAATATCATTTAAAAAATAAATTAATTGAGCTGTTTTGTCTTTCCTTATTCAGGAATAACAATGATTCAAAAAGGCATTGTTTCTAAAAATCAAAGTTATTGGAAAATATAAAAGCCGTTTGAAGTTGAACTGTAATTGAAAAACAGAAAAAGGGAATCAGTAGGAACTGAACTGTATGAAGCTTTTGATTATGTTAATACAGTAATGGTTACAACATCAAATACCAAAGTTGCTCAAACTACATCAGCGGAAAATAACGGCAATATGTTGGTTTATAGCAAAAATAACTCAATAACATCAACTGATTCAAACGGCGGAGAAGGTGCTGGCAGCGGCCTTCCGACGTGTGATACTGCTTCAACTTTGGAAAAATATCGCTTGCAGCTATACAATTATGCTTTAAGCATGGAACGTTTAAGGGGGCCACCATATACAGCTGCCGCAGCTATGGCAGCGACCGCCGTATATGCGTCAACAACAACAGAATCAACTACTACGATAAATTGTCCTACACTTCACACTGCAAACTATACAACAGGACAAGTGCCTCCTCCACCACCAGCAACCTCTTATTTATGCTCCACAGCAGCGGGACGTCTCATTGGGGCTACTACGCACATAGGCCGGACACCGGACGTGTTATCTCAATGCCCCTCCAGCAATCGTTTAGCAATGGCCTCTATATCATTGTTTCCCCAACGCATTTTCCAACAGGAAGAACCAAAGCCGCAACATAGTTACATTGGTTTAATAGCGATGGCCATTTTAAGTAGTGCTGAGACAAAGTTGGTGTTGTCTGACATATATCAGTATATTCTTGATAACTATCCCTACTTTCGTACTCGTGGTCCCGGCTGGCGTAATTCTATACGTCACAATTTATCTCTTAATGATTGTTTTATTAAATCCGGGCGCAGCGCTAATGGCAAAGGTCATTACTGGGCTATACATCCTGCTAATATGGAGGACTTTCGCAAAGGAGACTTTCGTCGTCGAAAGGCTCAACGCAAGGTGCGCAAGCATATGGGCTTGGCTGTTGATGACAATGGTACTGATTCGCCTAGTCCACCGCCTCCAATGGATTTGACGTCACCCTCTCCTCCCTCGTTTCAGCACATTGTGATTGGTAGCAATACTATTACAGCGGCCCAACACTTGGCAGCTCAGTCCTTTGGCTGGCGTTTTACACACCACCAGCATCATCGCCAACATCCCCCGCATCATGCCACAAACGGTACGGCAGCCTCTTATATGGGTCAAATATTTACTTACAGACCACAACATTATGTAGCAGCTGCTGCAGCAGCAGCCTTATGCCATAATGGTAATACGCAACAGCATCAGCAACAACTACATCAACAGCAATTAGTAGCTACCACTTCCCTTCAACAGCACCACACGCCTCCAGAAACTTCCATAATGCAGCCAGCAACTTTACTTTCCACTCAGTCATGTATAAACGCCACTAATATTCATTCCAATGTAATTAACGAGCTATTTTCTCAAAAGCGTAAGAGACAATTTGATGTAGCATCCCTTCTGGCTCCAGACTATTCCAGCAAACGGGAGCTCCAACAACAGCAAGAAGAATGTATGCGAAAACATGCGTGTGCAGAAAGCGAAACGAATGCGGTGACACATCCTTGCTCCTTTAACGATGAGGTACTAGCTACAAGTCAAATTTCTAATGAATTGGATATCGAGGATATTGATGTTGTGGAGGCGAGTGAAGATGAGGACTTAGAAAATGATTACGATGAGCACGATGATGAAGTGGATAGTAATAGTAATAGCCAAGGTCGCCTTCATAGCCACAACGATGATAATTGCGCTGCCGAATATGTACATAAATTTCACACCGAACATTGTTTGAGTTTGAAACCTAGTCATTGCAAAATTTCGAAAATTAATATAACGACAGATCAAACAATGTCAAGGATGCATGATTTTGAGCCTGAAGATGATGGTGAAGAAGAACCGAATGAGCCGGAAGTTTACGATGATCCTGGAATTACCAATGGAGAAAACGAAACTGAGTTTAGTAAAGTTTCGCACAACAGCAACAATAATAGCAGCAAAGATGAAATACATCTTAATATTGATAAACAAAATAACTCCAATTTATTTAATGGCACATCCTCCCCGTTGCGGACACACGCAACAAAAGTTAATCCGCTGCCAACAACTGTTCACCATTTTATAGCCAACAGTAATCAGCTAATTGAACATGCCAATGACATTCGGTATCCCAGTGCACATTGTCACCATCAACTACCAACGATCAATACAGAAGCTCATAATTTATTTGGTCGATACTATGGCACTTATATGGCGGCAGCTGCCGCCGCTAGAATCAATTCTTCTGTGCAATCAGTAAACACAGTTGGAAACACTGTTTAAAGCAAATTTAAAGAATTACTGCCGTATTCTATAAAATTAATTTTGGTTTGAAGTGTATGTTTAAATAAATTTTGACTGAAGCGCTCTTAAAACACAAATTAATTTTTTTAGAATATGGCCGTTTGTATATATTAAGGTATGTATGTGTGTATATAGGTATGTATTTATGTGTGTAAGTACGATTATTTGTTCACGAATACTGTATTCAAAAAAAAAAAATTCTTCATTAACATAATCATTTATTGGATGTATCTTAAAAACTTTAAAGTCTAAGAACATTTTGAAAGATTGTTCATACTAAAAATCATCCAAAAAATGTGAAAAGCGCCCAAAAACGAGGAATATATGCATACATATTTCACCAAAAAACTACGAAAGAGCCAAAACTATATTAAAATCCTAGTTTTTAACTTAAAAATATTTTTATTGTTACATATTTGTAAAAGTATAAAAGCTTATGCGTTAATAAATAATTAAGATCTGAGAATTCCATTTCTACAACTTTTAGTTTTATTTTATTTGTTTTAAAATTTATCAAATAATTAAGAATTGACAAAATACTATGAATTTCTATACGTTTCAGATACTTACCTAATGCATTGTGAACACAATCAATTTCTCGGATATATATATATATATATATATATATATATATATATATATATATATATATATATATATATGACCAGGCTCAGAAAATTTCTGGATGATACTTATGACCTGTAAATGGTCTCACAAAAATTTTAAAATTGCCGTGAACATCATTTGATTTTTATTTTGGGCAATGCACGGATCACTCCACATAATTATATTTTTAATAGTTGGATGTTCTAGCATTTAGAGTATTTTTTATATACATACAGCTACTTATTCTGTTGCCTCCACAACTGTTATTAAATTCGTCCCAAGCACAACAATAAGTAAATTTTTCAGTATTGGGAAAAATAATTGTAGCGTTAAGGCTGAAGAGAAGAGAAAGTAAGTTTTCAGCTCACTTGGCTCAAAATTACAGGCCCCTTTGTGTTACCTGAGAGTATGAAAGGGATAGTTCAAGCACAGATGGCGGAGTGATAGATAGATAGAGAGAAAAGATAGAAGCTTAATTAATTTTTTAGTTTTTACAACGTTTTAGTGCCTCTGGTGTTAAGTGTGTAGCCATTTTATTAGTTATTTTTCTTCGCAGACGATTAATTGCTACAAATATCGATAAAGGAGGGTGCTGCGATATACATTAGTATAGGCACTAACGCATATCAGAAAAACTATAATTTGGCTAGGATTGAAACCTGGGCTCTCGAACCGCGACATTTGCTTTGTAGTTGACTCATTAACTACTTCAGCCAACAACTTCCACATTGTAGCGGTCATATTATAAACATTTATTTTTCGCTTATAATAAAATGACGATGCAAACCTTTTAGGAAGGTTCAAAATGTTTTTCAAATCAAAACCTACAACAACAGAAAAAGGGTCTTGTTTTCGGCGATCTACTTCCCGTTCCACCTTAAGGCTAATCGTTTCTTTTCTGTGAATATCGAATTCTTCAATTTCATCCTCTGTTAGATTATTTTTTATTGAAAATTTTACGCAACGATCGCGTTGGTCTTTTAAAGGCTTTGCAAAGAACATAAAATTGTGGTGTAGCGTATTCTAACTATCACTACGACTAACATTGCGTAGTAAACATTTAAAGTCAACTTGACCGCAACATACATAACATCCAATTGCATTGAAAGTATTTTGGACATTTGACACTCATGCATTCGGGCAAATACCGTTGCATGAAGTGTTAGATAAATGCATTGGCAGACTGCAAAGTAAATATGTATTTTGTACAACGGCTATTTGACACTCACCAATCTGCTCAAAGGCCGCAGCATAATGCACTTGAATAAACAACTTTCTTGTGAGCTCCTTGCTGAGCTCTAACCATCAAAAGAAATAGTTTACTTCATTTAAAATTAAAGCATTCATCTGCTTTAACAAAGGCATTCATCTGCCTTCAACCATTTAGAGCCAGTGGCGTTAATTAGCGCCGGCACCCTCGGGCAGGTAGAACCTTAGGAAAATACATAATTATTACATGGCGATCCTGCAAGTTCTCATGAACAAAATTTCTTAATTATTAATTGCATTACATTTAATTGTCCTGACGGATTATCCTGTAAACAATCCGTCAGAAGAGAAGGAAGACGCTGCCTGGCTGCGATGAAAAGGATTGTGGAATCCGATCCACCACCATCTTGGGAAAGAGCCACAGAGATCTAGCTACAAATTGAAGCTTTTGAGGCGTTAATGCAGCAAAGCAGACATTAAAATTATTTTATTTAATGTATAATTATTTTACAAAAAAAAAAATTTTTTTTAAGAATATATCAAAAATAAAAATAAATATAAAATTTAAAATTAATTTTGTAAGGTTATAAAATTTTTTTTTTTTCAAAATGAATAAGTTAATATGTATGTATTACGGTTATTATGTATTACGAATATTTTTTATGATTTTTTGTTTGTTTAATATGTATATGAAAAAAAACTCCACTAAGACGTCTGTTCACTATGAAGGTTCAGCGATTAATCTCTATAAATAAGCAAAGCAAATATTGCTGATATTATTTTTACATAGCAAGAAACAAAAAACGAAAACAAACAAAAACCGCAAACAAAGTGCCCTTGATGAATACTCTACATGAGTACCTCAAAAACAAAAAATTGTGAAGTGAGTTCAAACGGCAGAAATGCATATTTGACTGTGAGTTCTGAAGCTCTCAATGTTAACAATAAAAATAAAAAATCTGATGATAGTCTTTTTCTAACGGCAAAGCCACTTTTTCGTCAGCGATCAACTTCGCTTTGTCCAATGCCAACAAGTGATTCGTTAACATTACAGTTGCCTAGTACATCTTCATATAAGTCAGCGATATCATCCCCTTCGGGCTCGTGTTCATCACTTAACAAAGTTATCACTACAGATAACAGCAGTTCAAAACCCAAAGTCCAAGTCGGTATGGACAGATATATAACTGTGGTAAAGCGTGGCCGAAGCCCAAAATCTTCTAAAATTTCATCTGCACCAAAAATGTCTAGGGATAACAGCGCGTCCTCTATTAATCGTCTAAATCGTTTTTCAATATTGCAAGACGATAACGAGAAGCCCGCTGCATCATCGCAAAAGTCTTTTAAGCCACCACCTATCTATCTGAGAGAAAAAAATTCCAACGCGCTTCTAAAAAAACTACTGTCGGCCATTGGTGAAAATACCTTCCACATCATTCCAATTAAACGAGGTAATATTGACGAAACAAAAATCCAAATTTATGATGAAAAAAATTTCCGAACAGTTGTTAGTGATTTTGAGAAAAATAAAACAAATTTTTACACTTACCAACTCAAGAGTGCTAAAGGCCTACAGATAGTACTAAAGGGCATAGATTCATATGTTGACCCCGAAGAAGTAAAATGCGCACTTATCGAGCAAGGATTTAAAGTAAAAAGTGCTACTAATATAATTAATAGAGAAAAGGTCCCCCAACCCCTATTTCGGGTTGAACTGGAGCCGAATGACATACAATTGAAAAAAATGAAACCCATCCTATTTATAATGTAAAGTTTCTCTTACACCGAAAAATCACAGTTGAAGAGCCACGCAAGCGTTCAGGTCCCGTACAGTGCCATAATTGCCAAGAATATGGCCATACAAAATCCTACTGCAATTTACCTACAGTTTGTGTTATCTGCGGTGAATTGCATGGCACTGCTAGCTGTACCAAGCCAAAAGTTCAAGCAGAGAAAAAATGTAGTAATTGTGGAGGCAATCACACCGCTAACTACAGAGGATGCCCTGTGTATTCTTTCGTTAAACAGGCTATGGGTCAAAAACCTAAATTAGTTCCAGCTCAATCAACTAACGCTTACTCTGTCACTTTTCCTCCAATGAGCCAACCTAGTACCTCACGTGTATCGTATGCCGATGCTGTTAAAATAAATTCTATTCCCACGCAGAAAGTGTCCCCACCAAGTAATTCAACAAATGCGAACACAAGTTTTAATTTCAGTCGCCTTGAAGCCACTATTGATAATCTGGTGCAAACTATAAACAATTTCACAACAAATATGACTAATATGATGCAAGAAATGCTTCGAATGCAGAATACTCTGCTTCAAGCATTAATTAACAAGCCATGAGCACGTTAAAAATATGTTTCTGGAACGCAAACGGCATTCGCCAACACAAAAATGAGCTCGAGCACTTCCTTACGGAAAAAGATATTGATATAATGTTGGTCTCTGAGACTCATTTGACTTCGAGAAGCCTTTTCAAAATCAATGGCTACAACTTATATGATACAAAAGACCCTAGAGGAAGAGCATGCGGTGGATCGGCAATTCTAATAAAGTCAAGACTCAAGCACTATATTCTTGATAACGTTTGTGAAGAAAATCTACAAGCAACAAATATTTGCGTCGAAAATTTTTGTACAAATTTCGTTATATCATCAATTTACTCCCCTCCCAGATTTTCAATCACTGAGGATCAATACGAGAATTTCTTCAAATCACTTGGACCTTGTTTTGTAGCAGCTGGCGACTACAATGCAAAGCATACGTTCTGGGGTTCGCGTCTTATTACACCTAGAGGTAGAGCGTTGTTCACCACAATTTCAAAAATGGGTTTGGACGTCATTTCGAGTGGGCAGCCCACTTACTGGCCTACTGACATACAAAAAATTCCGGATGTTATAGATTTTGGCGTCATGAAAAATATTTCTAGAGATTTAGTTCGTGTTGAAGCTTCTCTAGATCTCTCCTCCGATCACTCTCCCACTATCGTTACAATCTTTAATCCACTAAGAAGTGATTTATCTCATCCATATGTGAAGATGGTCAATCGTGTTAATTGGCTGAGATTCAAAAAATATCTTAGTAGTCATTGCACGGAAAACATAATGCTAAGAACATCCGATGATATTGAATCTAACATTGCGAATCTTAACGAAAATATTAAGCAGGCTGCTGAACATGCTACTACCTCCCACCCGCAGACTGGGTTTAATAGAATTTATTCTACGGATATTGAACGTCTCGTAAGTGAAAAAAGAAGAGCTAGAAGGGAATAGCAGCAACACAGATCACCCCAACATAAAATCAGGTTTAAAGAGTGCACTAAACGACTCCAAGAGTTGCTTGCATCTGAAAAAACTGCATCTCTTAAAAATTATCTGGAAGGTCTTGATGTTACACCAGCATCTAACTATTCTTTGTGGCGCGCTGCGAGGAAGCTTAAAACACCCGTTGAGTTTAAACCACCCCTGCGCACTTCTACCGGAGGTTGGGCAAGAAACGATACTGAAAAAGGTAACATATTTGCTGAGCATTTAAAAACCGTATTTACCCCAAACACATGTATGGGTGTTGCTGATTTGCCATGTGTAGTTGCTCTACCCCCTCGTCCCTTAAAGTTTAAGATGCGTGATGTACAAAAACTAATTGCTGAACTCAACCCAAAAAAAGCTCCGGGTATTGATGAAATTAGTAATAAGATGCTGATGATGTTGCCTCGTATTGCAATTAGAATTCTGCTATTCATTTTTAATGCCATTTTAAGACTGGAGTATTATCCACACAGCTGGAAGCTTGCCAAGGTCCAAATGATTCCAAAGCCGGGCAAAGATCTTACCAAGGTTGAGTCATACAGGCCAATAAGTTTACTGCCAACAATGTCAAAGCTCTTCGAAAAGTTACTCATGATCAAATTGTCCCCAATTCTAACTGATAATGCGTGCATACCGGATCATCAATTTGGTTTTAGAAGTGAGCATAGCACCATTGAACAAACGCATAGATTGGTTCAATTTATAAGAAGAACACTCGAAGAAAAGAAGTATTGTTCTGCCCTCTTTATTGATGTTTCTCAAGCATTTGATAAAGTGTGGCATAGAGGCCTAATTTTAAAATTGAAGACATATCTACCAATAAACATTGTTAATCTTCTGCAAAGTTATATTCTTGCTCGAAAGTTCACTGTTGTGGAAGGAGACTTCATGAGTGCGTCCGAATCAATCTCATCCCGTGTGCCAAAGGGGAGCATACTGGGCCCAGTCTTGTATTTGATTTATACTTGTGATATGCCTTTGAGCAGCAATATCAATACATCTACATTTGCTGATGATACAGCCTGCCTTAGTATGCACGAAAACCCTCACGAGGCTTCCCGATATCTACAAGAACATATTACACAGCTGGAATTATGGTTAATCTTATGGAGAATTAAGGTAAACGAACAAAAGTGTGTTCAGGTAACATTCACTCTGCGAAAAGATACCTGTTCACCCATTCGAATCAATAATCAAGTTGTTCCTCAACATTCACATGTAAAATACCTTGGTGTACACCTTGACCGACGGATAACATGGAAACACCATATTGACTCTAAGCTAACACAAATGAAACTAAAATTAACTCAGTTACATTGGCTGATTGGTAGAAATTCAACCCTGAGTCTAGATTGCAAACTTTTGATATACAAGTTGCTTTTGAAACCTATATGGTGCTACGGAATTCAGCTATGGGGCACTGCTTCAGCTTCAAATGTAGAGAAAATCCAACGAAGACAAAACAAAATTTTACGGTTAATAACATCGGCTCCATGGTACATAAGAAACTCAAATTTACATCGTGATCTAAATATGCCACAAGTGACTGAAGAAATTGCAAAATACTCAGGCAAATATTTAACTAAACTCGAGTCACACCCTAATCCGCTTGCTCGAAATATCTTGAACTTTACCGGACACATCCGCTTAAAAAAGAGGGACACAAGGGCTCTAATACTTACCACACCAGATGAAACTGTTTGAAATTATTTTTTTATTTTTATTTTTTGCTTTGCACAACTCTTATGTATTATGAATTACTATCACTAAGTTTATGTCCGACACTGGTCGGGCCTAATAATTATATTTAGATTTAAGATTTGAATACTTATTGTTAGTTCATTTTTGAAGATACAATAAATAAATATATGTATGCATAAAAAAAAAAAAAAAAAAAAAAAAAAAAAATGAATAAGAAATTCAGAAGTAGGGCTAAAAACCCAGTTCAATGGGAAATTAAGGAAAATGAGCCAACTATGGAAGCGCGAATAGAGTTTTTAAAACAGATTTGGAAATTAGTAGGTATAGAAGGAACTCCAACAGAAGACGACGTAATAAATAAACCAAAAATTGAACAAGAAACAGTCTTACTCATGAGGAAATTTTTAGAGTGGTAAATTTTTTTTACGTGAAAAAAAATTAGATTTTTTGTTTTGGAGTGGTGAACTGTTGAATTTATTTTTTCAATATGGGTAAAACAGAATCCAAAATGGAAAAACCCAATGCTAACGTAATTACTAATTTAGAAATCATTGATCATAAGTCGGAAATAAATTCATTATGGTTAATAATGCTAATATTTGTCATCATTTCAGCAATAAACTTGTTGCTTAAAATATATTTGTCACATAAAAGAGCTCTAAGAAAAAAGTATTTCAGTAAAGCAAATGATTTAGATAAGATATAAAAGAACATGGGCAATGGAATGGAAAGAAATAATTACTAAAGCCAGAATTATAAAAGAAGATTTTGAACGTTCATACAAGTGTCTCAATCTTGATAGACCCATTAAAAGCGGAACAATTAACCACCATTTCCAGAACATTTTAAAAAGATTAGAAGAAATAAGAGTTTTATTTAACGTTTAATACAATAGGCTTACAGTAGCTCACCAAAGAGCGGCAGACGCATTTTTCCTTGACTTAACAAGCAGAGTTTCAAAATTAGCTAATAAAAAATCGATACAAATCGAACTACCAAATTCGGTACACGAAAGTGTAACATTTAATAATTCTATGCCTATAACTGAATCCACAATGACTCAAACTGTAGTGGACTTTTTGAACACAGCATCAAAGCTGATTATAGATTTTGATGGAAAATCAGAATTCCTTTATTGACTCCCTGTCCCTAGTAGATTCAATAAAGGGATTCAACTAATAAAAACAAAATTAAAGGGAACTGCAAGAAATCTAATAAACAATGAATCAACTATATCAGAAATAATAAACAAACTAAAAAGTAGCGTGAAGGGAGAGTCTGTGGAAGTATTAACAGCAAAAATTTTAAATATAAAACAAAACAATAAAACAGCCAACACTTATTGCAGCGACATAGAAAATTTAACTAAAGCGTTAGAAACTGCATACATTTCAGATGGACTGTCATGCGACTTAGCTACAAAATATTCCACACAAACTGCCGTAAAAGCATTAACTAAAAACTGCACCATAGATAAAGTTAAGCTTATCATGGAGGCAGGACAATTTAATAGCATGAACGATGCTATAAGTAAATTTGTCAATAGTTGTACAGACGCCACAGGTCAACAAAATACCATTTTGTACTAAGCACAAAAGTACAAATCTGGAAACAGTTACCGTGGTAATAACACACGATCACGTGGAAGAAATAATTACCCACTTAGAAATAATAACAACAACTACACTAATAACAATAATAATAACAATTATTACAGAAACTGAACAGAGATTTAATAATAATCGTAGGAACAATAACTACGTAAGAGCAACAGAATCAAATGATAAGGGTTCGGAAAACTCCGAACTTCCCCTGGGATTAAATCAGTAAAAATTTACCATCTAAATCTAAACTTGAGCTTCTTTATACATATTCAATTAGGCAATACTAGCAATTCACTCACACTCTTAGTAGACACAGAAGCAGACATTTCATTAATAAAATCAAAATTCTTTAAACTAAACCAAATTAACACTAATAAAACAACAACTTTAAGTGGAATAGGACAAGGTGGCATCAAATCGATTGGAAATAATTTTGTGATTTCAAGTTTAAAAAATTTTTAATACCACATTACTTCCAAGTGGTAGATAATAATTTTCCGATACCATGCGATGGAATTGAGTTCTCGCTGAACCTTCATAGTGAACAGACGTCTTAGCGGAGTTTTTTTTTTCATATACATATTAAACAAACAAAAAATCATACAAAAAATATTCGTAATACATAATAACAGTAATACATATTAACTTTGATAAATAAGCAAAGCAAATATTGCTGATATTTTTTTACATAGCAAGAAACAAAAAAACAAAAACAAACAAAAACCGCAAACAAAGTGCCCTTGAGGAATACTCTACATGAGTACCTCAAAAACAAAAAATTGTGAAGTGAGTTCAAACGGCAGAAATGCATATTTTACTGTGAGTTCTGAAGCTCTCAATGTTAACAATAAAAATAAAAAATCTGATGATAGTCTTTTTCTAACGGCAAAGCCACTTTTTCGTCAGCGATCAACTTCGCTTTGTCCAATGCCAACTAGTGATTCGTTAACATTACAATTGCCTAGTACTTCTTCATATAAGTCAGCGATATCATCCCCTTCGGGCTCGTATACATCACTTAATAAGGTTATCACTACAGATAACAGTAGCTCGAAACGCAAGGTCCAAGTCGGAATGGTTAGGTATATAACTGTGGTAAAGCGTGGGCGAAGCCCAAATTCTTCAAAAATTTCATCTGCTCCAAAGATGTCTAGGGATAACAGCGCATCATCTACTAATCGTCAAAATCGGTTTTCACTATTGCAAGACAATAACGACAAACCCGCTGCATTATCGCTGAAGTCTTTTAAGCCACCACCTATCTATCTGAGAGAAAAAAACTCTAACACGCTTTTAAAAAAACTATTGTCGGCCATTGGTGAAAATACTTTTCACATCATTCCAATTAAACGAGGTAATATTGATGAAACTAAGATCCAAATATATGATGAAAAAGATTTCCGGAAAATTATTAGTGAATTTGAAAAAAACAAAACAAATTTTTACACCTATCAACTTAAAAGTGCTAAAGGCCTACAAATAGTATTAAAGGGCATAGATTCATATGTTGACCCCGAAGAAGTAAAATGTGCTCTTATCGACAAAGGATTTAAGGTTAAAAATGTTACTAATATAATTAACAGAGAAAAGGTCCCCCAACCCCTATTTCGGGTCGAACTGGAGCCGAATGACACACAATTGAAAAAAAATGAAACCCATCCAATTTATAGCGTAAAGTTTCTCTTGCACCTAAAAATCACAGTTGAAGAGCCACGTAAGCGTTCAGGTCCCGTACAGTGCCACAATTGCCAAGAATATGGCCACACAAAAACTTACTGCAAATTACCTACAGTTTGTGTTATCTGCGGTGAATTGCATGCTAGCTGTACGAAGGCAAAAGATCAAGCTGAAAAAAAATGTAGTAATTGTGGAGGTAATCACACTGCTAACTACAGAGGATGTCCTGTATATTCTTTCGTTAAAAAGACCATGGGACAAAAACCTAAATTAGCTCCAGTTCAATCAGCAAATGCTTTCTCCGCCAATTTTCCTCCAATGAGCCAACCAAGTACTTCACGTGTATCATATGCCGATGCTGTTAAGACAAATTCTTTTCCCACGCAGAAAGTGTCCCCACCAAGTAATTCAACAAATGCTAACACAAGCTTTAATTTCAATCGCCTTGAAGCCACTATTGATAATCTGGTGCAAACTATAAACAACTTTACTACAAATATGACTAGCATGATGCAAGAAATGCTGCCAATGCAGAATACACTGCTTCAAGCATTAGTTAACAAACCATGAACATGTTAAAAATATGTTTCTGGAACGCAAACGGCATTCGCCAACATAAAAATGAACTTGAGCACTTCCTCACGGAAAAAAATATTGATATAATGTTGGTCTCAGAGACTCATTTGACTTCGAGAAGTCTTTTTAAAATTTCTGGCTACACCTTATATGATTCAAAGGACCCAAGAGGAAGAGCATGCGGTGGATCAGCAATTCTAATAAGGTCAAGACTCAAGCATTATATTATTGACAACATTTCTGAAGAGCATCTACAAGCAACGAATATTTGTATTGAAAATTTTTGCACTAATTTTGTAATATCATCAATTTACTCCCCTCCCAGATAAGCAAATACTGAATATCAATACGAGGATTTCTTCAAATCTCTTGGCCCTTGTTTCGTAGCAGCTGGGGACTATAATGCCAAACATACGTTCTGGGGTTCGCGTCTTATCTCACCTAGAGGTCGAGCGTTGTTCAACACAATTTCAAAATGGGCTTGGACGTCATTTCGAGTGGGGAGCCCACTTACTGGCCTACAGACATACAAAAAATTCCGGATGTTATAGATTTTGGCGTCATGAAAAATATCTCTAGGGATTTAATTCAAGTTGAAGCTTCTCTAGATCTCTCGTCCGACCACTCTCCCACGATCGTTTCAATTTGTAGCCCATTAAGAAGTGACTTACCTCATCCTTATGTGAAGATGATAAATCGTGTTAATTGGCTGGGATTCAAAAAATATCTTAGTAGTCATTGCACAGAAAATATTACGCTAAGAACACCCGATGATATTGAATCTAACATTACCAACCTTAATGAAAATATTAAACAGGCTGCTGAACATGCCACTACCTCCCATCCGCAGACTGGGTTTAATAGAATTTATTCTACTGATATTGAACGTCTCGTGTGTGAAAAAAGAAGAGCTAGAAGGGAATGGCAACAGCACAGATCACCTCAACATAAGACTAGGTTTAAAGAGTGCAATAAACGACTCCAAGAGTTGCTTGCATTTGAAAAAACTGCATCTCTTAAAAATTATCTGGAAGGTCTTGATGTCACACCAGCATCTAATTACTCTTTGTGGCGCGCTGCTAGAAATCTTAAAACACCCGTCGAGTTTAAACCACCTCTGCGCACATCTACCGGAGATTGGGCAAGAAGCGACTCTGAAAAAGGTAAATTATTTGCTGAGCATTTAAAATCCGTATTTACCCCAAACTCATGTTCTGCTGCTGTTGATTTGCCGAGTGTAGTTGCGCTACCCCCTCGACCCATAAAATTTAAGACGCGTGATGTACAAAAACTAATTGCTGAACTCAACCCGAAAAAAGCTCCGGGTATTGATGAAATTAGTAACCAGATGCTGATGAAGTTGCCTCGTATTGCAATTAGAATCCTGTTATTAATTTTTAATGCCATTTTACGTCTGGAGTATTATCCAAACAGCTGGAAGCTTGCCAAGGTTAAAATGATTCCAAAGCCGGGCAAAGATCTTACCAAGGCTGAGTCATATAGGCCAATAAGTTTACTGTCAACAATGTCAAAGCTCTTTGAAAAGTTACTCATGATAAAATTGTCCCCAATTCTAACTGATAATGAGTGCATACCGGACCATCAATTTGGTTTTAGAAGTCAGCATAGCACCATTGAACAAACTCGTAGATTGGTTCAATTTATACGAAAAACTTTTGAAGAAAAGAAATATTGTTCTGCCCTCTTCATTGATGTTTCTTAGGCATTTGATAAAGTATGGCATGAAGGCGTTATTTTAAAATTGAAATCATATCTACCAATAAATTTTCTGAAACTATTGGAAAGTTATATTACTACCCGGAAGTTCACGGTTGTTGAAGGAGACTTCATGAGTGTGCCCAAATCTATATCATCCGGTGTGCCACAGGGGAGCATATTGGGGCCAGTTTTGTATTTGATTTATACTTGTGATATGCCTTTGAGCAGCAATATCCATACATCTACATTCGCCGATGATACAGCCTGCCTTAGTATGCACGAAAACTCTCACGAAGCTTCCCGATATCTACAAGAACATATTACACAGCTGGAACTTTGGTTAAACTTATGGAGAATTAAAGTTAACGAACAAAAGTGTGTTCAGCTAACATTTACCCTGCGAAGGGATACTTGTTCCCCAATTCGAATCAACAATCAAGTTGTTCCTCAACATTCACATGTAAAATACCTTGGTATACACCTTGATCGACGGCTTACATGGAAACACCATATTGACTCAAAACTAACACAAATGAAACTTAAATTAACTCAGATACATTGGCTGATTGGTAGAAATTCAACACTCAGTCTAGATTGTAAACTTTTAATATACAAGTCGCTTTTGAAACCCATATGGTGCTACGGAATACAGCTATGGGGCACTGCTTCAGCTTCCAATATAGAGAGAATCCAACGAAGGCAAAACAAGATTTTAAGACTAATAACATCGGCTCCATGGTACATCAAAAATTCAAATTTACATCGTGATTTAAATATGCCACTAGTGACTGAAGAAATTAAAAAATACGCAGGCAAATACTTAACAAAACTCGAGTCTCATCCTAATCCACTTGCTCGTAACATCTTGAATTTTACTGGACACATCCGCTTAAAAAAGAGGGACACTATGGCTCTAATACTCAACACTCCAGATGAAACAGCTTGAAAATATTTTTGTGCTTAATACGATATTTATAAGTGAAATTTATTTGCTGGTGGTTAAGCGATGTCTATATGCATTTCATTGTTGCTTTAACAAATCGTCAGTAGACTTCAACCACACATTTTGAACAGTCACAAACCTCTTATCTTATGCACAGACTTTCATAAACTATTTGAGAATTCACAAATATTAATATTTTTGAAAATCACAAAAGAAAAATAAGCATAGTAGGCTTAGTAACTTATACAAAACCCAGCAAATAATTTTTATTCGATATGAATCTATTTTATTTTTCTATAGTTTATGAAAGTCTGTGCATAAGATAAGAGGTTTGTGACTGTTCAAAATGTGTGGTTGAAGTCTACTGACGATTTGTTAAAGCAACAATGAAATGCATATAGACATCGCTTAACCACCAGCAAATAAATTTCACTTATAATATAATTATGACATTATGTCGAATAATAAATCTCTTGAATGTTAAATTAAAATATTATTTTTCATTTTGCCTTATAAATACTTTTATTGTTATCCAATGGATTTCTAATTGTATAAAGGTGTAGAAAAATAAAATAGATTCATATCGAATAAAAATTATTTGCTGGGTTTTGTATAAGTTACTAAGCCTACTATGCTTATTTTTCTTTTGTGATTTTCAAAAATATTAATATTTGTGAATTCTCAAATAGTTTATGAAAGTCTGTGCATAAGATAAGAGGTTTGTGACTGTTCAAAATGTGTGGTTGAAGTCTACTGACGATTTGTTAAAGCAACAATGAAATGCATATAGACATCGCTTAACCACCAGCAAATAAATTTCACTTATAATATAATTATGACAATATGTCGAATAATAAATCTCTTGATACGATATTTATGTATTATTGATTACTATCACTAAGTTTATGCCTGACACTGGTTGGGCCTAATTATTATATCTAGATTTAAGATTTGAAAACTTATTGTTAGTTCATTTTTTTTTGAAGATACAATAAATAAATATACGCATGAAAAAAAAAATGCGATGGAATCATTGGCATGGATTTTATCAAAAAATATAACTGTATATTAGATTTCAACCAAGATAATGATTACCTTGTCCTTAGACCATTTAATATACCACATACAATAGATATACCGATTACGAATAACTGCAATTAAATTAATATACCTCCAAGATGTGAAGTAATACATGAAGTAATTTTACCAATTCAAATAATGAATTATTAATTCCAAATCAAGAAATTGAACCAGGTGTTTTTATACCAAATACATTAGTTAAATCTGACAAAGCTTTTATTCGTATACTAAACACTAATAACACCATTACTAAAATCAAACAAAGTAACATAAAAACCGAAAACATCTCTGATTATGAAATTATCAAAGAAAATTTAAGTCAAAATACGCAAAGAAAATCAGATATATTAAAAATTTTAAAGAAAAATTTTCCACAATAATTTAAACCTACACTAACTGAACTATGTTCAACATATATTGATATTTTCGGTTTAGAAACAGAAACAATAACAACTAATAATTTTTATGAACAAAAGTTGAGAGTAAAAGATAAAGAACCAGTATATATTTAAAATTATCGTATACCACATACACATAAGGAAGAAATTAATAGACAGATGAAAAAATTAATAGACGATAAGATTATTGAACCTTCCTATTCTGAATATAATAGTTCAGTCTTGTTAGTACCAAAGAAGTCACTTCCTAACTCTGACCAGAAAAGATGGAGACTTGTTATAGATTACATACAAATAAACAAAAAATTAATTGCAGATAAATTCCCATTACCTAGAATCAATGATATCCTAGACCAACTTGGTAGAGCAAAATATTTTTCCTGTTTAGATTTAATATCAGATTTCCACCAGATCAGTTTAGAGAAAAAATCCAGAGACTTAACAGCTTTTTCAACCAACAATGGTTCATACAGATTTACTAGATTACCGTATGGTTTAAAAATAGCACCCAATTCTTTTCAACGAATGATGACACTTGCTTTCAGTGGTTTAAAACCAGACCAAGCCTTTCTATATATGGATGATTTAGTCGTATTGGGATGCTCCGAAAAGCACATGCTTTCGAATTTGAAAAACGTTTTCAATCTATGTAGAAGGTACAATCTTAAATTACATCCTGAAAAATGTTCATTCTTCATGAGAGAAGTAACATACCTTGGTCACAAATGTACAGATAAAGGAATATTACCAGACGATAGTAAATATTCAATCATTGAAAACTATCCAACACCAACTAACGCAGACAGTGCAAAAAGATTCGTAGCATTTTGTAACTACTATCGAAGATTTATTAAAAATTTTTCTGAATACTCCAGACATTTAACAAAATTATCCAAGAAAAATACACCCTTTGAATGGACGAAAGATTGTGATTTTGCATTTAAATATCTCAAAAAGGCATTAATGAGTCCAACCTTACTACAATATCCTGATTTCGCCAAGGAATTTTGTATAACAACAGATGCAAGTAAACACGCTTGTGGAGCTGTTTTAACACAGCAACACGAAGATAAACATTTACCTATTGCCTATGCATCCAAAACATTCACAAAAGGAGAAAGTAATAAATCAGCAATTGAGCAAGAATTGACTGCAATTCATTGGGCAATTACCCACTTCAGACCATATATATATGGAAAACATTTTCTTATCCGTACTGATCATAGACCGCTTTCTTATTTATTTTCAATGAAAAACCCAAGCTCAAAGTTAACAAGAATTAGACTAGATTTAGAAGAATATGACTTTGCAGTAGAATATCTTAGGGGAAAAGATAACTATGTTGCTGACGCTCTATCGCGAATTACAATAAATGACCTAAAAGACATGAATAATAAAATTTGTTCTATATTAAAAGTCACGACCAGATCGATGACCAATAAAAAAGAAAAAAATAGTAATACACTAAATGAACAGCAGAAAAATAAAAATAATGATAAGCCCAGTATATGTGTACCTTTAACAAACACTGACGTCAGAAAATACTATAAACTAAAGATTTCCCCGGAGGATGTTATATCAAACGTGGAAAATCTATAGTAACATATATACATAATAATGATTTGTTTACTAAAGAAAATTTTGGCTTAGGACAATTTTTCTCTAGGCTCGAAAAAGTGGCCGGTAAACACAATATATATATATTACCAGTGGCACCTAGTGAGAAAATTTTCGAATTGATCTCTATTAATGAATTTAAACTTATGGGCAATAAAATATTAAATAAAATTAAAGTAGCGCTACTAAATGTGGTGACCCAAATCAATAATAAGAATGCCAAGGCAATTCTTGAAATTATGCTGAAATATCACGATGATTCAATAGAAGGAGGACATTGTGGAATATATATAACATAAGAAAAAATAAAATGATATTACTATTGGAAAAATATGTCCAAGGACATATCTAAATACGTAAAAACATGTCACAAATGTCAAACTGCTAAAACCCTAAAACATAACAAAAGTCCAATGACTGTGACACCAACGCCAACAAAACCATTTGATACGGTAGTGGTAGACACAATATCATTATTTGGAAATGAATACGCAATCACAATAATATGTGATTTAACTAAATATTTAGTTACTATACCAATAAGAGACAAAAGCGCTAAAACAATCGCTAAGGCAATATTTGAAAATTTTATACTTACCTATGGTCCGATGAAGACGTTCATTTCGGACATGGGAACAGAATATAAGAATTCTATATTAACAGAACTATGTAATCTACTAAAAATTGAAAAATTAACTTCGACAGCTCATCACCACCAAACAGTAGGCACAATAGAAAGAAGTCATAGAACTTTCAATGAATACGTACGTTCCTATATATCTATAGACAAATATGATTGGGACGAATGGCTAAAATATTTTAGTTATTGTTTTAATACAACACCTTCAACAATACATAATTATTGTCCCTATGAGTTAGTCTTTGCAAAAACTCCTAATAGTTTTCAGATTTTTAATGTGACTAAAGTAGCACCACTATATAATATAGAAGATTATGCCAAAGAAACAAAATTTAGATTAGAAGTAGCATATAAGAGGGCCCAACAATTATTAGATAAAAATAAACTTAAGCAAAAATTAAACTATGATAAGGATATAATTGATTATAACTTTAAAATAGGAGATCTAGTTTTACTTAAAAATGAAGCAGGTCATAAGTTAGAAATACAATATAGAGGACCTTACAAAATTAAGAAAATAGACTTAAGAAATAATGTAACTATATTTGATAGGAAAACAAATAAAACACAAATAGTTCATAAGAATAGACTTAAGTTATATAATATTAAATAATTAAAACGGTATGTGCACTACCAATAAAACCTAATATTTTACAATAAGATTTAAATTTTTAATTATACTTCAAAAATACTTTTTATCTGTAAAAGAATGTCCATAAAACTAACGTTATATGAACATTCTTATAAAAGGTGGAGGTGTAGCGTGTCCTAACTATCACTACGACTAACATTGCCTAGTAAACATTTAAAGTCAACTTGACTGCAACATACATAACATCCAATTGCATTGAAAGTATTTTGGACATTTGACACTCATGCATTCGGGCAAATACCGTTGCATGAAGTGTTAGATAAATGCATTGGCAGACTGCAACGTAAATATGTATTTTGTACAACGGCTATTTGACACTCACCAATCTGCTCAAAGGCCGCAGCATAATGCACTTGAATAAACAACTTTCTTGTGAGCTCCTTGCTGAGCTCTAACCATCAAAAGAAATAGTTTACTTCATTTAAAATTAAAGCATTCATCTGCTTTAACAAAGGCATTCATCTGCCTTCAACCATTTAGAGCCAGTGGCGTTAATTAGCGCCGGCACCCTCGGGCAGGTAGAACCTTAGGAAAATACATAATTATTACAGTGGTTTAACTGATCTCCTCCATACTCCATTTTTTATGAAGTAAAAACCTAACTTGAATTTTTATTTAGTACATTTTAAACTTATATTTAAGACCCTTCAATTAATATAGTCCCACAAGAAAGTAACATATTGCATAGGAATAGTTTAAAAAAATTACTTAAAGTTTAAAATTGCTCTCCAGAAAACTGCTAAATTGGGCTTAAGAACTTTTTCCTTTTAGCCACAAAAATTGTCCATCAGTAATCAATTTCAAGATTTTGTACTGAAATTTTGCTTTATACGCAATAGAATGACGTATAGAGCAAAACAGCAAAAAAAAAGTATTTTTTTAAGAATATCTGGACACGATTTATCTCAGCAACGAGACGAGATATCCGAAAACGGACTGCTGATTTGAAAAATTTGATATCGAGAACCTAAGGTGGCATCCTTAAGCCCAAATTGTTTAAATGGCGTATGGAGCACATACATACATGGCGACGATATATTATCAGAATCTGCTCGCCTTTTTGACCCTATGAGTTGGCTTACACCATCTACAAAATTAATTTTTCAAAAACTATGGTTAGAGGGTCTTGACTGGGACTCTGATGTTCCGTCTAACATAAGAGAATCGTGGTGCAAGTACAGAAGTACTTTAAAGTGTTTTAAAAATTGTAGATGGGTAAACGATAAGCAACAAGCTAATGTAGAGTTGCAATATTTTTGTGATGCGTCTAGTGCTGCATATACAAGAGTTGTTTACATAAGCGTATTTGTAGAAAATGCCATCCATGTTAATATATTGCTGGCGAAGACTAAAGTTGCGCCAGATTAGAGCTCTGTGCGGCTACGCTTTTATTAAAATTGGCTCCAAAGGTACGCGAATCATTATCTGATATATCAATAGAAAATTTAAATTATTGGAGTGATAGTTCGACGGTACTTAGTTGGATAAGAAAACTCCAGTCGTCTTGGAATGTCTATGTCGCTAATCGTGTGACAGAGATATAGAGTTATACTAGTGTGGTACAGTGGCGATATGTTCCATCATCACTCAATTCTGCAGATTGTGCCACAAAAGGTATTTATCCTACAGATCTTTCGCATTATAAAATGTGGTTGCAAGGTCCAGATTTTTTGGAAGAAAATCCACTAGTGTGGCCACAAAAACTTCCTTGGAAAAACGTAAAGTAAAACGAGTCACAAATTTTTGCATCCAATTTGCGTATCCCAATATTTGTTTCATTACTCCAAGCTTCATAAACTTATACGAATTCGCACCTTGTGCTTTAGATTTTATAACAACTGTAAAAAGTCAAACGAATTCCGAAACTACGTGTATAAACCAAACAGTTTTTCATTAGTAATTAGTGGTTACGCTGTTTTGGGCACATGCGTGATAGATGTAAACTCGGCCTAAGTTTGAATATAAAGAACGAAAGTAATCGAAATCGGTGCCCCTTAGTAGTGCTGATTTAAAAGCGTTTTTTGAGTTGAAAACTGTGTTTCCTAAGTACACAAGGGACTGTGTATATTACACATCCCGCTTTATAAAATATATTTAATTTTAAATCCCACTTTTTGCGTTATTTTCTTCAAAATCCTTTTTGCTAAAAGCATCTGGTCAGGTTTACCACACCACATCCTTGTGCGGAATCCTAAAAGGATAAAAATATATATTTTTTTAAAATTTTATTCATTAAACTACTTCTATAAATAAAAGCAAATAAAAATGTTCTTGAATTTTTGTCGATTTTATGTAGTGGTCCGGAAACGCGGGAGACTTTTCTCTCAAACCCCGGATTTAAAGAGTATTTTATGAAATTTGAACACAATTTAAAGAAAAAATGGTAAGTTATTTTTCCTCGACGTAAGTATTTGTTTGTTGGTGTTTTTAGTGTGATGTTTTGTGTCTTTTATGTAGATATATAATAAAAAAAGAGAGAAAAATAAATATTTTTTTTATGTAAATTGAAAACTTTCAACTCGTCTTCTGGCAAACTAGTACAGTAGTTTTGATTAAGGTGCCTTTTGCTTAAGTGCACTTTGGACTTAACTGCCTAATATGATAAATTTTTGTCACTATTCTTTAAAATCCCATACATATTCATTTTGAAGTGCACTTTCTATACCTGCATTTTTAAGATAAGTGCCCTAAAATTTAGGTAATTTTAAATTATTTTCATACAAAAAATCAATGTTAGCTGCACATTGACTTAACTGCAAAAAATATATGTTTTTTCTCTCATTATTCTTCAAATTCCTTTTTAAATGCACTTTGTACACCTGCACATTTATCATAACTTTCGGCAATTTAAAATATTATTTTCATATAAAACATTAAAGTTAACCACAAGCGCATGGTACATTTGCTTCATGCCATGTACTAGCAACATATGTACATGTAAATATTCACATGCTTACAGATGTCCTGCCTCAGAAAATGTCTTCGATTCGGCTACATGTACCACATTTGTATTTAGAAACAAAAATATTATAAAAATTTTACGGCATGTAGCCACTACTAGTAATTTTAAAAAATGCAACGAACATGCTGAAAATTCTCGTGACGTCATCGCCACACCCTCATGTGGCTTTTTACTATAGGCTTTACTATAGGATTTAGCTGCATACATTAAAAAAATGTGGCTACTTAAATATGCAACCATATACATACGTACATATGTGTATCCAACTGAAGTTGTGTTTTAATACTCATTCATACGGTTTGTATTTTTACCCGACTGCGCGCAGTATGTATGTATGTATGTCCACCGACCGCGTGAACCGATCAATCGATTTGTCTTAATAATAATAAGACAAAAAGTTATGACAGTAGTTAAAACTCAATATGGTGACCAATAATAAAAAAAAAGTTTTATAAAATATGTATGTGTGTATGCATCAGGGTTTGGATTTGCTTAAATATTTTCAAGCAATTCATTTTTGCTTAACTAAAACTAACGCAAATGAATCAGCAGCAGCAATCAGCATAATAACATAATATAAAACCATCAGCAATATTGTTTTTTTTGGTTTTTTTGCTGATGCTGATTTGCTGTGCTGTGCAAGTTTGTCAGCATCAGCAATAAGGGAAATTTCAAAACTACGGTTTTTGCTGAATTCAGCATGATTAAGCATTGCTAAAGAATTTCAATTGTGTATATTAAAAAGGAAAGAAAGTGAATATGTATGGGTGGGAACATACACATACTACTTACATACATATGTACAGGTATGTTTGTATATTTATATATATTTTTCTTGTTACCTGTAGTCGGCAAATGTATAGCTATTTCGTTAACTACCAATCGTTACCACTAACTACCAGCCTAACTACTAGCAATGCAAACGACTGATGATTTTAACGTGGTGATGAGATTGACGGTAGTCAATTGCCACCATATGCATAACCCTTCGTCAGTAATTTCGCTAATAAATACAATTAATTTCTCTATTGATAAAAGAATTAGTTATTCACAATTATCGGTAATAAAAGACTAACATTTTGTTCACGTGAAGGATTTTCCGTGAACAAAAAATGGTGAAAAAAGGTTAGGTTAGGTTAGGTTAGCAGGCTGCTGTCAAGGATGGTTAGAAAAATTAGAGTCCAGCTCACTTGGGTCCATTATAATGATCCCTTTGTGCTACCTGTATTAAAGCATAAAGAAAGAGAGAGAAAGAGAAAGGATGGTAAGAGGGATAGAGGTAGAGAGACATGACATTTATATTTAGAGAGGTGAGGTGAGAGTGGGTCCTAAGTTGTTTAGGGGGGAGTTAACGGCTATACCAGCCACTGTTCCTTATATAAAGGCTGAAGTTTTTGAGCTCAATTTCCGATAACTCAGATAAGCTGACGAATTTTCTTCCAAAGAGGTGCAGCCGGAGATCCTCCAGAGGAGGACAATGACACAGGAGGTGCAGGACATTTTCTTCCTCTTCCTCGTCCTTGCAATTATAGCAGTAGTCATTATACGGGAGACACATACGTTTGGCATGGGTTCCGAAGGCACAGTGACCGGTAAACGTGGCGACGAGGTTTCTCAAGTGCTTCCTATTGAAGTTCAAGAGGTTTTTCGTTCTATAGGAGTTTAGGCAAGGCAAGAGGGTTCTAGCTATTGCACAGGTTGGCTCGGTGCGCCATCTGTCTTGGGCTTTTTCAAGAAAGGTAACATCGAAACATCTCCAGCAGGATGATAGTGGGAGACCACAGAGATTGTCAATATCAACATCTGTAAATGTGGTTTCCCTCTTTGTCAGGTCATCCGCAACTATTTTTCCTGAAATAGTTTCGTGTCCCCGCACCCAACTTAGTAGAATATTTGAGTGCTGTGCAATTCCATCGAGGGCCTTGCGACGTTCTTGGATGAGAATAGATGTGGTGTATACACCTATGAGAGACCTAAGAGCAGTTTTGCTGTCGGTTATGATATGGATATCTCTATTCGAGATCCGATAGAATCTTAACCAGTGAATCGCTCTTTTAATGGCAAATAACTCTGCCTGTAATATATTACATTCATCCGGGAGTCTGAAGTACATTTCAATTCCAAATTCTGGAATATAAACGCCCTCACCAACCCTCCCCCTTTTTTTGGACCGTCCGTAAAAATCTGTACTGATCCGTTCAATGGGGAAAACCCTTCTATCAATGAAATTTGAAAATTCCTATCGAAGTAGGGTTTCGGAGTGCAGTAGTCAACAAGATTGGGAATGTTATCCACAATATCTAAAATGCTTGCATGATCCCAAAGTCGGTAATTCCACGCACCTATTGCGTTTAGTCTGACGGCACGTAGAGCTAGCTTTCTATCCGCTAAGTCCACTGGAAGCCAACCCAATATAGCGAGGAGCGCTTTTGTTGGCGTTGATCTTAGAGCACCTGTTACCATGAGTGCCATTTTGCGGAGAGTTCCCTCTAGACGGGACTGATTAATCGCTGAGTCTAGTGCTTTCCACCAGACTGAAATTCCATAAAAAAGTATAGGTTTTATAACCATTTCTAATATCCAACCGTCCCCCTTGAGACTTATTCCCCAGGTAGGTCCGATTGCGTTCCTATAGACATATATTGCCGTTGTAGCTTTTGCTTCTCTTGCCTGAAGATTTCCCCTCCAGGATAGCTTGCTATCGAGGACAACACCCAGATATTTGACATTATCCGACAGGGCTAGGGTAATGCCATTTAGCTTTGGGTGGATGAAGTGGGGAACTTTGTATCTCCTTGAAAAGAGTACCAGTTTCGTTTTGGTCAGGTTGACACTAAGTCCGCTCCGTGAGCACCAGGCACTATTCTCATTTAGTGCGTTTCTAGTCTCTGTGATATAGTATTCAGATGGAATCCAGATATTGCAATCCCTACATCATCTGCGTATGCAGCTGTTTTAATATTCATGGAATCCAATTTTTTGAGCAGATTATTAAACGTCAAATTCCACAACAGGAGTGACAGCACATCACCCTGAAGTGTACCTCTGTGGGCTTGCCTGGTGATGGTGGATGTTCCTATAGTAGAAGTGATGATTCTGCGAGGTAGCAAATTTTCAATGAGCTCAGTTCTCTGAGAGACTGAATGATTGCCGTCAGATCAATGTTATTAAAGGCACCTTCAATGTCCATAAAGGCTACCATGGTATAATTTTTATGCTCGAGTTATTTCTCTATGCATCCTACAAGCGAATGTAAGGATGTCTCAACCGATTTGCCCTTGGTATATGAATGTTGAGATGATTATTCTCTCAAGTGTTTTTAGAAGAAAGGAAGTTAAACTAATAGGTCTAAAATCCTTCGCCTTGGTATGTTAAGGCTTTCCCCTTTCGGTATGAAGATCACATTACATTTAGTCCATGCAATTGGAATATATGACCATATAATGCAGGCTTTATATATTTCAATTAACCATGGGATTACTAGATCTGCGTTATGTTGCAGATCCGCAGGAATGATACCACCCGGACCTGGAGATTTAAATGGATGGAAGCTATTGAGGGCCCATTTCACTTTCTCCACAGTAATGTCTATGGATACATGTGTCTGGGCATGGGAGGAGTATAATTGTTGAGTATCACTGTAAGGTTGACAGCCCGGAAAGTGGGTGTTCATTAGGACCTCTAGATATCCGTTACTATCTGTCGTCCAGTTTCCATCATTATTCTGGATGTAACTGGGTATCGACGGTTTTTTCGCTAGGATTTTACGCAGCCTGCTAGTCTCGAGGAGGGATTCTACTTTGTTACAGAATTCTCTCCAAGTTTTGCGTTTTGCATTCCTGACTTCAATTTTGAATTTATTCAATGGGGCTTTATAAAGTGACCAATTACTTGTGCTTTTTGCCGCATTGAAAAGTTGTCAGCAGTTCTTACGAGTTTCCGCAATGCTATCAGACCACCAAGGTAGTCTCCTATTTTTTTTTCAGTGGCTTCTTTAAGTGTATTTGTTAGCGTATCTACGCAATCAAGTTGGTGACGATTTGGTTCTGTACCTCCCAGTTTACATCTGTTAATGTATAATCTTGCATTCCTATTTGAAATGTTAATTAAGAATGTTAAATAGCGTTGGTCAGAGAATGAGCAGTACGAAGAGACCCTCCATTCTCGATTTAACTAGAGTTATGTCTAATACCTCCTGCCTATTAGAGACTACGAAGGTTGGTTCTGAACCCTGATTTATTATTGCCAGATTATTGTCCATAATAAAATCAAATATGCACTCACCTCTTACATTTGTGTCTGAGCTTCCCCAGATATTATGATGTGTATTTGCATCAGCGCCTATTAAAATAGGATTACCGTGCTTACTTGCTTCCTTGACTGCCTTTTTGACCTGCTTGGTAGGGGGTCCGCGTGGTCATGGGCCATATAGCATGAGAGAAGCCACTACACTGCGGTTTCTCCCGTCTCCCATGCTACGGCTACTGTATCCTCATCACTGAAATTATACAGAATGAAGATATTTAAATTGGTTTTCACCATAATACAGGCTCTGATATTTTTATCATTGTTACATAATTTACAGTAGTCTGTAGCCTTTTGCGCTGAGTCCAAGAATTTTACCATTTACGGTCCATGGTTATTGGATGAGCGCAATATCCACTCCTCCTTCTACGAGTCGGTTGGTTAATGCTGCTGTTGCTGCCTTCGAGTGATGAAGATTAATTTGGATAACCTTCACCATTCTCAGATATCAGAGACATAATTCACAACGATGTCTGCGTCGTCTGGGTTTGGATCCAGAAGAGCGTTTTCATCGTCTACGAAGTCAAGTCTATCCAGGAGGTCCCCAATCAGACAAGAGTCTGTTTGGGAGCAACCCGAAGCGACTGAATTCGCAGTTTCAACTATGGCCTTCGCGTTGGCCTTGGCTGTTTTATCAACCTGTACCCCTTGCGAGCCATCTGCTACAACGGGGTTTTCGGGATCGGGTTTGTCATCACCTCGGTAGATGCGCAGTTTGATGCCCATGAAACCACAGTACACCATCCCTTGCTTTTGCCGGAGTAAAGACAACGTCTCCTTATTAAGGACCACGATCGCCTTCCTAGGGCACTAACCGGTTCGAAAACCTTTACTACCTTCCAATCATTGGTTGGTAGGTCCGGGTTACCTTTTCGGAAGATGTCCAGGATCTTCGCTGGGTCATGTGGTTCAGCCGGAATCACAGGAATTGCTCTCGGCCTGCGAGGTATCTCACTAACCGGGACCAATTCCAGTCTCGCGCCGGACCACACTTCCCCTAGGGATAGGATGATATCCTGTAATTTGGACGCCGATAATTCGTCCATGCAGGAGAATAGTTTCACGTGTCCTTGAAAGCAGCCTGAGTCCATGAATTGCGGCGAATGCCCTTGATTCACGTCAGTGTCCTGCAGGTAAATATCCAGTAACATCTGACAGATCAATCCCCATTTTTCATGATCGATTGCCCCGTCGCAGTTACTACGGTAAAAAACAGCACTTAGTAGTGGGTTTATTGCAAGCTCACTGTAAGGTTTGTTTGTGACCTTGTGATCTTGGACCTGCTTTTGGCGCTTGCTTGATGGCTGTGCCCTTAGCTATGGCGAAGGCTCTTCCCCTGAGCGTTGCCTTTTAGGCGCAGTGGCTGCAGATGTTTTTGCAGCTGCTTCAGGATTGGAACCGTCGTGTGTGGCCAACGCCAGCGAGGATTTCTCTTTGCTGGTTAAATCCTTGGACGACATATTTCCCAACTGCTCGATATAGCGTCGAGCAGCCCGTAATTCACCGGTGGCTTTGCGCATCAGGAATCTACGTTCACGCATATCTTGTATGCTCCATCCAGATGCAGTTGGCACTGTCGGCTTTACACTGACTGGCACATCCTTCTCGAGCACATTAGTGATTTTTGTTGCGGTTGGCACGGCTGGTGTTACTCCAGCTGGCGCACCTTCCATTTGTTTTTTGGGTGCAGTTGGCACTGACGAGGATTTCCTGGTTGGCACACCCAAGGTTATTTTGGCTGATTGCTCAGCTCTCAATTTGGCTGCAGCAGATGTACTTGGAATAACTTCCAAGGACACGCTGCGGGTTAACCTTGCCCTTCCTAATGGAATGACAGGGTTTGGTTTTTTGTTTTTTATTTTGTTCTCTATTTTGTTCCCACGAGTATGCACGTAAGGGGTTGGACCACCCATGCAGTGATGGCGTACATGGGCTAGGCAAACACGTTTTAACCGACCCGTGCCCTGGCGTCGGCGTGGAGCTGTTAACGACTAGTCTTCTTTAACAACTAACTAGCCATTCAAGTTCTCGCCACTGCTACCAGCCACCTTAATCTTACAATGGTGAAAAAAAAATTAAAGAATAGTATACTGGCACAACAACAACGCAAACATTGGCGATTACAATTTTAGGCGAAGGAAACACATTTCACGCGAACTTTTGTTCTCGATAAGGGTGATTAATAAATTTTTCAATTAATTGTTCTTATTGTTTTTTATGCAACGTTTTAATTGACTTCTGCTGCTCATTTTAACTTTCTAAGAGAAAAGCAATTTTTCACTAAAAATTACACGAACTGCCAATTGTAACTGACGCCAACACAAAATCAAAATAATTGTGTACTTAAAATAATATTTTTCTTGTTAATTTTCTTTGGAATAACAGCACAGTTGTTTCCACTTCCAAAAAAAAATTTTGAGGTTAACGGCATTAACATATCGATGAAAGAGAGAGTTAAAAGGCGAACTAGTCGATTTTTCGTTTGAGAAATACCTAACGATTTTGAGTAAATTTCTATTTTTAAAACTAGAGGGTAGTTTGAAAATGTATTTTTTATGAGGTGATATGTACCTGCATATACATACGTGCTACTTACAAACATACATATACATATATGTGTGTATGTAGAAATGGATGTATTTTTGATTGAAAAGTTATGTTTTTGTTTTGTATTTTGCTATTGTAGAAATTAATGTTGGCAGTAGGTATGTAAATATGTACAAGGTGTGCCAAAAGAAGTCATCCGATGTTTTTTGGCTCTCATATTTTTATATGTAAATGAAAAACTTCGAGTCTGTTTGATTATGTTTATTTGAACCTTTAGAATTTTATTGCTCAAGTCGAGAAGATGATAATGGCGAAATGGACGCCGTCTTTCTTACAAAAAGACGGCTAAGCCGGCTTAAATGCAAATAATTAAAATTTACTTACGGTATCAAAAGCATATTGAACCTTCATAGTGAACAGACGTCTTAGCGCAGTTTTTTTTTATATACATACCAAACAAACAAAAAGTCATACAAAAAATATTCGTAATACATATTAACTATGATAAATAAGCAAAGTATATATTGCAAATTTTTTTTACATAGTCAGAAAAAACAAACAAAAACCGCAAGCAAAGTGACATTGAGGAATACTCTATATGAGTACCTCAATTAAAAAAAATTGTGAAGTGAGTCATAACGGCAGAAATGCATATTTTACTGTGAGCTCTGAAGCTCTTAATGAAAAAATAAAAAATCTGATGATAGTAATTTTTTAACGGCGAAGCCGCTTTTTCGTCAGCGATCAACTTCGCTTTGTCCAATGCCAACTAGTGATTCGTTAACGTTACAGTTGCCTAGTAATTCATCATTTAAGCCAGCGACATCATCTGCTCCTGGCTCGTGCTCATCTCTTAATCAAGTTATCACTATTGATAACCCAAAGTCCAAGTCGGAATGGATAGATATATAACCGTGGTAAAGAGTGGGCGAAGCCCAAATTTTTCTAAAATTTCATCTGCTCCAAAGGTGTCTAGGGCTAACAGCGCATCCTCTGCTAATCGAGAAAACCGTTTTAAAATATTGCAAGATGACAACGACAAACCCGATGTATCCTCGAAGAAAACCTCCAAACCACCACCAATCTATTTGAGAGAAAAAAAAATTCAAACGCCCTTATAAAAAAATTAATCTCGATCATTGGTGAAAATAAATTTCACATTGTCTCAATAAAACGTGGTAACATTGATGAAACGAAAATTAAAATTTATGAAGAAAAAGATTTTCGCAAAATGGTTACTGAATTTTAAAAAAGGAAAACAAGTTTCTACACTTACCAGCTTAAGAGTGCTAAAGGCCTACAGATTGTGTTGAAGGGCATAGATTCGTATATTGTTCCCGAAGAAAAAAAGATGCGCTCATCCTCCAGGGATTTAAGGTAAAAAATGTATCAAACATATTAAATAGGGAGAATATCCCCCAACCTCTATTTCGCGTTGAACTTGAGCCAAATGATATTAAATTGAAAAAATTAGATGCATCCAATTTATTGTTTAAAATATATTTTATACCGAAAGATAACAGTTGAAGAACCACACAAGCGTTCAGGTCCCGTAGTGTGTCACAATTGCCAAGAATATGGCCACACAAAAAACTTACTGCAAATTACCTGCAGTTTGTGTTATCTGCGGTGATTTGCACGGTACTGCTAGCTGTGCTAAGCCAGGTGGTAGTCACACCGCTAACTACAGAGGATGTCCTGTATATTCTTTCGCTAAACAGGCTATGAGTCAAAAACCTAAATTAGATCCAGCTCAATCAGCCAACGCTTACTCCGCGACTTTTCCTCAAATAAGCCAACCAATTACTTCACGTGTATCGTATGCCAATGCTGTTAAGACAAATTCTATTCCCGTACAAAAAGTTTCACCGCCAAATAATTCGACAAACACAAACTCTAGCTTTAACTTTAATCGCCTTGAAACTACTGTTGATAATCTGGTGCAAACTATAAATAACTTTACAATAAATATGACTAGCATGATGCAAGAAATGCTGCGTATGCCGAATACTTTACTTCAAGCATTAATTAACAAGCCATGAACACGTTAAAAATATGTTTCTGGAACGCAAATGGCATTCGCCAACATGAGCATTTCCTCGTGGAAAAAAATATTGATATAATGTTGATTTCTGAGACTCATTTGACTTCTATAAGCCTTTTCAAAACCAATGGCTACACTTTATATGATACAAAGGACCCAAGAGGATCAGCAATTCTAATAAAGTCGAGACTCAACCACTATATTCTTGATAGCATTTGTGTAGAACACCTACAAGCAACAAATATCTGCATTGAAAATTTTTGTACAAATTTCGTGATATCATCAATTTACTCCCCTCCCAGATTTTCAATCACTGAGGATCAATACGAGAATTTCTACAAATCTCTTAGGCGTTGTTTCGTAGCAGCTGGAGACTACAATGCAAAACATACGTTCTGGGGTTCGCGTCTTATTACGCCGAGAGGTCGGGCGTTGTTCAACACAATTTCAAAAATGGGCTTGGACTGGCCTACGGACATATAAAAAATTTCGGATGTTATAGATTTTGGCATCATGAAAAATATCTCTAGGGATTTAATTAATGTTGAAGCTTCCCTAGATCTCTCCTCCGATCACTCTCCCACAATCGTTACAATTTGTAGTCCAAGACCCATATGTGAATATAATCAGTCGTGTTAATTGGCTGGGGTTCAAAAAGTATCTCAGTAGTCATTGTACGAAAAATATTAAGCTAAAAACATCTGAAAATATTGAATTTAACATTGCCAATCTTAATGAAAATATTAAACAGACTGCTAAACATGCCACTACCTCCCAACCGCAGACTGGCTTTAATAAAATTTATTCTACGAATATTGAACGTCTTTTATGTGAAAAACGGAGAGCTAGAAGAGAATGGCAACAACACAGATCACCCCTAAATAAAATCAGACTCAAAAGATGTACTAAACGACTCAAAGAGTTGCTATCGTCGGGAAAAACTGCATTACTGGAAAAAAATTTAGAAGGTCTCGATGTCACGTCAGCATCTAATTACTCGTTAAGGCGTGCTACTGACATCTTTAAAGACCCGTTGAGCTGAAATCACTACTGCGCACTTTGACCGGAGGATGGGCCAGAAGCGATAGTGAGAAAGGTAACTTATTTGCTGAGCATTTAAAATCTGTATTCACTCCCTATTCATGTACGGGTGCTGTTGATTTGCCGAGTGTAGTTTCCCTAACCCCTCTTCCCTTACAAAAAATAATTGCTGAACTCAACCCGAAAAAAGCTCAAGGTATTGATGGAATTAGTAACAAGGTTCTTATGAATTTGCCTCTAATTGCAATAAGAATCCTGCTATTTATTTTTAATGCCATTTTACGAATGCAGTATTTTCCACATAACTGGCAATTTTTGGAGATCAAAATGATTCCAAAGCCGGGTGCATCCCTGACCATCAATTTGGTTTTAGAAGTAAGCATAGCACAATTGAGCAACCTTATAGATTGGTTCAATTTATAAGGAAGACATTTGAAGAAAAGAAGTGTTGTTCTGCCTTCTTCATTGATGTTTCTCAGGCACTTGACAAAGTACGAAGCCCTTGTTTTGAAATTGAAGACACATCTTCCAATAAACATACAAAAACTTTTGGAAAGTTATATTACTGATAGGAAGTTCACTGTTGTAGAACGAGACTTCATGAGTTTGCCCGAATCTGTATCTTCCGGTGTACCACAGGGTAGTATTTTGGGGCCAGTCTTGTATTTAATATATACTTGTGATATGCCTGTGAGCAATAATATCCATACCTCTACATTTGCCGATGATACAGCCTGTCTGAGTATGCATGAAAACCCTTATGAGGCATCCCGAAATCTCCAGGAACATATTACCCAGCTGGAAATATGGTTGAACTTATGTAAAATTAAAGTAAATGAGCAAAAGTGTGTCCATCTAACCTTTACAAGAGATAATTGTTCCCCCATTCGAATTAACAATAAAAAATATTCCTCAGCATTCTCAAGTGAAATAGCTTCGTATACACCTTGATCGAAGGCTTACATGGAAACATCATATTGTCTCTAAGCTAACTCAAATGAAACTTAAGTTAACTCAAATACATTGGTTGATTGGCAGAAATTCAACCTCAGCCTAGACTGCAAACTGTTAATATACAAGTCGCTTTTGAAACCAATATGGTCCTACGGAATTCAGTTTTGGGCAGTGCTTCAACTTCCAATATAGATAGAATACAACGAAGACAGAAAAAAGTTTTACATTTGATAACATCAGCTCCATGGTACATTAAAAATTCAGATTTACATCGTGATTTAAATATGCCACTAGTGACTAAAGAAATTGAAAACTTCGCAGGCAAGTACTTAACAAAACTCGAGTCACATCCTAATCCCCTTGCTCGTAACATCTTGAATTTTACTGGACACATCCGCTTGAAAAAGAGGGACACTGCGGCTCTAATGCTCAACACTTCAGATGTAGCTCCTTGAATATACTTTTGTACTTTTATTATTTTTTTCTTTTCGCTTAGCACGACTCTTATGTATCATTAATTTACTATCACTAAGTTTATGTCCGATATTGGTCGGGCCTAATTAATTAAATTTAGATTTAAGATTTGAACACTTATTGTTAGTTCATATTTGAAGATACTATAATGGGTTCCGTCACAGCTGATTGCTCGTTTTATAGCATTTTACATCACTTCGTATATATAAATACGTACATACATACATATCTGTGGCAAAAAGGAAAAAGTGCTTAAGTCGAGATAAACTGATTTTGAGTTAATGGTACCTCCTTAATCTGAATATTTAAAATTACCCCTGGCCAAAATCTCAATTAATTTGTGTAGTTTTTCAAGAAGTTATAGCACTATGACGTAGGACTTATCTCTTTTAGACTTCTAATCTAAATTAGAATAATAGCTTAATTTAAGTCACACTTTGGTATATTTCAACTAAAATACATTATGGTGACTCATAGATGCATGGCCGAAAATGCTGTTGCCTCTGTAATTATGGGGGGTATAAATATTAAGGAATCAGATGCTCTTGATGTTCTTGGAATGAAAATACAGTGCGATGTCCGATGGACTGAACACATTTTTCAAGTTGCAAAAGAAGCATTCAAGTGCCTCGGGTTTTTAAAACGGTGCAAACTATATTTCACCCCATCCGATCTCCTTACTATTTATACCACTTATATCCGACCAAAAATAGAATACAACTCTCATGTATGGGCCGGCGCTTCAAAGTCTATTTTTGGGGCTGCTCGACCGCGTACAGGAGAGAGCGAAGAGGCTCATCGGTGACAGTAGGGTATCCAGCTCTATTGATTCATTGGGGCATCGACGCAATGTGGGGTGCATTTCCTTGTTCTATCGTTACTACAACGGAATGTGTTCTAATGAAATTAGGGAACTTGTTCCTGAAACCCGCACATTTACACGCACAACACGTGCCTCATTCAGAGCACATCCGTTTGTGGTCGATTGGCCAACGAATCGCACTACGCATTACAGAGAGAATTCCTTTTTTAGCCGCACTGTTCGTATGTGGAACCAACCACCTACGGAGGTCTTTCTTGCCACTACCAGCGTGAGAAAGTTTAAATCAAATGTTCACAGACACTACTCTCTCTATCCTCCTTCCCTATAACCTATTTTCCTAGTTTTAGCACAATGCATTGCATGAGTAGGGGTTATTCCCTGAGTGCTGGTCCTATAAAAAAAAATAAAAAATATATTACTTATAGTTAATGTGACCAGATGGTTTTTGCAAAAAGCGGGACATGATTGATCAAAAAGCGGGATTTTGAAGAAAATATCGCCAAAAAAGCGGGATTTCAAAATATATGTGTAATATACACATCCACAGTATTGTATGTACTTAGAAAACACAGTATTCAACTCAAAAGAAATGCTTTTAAATAAACAACGTTTTCGCTATTTTTTAAATTATTTTTTATAACCTAACTTAAGTTTTTATGAAATTGGCTTCTCCACTTTTTTTTAATTTATCTAAAATCGGAGAACGGCTGGACCGATTTCCAATTTTTTTTTTCTACATTCGTAACAATTTAAAGAAATAGTATTAAGGAGTGGAAAAGTGGGCGTGGCATCTCCGTTGCCCTTATAATCTGTTAAAAAAAGAAAAAGTCGGGATAAAATAAGTGGACGTGGCACCTCCCATATAATTTTTTCTAATTTTGCATCTAATGCAGCAAGAAATTTTGTGTAAGTAATGATTTTTATAATGTGTGTTGTTTTACAAAAAAAAAAACTTTGAAATGAACATGTGGGTGTGTGTGGCACCTCCCATAAAGAGAAATATTTTCTTTGGAAAACTACTATAGCGAGAACGTTGAAATTATATAAGAATAAACTCTGTTGATAATGCGCATTGTGTCTGAAAACAATTTTTAGAATTGAAAAATAATGTGTGGTACATCTCATAAAGTGCAAATTTAAGTTTGCCTTCAAAAATAATACCAGTGCACTGATCTTGTTGATTTGTCCACAGAGTATTACTGATGGTCTATAGGCTATTATTTTTTTAATATCCAAAGTTTTCACAGCGCTTTCCACATAGAAGCAACATTTATTTCAAGATATCTTGGAAGCCAAAACAGTCGAAATTTTTAAATTTTTTCGTACGCAGTTACGCCAATAACGAGAAAAGTAGTACGAAAAGTAGTCAATAATGGAGCAAAAATTGTGTCACCTCCTAAGTAAATTAAATATTAATTTTTTAATAATTTAGTATCTGCTACACACACAAACTTGAAATTCCGCCGATTGTGCCGATGCTAGAAAATAACATTTTAATAAAAATCTAATAAGAGATTGAAAGTTTCAAAACTCTAAAAAGTGGGATAAAGCGGGATAGAAATTCGAGGTGGGATGGACCGCTGAAAAGCGGGCTAATCCCGCCTAAAGCGGGGTGTCTGGTCAGGTTACTTATAGTATGTACAACGCTGTTTGATTTAAAAAAATTATGGTTAACAGATAATTTCACAATTTAACTGTTAAATAAATAAATTTCTGAAAATCGACTTGAAAGCTTAAAAGTGCTCTCCTGCAAAACAGTAAAATATGACTTAAGCACTTTTTCCGTATTGAAACAGATATGTAGAGACGCATGATGACTTTTATTAAGACAAAAAAAATTTGTTTATGATATCTACATATGTAGGTATGTATTTATGTAAGTGTAAATATTTATTAATCATAATAAATAATTACCAAATTGTTTATATAGTACACAAATTAGTATGTTAGAAAAGTTAATCAGAATTAAACTATATATTCATTTAAAATTCTCTAATACAGAAATATTCGGGCATTTACATTGTTTCAAAATCTAGTACTTACGAGATTCCGAGCTAAATCTAGTTTCTTTTTACTAGATTCCCCATACAAAACCAAATCTAATTTTTCAATAGATTTGTAGGAAATCTACTAAAAATCTAATATTTTTATTTATTTTTTACTACCCTGTACATCATAATATATATAGAAGGTGAATGAATTAGCTACGCTCTACACAAATTTCTATTAAAGGTGTGTGAATAAGCTCATTCTGCATTTTTCTCGTTAAAAATTAAGACTACATTTCAGACAAAGGATTTTGTCTCGGATACAAAATCTTAGAAAATGTCAAAAAAGGTTAGTGTAAACGATATAGATTTCGTTAAAGATTTCTAATCAAATATACTAGATTCCGAGACACTCTAAATGCAGTATAAGACTCGGATTTTTTGTTTTTTCTGTTTTTACAAAAATTAATATTATTGGTAAATGAAATACATAACCATATACATGCATACTTACGTATGTACGTATGTACCAGTGTTGCCAGAAAATCGGAAAGATTTTTTATATTCTCCAAAATGTAAGAATTTTTTCGTCATGTCGCATTATTTATGAAATAAATGCAAAGATAACGTTTTTTTGTAGTAATATTTTCTTTTTCAAAAGGGTTCAAAAATTTTATTTTCGTTAAAATCGCTTAATAATATGTTTACAGAGATGTTTGTGGTTTAAAAAGTTGGCGACACTAATATATTGTATATAATTAATATATCAGGTGGACTCAAGCCTGCAACAACAAAATCTGCCTAGTACTTTATTGCAAGGAAAATTGACAAATCAAACTTCCTACAAATTTTATTGAAACTAAATTTGACAAGCCAAACTTCCTAAACAAAGAAGCTGTTAACTTAGCACCACCTGATTCATGAATTACATACATATGTATGTTAATTTTAAAATAACCGGTTTTTGTACCTGAATTGAATTTATCCTTTAAAATTACTGTTTGGTACTTAAAAAAGTATACAGACTGTTTATGTTTTTACTACCGAAACTAACCAAAAGCAACAGCAAATCAAATTCAAACTTTTGAAATCGTCGACGGTTGAAAGTACTGCGCAATTGTTCATACATCGTTTGCTGCTTCTGCTTCGACTGCGGCTATTGTTGATTTTCACAAGCACAAGCAAAAGCATTGGTTGATTTTAAACAGTTGGAAAAAGCCAAAGCAGTGAAAAGTAAAAATCTTGCGACTTTTGCTAGTTCGACTTAAGTTTTTTAAACACTTATGAGAACGATTGCTCAATTTGTTTTTTGTATTGAGTACTTTGTACAAACATGCAAAACAAAAACCATGAGAACGATTGTTTAATTTGTTTTTGTTTTGATTTTTCGGGCTAGAGTTAGACCGTTTTCAGTCACTCAAAACGCGAAGAAAAATTTTGGCCCCAAACTAAAACACGCGCAAATCTAGCACTCTTTGCAATTATCTTTCAGCCATTTTAGCCCCTTTTTATTTTTTGCTCGATATGGCTACATTTTAATCTTTGTGAACTTTTGTTTTCTTTAATCTAGCAATATGGACTTTTACTCATTTTATTTTGCTAGTTTGCTTTACCAATTTAAAAAACAAGAAGAATATAAAATAATCTTACATTTCTTCAAAATTTTTTTGTGCTTTGAAATATATTCAGTATAGCCTAAAAACAAGTAATGTATATATTTTTGGAAGACCGAGAAATCAAAATTTTATTTAATAACGACGAATCTTAAATGTATGTACTTATGTTAACATACATACATTTATATATAAACGACTATTATATATCGTCGTTGTTTTAACTAACGGACCTAACTGACACTTTTTTGAAAAATGAGTTAAGTGCTTTACTAGACTTTATAAGTCATAACACACATTGTCTACAATTTTCATGACTGTAAGAATTACTGTTGTGCTTATATAAGCAAAAAGATTTCAGACGCAGCCATAAGAATGAATGAATGTATACAACAACCATAAAAGCTGCTCTCCTGTTAAATTTTCAAAATGTTAATTAAATCAGCGACGATATGTACATACATACTATTTAATCAACGTACATACGTATGTACCTTATTGTAATGTGAAATATAAATGAAATGTGTACCTTATTGTAATATCTCAAGCTATGTACATACATATGTGTTGATCTCATGTTAGTGATCTATTTTCTAATAAATTACACTACAAAAATCTGCTTGTTGTTTTGATTTCCAATCTTTTCGCGTTTACTGGAAAAATTTTACTTTATTTTGCGCTAAACGTATATTTTTTCCAATTTAGCCCTTTTTAGCCCTATTTTAAAACACACAAAGCTGTGTGCACGTATACATTTTTATGCCAGATGAATTAGTCTCGTGTGTTCCAAAAAGAACAAAAATTGTGCGGCTTAAAAATTAGTCTCGTGTGTGAAAAGCCAATGAGAACGATTGCTCAATTTGTTTTTGTTTTTTTAATTTGTTTGTTTTTTATTTTTCTGTAAGAAATATCTTAGTATATATGATGGTAGGTTATATCAAATCAGAGAACACCGTCGACCGTCTGTAAGCCGACTAACAGCCGCCACCACAAAGAATACATTAATTTAATCGTACGCCGCTAGAAGAGAAAATAATGGGAAATAAATGGAAACGTTTTGAAATATTTGCAGAAAATTTGATATCATCATATAATATAATTTTGCTGCATCACACATAAAATTTGTTTTATATGACTAAGTAGCAAAGCTATAACCGGGTGTCCTAAGACACCTCTCTTCTTTTTTTTATACATATTTTTTTTATTAGAATAATTTATCAATGTAAGTAAAAGTATATTACCTTGAAATATTTTTGATCCTCAAATAATGAAATCTGTCCCCTTCTTCTAGCAATAACAAATTAATAAGATTAGCTTTTTGCTCTCTAGTAAAGTATGGGCCCACTACATTATCACCATCTAAGCCAAATACATTTATACTTATTTCAGGGTTGTTGCTTTCAAAAACTTTAATTTTGTTGGTTCATAGCGGAAAGTTCAAGGTTTTAAAATTTAAAACAATGTTATTCTCCAGTGTTATAACTTCATCTTCTATATTTTCAATGTTATACTAGTATGATGAACATCTGTCTGAAAGGTAAGTGATAGGACAAAATTCTGATATTAACACCCACTTAAAGCAGTGTTCATCACGATTTTTTATGTTAATACAAGCGTCTATTTTAAATATTGATGGTGGTAGAGGTATGTACTGTGATCCCTTTATACATTTATGCTTATTAATATTAATTTCTAGATGAGATATTTCTATTAAGGTCCATCCACTATCCTACTCTTGAAATTCATCTTTCTTATAATAATATCGCACTGCTGTTGGTAAAGATGTATAATAGCATCTATTATCGATGATTCATTAAGAATAACCATCTGCGTTTGATGCGATTTTACATCAACGGTGCAAGAGTCTTCATCTTCTTTTATTAATATATACGCACAAAAGAGTTCACAATTAAATTTTATAGTTGAATGTTCTTGAATATTACTCTGTAATAACCTTATCACTTTTTCATTAATTTCATTAAAAAAGTTTTCTGGTATCAAATTGTCTTTATTTTTATTTTCTAAAATATATAACGATATCCGGTATTTGAAGCAAGATTTAATACTTCGCACATCATTGTCAACTACTTCTGCACTCTTCAACTTGTGAGTATTTGTTCTTAAGGCTGGTACTCTGTTCGAAGTTGTGAACATTTTTCAGCAACATTGATTATTTCGCGTGAAAAAATTGACATGTATTAAATGTAGCCCAACTTGCGGTTTTTTTTAATAAATTTCTCGCTTTTAATGCTTGAAAGTATGCAACATTGTCAAAATTCCATGCGAAAAAAGTACTGATAATGTTAGAGCTGGGTCCAACTCGTTCATTCGTTCATTTTTGCCACAAACCTGTGATCAAACCCATGTAATTTAAATGGGTTTGATCAAAGGTTTGTGGCAAAAATGAACGAATGAACGAGTTGGACCCAGCTCTAGATAATGTTGTTCCGCAGCGAAACTAAAATGATGCCAGAGTTATTTTGCATGGAAAAACATGTTGCCAGATAGATTTTACGTGTTTTTCGCAATAAGAACAGAGTACTACTTTTGCAAATTTATTTCTCAAATATTTCATACCAAATACTTTTACATGTAGTTTGACAGCGTTTCGCACGAAATTGTGAACAGAGTACCAGGCTTTAGGTGGTAATACTACATTATTGTTTTAATTTCTTTTTTGCACAACTCACAATAAATGTTCTCTTTATTATCATTTATAGAATGACCTACTAAGTGTGTATGTCGCTGGAACTCCGATAGGATTGAAAAACGTATACAACAGGTTTAACATTTGAATGATGACGATGGTCCTTCATGTTGCAACCTGATATATTTTCTAAAATTTTTATTAAAAGAAAATATTTTTCCGCAAAACTCGCACACAAAACTTGCCATATCTTTTTTCCTTTTTATATGTTATTACAAACGTAGTTATTAAAACAATGATGTTTGTTTATTAGTTTTACTATAAATTGGTGTATGTATATATGTATTGAATAGCCGTATTGTAGTGACCACAGTTGATAATTATTTTTAATTTTATTATAAAATAATAATTTAATAATTTAATGTGTATTGTTCAAAGTTTTAACAATTAATAATAATAAATTTGAAATACAAAATTTATTTATATTTAAAAAACAAGGAATACTTAATTTCTAAATTATATGTATATTAAATTTAACTACCTACAATACTCCCCTTCCGGAAAATTGACATCCAGTAAATTGAATGTAACTTTTTTTTTGTTTCTGTATGATGTATTGTCACAAGTTTTTTCTACAAAAGCAGGTTTCAGTCTATCTATTGCAATAGTTCTAATATTGTCTTCAATCTCCAATTTAAAATATTTTTTATCTCTTTCAATAATTTTATACGGTCCTTCATACGGATGCTGTAGCGACCGTTTCTGTTCAACCCTCACAAATGCATATTTGCAACTAGAAAGATCTTTAGGTACATAACAAGTTGTATTTTTTTCTTTATGATGAGATAAATTTGAACAAATAGTTTTAAAATATTCTTTTAATTTAGAGACAAACTCCGTAGAAGTTTCCTTATTGTTCGGAACTACGATCTCTCCTGGTAAACGTAAATTTTGTCCGTAGACCATCTCTGCAGGAGTAGACTTTAGATCCTCCTTGAAAGTACATCTTAATCCAAGTAGTGCTATTGGAAGAATATCATACCAACATTCTGAACGACTATTAGCTATTATTGCTGATTTTAATTGTCTATGAAACCGCTCAACCATTCCATTAGCCTGGGGATGATATGTCGAAGTACTAATTTTGTGAATACCCAAAAATTTTGTGAGTTCGAAAAAAATTTTTGACATTAATTGTGTGCCTTGATCACTTGTAATTTTTAACGGTACTCCGAATCTACTAAAAAAATTACTGACCAGCTTTTGGGCAATAGTTGCTGCTGTGATATCTATTAATGGGTATGCTTCTGGCCATCGTGTAAATCTATCAATTACAGTTAAAATGTACCTATGTCTCCTAGATGTTGGTAGAGGTCCGACTATATCTACATGAACATGTTCAAACCTTCCATTAGGAATCTCTATTTTTGACACCGGAGTCTTAATATGTCTATAAACCTTAGATTTTTGACAACTAATGCATTCCTTTGACCATTTATTAAGATCCGTGTTCATCTTTGGCCAAAAATAACGATAGCAAATCATTCGTCTGGTTGCTCTTATACCGGGATGTGAAATAGAATGTAATTTTTCAAATACGACTTTACGTAAAAGTTCAGGAACAAAAGGTCTTGGATGATGTGCAGAAATTTCACACCAAATTTCAAAATTGAAACAATGAATTTTAATAAGCTTTAAGTTGATATGAGCGTTTTTATTTTCAACCAAGCCTTTAAGTTCTTTATCTTTTTGTTGCTCGACAAATAATAACTTCATGTTCAAATCTGTATTAACTAAAGTATTTACTTCAAAATTCCTCGACAAAGTGTCCGCTACTATATTTGAATCACCATTAATATATTGAATATCATCTGTAAACTGTGATATATATTCAAGATGTCTAGTTTGTCTGGGACTTCTTTCAGTTTTTGAATTTAAAGCAAAAATCAGTGGTTTATGATCTGTGTAAATAGTGAAATGTCTACCCTCTAACATATGACGGAAATGCTTAATATTAAGAAAAATGGCTAACAATTCTCTATCAAAAGTACTGTACTTTGACTGAGATAGTGATAGTTTCTTTGAAAAGAATGATAATGGTTCCACTCTATCATCATATCTTTGCTGCAGAACTCCTCCAACAGCATATTGTGACGCATCAACTGTCAAAGTTAATTTTGCATTTTCATCAAAATGATTCAGCAAAACTCGAGAAACGAAACTTTCTTTTATATTGTCAAAAGCTTTTCGAGACTCATTACTCCAATCTAAAATCTTGTTTTTCTTTTTTAAAGCATTAGTTATCATTGTATGAATAGGACTCGATAACTCTGCCAACTTTGGAATGTACCTATGGTAGTAATTTACCATTCCTATAAATTTTTGCATTTGTTTTACTGAAACAGGTAACTCAAACTTTCGTATAGCTACAATTTTCTCCTCTGATGGTCTTATACCATCTTTAGAAACATTATGACTAAGAAACTCTATATTTGATACCCCAAAAATACATTTCCCTATTTTAATGTTTAATCCATATTCGTCTAATCGGTCAAAAACTGTTTTAAGATGTATCATATGTTCTTCTTCGCTTTCACTTGCGATGAGAACGTCATCAATATATACGAAAACAAAATCAAGTTCTTTAAACACTTCATTTATGAATCTTTGAAAAGTCTGTGCTGCATTTCTTAATCCGAATGGCATACGAATAAACTCAAACATCCCAAATGGAGTAGTGATTGCCGTCTTGTATATGTCTTCTTCTGCCATTGGAATCTGGTGATAAGCACGGACTAAATCTATTTTAGAAAAAACACACTTGTTCCTCATGTTAATATTAAAGTCTTGAATATTTGGAAGTGGATATCTATCTGGAATAGTAATAAAATTTAATCTCCTGTAATCACCACAAGGGCGCCAATCATTTTGGTCTTTCTTAGAAACTAAATGCAATGCTGAAGCTGCACATGAATTCGACGGTCTACAGACACCAGATTTTAAAAGAAATTCAAACTCAGTTTTAGCAGCTTTAAATTTAATTGGATCTAAACGTCTGGGCTTAGTAAAAGGTAAAACTCCACTAGTTATAATTCTATGTACAGTAGAATGCCGAACAGGTTTTGTGTAATTAAGTTCTGATGTTAATGAAGGATATTGTTTTAGTAATTTGGTGTACTTATTTTCGATTAAAAATAATTTTGGTAGCGATATCTCACAAAAATCTGAAAACGTGTTACTTGACAACTTAGTGAGTGGATCAATTAAGGACTTGTTCTTAATGTCTATTAATAATCCATATTTATGAAGAAAATCGGCACCTATTATAGGCTTATTTATATTAGCAATAATGAACACAAATGGAAAATCGCGACGTAATCCTAAATCTATATTAAGCATTTGTTTTCCATATGTAGAAATAGAAGTGCCGTTTGCTGCAGTTAACATAACATCTGAAATTTTATTACTTTTACCAAATTTTGAAAATGGTAAAACTGATATATCTGCACCACTGTCAATCAAAAATTTTAATTTGTTGGTCCTATCAAATATAAATAAACGACGTGTTGACAATTGTAACTTCCCATTGTCTGTCGTCTCGACAATGGGGTTGCTTAGTTTTTTTCATTTTCATTCTGACAAGAATATGAACAAGGCTGCTCGCAGTTTCTTGCCCGACTTCCATATCTGTAATGGAATCTACATAACCAATTTCGACTATTAGATCTTACTCGTGACCTAGATCTATTTTTCGTGAAATTGCGAAACCGAGGTTGGTAAGGTTCTTCATCCAATTGTCTCTTAATTGCTGAAACTTCTAAAGAAAGTGTTTTAAAATGCTCGACAAGTGTTGTAGTGGCACTAGAAAGACCCTCGATAATTTTTCCAAAATCGGAATTATTTAAACTTTTAGAATCAGAAGATGAAGTCTTTAGATAGTTAATCTCACCGTTGTACAAAACCTCCCACAAATTGTCTGCCAACTTTATTAATTCATTAATATCGGATAAATTGGATCCTGTCAAAGCTACATTTAAATTCCTTGGTAGTTTTCTTAACCAAATCTTTCCTAATATGTCTGCACTGAAATTAGATCCTGCTAATAAAGCTAATGACCGATAAAACTCTGATGGTCTACGGTCTCCCATTTCCGAATCAGATAGAATTTTATCTAACTTCTTATTTTCGCTTAGAGAATGTCTCTCAATTAAAATATTTTTAAGGTGATTATAAGAATTCTCTGAAGGAGGATTTCTTATTACGTCAAGGACAGTTACAATAACATCTTGAGGCAAAGCTGTTACAATGTGTTCATATTTTGTGCGACTTTGGGTTATACCCCTTGTTCCAAATTGCATTTCAGCATGTATGAACCATGCTTCTGGACAATTTGTCCAAAACTGAGGTAGTTTAACCGTTGCAGCAGAAATTTCAATATTATTTGGTTGCAAATTAGAACGTGAAGTAAGATTAGAACAACTCAAAGATTGATTATCTGTTTGAGAAGTAGTATTATCTATACTATTTTCCGAGTTATTAGCTCGAGTAGGTGAACGTATCATTTTCCAGAAAAGAAGTTTACAATATTTAAAAAGAAATAAGTTATGAATTTATAGTTCAAATTACTAATAATAAAAAAAAATTATATATATATGTATGTATATAGATAATTAGCAGATGTGTAAAAACTAATATAAATGTGCATTTGAACAGCTTAAAAATGTGTATTAGAATTTTTTTTTTTTTTTTTAACTATTTAATTCTTGATTATGATAATTTATTAGAATACAAATTACAGCAAGTTATCTTGGCGTCTTTCTGAGATTCTTCAAAACGAGTGATATAAAATAGCACTTACAGTAAATAAATGTTGTTATCTTTCTTAAGATCCCATATGATAGCTTCCTTCTAGGCTCTTGAAATTTAAAATTTTGCGAACTCCAACATTTGTTCCTTTAATCAATTTCAGATTCAGCAAATATATGTTGTTATCGTATTTAAAATCTTGGATAGTAGCTTCCTTTTAGACGCTTAAAATTTAAAAGTATCCGGACTTAAAAATTTGTCCTTCTAATGAGCTTTAGGATAGCAATTATATTTAACTGAAACACGATCACAAATTCTTGTTCACAGGATCGCCAATTGTAGTGACCACAGTTGATAATTATTTTTAATTTTATTATAAAATAATAATTTAATAATTTAATGTGTATTGTTCAAAGTTTTAACAATTAATAATAATAAATTTGAAATACAAAATTTATTTATATTTAAAAAACAAGGAATACTTAATTTCTAAATTATATGTATATTAAATTTAACTACCTACACGTATGATCTAACTTTTAAAATGCCTATGTTCGAACACAATATAACTTACTGACCCTATGTTTGATTGCAAAAGTTTGTTCATGGTATTAACACTTATCATCAGCTGCTGAATTGAGATCATCTGATATGTATTCGCCTACAAAATTAATGTTTCGATTCTTCGAACATGTCATCGTTTTTTATTTCCTCATCAGTGTTGTCAGATTTATTTTGGGCCTTGTCGCCAAATGACTTGTCGAATACCGCCAAATATCGCCAATATAATAAAACATTAAATTATAGCTACAAAAATATTTTTTCATTTTGTAATTATATTACATATATTGTTAAATTTTAAATTCAGCAGGTAACGTCTATCGTAAAACATAAAAATTATACTATATAAGAAAAATTAAGAAAAGTGTTTACATTAACATATAAATAGTGGAATACAAAAAATAATTAAAAATAACTTATTCCAAAAGATCAATCCGAATAGGATAAATTGAACTTGAACACCAAGTAAAAATTATTATACATATAAATCTTGTGATAAAACTGAAGTAACATTTACTTAAATGTGTATTTAAGTACACATATCATGTCCTTAAAGTGGTAAGTACCATCAGAATCGTTGTATTCATACACTCTAGTGCCAGCCATACACTACACAAGTTCACTGCACACGTCTGGCACTGCACAGTGCGTCTGTGTAGTGTATGCGGGTGGTTGTGCTATTTACGTAGTGACCTGACTAAATATCAAAACGATTTTGATATTTCGTCAAGTTTGTAAAACTGTACAGTGAACTTGTGTAGTACATGATGCAAACGCTCAGTTGTGTCGTGATTTTTTAAGAGTTCAAAACTAGAAATGAGCACCGAAAAAATATTTTGGTCCTAGAATTATACAAAGAATCGCCTGCATTATGGAGCATTAAAATAAAACCTGCACAGTTTACTTGTATAGTGTGTGTCACAAGCTTATTTTACTAAGTGCCAGACTTGAGCACTGAACTTGTGTAGTGTATGGCTGGCATAGGCGAGAACTCGTGCAGGCTTTTTGGTGCTTCATTATCAAAATGTTGGTTCTAATTAATAAAAGAAAGTTTTCCCCACTGTGTTTTATAAACACCAAATGAGATTTTGTGGGCCATATTTTTTAAACTTCGTGAAGTTTAGAAAATTTTGTTTAAGATAAAGAGTCACATTTAGAATTTCATGCACGAAATATTTTATGTTGTAGAAAAAATTCTTTACAAAAAAAATTTCATGTTTTTAACATTATTCTATTTTATTGAAATCGTAAAAATATCGCCAAGGAGTTCAAATATCGCCAAGTAAATCGCCATTTGAAAATTTTCATCGCCAAAAATAAATTTTCGTCGCCACGTTTTGCGAGATATCGCCATATCTGACAACACTGTTCCTCATAGTTATTATGATTGTATGCAACTTTGTTCATGCTCATAAACACACATGTTAGTTTATGTTCATGTTCAAGCTCATACTTGCTCGCTGGTGTTTATATTTCATACATGTTTACTCATCGTTGCTTCAATACAATGAACAAAGTCGAGTATTCGAGTATTATGCAATAACCAAATCGATCATCTTCAAACCAGACTTACAAGCCGAGGCCTTTTGATCGGCGGCGGCGGCGCAGTCATCTTTGATCGGCGGCGGCGGCGTTTACAACAGTGTCCCGGCGGCGGCTAATATGTCGGCTTGTCGAACATGAAACCACAGAATATATTTTGTGCATGAAACTTTTGTTTGTGTAGTTGCGATTGCCACTGGTGAATTCAGAAGTACTGTTGCATCGTTTACAATTACATATATTTGAAAAGGCAATTTCAAATTAAATTTCTCAAAAGAAAAACATTTACAAATAACAATATTTTAATTTTGAAAAATTTTCTTTTCAAATACAACTTTAAACGGTAGAACAAAGCCAGTAAATTGAGCAAATATGTATTATTTTATTCAAAACATTGGAAAATTAAGACTAAAATATTCAAGCGAACTTTGGCTACGGCCGCAAATCTGATGTTTTTCCATCGTCCAAACTCTTTTAAAGATATAATAAAAATATTTATTTGTTTTTCTCTTGTATATTTATATAGTATATCTATTTTTTACATAAAATTGATATATTAATTAGTTTCAAGGAAAGAAGTACTAAAAAATATAGGTAAATGTACTTGTAAGTTCAAAACTTTACACTGTATAAATAAGCATATGTACATATGTATGCATATAAAACAAATTCAAATAAAAAACATTATTTAGTGTGAGAAAAGTTGAAGCATTTTTAATCTTTATTAATGAATTCCATGTTTGTTTATGTTGTCATGTTTGTTTATGTTGTCATGTTTGTTTATGTTGTCATGTTTGTTTATGGTCGTGTCAACCATTTCATACAAAAGATTTTGTCGACTAGTCGTTACGAGTTCTTTACGAATTCGAAACATTTGGTTTGATGGGTTGTTACATATATGTATATGCATGTATGTAGCTTTTTAGAATATTTAACAGAAAGATATTTCTTTGAAGCAAATTTAAATTTGCTTACTAATATTGATGTACGATAAGTTGCTTAAAAGTGTTCGAAAAATAATTGTGTGAGTTTTTTTTTAGTATTTATATATTACAATTTGGTGAATTTGGTAGTATTTATATATTACAAAATTATCATGTATAAAAAGTTGTTTTTTTACCGTAACAGAAAGAGACTTGAATATTTTTTACATTGATGCAAAAAGATACAAAAAATATGAAAATAGTACTTTTAAATGCATACCTATTAAAAAACATGGTCACACACATGGAGAAACTCAACGGCGCAGCTGGTGATATCGGCGGCTTTGCTTGAGCCGGCTCAGCTTTCGAGCCGCTTTAAGGTCGGCGGCCGCGCGGCTTGAAGAAATTGATCGGCGGCTGCGGAGTTTAGAAATTGAGCCGATTAGCTTGTAACTCTGCTTCAAACCAGCTTTTTCTTTGGTTCATGTAGCTGTCAAGTACATATGTATGTATAAGTGCATTTAGACACAAAAATTAATTTCACAATGAGGTAGTTTACACGGGCATAATTATGCTGGCACAACATGCCAGTTTGTCGGCAAATTCGGTGAAGAGGGTGGTTTTGTATTTGTCATATTTTTTCAACCAGCTTCAACCCCGCATTAGCAGCACAAAACCAATACATATACACATGCGAAATCACAGGTTCGGCATTTTTTTTTGCAGACCGTATTTAGTTTTTAGTTGACCATCGTCGTGTAAACATGAATTTTAAAGAAGAAGGGGGTTGGTCACGCCAACAAACTTTAAAACTAATAAGTGAATTTAAAGAACGCGAGTTTTTATATAAAGTGACACATCCAGACTATTTGAAAGCTAACAAAAAAAAGAAGCGCTGTAACTGCTGCTGACATAAATGCAAATTTCTCAAGAAAAAAAAAAAGATAAGAGCAGCAACTAGAAGCGGAATGTCTGCTGAAGATGTATGTATATATTTCAAAGCTATGGTGCTTTAATGAACTTAAATTTTTATTGGATGCAAACTATGAAATTCGTGGCCAATCTAATTTGGAGTTTAATACGGTGAGTAAACTTTGTATTTCTTTTTATTTTATTATTCGTAGTAAAATAAAACAAACACAAATAATAATAATAATATTTTAATGTTCTTTTTTGTATTTTTTAAGTTTGAAGATTCATTTTTTGAAAGTGAATGCAGTCAGAGCTCAAAAAAGGTACGTTATTGTTTATGTATGTATTTTAATTTTTTTCTAACAAAAACAAAACACTCTCAGGCTAAGCGATCGAGATTGGATGAGGTTGCTGCGTTCGGCAATCCGCTAACAAATCTATGGAACTTGTAACCAGCTTTATTGAAAAACGATCTGCAGTAGAAGAAACCAAAGAAGAATTTTTTTCCAAAATGTTATGCTGCGAACTGAAAGAACTCAAGTTGACAGAGTCCTACGAAAAAAGATTATCTTGGCAGTTACCACGTGAAGCAACGCAAACATTTTCTGATCCTTGTACTTCAAAAAGATCTTCACTACAGTCGTCGAGTCTGCATTCATCAGTGTCATCTATAGACGAATATAACAACGATTCCCTACACAATGAAACATTGATGGTGATGGAATCAATGGGCATTGAGTCATTGGACAATGAAACGTTTGAGGGAGGTGGTGACGATTTTATTGGGGACGTTGAACTCAACAATAATATTGCTGAAAGGGTTGAAATCCAATCTGGGGAAATCCAAATTGGGGAAAAACGACATTTTGCAGCAGGCATTCCAGTCAATTTTCGATTAATCTGACTGATTTTATATTAAGTCCTTCTTTTATCTAATTTTTTAACATTTTTACATTTTGTTCACCTTGGGTTAACTTCTTCAGGATATTTCTTATTTTTTTGTGATATTTAATTTTTTATTTTGCCTTTTCTCTTTTGAATTACAAAAATAGTTTTTATAAAACAACAAATAATAAGAAATATCCTGAAGAAGTTATCCCAAGGTGAACGAAATGTAGAACTAATAAATAAAAATATAAACAGACCTAAAGTTCAAACAAATTGTTTAATTGAACTTTTTTTTAAGTTTAATAGTTTTTATGTTTCATTGAAGTTATTTCAAAAATTTTTACTTACTTCCTTGTTTTTTCGTGTTGAATAAATCATATGGAAATAACATGAACGTGATTTTATTTAACTCTTATAAAAAGAAGTTACAAAATATAATTATGGATAGTGTAACTACTTAGAACTATAAACATACATTCACATCAATTCATAAAAGATATTACAAAAATTTTTTTCATTTTAATTTTTAGTAAATATATATGGATTTATTAAAAAAAAATATTTACTGCCTTATTTTAAAAAAAGATTTGATGATTATTCAAAGCTCAATTAACGTATTTTGTATGCAAATACTTCAATAAAAAGTTAAATAAGCATTAAATATTTTTTATGAATAAGGCAGTTTATTATTAAATAAATACACACGGACTGGACAGAATAGGTTCGATAGTACTACCAAAGGGTAGTAAAACCCTATACTCAGTTTGGCGATTTTAGTGATCAACTTTTTTTATGGGCCTCCAAAGATTTAGAAAATCTGTGCGCCCTAAGAAAATGGTGTCTTCAGTTTTTGGCTAACACATTATTCGGAATTAGTGATAGCTCTAAACTATATATGGTAATAATGCAGCTCAGAGTATACCGAACAAATCTTGATAACATCTTATACCCAAAAAATAGTTATTTCGTGCCCTTTTTTGTTGCAAAAATGAAGTAAAAAATTTGTTTTCACTTTTAAGAATAATTTCTAGGAACTGTTCAGCATTATAGTAGCTACAACTTTGCGAAATATTGTTAGCAAAAAAGTAGGAGTCCCCGTAAGTTATTCAGAAGCAAGTGGAAATATTTTTTCCTTAATTTTTGCAACAAAAAAGTGCACGAAATAACTATTTTTTGGGTATAAGATGTTAACAAGATTTGTTCGGTATACTCTGAGCTGCATTATTACCATACAATGTTTAGAGCTATTACTAAGTCCGAATAATGTGTTAGCCAAAAACTGAAGACAACATTGTGCAGATTTTGCTCACCGTTACAGAGTATTACGAAAGTTCTCAGAAATTATCACAATTTACTTAAAAAACTACAATAGTTCTAACAGAATCACAAAAGGAATTGTCACACTTGGAAAACATTCGCCCAAGGAAGCATAACCACTTAATACTAATGAACAACTATTTGATTTAGACAAGTATTTATTACGTTTATCACTTTGTAATAATGTTGGATTCTATGATATTGTTATGTATATATATTGATATTATATATGATATGTGATATGATATTGTTATATATGAAACGTATGATGATGAAAACGTATTCTTGGGCTAATGTTTTCCAAGTGTAACCGTATCTTAAGTATACAAACGCAATTAAGAATTTACATATTTTTCACATTGAATTTTAAAATTTTCCTCATTGCAAAAATATTCAGTACATTCACTCCTTATACTTTCATAATCTCTTTTTGGTTTAGTTGTTAACGTATTTTGTGATCCAGTTCCCATATTCGCAATAATTAAATCTGCATTGTCCATATATCTTTCCGTATTTTTCAGTAAAAAATTGTGGAGTACACAACATGCTTTTACTATAATAGTTGTGTTTACTTCGTCATATTGAATTTTAGTTTGTAGTATGCGAAAACGGTTCGACAAAATACCAAAAGCTCTCTCAATATTTTGCCTAGCACGGCTTAATCTTGCATTAAAAATAATTTCCTCTTTAGTCAAACTTGGCTTACTATAGGGCGTCAACATATGTTTTCCATTTGGGAAAGCATTATCGGCCACTATAACGTACGGTGGTGTCCTCTTGTCGCCAATGACTTTAGGCTCTGGGAAATTATTATCGTTATCCAATATATACATTAAATCCGAACGATCTAAGACACCACCATCGGAAATTCGTCCATTACACCCCACGTCGATAAACAAAAACTTACAATGTGCATCTGCCAAGGCCAACAACACAATACTTGTAAATCCTTTATAGTTGTAAAATAAATTCGCTGACTTCTTCTTTGGCTTGAATGCGATATGCTTCCCATCAAGAGCACCTAGGCACAAGGGAAATTGCCACCACATTTTAAATTCGTTGGCCACTTGCAGCCATTTTTCTTTGGAGTCAGGGAACTTTAAATTTAAATATAATAAACAAAAGAAAATTTCAGTAATCATTAAAATTTTTTTCAGTAAATAGCAAAAATTTTTCGTTACTGAAATTACTAAAAAACCTTTACTGGGTATTGAACGGAATTTTAAATTATGAGTAACGACATAAATATATAGGTACGTACCTGTAAAAATTTATTTTTAATTTTTCGGCAAATTGCATTACATACTTCTATAACAGCAAAGATTAAATACGGTGCAGATAGTTTACTATTTTCGGCAATTTCCTTAAAAGTTTCTCCTGTGGATAAGAATCTTAAAGTTACAGCCAATTTTTCTTCAGCCGGAATATATTTCCTCATGGGCGTATCAATCCGTTCCATATCTGATTTTACAAATTTCAATATTTCTGAAAAACACCTCTGATCCATTCTCATGAAAGAAGTATGCGCTTCCACATCATGAAACAAATTATATTCTTTGAGGAGGAACTGGATATTACCACCAGAATCTCGAGACTCCCTTAATGGCTTGACCCAAAAGGATCTGCTTGTCTTTTGTTTCTCGATTCCAGAATTAATGCCGCAGCTTCCAAAGGCTCTTGAATTCCTCCTAAAATAATTGCCACTTCTTCAATATTTTTTATCGCCATATTTCCTCCGATTATGTTTCGAAACGTGTATAACGAAAGCCAAACATCAAATGAATAAAAAAACACTAACACACACAAAGCTGTGTATACATTTTATATCAGATGAGTTAGTCCCGTGTAATTTGGAAAAGAACAAAAATTGTGCGGCTTAAAAATTGTTCTCGTGTAAAGTACCTCAATGAAAATAATTCATTCTCAAACACACACACCCATACACACATACACGCAACTGAAATCAATACTAAAAATTTTATTTCACAACATTCCTATTGAAAATTGAATTTTACCAAATTCGTATTGAAAAATTAATTTCACAACGAAAGTAATACAGTTTCACTCACTTACACATAGAACTGAAATCATCAATCAAATGCGAATGGTGAAAATGTAGTGATTTACTAGTGACATTGTCAGTAGTAATACTCACCAGGTGTACCCCAGCCAATGTAATCGCCTATTGACATTTAACATTAGCTTGTCATTGAAAATCCACCAGTAGACCTTAGCACTATTCTTTTACTACCATATGGAGGCATTAGCACCAAAGATTCAGTAGTACATTTTAGTGACCCTCATCCACAATTTCATAATGTTAGGGCAACAAACTTAAACACATACATATATACATGTGTATTTTAACAGAATTGCACAACATAATAAAAATAAAACCAAACTATTGACGCGTTCATTGACAATGTCTCTAAGGTATCTCTACTCGCGCATAAAAGGAAAGTTGTCGACATTTCAACTAGTGCAATTGTCGCTATAGAAAATAGTGTTGACATAGAGACATATGGTTCTTGGCTGACTAGAGGGTATTGAGTCTTTAATTCTACAACGAAAGTAATACAGTCTCACTCACATACAACTGAAATCAGAGATGGATAGTAAAACAGAAAGAAAAACAGGACTGTCAGCAGTGTTGCCATAACATGTAAGAGGAAAAGCGCTAGATTGCAGAAATAAAAGTGCTAAAATGTTCTACAGCAGACACAACAAAGTGCTAAAATCAGTTAAATTATACTGTGTTATATGTTGGCAAAATTATATAGTATTTTGTTAAGTTTTTTACTGTGAGAAAAATTTCGCCATATTTTTTGAAAGATTTGTTTCAATCATTCCATAGTATAGGTATCAATAATATCGATGGTGTTGCGTAAATTGTGCGAGATTTCACCTTTTTAAGTAATCCAAACGACGTGAACAATAACATATTCAATAATATTGTATGTATAGGCCGCTTGCGAATGGAATACCAAAAAGAAAAAAGTTTTAAGAGTTGTTAATAGAGTAGCTGAGTAAAACTATATTTAATTTCTACATAGATAAATCAGATGAACCTATTTAAAACAGAATCGTATAACCGACAACTAAAGTCTTGGGCTCACTTTAGCTTTGACTGGGCTTTTTGTCAAGCTGATAACCTTATTAACACTATAAGCTCTTAAAAAGAATAAAACTTAAAACAAGTTTTGGTAATTTAGTATTTCAAATGGTGTACTTTAATATATTTGTACCCATATGTGTATCCCAGAGCGGTTTAGTTATATGACTTCTGTCATACTAAACACTTAATGAAGATAAATAAATTTGATAAACATATAATATTAATTGGCTCGCAAATTATTTTAAGGAATTATCTATTAAAAATATATAAATAGAATGAAATAAAAAAGTGCAAAAAATGCAAAATAGTTTCAAAAATTGATAAACCAGCACTTAGCATTTAAAAATCTTTAGTGCTAAACGAAGAAAAAAAGTGCTAAATCTAGAACTAAAAGTGCTAAAATGGCAAACATGGCTGTCAGACTTAAATTGTTGCTACCTTATGAAGAAAAATCATACTGAAGGTATTCGTACTCCCATCCAGGTATGCTCCATCATTTGTACTGAAAAAGTGGTCACGAACCGTTCTAAACATACTACTAATGCATTGGGAATTATTTCAGTTTTTCTTGTTGCGACTTATTTCATATGAAATAACTCCCAACGAAAAATCTTTTGGGACTTATTTCATTTTATTCTGCCATTTGGAATTATTTCGCTTCTCGATTGGGAGTTATTTAATTTTTAATTGGGAGTTATTTCATTTTTATTTGGGAGTGATTTCATGACAAGAGAAATGCCACTGATGCAAAAGAACCTTAAATAGAAATAAATAAGAAAATAGAAATAAGTCCCCAAAAACAAAATGAAATAAGTCCCCAAATTTTTGGGTCTTATTTCATATGAAATATGTCCCCGATTTTAAAAATTTGCAACCCATTCGAAATTGTATTTGCCATTACTTCCACGTCACGTGAGTGTCAAGCATATTTTTAGATGCTTGCATGAAAGAAGTACAATATTTGGAGCCTTGTCCTTACAAATTACATGCAAATATTTCTCTAAAATCGCGAGCTCTAAAACCTTATCTGACGATTCTACTTCTGTAGAGTCTTCTTTTGCATCGTCTTGTCTATGGACGAAAAAAGACGCTGTTGTGATTCTTTAAAACAATTATTATTTATTGTCCATGCTAGAAGGTTCGTGTATTTATTTGTTCTAAATATTATATCCAACACATATAATAATTTAAGTTTATTTTTATTTTTTAAAAACATGGTAATAATATTTTAATTTTTCATTATCAAAGACAACAACCATTTTTGGAGAAAATAATTTAGAGAATTAAAAACAAAGAACTCAAAAAAAATCTCAAACAAAAACGTCCTAAATCTTCTTACTGAATTTCTACAAGCCAGTCCGACGACTCGTCTAGAAAATTTGTATGAAAATCACTCGAAGAAATGAGTGCTTTCCATATAAATTTTATACTCAAGTCGACCATCTGAATTGTAGAAACAAGGGGTAAGTAAAGTAAAATTTTTGTATTGTATTTAACTTCTTACATCTTCAAACTATTCAATGGCTATAACTAAAAGGTACATTCATTACGATTTTTAAATAAATTTGAAAATTCTTTTATCTAATTTTTCGACCTTTTTTGTATTTTAATTAAAGTATTTTTTTGAGCTTTAGGTCTGTTTTATATTTGTATTTTATTATATCAATATTTCGTTAACCTTCGGTTAACTTCTTCAGGATATTTTTGTTTGGTCGTTATGAAATCTTAATTTTTTGTTTTTTCTTTTCTTCTTTCAATTTGTAATTCTTCTTTCAATTTGTAATTGAAAAAAGAAAAGAAAAAACTAAAAATTAAGATTTCATAACGACCAAACAAAAATATCCTGAAGAAGTTAACCGAAGGTTAACGAAATATTGATATAATAAAATACAAATATAAAACAGACCGAAAGCTCAAAAAAATAGTTTAATTAAATTTGAAAATGAATTAATTCCCCAAATTTTTTTATGGACTTATTTAATTTTTATTTTTGGGAATTTATTTCATATGAAATAACACCCCAAAAGTCTGTAATGAAATAAATCCATATAAAAATTTTGGGGAATTATTTCATTTCATATTTATTTAAAAATCGTAATGAATGTACCTTTTAGTTATAGACATTGAATAGTTTGAAGATGTAAGAAGTTAAATACAATAATAAGACAAAAACATATGACATTAGTCAAAACTCAATATGGTGACCAATAATGAAAAAAAAAACAGTTTAATAAAATATCAAAAGCATACATATGAACATCTGTGTGTAAATATAAACATTTTTTATTATGTACATAAATATGCACACTTTTTACCACTTTTTATATGCACTTTTAGGCAGGAAACCACAATTGAATATCTGCACATTAAGACATGTAAGTACATTTAAGATAACAGCATTTTTGATTTATCTGCACAATAAATCGTGCAAAGTTGATTGTGCAGCTAAGTCAAAATTACGGTATTGAGTTATGACGTTGTTTGAGTAAAAGGCAGATGTGTTCAAAGTTATTAGTGAATTGAGAACTTTTACTTTATATTTACATGTTATTATGAGTTTTTTAAACCGCATTTACATTTTACATTACATTTTAATTTAATTAATGTAGCTGATTCACATTGACTCTTTCTAAGACACAGAACCCATTAAACAAATGAGAATTAGTAGAGTTTTCCTCACTGACTCATAGATGACGCTAGCAAATGTTATTAGTTAGCTTAGCAAAGCCAAATGAAAAATGCAATGCGAACTTGAGTACATGGTAGCTCTAGTCATGAATCAAACAAACAGATGGCGCACCAAGTATTAAAAAAATTTTCAATTGTAATGACGTCATAACTTCTTGTATTTTGTGAGATTTATTGTGGCAAATTAAAAAAAATAATTGTTCATGTAAGTTTATTTATAATAAAATAAAACACTGAAGCGTAGAATTTTATTTTGTGAAATTTAATATAATTTATTATTTTATTAAATTTTCGTTTTCTAAATTTCACATTGTCTATATGTTCTTGATTGAGTTTCCTTATTTTAATATGCATACATATCACATTCTAGATGAAAAATAGCGTATTTTTATCACATTCAATGTAAATTGTAGGCCCATCACATTCGATGTAAGACTTTATTACATCTTGTGCATTGTTTGTTTGAAAAGTATGTTTTTTCAGGTTCTTGCTTGTGCTGTTTTTTAAGTCTACTTGAACAGTCAGCTCTCAGACAAATGGTCGACCCACGAATACGTTGGCGATTTTCCGTTATTTGACACTACAATAGGTCCGTTTGTTTACCGCAAAACTTGTGCAATTTTGTGCAAATTTGTACTAGATTTTACTGAAATGCGTTCGTTTGACGGCTTTTCCATACGGAAAGGGAGAAGAGCTCCCATTCTCTTCGCGGTCTTCATAGGCTTTTTACAGTGACGTACATTTAACATTTACTATCAATTTGCGAAAATGTTAACATGTTCCCATAAGAATTGTACAGTACTAAAAACCAAATGTTCCTACATCATTTTGTTTCATGTAACATCTTTTATTTATTTTAGTGTAATCAGCAGCAAAATAACATTGTTGTGCCAGAAACTAAGAAAAAAACTATATACATATGTTCATATGTATATGTACCTTTTAATAAAAAGCTTCATCATTTTCTGCAAAAGCACATACACATATACAAACCCTCACAGATACATCCATCCATGTAAGCACAACGTTTCTCTACAATAACAACAAAAGCTACACACATAAGTATATACATTCCTACATACATACGCATAAACAAAGAATCAAACTTACATACACACACATAGCCAGCATGAAAATCCTCAAAATCCCTCTATATGCAACAGGGTTGCCACCATTTTTGTTTTTTCCCGGTTTTGAACTCCTAATCTTGGAATCAGGTCCCCATTACCTATCTACTAATACACTTAAATTACATGTTTTTCTTGTGTACGTGTGTAAGCGGATCGATAGTTAAAAATATTACCGCGGCGGCTTCTGGGTCGGCGTTAGACGATCGAGTTATTTCTCTAGACAGCAAGAAAAATAAACAAAACAACAAAATTTTCAATTCACAACAGTAAAGTATGCGTATGGAACACAAATAGCTACTTTTGGAAAATAAATTAAGAAAAGTGGTGTATGCGGCACAAAACGTATTTTTGGTTTTTTAATAAAGTAATATTAACTTTACTTCAACTTTATTCATGAAAGTTCACTAAAATTTACAAATTTCTTCCAAACATTTGTCGGAAGCAATGGTAAAAATACAAAAAAAATTCTATCGGGTATACTTTGAGAAAACTTCATGAATACATTGTTTGTCGTTTTTCTCCATTCCGACTTTTTGGCATACACTCCAAACCAATAATGGGCTGACGAAGTGATGAAGTTATTTGATAATCAATTATTGGGGCGGGCAATTCGCCTTTCCCATTTGAAAAAATTGTTGTGGATCTATTCCATATGAAAAGAGAACTTTGGAAATTGGTCGACATATGATGAAGTTATTTGATATTCACTTCTGAAATGCGGCACTTTCATTAATACACACCCCTTAGATTTCTAAAAAAAAAGTAGTGCATAAAAAAACAATTTTTTTTTGGAAAATTGTTCCAGAAATGACAAAGTTATTTGTTTATGCTCGTGCTTATCATAAAATTTGTTAATAGTTATCTGGAAGGAGTAACTTAATTTAAAAAAGGGGACGCAAGAGTGGACGTGGTTGAAAATTAGTAGCCTATAATTCATTCCAACGTCTTAGTTGGATGTTGTGGAAATTTCGGGAAAATCAGTGCGGAGGTCTGGTCTCCTACAAACAAACAAACACAAAAGGGTCACTTTTTTGAGACAGCTTTCATTCGAGTCATCTTTCTTTCTCAGCACGGTGTATGATATTGTAGACCAACCAACAGACAAAAAGAACTCAACATGCCTAACTCAAATGTTTATAATAATCTTTCTTTTACATTCGTTCTTTTACGATCACAAAATATTATTCGGAAAAGAATATTATATTTAGTTCTTGGTTTTTTTCGTTCGAGCTAAGGAATAAAATCAGTTTTTATTTATTATAAAATGAAATAAAGAATTTAAGCGTAATATTTCAATTCGAACTTATTTCAAAAAGTATTTACAGAAGTAGTATAAACAAGGTAAAAGGGAGCATCAGAGTGCATTTTTTATTATTTATTTTATGATATGAAACTATTGGAAATTTAAGTTTATTTTAAATACATTAAATTTTTTACAGAAAAAATTAATTTCGTGTTTAAATAGCACGTAAATATAAATGATATTTAATTACTTTTCATAAATCATAATCTTCTCATTTCTAAATAACTTTGACAAGGATTTGCAATACTGTTAATAAAATGGATTGCATCTTACTTAAAAGATAAAGCAAAGTTCCGCAATACTTTTTCCAACTACAGAGACGTTCTGTCAGGTGTGCCACAAGGAATGCTCGTATGCATTAACGATCTTCCATCTGTAATCGAGTCCTGTAACACACTTATGTATACAGATGATGTAAAAATATTTATTTTGTCCAACAATATTGAACAACAACAATGTTTGAAAGATGATTTTAATCATTTAACCCCCTGGTTCATTGATAACACTGTGTGAGAAAAAAATAATACCTGTGACGTGTTACTATTTTCAACCCCCGACCCAAAATAAATGTTTTATAAGTTCGTAGTATGTGTCTGTGTATCTATCTGTGAATCTGTGTGTCTGTACGAGTCCACGTACAGACCAAACGGCGTGACCGATTTTGATTCAGTTTTTTTTGAAGGGTGACTTGATTGAGAGTGTTCTTAGATATGTCCAGCCGTTTAGATGATATCACATATTTTCTATATGTATCCTATTGATTCAATAGGGAAATTGGCCCAGCCGTTTTGAAGTTATCATCTATTTTCTGCGGGGTTATTAAAATTTTTAATTGAATGTTATTCTGGTAGGTATTGTCAAGTATAAGAACAATCTGAGTTTGAAATTTTTCAACCATCCCCAAAATCTTGAGTTAAGCACTTATCAACATCTAACTGTTCAAGTTAAATTTTTATTATTTTGTCTTTCTGGCTTATATTATACTTTTAACTATGCCAATTGTGATCCTTTCCGTAAAATATGTGATGAATGTAACAAACTGTATCCTTTTTTCGACTTTAATAATAATTGAGTTACTTTTAAAAAAGTCAGCATTATATATGTAAACTCTTTCCAATAACCTAATTTTTTGTCTTAACTAAACATTATTAATTCCTTTATAGTTTTAGAAAATAATCTTAATGCTTTTTACAAAATCGTTTTTTGTTATAGGAATTTATGAACTAATTTTGGTCTAAAAATTAATAGTTATTAACTGAAATTTACATAAACACGGTTTTGCACTGATATTTATATAATAAGAAACAAATTGTGAAAAAGAAACGTTATCCTTAAGAGAAAAAAGTTATTATAGAAAACGCCAAATAGAAATATTTCTTAATATTGCTCCCAATTTAGTGAATAGGAATCGAAAAATAGAACTTCTTTCAATGACAACACTATGTAAATTTTTTTAGAAATTATCCACATTTGCACTACTTCCGGATCGCTAAGTCTACATTTTCATCACTTCTTTGGAGTGTCTTTTTTACTAGATACAGATAGGATTGTGAATACATACAGCCCAAGTACCACAAAAAATTTTGGAAAAAAAACTTCTTCTTTTTTATTTAATTCTAAAATTCACTAGTCTAATTGGGTTATTAGCAAAAGAAATTAATTTGTATCGAAAATCGATTTGACAAGAAATTAGATGGACAAATGGGGAAAAAGTATCGATATATATCGTATGGATATTTTTGAACATTATCGATATATATTTTTTTAAAACATTTTCGATACATCGAAATGTTTTTACGTAAAAATTTTGTAAAAACATTGCAAATTCAAAATAAATATACATACTAACGTATGCACAAACATGTTACATGAATTTGTAATTCATAAATAAATATTTATTTATCAAACATGTCAATAAAAGCAAATATAAGCAAAAATTCAATAACAAATAGAACTAAAATTTAAAGAAAACAAGGTAAAAAGAAATTCAAAATATACGTAGGAATTTTGGTACATATATTTTATTTTGACCAAGATGTACGTATTTATACTCAGATCACATTTTTGTCAAAATAACTATGTATTCTAAAAATAGGTATAGTTTTGGTCAAAACCGTTTAAAATTCAGTTCTATCTATGCTTTGAATTTCATAAAAATCGGATAGATAGTTTCTGAGAAACAAAACTTTCCCCCTACCTCCCCACGTCCTACTAGTTCTTTAAAAACATATAACCTATGTGTCCATCTAGATTTGGATTTATCTATGTTCAAAACTTTAAAGCAACATACAAACAATAAATTTACTTTCGCATTTATAACTTTTAGCAGAGACACAAACCATATTGAAGATTCCCAAAAGCTAAGCTAAGCATCCCCGAAATCCCAAGAGTTTCTAAAACATCCACACTAGCAGCAGCATTATGGTATGTAGTTGTTACCAGTATTTGTAAAGGCCGTGACTCACTATCATACAAAGTCGTGCGATCTACGAAAAAGTACAACCCTGGTGTGATGAATTCTTATTGTCTTTTGAAAATTTTAATAAACTCCATCATACCAGGGTTGTATTTTTTCGTAGATCGCACGACTTTCTATGATAGTGTATCACGGCCTTAACCAGTATTCGTCATGTCTTTATTTTAAAAAATTTTTTTGTTTGGAGAAAATTGATATTGATATCGAAAAAGGAAATAAATTTATCCATACAACTGTATGCTTAGTTTTTATTATAAGAAAATTTCTGAAAACTGTAGAAAACTATGAAGTAATTTCTAACGCACAAGTACTTGCACCTTAAAATATTTAATAGAAAAAAACTACATATGTATGTTAACTCACTAAAAAAAGAGCTTCCAAGGAAGTCAATAATATTCTGAACTTGTGCAAATTTGGATAACTTCTAATGATTTTTACATAGGATTGTCATGGCAAGAAGTGCTCTTTTTTTATCCATATTCAGTGAATCCGAAGTCATGTTCACTATGTTGAATAAATCTGATTTTTCGTATGTTTTTTTTTTCTTTTCCTAAATTTCTTTTGCATCAATGTATTGTTTATAATTAAAAATCTAATACTTCATGACATTGATTTCATTTTCCTAAAAAATCGAGACATATCTAAGTATCTTACCAAAGCTGAGTCATATAGGCCAATAAGTTTACTGTCAACAATGTCAAAACTCTTCGAAAACCTGTTCACGATAAAATGTTCTTCAATTCTAACAGATAATATGTGCATAATGGACCATCAATTTGGTTTTAGAAGTCAGCCATCATTGAACAAACGCATAGATTGGTTCAATTTATAAGAAGAACATTTGAAGAAAAGAAGTATTGTTCTGTCCTGTTTATTGAAGTTTCTCAGGCATTTGATAAAGTGTGGCATGAAGGCCTTATTTTAAAATTGAAATCATATCTACCAATAAATTTTCTAAATCTATTGGGAAGTTACATTACTACCCGGAAGTTCACGGTTGTGGAAGGACACTTCATGAGTGTGGCCATATCTATATCATCCGGTGTGCCACAGGCGAGCATACTGGGGCCAGATTTGTATATGATTTATACTTGCGCTATGCCTTTGAACAGCAATATCTATACACAGCAATATTACACACATGGAACTATTGTTAAACTTATGGAGAATTGAAGTAAATGAACAAAAGGGTGTTCAGGTAACATTAGGGTAAATGAAGAGATACTTGTTCCCCCATTATAATTAATAATCAAATTGTTGCACGAAATTCACATGTTAAATACTTTTTTATACACCTTGATCGACGGTTTACATGGAAACACCACGTTGACTCTAAGCTTACTCAAATGAAACTTAAATTAACTCAAATACATTAGCTGATTGGTAGAAATTCAACCATCAATCTAGATTGTAAACCTTTAATATATAGGGTCCGCCATCTAAGGTTTTTTTTTAACTAGTGCTTATTTCGTGAATGGTAACACTTAGCTCATGTCTGATTTGACAGATAATTAGTTTTATCCTTCCGCTGAACGAATATGGTTGTGTACAACGCTGCGAAATATTGCCTGCGATCGACTTACAGATGATGCTGATTTTGCCAAAAAATCATCTTTTCAGATGAAGCTCATTTTGATCTTGGCGGGTATGTAAACAAGCAAAATTGTCGCATTTGGGGAACAAAAAACCCGCACGCATACATTGAAAAGCCGACGCACCCAAAACGAGTCACTGTTTGGTGCGGATTTTGGTCCAGAGGCATAATTGGACCAATGAGCAAGGAGCGGCCGTTACAGTCAATGGCGATCGTTATCGGGCCATGTTGAACGAATGTTTGTTCACAAAAATTGCAGAGGAGGATATTGGCAACATTTGGTTTCAACAGGGCGGCGCTACGTGCCACACAGCCGAAGCTACACTCGATGTTTTGCGCCCTGTTTTAAAAAAAAAAGTTATCTGGCGGACCCATTCAAATCACTTTTAAAACATATATGGTGCTACGGAATTCAACTATGGGACACTACTCCAGCTTTCAATGTAGAGAGAACCCAAATAAGGCAAAACAAGATTTTAATGCTAATAACATCGGCTCCATGGTACATCAAAGCTTCAAATTTACATCGTGATCTAAATATACCATTTGTGACTGCCGAAATTGCAAAAGACGCAGCCAAATATTTAACAAAACTCGTGTCACATCCTAATCAACTTTCTCTTGAACTTCACTGGACACATCCGCTTAAACAAGGGGTGCACTAGGGCCCTAATAGCCAACACTCCAGATGAAACTTTTTGTAAGTATTTTTGTGCTTAATACGTTATTTATGTATTATTAATTACTATCACTAAGTTTATGTCCGACACTAGACATATATATAGTTTTAAGATTTGAATACTTATTGTTAGTTCATTTTTGAAGATACAATAAATAAATATAAGCATGTAAAAAATTTCAAGTATTTGCGAAAACTACAAATGATCTCTAATTGTGCATAAATGAAATAGCTTCTTAATTAGTTATCTGAATGTTGTTAAATGAAATAGCTTCTTAATTAGTTATCTGAATGTTGTTATAATCGATTTCTGGAGATTCAAAAACACACACATATTGATGTATTGAAAGTAGAGAAAAAGTAGTTCCAGGCGATGTGATAGCCGATACTTACGCTAAAGTTTTCTTTAGTAACAAGCAAATCAACCCACTTTGTAGTTTAATCTACCACCAACATTTAGCTCCACTCACGCATACACGAGATGCACAAAAAAATACGCTTCCAGCGGTAGAGATGCCGCTTTTGGTGCCCATAGAAAATGAGCGAGCTGACGATAAAATAAATCAAAGAAACTTGGCAGAGGAGGACCTGATGAATGATATTCTGGAATTAACTTCTCCAACGGAAAAATTGGAAGCACTCTTTAAGGACATAAAAAATCAAGAAGGAATCGTCATAAGCGACCCTAGAGTACCAAAGAAGATATGATACATCTTCCCCCATTGGCAAGGCAAAAAATAGTGTCACAGCACAAAGTATACAGAGATGTCACGAGACGGAAGATAACTGCGAATTCTTGACGTCTCGCTCACACCGAGTCTGTGTCTTCTTTAATTTTTCTTTCGTAGTGGCATTAATTTAACTTTTTTCATTTTATGCTTTGTGTCCTCATTCGCTATTAGATTTTTGTAATTAAAAGGTTTAAATTCCTATTTATGAACGAAAAAGCTTAAAGTTAAATCAGAAATCATTTGAAAACATATCTTAATTACTTTTTCAATACTAATAATCATGTTCACAATCTGTTTTTTAATTCAACACAACAAATTCTTTTATTTCATTTTATACAAATTTTCTCTTATTCATTTCACAAATTACACATTTTCTCTTGTTTGTTCTGATTATATCGTTAACAACTTAATAACAAATATACTACAGTTGTCCCTTTCTCGCCGAATCTGTGGCAAAGCTGATTTTAGTTTTTTTTCATCACTCTGTATACTTTGTGGTCACAGTCAAAAATAAAAAGGTGACCATGAAGTGCTCAGGCAAGGTTAAGAGGATTTCGTTGTAGTTGTAGAGTTGAAGATAACAATTTTTTTTATTATTATAAAAGGTTATTTTTTTAACTGAATTTTTTACTAATTATAAAAAAAAGTTATTATATAAGTAGACACATATACATACTCGTATAAAAGGCTTGAGCCGAAATCAATATGAATTCGGTAAATATTACCTTTGGGTAGTGCAGACCATAGAGTCAAAAACTCGCCTAGTAAGAAAACAAAACAGTTTTTTTTTTGTTTGTTTGAAGTAAGGGGTGACTTTACTTTTTTTGTTTGTTCCAACCTAATATTTATATCTAATCATCATACACATTAATTTGTATAACCTACATATAAAACGGCTAGTAATACCCGCGCCGAATGTACACAAAACAAAATACACACAAATATACACAACAACAATAAAAAAACGTTAACAATCCCAATTAGGCACAAGTAAATGGTAAACAAGTTTGTTAGTGAACAAACAAGTATTCAATACCTAGCAATTCCCATTTTGTGTATATTTTGTTTAGCATAAGAGATCAATTTTTTGTAACGAAAGGGAGGAACGAATTGGAATACGATTCTTTCCTTCAGTACTTACATGTGTGTGTGTAGTATATGCTCGAGCCGTAGTTAGCCGAACAATATCCGAAGAATTTATATCGTCCGAATTATTTTTATTGAACCGTAGTTAGCCGAACAATATCCGAAGAATTCATATCGTCCGAATTATTTTTATTGAACCGTAGTTAACCGAACGATATCTGAAGAATTTATATCCTCCGAATCATTATTAAAAACCGTAGTTAACCGAACGATATCCGAAGAATTTATATCGTCCCAAGTATTTTTAAGAATTGTAGTTAGCCGAACGATATCGGAAGAATATATATCGTCCGATGTACGTAGATATCCGAAGATTTTATATTGTCCGAGGTATTTTTTATAGAATTATAATGGACTAGACTATTACTAGAGGGAATCTATCATCCCAGCTATTTCTGAACCGTAATTAAGTGGCCAGTGTACGAAGCGTATATTATCAGCCTTCCTTAACGGTCATATTACGAATATTAATTAACCGGCCAAGAAAACGAAGCAGTCGTTTCGACGGGTACAAAGCATTTACATCTTAGAGTAGAGAAACCTAAGTACGCAAATAGGACAACAGTGTGGTGGGCAACACACAAATGAAGCAGACCTTTGGAAATCCTGGATAGATTGAGTATACCTCAGCTGGGAAATAAAACTGCGTTACATGTTTAAATATCATGAATAAAATTTTCATTGGTTGCTTTTTTGTGATGTTATTTTTTTATAGAAACATTATTTTTTTGTTTTCCCGATCTTTTGAGCATTTTTGGATTATGTAGAATATATTATTATTTTAGTCCAACTTCAATATAAAAATATTCAAGAAAAATATCCATCAGCCTGCTTCTGCTTTAAATACAAATTAAGAAAAAATTAAATTTTTTAAACAGTTTTTAAAATAAAGCGAACAATGAAATACTTTAAAATTATTAGTACATAGTTATTTGTAGAAATTTGTGATTGAGTAACAGTTGATAAATTGCATTTACCTTGCAACATCTCGGCTTACTTGTTATAATTACAATATAATTAAATATTTACAATGTTTTTATTCATAAATTCACATTCGCACACATGCATCATATAGCTTTTATCTTCAACTACATACATATTTATGTATGTATGTACATATGTATGTATATCGTGCAATAACCGCAAAAACACTTAAGCGACATAATTTTTTGACCAAAATGAAGTTTTTACGATCGTAAATAAACGATTTCCGTCAAAAGCCCGGGTTCAAAAATATGTCGCTTGAGCTTTTTGGGCGGTTACGGCTCGATATATCTTATTCACAACATTTTCGAGAGGCGATAGTGACCGATTATTTGTCAACAGAGTATTTCAATGACTTGTACCTGGTTTGGTGAAACGTTTACGAAAGTTCGAAACTTTTCTTTTAATCGAACTGTTTTGGGAACCTTGTTTGCCGATGTCAACGTACGAGGATTCATTTGCAAAAGTTCTGTGTTGCAATTGTTTTTGATTTTGTGTAGGCTTAACATGAATTTTATTTGGAAGAAATAGTTTAGTTAATACTTTTCTTTGATCGAGCTGTTGATGATGATGATAATCGCCAATTTGTTCTGTTGACAATTGGTACGAAAGATGATTGCTCGATTGTTTCTGCTGTGTTTGGACCTGCTGTAGTTGTTGTTGTTGTTGTTGTGGCTGTAGTTGCTTGAGAGCTGCTGTCAATGATACACATCCAGCCGTAGCTTTGAGTAGTACAATGCTATTTTTGTTTTCATCGGTTTGTAAAAGAGGCAACGACGTTGGTGACATGGATGTTGAACACGAAGTATTATGTATTGGTCGTTCTTTCTGCTGCACGACGATGTCATTATTTTTGGTATTTGGAAATGAACTCAGATCACAATCATTACTACGTTCATTACCAGCCGATGTTAGTAAGGTCTCATAATTAGAAAAATTATCAATCACGGTTTGTAAGTGCGTTGATGGACTTTTTCGTACAAATACAATATTATTTTTCACTGTTTGATCAGTTTTCTCCAGAGCGGAGTCGTCTTCAAATTCTTCTTGGGTATGATCATCCAAAATGGGTTTATGTTCTTCGCCAATACTATTAATAGATAGGCAGGAGGAGAGGAATGAGTTATTGGATTCATTATTTGATAAAACTAATTTGACTCTTGATTCATCAACATACCTAATACATCTATTTTTGTTACGATTTATTTTAAGGACACTTTGGCATTCTAGCTCATTTAGTTGTGGCTCTGATTGTTCAAAATCGAATTCGGATTTAATATTATTTTTGCCATTTGTATTATGTCACAACATGTCGTCATCTTTTTGGTGCTGACTATCATCGATATTGCTGTCGCTCATTTCAAAATCATCGTGGACCAAATCCAAGTCCATATCTCCATCATCATCTAATTCAAGCGAAGTTGAATGGTGGTGATGATGATGATGGGAAGAAGATAGTTGTATATGCATATTACCAATGTTGTTGCAGCTATTATTTATGAATTGACTGCTGTTTGAATTACTTTGATGCTCTGAGTGAGTTTGAACACTATGGTTATGGTGACTACTACCAGAAATCGATTGATATGATGAGTTTTTGTTGCTCATTTGCTCCGAAGTACTACTGTTCCCATCATCATCCCGCCACTTATCCATAGAACGTCGTCGAGCGTTCATAAAAAAGTTACCCACAGTTGTTGGTTCCAATCCAAGTTGTCGTGCAATAGTTACTTGCATTTCCTTTGAAGGCCTTTTAGTTTCCTAAAAAGTGGAAATTGTGTATCTATAGATAAGTATTTGTTCCAAGACAAATAATGTAAATATAGGGTGTTTTTTTTAGAGGTATAGAACTTCGAATTGAAATAAAACACAAGAAAATCGTTTTAATGTCCATCAATTTGGCTTTATTGGAAGGATAATTTTATGCCATTAACGTTTAAATATGATTTCGGGCATGTGGCCGCCGCGGCTGGCTCGCATAAAGCCAATTCTACAGGTCCAATTTTCAACCACTTTTTCGAGCATATGGGGCCGTATGTTGGCAATAACGCCACGAATGTTGGCAATAACGCCACGAATGTTGGCTTCCAAGTCCCCTAACGTTTCTGGTTTGTTGGCGTAGACCAGCGACTTCACATATCCCCAAAGAAAATAATCCAATGGTGTCAAATCACACGATCTTGGTGGCCAATTGACAGGTTATCCATGGTTAACCGAATTAATTGCTCTGATGGACGATTATGTCGACCATAAAATGGACGGAGCTTGCGGTAAACTTCGCGAACTGAACCATTATTTTCGAAATAAATTTGCACGATTTGCAAGCGTTGTTCTTTTGTCAACCTGTTCATGATGAAATGGCAAACCAAACTAAATATTAATCACTTGACAGCTGACAAAATGGCCGCCAGTTAAAAAAGTGATGCCAACTTAAAGTTCTATATCTCAATAAAAAACACCCATTATGTATATTAGAGTCATAATCATTTGTATCGCAAAATTTTTGTTCGAATTTTGCGGTGTGCCGGCCGCACTATTGTGACACTTGTTTGTTTAAGACATACATACATACTCACTGACTCTATCATCAGTATTATGAAGATGTAGAGCTGTAATTGGTACACAAATAGGCTTAGGTGGGAATCTAACTAGAAAAATCTGAAAATCCAACAATTTGTACGAGGCGGCTGGCCACGCCCTTAAAGTTCAAAACTAAAAACTAATATTAAAGCGCTAAACTGAAGACATTTTATTGATGCTTTGCATATGCATTGCATTTAACATTATGTTTTGCGCCAGAGAGCTGGAATTTATAACATATGTAAGTCTGGATGAGTGAGTGACCAATTAAAAAATTTGAAATTTTAGAAATTTCAACCAGGAAGACCATACCGCTAATTCTCAGAATTAGAAACTAATATTAAAAAATTTAAGCATAAGTGATAAGTGAAACTTTGCATACAAAAGTGGGCCTGACCACACCTATACAACTTAAATGTTCTGGCTTATGTATTTCGACTTAGTAGAATTTAATCTATTTAAAATAAAAAAGGACGTGGGGTCGCATCCACGAAAATTTTACGTTATACTTAAACTTAGTGTATACCTGCGGCTCTTGTAATGATGTAATATTGTCTTTTTCAACATGGGCTAGAGTACAATCATCAAGGTCTAGTCCATTATTTTCTATACTCCTGATATTTCCAACTGATACATTATGCATGAATAGAAATCTGACAGACTCGAAACTTTAAATAAAAGTACTTTTATAAAAAACTTATACAAAAAGGAGTCAGACAAAAACATAAATGTGAAAAACGTCAAGTTCCTATCAAAACCTTCGGCCGTCAAAAGCATTGAGATCAAAATTTCTACCAAGTTGTTCTTTGGTACAATAATTATCACTACAATGTGTTATGGGTTTCATTTTATCATCGTCAGGTTGGATAAATAGATTGGTATAACAAAACACAAAAATCTAAAAAGATGATTCCATGGTTGGAAAATTTAAAATTTTTTAATATAAAAGTAACTAGGTCAAATTAATTTTTAATTTTTTTTTATAACGCAAATATATTTTATCTTTTAAAAGGAAAGTAATTGGTATTAAAAAATTTCAAAAATATGAAACAGCTCCAGAGCTGGAAAATTAAACATTTTATTGGTATATATGTATAAGTAACTACATAAAACTATTTTTTCCTATGTTGATTGAACATATTTTATATTTTATAACGAAATAAATTAGAATTCAAATCAGAAAAATGAAAACTAAGTTTTCAGAGCTCGAAAATTTTATTTATTTTTTGGCAAAAGTTATGCTCTGAGCACAATTATCTCATACGGTGACAGCTTGCGATGATTTCTTATTAATGTTAATTGAATTGAGATAACATAAAATACATACATATATCGCTAAAGAACAGTCATACCTACAAAATAAATTAAAGAATATGACAGTTTTGTAGTATTAAGTTTTATTATATACCGCTAAATTTTAAATAAGTTTGCTTAGTTGGCATGGATGTACAATACTAGGACTATTTTAGGAAATACAATCAATGACCATTTTATTTTGTCGAAAAAACCCGTCGGTCACAGTAGTAGTAGAATGTGCGTTCTGCCTCAATTAAAATTTATGAAATTTGGGTAATTAAAATTTAACCCTCTTATGCAAAAACGATTGTTAAATTTAAAGTTGATTTATCAAATGAATTTTGTATGGCAAATCCGGTTTTAACGCATGCTTTAACTTTAACAATCGTTTTTGCATAAGGGTGTTAAATTTTTAAATTTCAGTACAAAATTTTCTGAAATGTTAAAATTTGGGTAATGAAAATGTGAAATTTGAGAAATTGTGTTTTTTGTTTACATTAGGAGTCTTTTGTTTACATTAAGAGTTTTTTGTGTACACTAATTGCGTAACGGCTGACTTTTTTGTGGTAATGGAATAAGAGGGGTTTCATAGGTTTGTGTTTTTTTATGTGTATATGCCGACGGTAAAATCGTGAAATTGATTTTTCCAAATGCCTACGGGAAAATCATGAAATTGATTTTTCCAAATGCCAACGGGGAAGCATGATTATTTTTTTTTCAAATGCCGACGGGAAAACATGTTTATTTTTTTCAAATGCAGACGGGAAAACATCATTATGTTTTTTTTTCAAATACCGACGGGAAAACATCGTTATTTATTTTCAAATGCCGAAGGGGAAATCATGAAAATAATTTTTCCTAATGCCGACTGGAAATTTGTGGGTGTGTGGGCTGTAGGAATTGAAGTCTGGCTGTGATTGGAGGTGGGCGCGGTGTTATTGAAATATATTATATATGTAACAGTGGGAATTTGTGGGCATATCTGTCTGTTGGAAGTTAAACCAAGGTGTGATGAGTGGAGGCGGGGCGTTGTTGTAATTTGTATCTGTGGGAATCTGTGTGCATACACGCAAAGAAAAGATATGGTTGAAGAATGGTTGAGAAAACAATATTATGTTCTCCGAAACAAATTTGTGGTCGTTGAAAACAAGTTATTGTTATTTTAAACATTAATTGCGTTACGATAAGCAAAGTGATGTTTGAATTTAATAATTACATTATTGTATTCATAAAAAGTGTGATATAGGTAGAATGTAACAATATAGTTTTATTAAAAATTTATGACTACAACATAATAAGTATTATTATGTTAAAAAAAGGATGTAAATAACAATATAATGTTATCCAAAATCATACTATGTTTAGTTAAAAAAAAAACTTTTTCAGAAATATCTTCTGTCCGTTCAAAAATAAATGAATTATAAACAAGACGATAGATCAATAAAAATATATATACATATATATCTTTATACATGCGTGTCTGCATTTCTTGTATACGAACATATTTGTGTAAGTACACGTGCACAACATATATACATTTTATTTCAACAATGTTATTTTATATTTATTTGGGCTTTAACACACAGCTGTTTTAAGCAAAAGATCTACCAATATATGGTTAAAAAACAAAATATTATTATTATATAGAAAAATACTGTGGTCGTATTTAACAATATTATAATATTAGAATATGGTATGGTTAGTCTTAATTATATTTTAGTCACATCAAATAATAGTATTGTCATATTTAACCAAAATGTGATAACTTTGAACAATACTAAGATTAGGTTTAACAAAGTTAATTGTTATTGTAGATAATATTATTATTAACTCAGATAATAATAGGTATTACTAAAACTTTTCTTTTATATTGACAATAATATGATTTCACTGCAACCATATAATTTAATCATAGTATGTTGCTGTTTGATTATGGTTACCTCAAACATATTTTTTCTTTGTGTGCATATGTATGTCTTTGGAAATTTAAGGCTGATCATGTAATATGTATCCCTGGGAATCTGTGAGTATGTATGTCTGTAGGAGTTTAAGGCTGATCGTCATTTGGGTTGTTGAGATTGATCGAATGTATGTGACTTTGAGAATTTGTGTATGTATATCTGTAGGAATTTAAGGCTGACTATGATTTGTGAGATGAGTTTAGATGAATTCCAATATATGTTGTATTTGATTTTCTCACGCTAGTATTTATATGTACGTAGAAATAAATTGTTTCTCATATCGACAGTTGGTGCTATAAAATATTGTCATATATCTGAACTTCCCTAATCCTAGTATGTTTTTGATATTGGAGGATGAGATTGCTTTATATTTTGTCAAGCTTAATTTTGTCCAGTGTTAAAGTCTGTCTGTCAGAAAGTTGTTTATATTTGGATAACTATTAATTTCAGATTTTGTTAAATTCTTGTGTACGATAGTGGCGAATTTGTGTGTGTGTGTGTGTGTGTGCGGGATAGAGTTTGGCTGGCTGTGATAAGTTTGTTTATTTAAGTACATTTGTCTTCTTTGACTGAACGGCTTTCCAGGCGTCAATAGCTTGGTGGACGGTTTTTATGTTTTGATGATGTAGATATGTAAGGCCGAGTGCACAATGTGGCATTTTGTGACAAATATGGCAAAAATAGCAGTGGGAACTAGTGGCAACGTTTGTCATTTCCGATATTTTTCTTTGTGTGGCATTACCACACAAACTGTTTATGTATCTGATGTAGACAGCTGTGAGAATAAGTTGGCAGCAGGGACCGAAAATAACTATTATTCTTGAATTTTTAAAGAAAAAAATCAAGTTCAAGGAAATATCGTAGAGCCTAGGCAATTAGATTTTTCGAAACTCAGATGATTTAAAAATTTTGGATTTTTATTTTTTTGAGCAGAAATAATTGTTATTTTCTGATTTTAAATTTTTTTTTTGAGCAAAATTAATTGTTATTTTCTGATTTTTAGTTTTTTTGAGCAGAAACTGATTTTTATTTTTTTGAGCAGAAATAATTGTTATTTTCTCAGTTTTATTTTTTTAGGCAGAAATAAAAATCAATTTCTTATTTTTACATTAAATGTAAAAAAAATAGATTAGTTTATGTACATGTATGTACTTACATATCATGAAAGTGATAAATGTACATAAATGTCCACTTTTTGGCGCCTCCGCCATTTTTTCCATTGTATTTTAAGTCATCTTCTCGAAAATCCCTTTCTTTTGATACCCATATCTTGAAATTGGTAAATGTAAATAAATGTCCACTTTTTGGCGCCTCCGCCATTTATTCCATTGCATTTTTGGTCATCTTCTCGAAAATCCCTTTCATACCCATATCATAAAAGTGATAAAAAAAAAAGTGATACGATCCTTTTTGTTGTCAGCGGTATGTCCACAGCTTGATCTCATCGTTGTAGCTATATATATACATACATAGATATGTACATATGTATGTGCATAACAAATTTATTTTTTTATATTTAATGTAAAAATAAGAAATTGATTTTTATTTCGGCTTAAAAAAAATAAAAATTAGGAAAAAAAATTTATTTCTGCTCCAAAAAATAAAAATCAGTTTCTGATTTTTATTTCTGCTCAACATAATAAAAATTAGAAAATAACAATTATTTTTGCTCAAAAAATTAAAAATCAGTTTCTGTTTTTTATTTCTTCGCAAAAAAATAAAAATCAGAAAATAATAATTATTTCTGCCCAAAAAAATAAAAATCAAAAAAATTACTAGTAACTTCTGATTTTTATTATAAAATGCATAACAGTAACTGGTTGGCAGCACTGCAGACACAAAAATAAAATGTCATCGTGGTGACATTTTCTCGCATTAAGTATGTACAGAAAGAATTTTAAATGTATGCGGGTATACAAACTTAAATGTATAGAAAACGAAAAAGAAAGTGGAAAAGTACAGGATGCATAACATGGCGACATAGCTTATTCAACTTGTGGAGGTTCGTGAAGCAGTATGGCATCATCTACCTGGAATTTATAAGGATAGAAATGCAAAGGAAACTGCATGTACAGAAATTTTGGTGGAATTAAGCTTCATTCATACGAAATTTTTAAACCAACTTGAATCCTGCTTCCGTAAACTGGAATTTAGAGTACAATAAAATCCTTTCGTAGCGCGAATATTAAGCCCTGGTCTTTTCCACCACTTTCTTTGCTGCTTTTAAGATTTTCTTAATTTGTTCGTTATTATTGATAAGCACACGGTGGCTCTAGCCAATTGAATAATTTTGCGACTATCCATTTGTATAAATATTAATTAACAAACAATTCGAAAAACAAAGTCTCACAATGATAAAGCAAATGACACTAAATGTCATTATGTCAAAATTTGTTCTTTATGTAGACAATGATACCGTATTGCCATTTTTTGGGGATGGTACTTTTTCCTGTCACAATTACATAACAAAATTGTGTGTCATCGAAAAATTTAATGGCAACGGCACTGCACAAATGAAAATGACACCACAAAATGACAACAAATGAAATGCCAGATGTAAACTCGGCCTAAGTGTATTGTTAAAATCTAATAAATACTTGAGCATGGGTATGAAATTTGATAATATGTGTACATATGTACATAACTACAAATTGATTTTATGTATGTATGTACTAGAAGTGTGCTCAAGCTATGAAAAAGTGCACAGTATTGTATTTTTTCAGGAGCGAATATTGTTTGTAGTGGTGATCGTAATTGAGTGTGAAGCAAAAATAGAGAACAAGGAAACAAAAAACACACAAAACCATTGTACAACAGTTGAATAGACAGTTGTGTCAAGTGTGTAATATTGTTATTGTATACTTCATAGTGCACCATACTTCATTTCACAAACTCAAAATTTCATAAAAATTGGTAGTCCCAAGACGGGTTTATTATCTTTTATGTTTAATAAAACATCAAAAAAAAAAAACTATGACAAATTTTAATTTGAAATATACTAAAAAGTTATAATTTTCACTAATGTATACAGAATCATCATCGTACTCGAATCGAAAAACTAAAGGACAAATTAATAATATAGTTTAAGGGAGACAATAATATAATTCAAGAATATATTCACATGTAAATTTATTGATTACAACGTGAAATAAAATTAGAGATAGAAGACAATTAAATTGAGAAAGATATTCTTAAAATTAAATAATTTTTCGAAAAACAAATTGAACAGCTGAACGATAAAATTTATAGATTGGAAAATTAGCTACATGTTAGTATAAATAGCTGAAACTGCATCAAGTAGATCACAACACTCTATAAAAAATCTGTAAAACAACTCAATGTGTTTAAAAAGAAATTTAGTAAACGAACTCTATAATAAATCTCGAAAATTTTTTGTGCATTATAGAGATGTAATGAAAGGAATAGATGATCTTTTATGGAACTGATTTAGTTGAAATGGAGAACTATTCTACAGCAAATAGAAATGATTGATTTTTGTTAACTGAAATTGACACATTCTCAAAATTTGCCTGGGCAGTACCGCTAAGAACAAAAACTGCACTCGAAACAAGCAAGGCAATGGAAAATATTTTTGAATTGGAACGAGTACCAAAAAACTTACAAGCAGATGATGGTAAAGAATTTTTTGATAAACACTTTGGAAAATTCATATATAGAATAATAATTACTAGTCAATATGAAAGCATTAGTAGTAGAACGATTCAATAGATCATTAAAAGGAATGATGTGGGAAGAATTTAGCATTGATGGTTCATGTATACAATATAAAACTCAATCTCACTATTAAAATGTGTCCGATTAAAGTTAACTCAACAAATGAGAAAAAACTGCTAAATATATGTATAGTGTACAGTAATTTGAAGACGTACAAAATGTTGAAATTTAATCAAAGTTAAAATAAAAAGGAAAAATATAGTTAGTCTGTTTTTTTTGAAGGATTGATTAGGAATGTTAGATATTAGGAAAAATAATTAACTTAAAATACTGGAAATTCTCTAAACTTGTTGGTCTGTATGAAATATTGTGAAAACTTAAGAGTTCAAAATAAATTACAACACAGTGTAATACTCAGCAACACATCATATTATCACTTTTTATAGTGAAAGTTGAACATTTTGCATTTCGAAAGCTCTAGCACGCAAAATTTTAAGATATGTAAATGGGGTATTATAATAGATCTTCACTCTATTCATTTCTATAGTTATCAGATCTTTAGAAAATATAGATAAACTATAGAAATTGGACTTTGATATCCAATCTTTAAGAATGTATTTGTATATAACTGAGTATCAAACAAACTCACTGAATAAATATGGACTTCAACTAGAATCATGCTGAAGCATACATAAATTGTAAAATGCAATGTAAGCAGATCTTACTTTATATCTGTATCTGTATGAGTATCAAATAAATTTACAGACAAAATATTGAAAGCATGCCGAAGCATGCAAATTTAAAAGAATTCTTCACGTCACACAATTTTGTAAGCAAAGAAAATTTATGACTTTGTGGTAATTGAAGTATAGGGTGTTTTTTATTGAGATATAGAACTTTAAGTTGGCATCACTTTTTAACTGGCGGCCATTTTGTCAGCTGTCAAGTGATTAATATTTAGTTTGGTTTGCCATTTCATCATGAACAGGTTGACAAAAGAACAACGCTTGCAAATCGTGCAAATTTATTTCGAAAATAATGGTTCAGTTCGCGAAGTTTACCGCAAGCTCCGTCCATTTTATGGTCGACATAATCGTCCATCAGAGCAATTAATTCGGATTTGACACCATTGGATTATTTTCTTTGGGGATATGTGAAGTCGCTCGTCCACGCCAATAAACCAGAAACGTTAGGGGACTTGGAAGCCAACATTCGTCGCGTTATTGCCAACATTCGTGGCGTTATTGCCAACATACGGCCCCATATGCTCGAAAAAGTGGTTGAAAATTGGACCTGTAGAATTGGCTTTATTCGAGCCAGCCGCGGCGGCCACATGCCCGAAATCATATTTAAACGTTAATGGCATAAAATTATCCTTCCAATAAAGCCAAATTGATGGACATTAAAACGATTTTCTTGTGTTTTATTTCAATTCGAAGTTCTATACCTCTAAAAAAAACACAACTCAGGGAAAAGCTGCAACTTAAAAATGAGAACGTGTCACATTAATTCAATAATTTTCAATATAATAGAAAATGTATATTGAAATACTTAAAAATAAATACAATTAATAAATTAATACAGTAAATTAATATTTTTTCATATTGAAATAAGAAATTTCAACATGAATAGACTTTCGTTAATGTTTCTTATTAATTCGATATGGTTTTTATTGATTTTAAGCTGTTTTTCCCCTAGGTGTACTTTGTAAAAGATTCAAAAGAGCGAATTCGTAAATTCTAGTAGTATTGATTTTTAACTGAAATACCAATAAATCTCGGACTCTCGCGTCACTATCGAGAGAAGCATGGTAAGGCATGCATGCTAGCAAAATATAAAAACCTGTTAGAAGGTGATGAGGACCTTTTTTAAGTGAGAAATCATAAGATCTGAATCCGATACAACCCAGCCTACGTCATTAACAATGACTTCAAGGGCGTCAACCAGCAAACCTCATGTAGAAATATTTGAAGCAAGATATTCCAATGTTTCTGACACTTTATGAAAAAACCGACGGTTAATTGATGGTGGAGGTAACTGAGTTATTTGAGATCGATTTGGTGCAATAGTTGTTTATTAAACATCTATTTCTTTGTATTTAAATTAATTTCTGCATACATGCATATATTCTCAAATATGTAGATATGTATGCATTTACATATGTACACAATCACATATGTACATATTTTCAATAAAAATAAACCCTTTAAAAATCATATTAATGTTATCTATTTCAAGTAGTAAAATCAAAAAAAAAGTAGTAACACATCAGAAGAAAAAATAGATAAAACAAGAGACTGACTGACCAACTAATACATACAGCCTGTCTGAAATCCACACAAAGCAAACTTAAACATAGCAGAAATCTTTGCTGAACTTTAGAAAATGAGAAAAAATTATATCGTCTAGAGCATCAAATAAAAGGCATAGGCGATCATTCTTCATAAAATAATCATATAACCTATTATTGTAAACATAGTATCAGTATCAAGTAACACAATTTGGGCAATTAAATTTTAATTATCCATAACAAAAGACAGTCAGAAATTCCGACATACAAAGTCATCTCGTATACTACAGGAACCGTTGAGAGGCTAGACCTAAGGTCTCAGAAAACGACTTTGCTTTCTGTTGATGGCTTTTCAAGAAGATAATAAGTTTTGTCATTGTGATTTGACTAGTTTAAAAGTACATTTAAATTCAGTCTCATAAACATATGATGATTTTAACATAAAATTTAACACTGAACGTTATGCAGTTATATATGTTATGTATCTAAAATTCCAACAAAGCTACTATATTAAGGAATCTCAAGAGCTTGTAACCACTGTTGGAATTTGTGGTACAATTGTACCAAATTTTCTACAATTGCATCTGCATTGGTACAAAACATTGGTAGTTTATGCTCATATTTTTCATTTGTTTTGGCAGCACTTATCCCAGTTCTTTAGACTTTGCACATATATGAAAAACTGTTTTGTTCGATAGTATTAGTAGATTTCTTTATGTTTTTGTTTTCAATAAATGAAAAATTTTTGTGAATTCTTACTGTGTATGCTTAGTTATCAGATGGCTACATTTTGGTACAATTGATGTTAATTTGGTACAATTTTACCATTTTCATGGTACAATTTAAGAGTAGTCATATCCCAACACTGCTTGTAACTGCATCACAGATTAAGATAAAAGCTCCCATTATTCAAAAGCGGTCAAATTGATATAGAAATTTAATTTGAAAGAGCAAGCAAAACCTCAGCTACTACATTTTTATTGATGATCGAATATTAGAAAGTCCGAAAAGTTTTATAAATTAAGTAATATGGATGAAAAAATGGTTTTAATAGACGTGCAAGTTTAGTGGATGTTTTCAACAATAATGATTATAACAATTTTATCATAAAACTCCATTTTGATTTTATATGTTTATCAATAAAAAATAAAACAGTAAAAAGAAGCAAACTGGCTAACAAAAAAGCTATCATCATCTAAGTAAGCTAGACTGCTAGATCAGTTTCATTTCAAAATGTTTGGACACTTTTACAAGTCAATGCAATATGTTCTAAAATAAATGTGAAAGGTAAAAAAAGCCGATAATTGGAAAAAAATATCATATTATTTCTAACAATGACTATTTAGGCTACATCAACTCTAAACAAATGGAAATTAAATATATTACATATTTCTATTATAGTTACTACAAATATATATATATATATATATTCTGTTTTACTTATAAAACAGAAACTCCTCACAAACTTTTAAGTAAATACATCTAAAATTTAAAACAACGTTTTTTAATATCAAATAAAAAAACTATGAAGATACTTCACATCTATACACAAGGCTAATATTTACTACAACAACAAAAGACCGCACATGACAAAAAAAATTTATTTATACAAGGAGCAACACACTTGTTTTTATGTACATATGTACATACATAAAATCAATTTGTAGATTCCTACATATGTACACATATTGTCAAATTTCATACCCATGCTCAAGTATTTATTAGATTTTAATAATCACACTTACATACATACATAAAAAAAACATAAAAACCGTCCACCAAGCTATTGAAGCTTGAAAAGCCGTTCAGTCAAATAAGACAAATGTACTTAAAAAAACAAACTTATCACAGCCATCCAAACTCTATTCCGCACACACATACACAAATACCCCACGATCGTACACAAGAATTTATTAAAATCTGAAATTATTATTTATTTGATTTATTTATTTCATAAATACTTTACAAAGTAAATTTGCATAGTATTGTTTCACAAATATGGGCGGTGTAACTAGACCATATGCACAAGATGGTATTAACAGTATTTAAAAAATTTGTGACTGACTATACACGACCTATGCCTTCACATAGGAAGTAGCAACGTGGTTGTTAAAGAAATTCCACAGTGGCCTGTGGCCTGGTTGCACTTAAGAGATAATTACCAACGACGCTTGATGTTGAAATCTGAAATTAATATTTATCCGAATATAAACAACTTTCTGACAGACAGACAGAACAATGGACAAAATTAAGCTTGACAAAATATAAAGCAATCTCATCCTCCAATATGAAAAACATACTAGGATTATGGAAGTTCAGATATATGACAATATTTTATAGCACCAAATGTCGATATGAGAAACAATTCCTCTCCATGTACATATAAACACTAGCATGAGAAAATCACATATACACACATACTAGAATTCATCTATGAAAAATTCAAACTATTTCAACAACACCCCTCCTCTCACAAATCATAGTCAGCCTTAAATTCCTAAAGATATACATACACAATTTCTCAAGGTCACATACAATCGATCAATCTCAACAAATCAAATCACGATCAGCATTATTATATTACAACGACACCCCCCTATTCCAAATGAAGGACAGCCTTAAACTCCTACAGATATACATACACACATACACAATCCATCTATCACAACTACACTCTCAACCACCTCAAATCACGATCGGCCTTAAACTCCTACAGACATACATAATCACATATTCCCACGGATACATATTACATGAACACCTCGCCCCTCATAAATCACGATCAGTCTTAAATTCCGAAAGACATACATACAGGCATACAGATTCCCACGGATACAAATTACAACAACGCCCTTCCCCACCCACCTTGGTTTAAATTCCAACAGACAGATATGCCCACTATATAATATATTTCACCAACACCGCCCCCTCCACCAATCACAGCCAGACTTCAATTCCTACAACTAGACACACCCACAAATTTCTTGTCGGCATTAGGAAAAATCTTGAAAATGATTTCATGATTTCCCTTCGGCATTTGAAAAAATAAATAATGATGTTTTCCTGTCGGCATTTGAAAAAAAACATAATGATGTTTTCCCGTCGGCATTTAAAAAAAATAAGCATGTTTTCCCGTCGGCAGTTTAAAAAAAAATAATCATGTTTCCCCGTCGGCATTTGGAAAAATCAATTTCATGATTTTCCCTTCGGTATTTGGAAAAATTAATGTCATGATTTTCCCGTAGGCATATACTCATATAACAACCACAATCCTATGAAACCCCTTAATCCATTATCACAAACAAATTACCCGTTCACACGCAATTAATGTAAACGAAAAACTCTTAATGTAAACAAAAAACTCCTAATCTAAACAACAAACACAATTTCTCAAATTTCAAATTTTAATTACCCAAATTTTAAAAATGCAGAAAATTTTGCACTGAAATTTAAAATTTTCAAATTTTAATGACCCAAATTTCATAAATTTTACTTGACGCAGAATACTCATTCTACTACTACTGGTCACTGACTATAAATTGCACTAAAGCCAAAAATACATGATCCATTTTTTTCGCAAAACTAATATTTATACAGGGTGTTTTTTTAGAGGTATAGAACTTCGAATTGAAATAAAACACAAGAAAATCGTTTTAATGTCTATCAATTTGGCTTTATTGGAAGGATAATTTTATGCCATTAACGTTTAAATATGATTTCGGGCATGTGGCCGCCGCGGCTGGCTCGAATAAAGCCAATTCTACAGGTCCAATTTTCAACCACTTTTTCGAGCATATGGGGCCGTATGTTGGCAATAACGCCACGAATGTTGGCTTCCAAGTCCCCTAACGTTTCTGGTTTGTTGGCGTAGACGAGCGACTTCACATATCCCCAAAGAAAATAATCCAATGGTGTCAAATCACACGATCTTGGTAGCCAATTGACAGGTCCATTCCATAATTGCTCTGATGGACGATTATGTCGACCATAAAATGGACGGAGCTTGCGGTAAACTTCGCGAACTGAACCATTATTTTCGAAATAAATTTGCACGATTTGCAAGCGTTGTTCTTTTGTCAACCTGTTCATGATGAAATGGCAAACCAAACTATATATTAATCACTTGACAGCTGACAAAATGGCCGCCAGTTAAAAAAGTGATGCCAACTTAAAGTTATATACCTCAATAAAAAACACCCTTTATATGTATTTACTTATGTATTTGTAAAATTACTCTATTTCCACGTTGGTGAAGGGTATATACGATTCAGCACAGCCGAATATTGTTTTATTTCTTGTGCATTGTGGTGTGAATGCTATCATACTGAATGCTGCATGCCATTATGCAGTTCGTTAGTATGAACTAAAATTTATTATCATAAAAAAGTATTTATTTGCGTACCTTGAATATTGCTTGCAAGGTTCGCCTTTGCAGATCGGTAAATACCAGCCGAGGCTTTTTGGGTTGAGGCATGTGTTCCATTTGTAATTCATCTTTTCGATGACATGATCCACCAGCAGTCACCACCGGCCCTGTTGATATTGTCCCTGGCGATGAGCTTACTAAGCTAGTTGGACCTGTAAAATCCATATCAAAATCTTCTAAAAGAACGTGAACTATAATTATGTGAAATGGCGATCATTTACTCACCGTGTGTACTATTATTAACTATGTGATTATTAATTGAACTATTGCTACTGGTTGTGCATGAGCTGCGTTGCGGCAACTGAGCGGCTGCCATACGAAGGGCAGACATGCGTTGAAATTCAGGCTCTTGCAGCCACTTAAACATTCGCCGAAATGTCTCTCGGCCTGATTTGAGTTTTGACCAAGGTTTTGGGTTTCGCAAAAGATCGGATAATGTGCCTTGAGAACGGCACAATACCCGTTGAGCGAATATTGCTTGAGGTATGCTGTAGCGCTTCAGTTCTGCTGAAATACGTTGAGCCAGTTCTTTTGTATTAATTTCCTCCATGTCTCCACAAGTCGTGTTGGTGGTGTGTGAGCTTACGTTGGAATTACTGACAGAATGTTTATTACGGGGTTGAGTTTCATTCTGAATTTGTTGATTATGAATGGCCTGTTGATGCTGCTGTTGAGCTTGAATAGCAAGTTGTGTTTGCTGAGTTCCATTGTTTGAACATTCACTTGTAATGGGGTGCGATTTTGAGTCTATATGGTGCTGTTGTTGTGATTCCTGTATTAAAAACTGTGTGTCTAGGCTGCCATTTATCATCAATCTGCGACTACTTAATGTATTTGTGTCATCATGGTCATGACTTGCAGTTACAAGAAGGGTTTGAGGCACTTCATTTAAGTCAATGTTTTGGATAGGTGGTGAGGGAGTAAGCGATACTACGTGCTGCTGCTGGTTTTCTTGCAGTGGCGAAATGTGGACTAAGGTTTTACTAGAGTTAATGTTCATATTTTGTAATGTTATGACTGTACCTGGAGAGTTTATAGAGCTAGCTGATACTGAGTGTGGACTGAGAACACCAGGACTTGAAGGTTGTAGATGCATATGAGAGCCATTTCGACTGCCAGCATTAGATGCTGATGAGGTAGACGGTGTAGTTGAGATAATCAAGTTCCTTGGTTGAGATTTATAAGATGAATCGTAATCCGTTACAATGACATGATCTCCTACAGCACTGTTACCACTTATATTAACAGAAGAGAGACAGACAATATGACGTTGTTGTGCAGCAGAACCAGTAATGTTTGAGCTAGTGTCGATTGATGTAGAGTTCGGCTTCGTATTGGAGGAGTCTTTACAGTGTAATAAATTTGATTGTGATGTTTTTGGTGATTGTAGATCTGTTGAGTGACTGTATGGTGATTGAGGTGAAAGAGGTCCGCAATCACCGGGAGAAGCGCAGGAAACCACAAGTCCAGAAAGAGTATGTGATGGAGAACTGCCGTAGTTATGCGGTGGAGTCATTGACATACCCATAGTGGGTAGTTTATCATATGAAGAATATGGTGACTGCTCGCCTCCACTTAGAGAACTTAAGCTAAGGGAGCTTAACGGGTTTGAGTGATGCTGATGAGAGTGGTGGTGTTGGGAGTTTTGGTGTTGATTATGGCTATGCTGGGCAGTTGGCATCACCACATAAGGTCCAACTACTCCTGTTGATCCACTAGAAGTACTATTGACATTTCCTCCGTCATGGATAGCTGCATCGTTTGTACTGGAACTACTGATGACACTTCCCCCACTGATATGACCACCATACGCAAATTTTTCTGACATTGTTGAAATGGGCGGCAATGGTTGTAGAGGAGTCAGTGTTGCATATGCGGATGTGGGACTAAAACCTGGCGGAGACAACGGCTCATCGTTTACTACAGAGGTTAGTGTTTGATAGGAACTGGTTCCCAAGGAATTTTCACCTACACCCACCACACTCAGCTCTGGAGGACTTAATATTTGTGTAGCAGAGTCCCGAGAATCCTCATGAGTTTCAACAATTACAGTTAGAGGCTCAGTTTGAGCTGATTGAAGAGAGGAATGATTGTGTAGGTTGGAACGACAACGTTGTTGATGCTGATGGTGGTTATGATAATGCATGTGGTTGAACGTGTGGTGAGATTCAGATTCTCTTAACCTGTCATGTAATTCATAGTTAGGCTGGTCAGTAGAATCGATTGTTGTGTGATCATCGGTCGTTAACTCATCCAAAACAATACCCAAGTCACAATTATTTTTATTGTGGTCACTCGCACTGATATTATTGTTCTTATGATTGCTACATAGATTATTGTTATTACTACTGTTGTTATTATTGTTATTGTTGTTGTTAATTTTGTTGTTGCTGCTGCTACCATTACTATTGCCATTGACTATCACTAACTTATGTTCTTGTTCTACTGTAATGATATGTCCCATTGTATTTGAACGGTTCGAGGCTACAGACAATGCGTCTAATGTATTATCAGCTGCCACAAAGTGAACAGGACTTTCCAGTTGTAAACGTTGTGGCAAATTCAAATGTTGGTGATGCTGTACATGATGTTCCCGCTGATGATGTACCCGTTGTGTCCGGTAAGTGGGACTATTACGAGCCAGTATTGTGTGAACTATCGTCATATTGCTATTTTCTCCAGAGTCTGAGTTTAAAACAACACTGGACGACGTGGCCATTTCATGCTCATTCACTACTCCATCATGAGCAGAGAGTACAGTTACTGACGAAGCCGGCGACGGTGTGCGGGCTACCAATGTATGCTGCACCATCAGATCAGTAGTATCTTCAACCAGCTGCCGACTTAGTGTCTGATGGTCAATTATTTCACTAATTGACTCCATGCTCAACGTCCCATTCGAATTTGACAAGTGATTGAGCATTAAGTAAAAATATTCTATATATTTTATACACAATTTTAAAGGAATATATAGTGTATATTTTATATATTTCTGGTCTTGCTTCTATTGTATGTATTATTATATATTATGTTGCTGTTTGTTATTTTAACTACATATGTACCAGATAAGTTATAAGAGCACTGTGGTTTAACATAACAATTGCTTGACGGTATTATAACTCTTTCAGCCATCAGCTGCAAAAATGAAAAAAATTATGGTCTGTTAATATTTTTTCTTAGCTTTAAACTCTGTAGTAGTTTCTTTAGAGCATAGCCTGTTGTTAGTGACTTTTCTTTTAGAAAACCATGCTATTGCTAAGCTATTCACCAATTCATGCATACTCCATAATTAATTGAAATATTTGCTTAAAAATCTTAATACGGAGAAAATGTTTGGCTGATAAAATTTATATTCTTGTTATACATATGGGTGTAAACATGTGTACGATAATGACAAGAAATTATAAACATATACGTTACTGAGGTTTGATATGAAAAAAATAACATGCATAAATACTCTCTTCTTTGCACTTTGCATTTTTTCTTTTATTTATTTTTTTTCATCTGCTTCAAACCTTTTTGATTTTAGCAATTATTATATGAATTTTTATATTTTGTTTTGCACACTGAATACACACACAATATAAAGTTTTCTTTGAAAACAAAAGGTCGAATTAACGAAGCACTTTTTTAATTATTGTTGGGAAACAGAACAATCTTTATAACTATGAAAATGCTAAATTATTTTATTGAGATTTAATTATCAATGTATTCTTGCTCAAATTCATGTGACTATGTACTTCTTATTACTTTTTCTACGTTAAATTATTGTCATTTATCAACGATTTCAACTTTGTTTTAATATTTTTGTTTTTGGTATTTTTAAGTTTTTCCTCTCCTTCAATTTCCTGTTGGAAATTTTCATTGATACTAGGGATGGGGAACATGGTATGTCAAGCAAGGGTTGCCTTTTAAAACTCAACCACTATTATACAGTATACGAAATTCACTCATCACATACACACACAAAGAATCAAAACGTATACATACCCTGTAGGAAATATCACTAGTGAATCAGTACTGATTTAATATTGAGTTTGTCGCCAGTACTACTGACCGCAGACAATGCTTTTTGCTATAGATATTTAATATGTGCATGTCATTGGAAAGCAACTATTGACATTGGAAACAGATAGTCACTAGTACATTTTAGTAATTCTAGTATACACTTTTGATAATGAAATTGCATATTTTGTTCACATTTTGGTGGTTTATTAAACAAAAATACAGATATAAAAGAGGAACTCAGCATTACCAGCAAGTAGGGATTTTGTTTGTCAGTTCTATTAAATACATATATGTTAATCAAAAATTTTATGTATCGTTTACTTAGTAAGGCCAAACACTTATATACATACGTATGGATCTGAAAATTTGACAAATCTTTAACTGATGGCACAAAATATTCATAATGGACACTTTCACTGGATTGTTATTTAAATTTAGTTATTTAAATAAAAAAAATAAAAGTGCCGCCAACTTTTATTTTCAACAGACCAATGAAACAAGAAGAAGCATACATATTTATTCGTATCTGATAAATTATTTTCTACGAATTAAAAAACAAAATTAATATACTGACGCTCCGTTTACAAAGTCACCAAAATAGTAGAAAAAAGTGGTGACTTGTGGACACTTAACCAAACGCTTCCTTCAGGGTCGCAATACCAGCAAGCAATTCTTTATTGAAAGTCGAATTTTTCCAATTGGAAATTTCTTTAGAAACAATTTTATACACATATTTGGTTTTTGATAATTTTTTATAAAAATGTACCCATGGAATTTCGTAAATTTTTCTTAGCTTTTGATAAATATCCTTAAAACTGTTTTTCTAGTGTCAAACTAAGTATAGCAAAATCCAACTTTTGCCAAAATACCAAGGTTTTAATGACCGATAGATACCGGAACAGATTTTTGTTTAAAGTTATCGCATGGGTGTTATCAAAAGGAAGACTTGAAAATCTCCCTTTACGGCTTTAAATGTTCTACACAAATACCACATAAAATTTCACAATAGGTCTCTAAATACACTAATTCTAGGAACTAAACTTTAAAATACGAATTTATGCAAAAGTTGCAATCCGTTTAAGTGTGAATTTCATATTTTTTCAGACTTTCATTTTAGTGCGCTGGAATTTTGTTATAGAAGATTTTTTTAAACCATTTCATCCCTCTAACTCTAGTGAGTTGAAATATTTCTTAAAAGTATTTGCAGCAAAATTCTACTATACGTCGCTGAATATACCGAAGTTTGGTTTAGGAAGCTTTTTCTCAACAATTGTATGTAAATACTAGGTAAATGGCTTATTCAACTATTTTAAATGTCAATTTGTCGGTTTTCAGAAATAGTATAATTAAGAACTCGGTTTTCGGTTTATTTGATTAACCGATTAACCATTATATTTGAGTACACATAAAAACGAATCATCGCTAGTTTTTCTCGCTAAAAATCAAAAACGGATCGACAAATTTTAGTGATTACTTTGTATGGGAGGGGAACTTTACCCACCACTACTTTTTTGCTGGATTACGCGCATTAACTATAAAGTAATTCTCGCAAAGTTTGAAGTCTCTTAATGATATAGTATTTCTTATACTCGTGTGTAATTATTAACAAATACTTTGCATGGGGAGTACCACCCGCTACTCCTATCGCATATTGATAAAAATTGGCCCACCAGTAGAGTATACCATTTCATATAGAAAAATTGTTTTTAAAATCACTTAACAAATGACGGAGAAATTGGTGAACATAGAAAAATATGCATTCATGCCAAACATGTGTATATCATCCTCTTTTTTGAAGTCCGTTAGGAAGAAGGTAGGATTTCTTTATGAATTTTTTTATTTTTTTTGGTGGCGTGCATCACTTTAGTTGAAATATTACTTAAATTTATTTTAAAATTGTGCCTTATTGAAATTAAAATTAAACTGACATAATGAATCCAGAATTATTAAATTTCTTTAAGGGATACATTTATGAGATATGCAAAGATTTCCGACCAGAATATGACGCTTCTGACAATAGAAATTATGAGAAGTGTACACATGTGTAAGTTGGAGTCAACTGCTCAGATTTATTTTCAACTTGACTTATCAAGATGTGAGGACAAATGTTTTCTGTATACAGTTTACAAAAATGTTCTGGTTAAGCATTCAGATCGCTACAAATTTCCATTTCCAAACAATTGAAAAAAACGAACAATTTTTTTTTAGCAAGCCAGCACCTGCTTTAAGGCCTCATTAGTTTTTACTTTTCATTGCCGTTCTGTGCCGTTCTTTTCTGTATAAAATATTTTGCAATTTCTTTTTCTGTGCAAGGAATCAGCTGGCAACCTATAAAACTAGATTTCAGTTGTATACAAAATATCACAACAAACTAATACATACACAGTTTTGGCTGTCACTTAACATTGAATTCTATTTTCTACAGATTTATCCGCAACGGAACGGAACGAAAAAGGAAAAACAAACCACACGCACAGACTTTCAATTGAACAGAAACAAAATAGCTGATTCAGAACAGAACAGCACGTACAAACTAATTCTGCCTTTATGTAGTTACGGTGATGTATGTTGCAAATTAATCAGCAATATTTTTATGCCAAAAGTAGCTATATTTTGAGAAATCTCTTCCTTCTAAGGCAACGTGTTCTTCAAAAATCGTGATTAACCAAGAATGTGTGTGTACATAGGAAACAAGGAAAACCCGAACTTCTCACCAATTACAATGTATTTCTGAGAATATAGTTGAATCGAAGAATTGAAAATATAAAATTCAAGTATCTTGTTCTATAATACAACGACTTATATTAGCATACGAACCACGTTTTAGATTTTGATTCGTGACGAAAGTCACTCAAAGTTTTGTTAAAAATCATCCAATTTACAAAGCCAAATCAAAACAATCTCGTAATATTAAATTTTAAGAATAATCCTTTTTGATGGTGTTTTTGATCAATACATAAAGCTTACAGCTTTGTATTTCTCGCTCAGACGGCTCACGACCTAGCTTAAGCATTTCCAATGTTTGTCAAATATCTCCTTTGTTGAGAACATGTATTGTGTGTGCATAAGGATAGTATTTTTTCTGAGCATGTCAAAAGAATATTAGTACCCGGTAATGTCTTTAATCGACATACCTAGAGCAGAAATGTTTTAGACTGGCCGAAGACCTGATATAGAAAACATATCTACACAGAAAAAATTATTGTTGAATTTTTTTTCAATTAAGTGATTGCTTAGAAAAAATAATATTTTTGATTAATGTTTTAATTGAATATATGTTTATATTAATTGAATTTACTGCTTTATCAAAAAAGTGTTATCAACAGAGCTTAACTCATAATCTATGAAATGGTTGACAATTATTACATATTAATTGTATGTAAATAATGTAACTTTTGTTTTTATGTGTGCAAATCGAGCTGTTTTTTATAGTATGCCACATTGTTTTGAAAAAATATTTTCAATTAAAATACCCAATTCGTCTTTTAATTGGTTTTAATATTTTTTATGAGAGAAAAAAATATTCGGCTTAATTTTTTTTTTGGATTCGTAGTAATTTTGACATGCGTTGAATAAAAATAAAATATTAAAAAAAAAACAGAAATTCATTTTGTTCCCTTTTGTTGAAAAATAACAAGCAAATAATAATGAGAAATACAAGCTTATAGACCAATTGTGGATGGTAAAGTTAGTACAATGGCGGTATTTGGGGTTCGATGCCAATGTTCTTGCGTAAGCACCTATGGAAAATATCGTAGCCTTTCTTTAACATCCAATCACAAAATACATACACAATTCAAAGAAAAGCTACGATATTCTGCAAGAATATCATACAACGAATAAGATCATTGTACTTTTTAACCATTAAAACTTGAAAAGTCATACAATGCACAAAAGACAAATGTTTCCACTCATGGAAATCTTTTAGATTTTTTTTTCTATCTTTCAATTACCATTTTAATTGAATCTTTAAAATATTTTAATTCTTTTTTTAATTCAGTCTTAAAAAATATTTAAAATAATTATTTTTTTAAATGAATCTTTAAAAATATTTCAATTAAATTTTAATTGAATCTTTAAAAACCCATCAATTAAATTTTTAGTTAATGTAATATTTTTTTTTATTGAAAAAAAAAATTTCAATTAAAATGGATGAGTTAATACCACAATTTCCAAGATTGGTTGAAAACTAATTAATATTTTAACCGAATCTTTATTTTTTTTAATTGAATCTTGTTTTTACTTTTTTTCTGTGTATGCAGCCAATCTGTTATTGGATATACATACATGCGGAAGAATATTATTATGACAGGCTACAAGACGGTTGGGCGAATAATATTTACTAATCGAAGCCTCTAGAATAGAATATTTTTTTAAGAGAAAACATTTAGACCGGTCAAAGGACTAGTTAGGTAATAAATAATTATGCAGCGAACTGTTTTCCACATGCGCATAAGTTCAAAGACCGGCTCTGTCGGCAATATTTACCCATGGAACCAGCTCTTAAAGAAAATATATTTTTCCCACGAAGCGCTTTGCGACACACCCAAACAAAAAACAAATTCTAAACTAGGTTAAGCAATCATTCATCAATCATTTACGTTAAAAAAAAGCAAACAATATATTTTTTATGTTTAGGCGATCGTTCATAATGGACAAGCCCAATGGACACAAATAACCTAAAATAGTTTCAAAGTCGGGCTACGCTTCATTTAAGTGCTTCGAATGCACAAATTTTCTTTTGTAATTGTTCATTCAACCGCTTCGGGTGATTGTTCACAGCATACACTGTGAACAATGGCCCAAATAAATGAGCGATCTCTCATTCCTACAGTTAGGCGACGCTTTATAATATTTTGGGTGATGTAGAATTTTTTCTGGGCTGTGAATAACAAACCGAAATTAAACATTTGTGCACTTTATGCGATTTCCTTTTGGATGAAATTCTTGCCTTTTAATGAATCAGCATAATCAGCCATATTACCGTTACACTTTCGGTATAATTTCCGTGTTCATAAAAATTTTAAACAGCATTCCAAATTTTTATTAAAAAACTATTTTACTTAATAACTAAATAATAATTTGGGATTACTAGTGCGTTAAAAAAATTTAAACTTATATTATTCCAAATGTTGTTTAAGCAATATTCGCTAAGATTGTATTCATAATAGAATTTTAGCTTAAAAAACGTTTTTTAACCTTGTGTAAATCAGCAAATTTTAAAATTTACTGCACCGTTGTTTAAACCAATTTTAATATGACGTTGTGTCAATTTTGCTTCGTGTTTATTTACATTTGTAACTTTACTTAATATAGTAGTGGCCATAATAACAAAATAATTTAAAAAAAATATAAAATAAACAAAATAAAGCCAAAGAAGTTATTAAATTTTGTCAAAATAAGCAAAATAAAGTCAAAGAAGTTATTAAACTTTGTCAAACCAATGGATATACTATATTTAATATAAAAAATAGGTATAAGTATGGATGTCTGTACTTATGTATATGTCAGAGTTATTTAGAAAAAACAAATTATTTTTTTATAAAAACTATTGCCGAAATATCAAATGGACTCCAAAAGAATATTTACAAGAAAAGTAGCCATCCGTTTTCCATTTTCATTCCATCTTTTTTCACTTTATGTGTAAACAAAAAATAAAAATAATAATAATTGTAGAAAATTAATACTCAAAACAAATAAAATAAAACCCGTTATTCTAGTTCTTCTTAATCTGCAATATAAAAATCATAAAAATGCATTTTTAATAGAGATGCGCAGATTTTTTTATTTTATAAAAAGAATATATTCCCGAAAATGGACAAACAAACAAACAAACTCGTAGTACGAAGACAAATAAGGAATATATTTTGCCATGATATTTAAAAAAAATCAAGTTATTTGATTTTAAGTTAAAATTCTGATTATGAGTACCAATATTTAAAAAGTGTGTTTGTAGTCTGAAAATGGTTTTTAACTAACATGCATTTTAAACCTCAATCAAATTTTTTTATGAATACGGCTGTATGTTCAACAGGACACTTAACCCTCCAATCTTCTGCATATGGGTAATTTTTGTACCCTTTATAAAAAGAGGCAAAGAAGGATTTAACAGGTTTAAATGTTCTACCGAAATATGTGTCATAAAATTATACTATAAGACTAAACAAATCGTAGTTCGAAATTTTTAAACGATAGAGGCTCGGTTCCGGGGTTATTGTGAAATCAGGCGCATACAATCGTCAAGGTTAAAACCCTAATTAAGGATGCCTTTTGCTGGAGGGCAGCCGGTAGACATATAACATCAACTCTACCACATAGTGACGTCCGCTTTGCAGATTATTCAAGGCTGCTTTATTTGTCATTATAATGAGTAAATGTACACCCAAGAAGCACTGACACAACATGCATTGTTCCAAGTCAGCTAAAGCCTAGTTAATAAAAAGCTATGAGCGTAGTAGTGTTGAGTAGTCTCGTTGATTTAGCATTCAAATATATCACAGTATAAATTAGGGTGCTGCAGAAGACTAGTGGGTTGAGTGCTAGTCTATATGCTGGGTGGTCGTTGGTTCGATTCCCTACAAGGGGTCTCTGTGTCTATGCTAGTCAAAATAAGCGACTATATAATTTGTAGTTGAGTTTTTAACATATAATGAATAAATAAAATCAAATAAGTATAGGTTTTTCAGGGACCGTAACTGTTATGTATTTTTGTAATAAAAGTGACTCTCAATATAGTATTAAGAGTCTTACTATAAGCATGTAAAGTTGTTTAGATAAATTCAAAAATTTTTTTGGGTTGAGGTGTACTGATGAGTTCCAAAAGTGGGAACGAAATGCATAGAGACAATGTTTAACCATAAAAACAAGCCAAATTGGCAAAGATAAGAGTAAGGTTTTGATTTTTATATATTTGAGCAGAAATAATTGTTATATTCTGATTTTATATTTTCGAGCAAAAATTATTATCATTTTCTGATTTTTATTTTTTCGGCCAGAAATAAGAGTTATTTCCAGATTTTTATTTTTTTCGAGCAGAATTAAAAATAAACTTTTGAGGTTCCTCAGCCAAAAAAACATGGTCTGGCACTATTTTTATTAAATAAAAATAAAAAAAATTGTGGAATCCCCACACATTGATCTCATCGTATTAAATAATGGGTGTTTTTTATTGAGGTATAGAACTTTAAGTTGGCATCACTTTTTTAACTGGCGGCCATTTTGTCAGCTGTCAAGTGATTAATATTTAGTTTGGTTTGCCATTTCATCATGAACAGGTTGACAAAAGAACAACGCTTGCAAATCGTGCAAATTTATTTCGAAAATAATGGTTCAGTTCGCGAAGTTTACCGCAAGCTCCGTCCATTTTATGGTCGACCGTTGGTTACCGTTAATGGAGACCGGTATAGAGCCATGATAACCGACTATTTTGTTCCCGAATTGGATGGCATGAATGTGGATGAGTTGTATGTACTCGTACATGTATATGCATATACACATGTACATACATACATATTTGTGTGTATTTTTTTTTAAATTTGTGCATTTCATTTAGAAAAATTAGATATCAGAAATTGAGTTTTATTTCTGATCGAAAAAATAAAAATCAGAAAATAACAATTGTTTCTGCTCTAAAATATAGAAATTAGAAAATAACAGTTATTTCTGCTCAAAAAATAAAAATCATAAAATAACAGTTATTTCTGATCAAAAATCGAAAATAAAAATTATTTCTGCTTTAAAAAAATAAAAATAAGAAATTTTAAAATCATTCGAGTTTCTGAAAATGTAGTTGAAAATGGTGTAATTAGCCATTTTCTTGCACTTGATTTTTTTTTAACTCAAGAATAATTATTATTTTCGATCCTTGTTTTTTTTTATTACCCGGAAAAATGAACAGTTTTTTCGAACTTAAAAATTTCTTCGGAGTCGGATTTTAAAAAGTTAGTTTGTATGTATAATTTCACTCCAAGTCACCGTACACAGAGAAAGCTTAGATATCATATCTATTAATGAAAATATAAGAGCAAATTTGGCAATTTTTTCAACAATTACGAACATGAAGAGAAACTTTCCATTAAGCATGAAAATAAATGTGTAATGCACATTATTGTTGGAAGTTACATTGTTTCAATATACACACAAGCGTAGATGGGTGGTTCTTAGAAACTTAACGTAGACTTCCCAAGACAATTTTTAGTATTAATTTTTGCAAACATATGTATGTACCGTATGTACATGCCAATATCCTAACATAGTGCGATAATTTTGAATAACGAGAAATTGTCTGAAGAAAACTATTATACGTATTGACAAATTTAACTAGATATAATGTAAGGGGTGTTTTTTTAGAGGTATAGAACTTCGAATTGAAATAAAAGACAAGAAAATCGTTTTAATGTCCATCAATTTGGCTTTATTGGAAGGATAATTTTATGCCATTAACGTTTAAATATGATTTCGGGCATGTGGCCGCCGCGGCTGGCTCGAATAAAGCCAATTCTACAGGTCCAATTTTCAACCACTTTTTCGAGCATATGGGGCCGTATGTTGGCAATAACGCCACGAATGTTGGCAATAACGCCACGAATGTTGGCTTCCAAGTCCCCTAACGTTTCTGGTTTGTTGGCGTAGACGAGCGACTTCACATATCCCCAAAGAAAATAATCCAATGGTGTCAAATCACACGATCTTGGTGGTCAATTCCATGGTTAACCGAATTAATTGCTCTGATGGACGATTATGTCGACCATAAAATGGACGGAGCTTGCGGTAAACTTCGCGAACTGAACCATTATTTTCGAAATAAATTTGCACGATTTGCAAGCGTTGTTCTTTTGTCAACCTGTTCATGATGAAATGGCAAACCAAACTAAATATTAATCACTTGACAGCTGACAAAATGGCCGCCAGTTAAAAAAGTGATGCCAACTTAAAGTTCTATATCTCAATAAAAAACACCCTATATTTTCGAAATAGAAATTATGATCATCAAAAAAAAAAAAAAATAATGTCCATGTAATATATTTACATTTATATATCGCATATTTTCTTCGCTGAGTATATATTTTCAGCCTGGCGTTAAGGGTTGAATGGTTTCCTTTTTAAGATATTTTGTGATAAAAATATATTTGTAACTATTTCGATTATTTCTTAAAACATATTTTTTATCTTAATTATCTCTTATCTTTAATTTAAGTATTCATAAATTATACATATGTATATAGAAATTTAAAAAAGTTTTCGACCATTTTAAAAGCCAATTATTTTTCTCTGTAAAGTATTTTTGTCTAGTTATTTTTTCTACTCCAGAGTTGAGTTGTAATATATGTATAGTTCTTAAAGGTTGCTTATTTATTTAAATACTTTTTCTTACAACTGTTTATGTGCAAATTTTGGAGGCCCGGGAGGAGTTTTTTACCTTAATCGATAAAGTTGAATTTTTCTACAACAATTCCAATGTTTCTGTCAATGCTAGACTGAAATATTCTTCAAATCTTTCTGGAGTCCATATTGAAATATGTGATGTAAAATATTGATTTTTTCATAATTTTAAAATAGCACTATAGTTTTTGTCAAAAATATGTTATTATTTTAGCTAAATTTTAAACTTTCATTTTGCCATGAATAAATACATGAACGAAGATACTTAACGAAGTTTTCGAATGTTGGGTTAATGAAAAATTAAAAAATTAAAATCGATGTTTTTAATCTGCAATCGATTAATACTTAAAAACAATCGATAGTTTTTAGTCACTATCGATAGTAAACGATACACTACTAACAGCAAAAATTTTAAGTACGTTACTTTTCATAAACCAAAATAACTGTATGACTTAAAATCTCTTCCAATGATCTCACTTATGTTTCATACAATTATTTTAGTTTTGTTAACAATTTATTGAACTGAGAAATAAAGTTCTGTTTAGTTTTGTTTAAAAAATATTTTGTTTTGAATTTTTAATGTAAATAAATACATTATACGAGAACCATACAACTTTGATATTATCGCGATAGTGTCGTCGATATATCAATAGTTTTTCTAGCGCAAACCAATAAATACATTGTTGCCATTTTAGCATTTTCACTGCCAGATCTGGCATTTTTATTAGTTAAAAAGCATTTAACTTTCAACAAATTATGCCAGAAAGCTGAATAAAAAATTTTAACTTGTTAAAAAAAATTCTTCTGTATAGAGGATTTTTCTCATAAATGTACATGTATTGCAGGCTAAATGTTCCCTGATGATCTGCACTAGCGACAGTGAAATGTGCATAGGATCCAGCTAACCCCTCAATAATCAATTTCAATATATTTATAATTAAAAAAATATTTTACTGAATAAGTAAAATAAAATTTTGGAATTATAGTGCGTAAAAAAATTTTAATCGTAATACAATTACATTTCCAAAAAACACCAATTATTAACTTTTTTATATATGTATGTGCTCTAAAAATACCTGCAGATACTAATAAGTTTGTATAAACATGAAATTCAAAAGCCATTTCAATAATTTTTCCTACATTTAAATCTGGCATTATACTTTTCTTCTGTATAACATTTTAGCGTAATTTTTTGACCGATTTAGCATTCTCTCATCATCATTTTCTGGCAACACTGAATAAATATAACAGACTTTTTATACCTATTGGATAGAAAAAAACCCAATTGCGAAAAATTCTTTTTATCAGACCAAAAACATCAGCTTGGCAACGGTTTTAATTTTTCATTAACCCAAGGTTGCCCACTTTAGGGCTTTGTGGGTCCGCCCCTTTTAAATATATATGAAGTCCAAATTCCAGATTTAAGGTCTGTGACACCTCCTCGAAATGCTGTATAAAATTTCATAGCAATCGGACGGCCCGTTTAGAAACTGCAGAACTGTTTCCATTTTTGTAACAAAATCCCCCACTGTGTATCGGGTACTTTAGGCCCCACTAGGCACCAGAAGCCACCGTCGGATCCAGCTAAAAAATTAAGACCGCATTTATAACAGTGATAGTGCAAATATATCAATTAAAGAAAAAAATATGTCCGACCAGTCTAATGCATATAATATTTATATCATACAAACAAAGGTAATCTGTTCAGTTTTGTGTGCTGGGTAATGCCATTATAGATATTCATATATATCAGCAGTATACATATACATATATTGTATGTCCATACATATACTTATGTAGTTGTAGCTGAGTGTGTAGTAAAAGGAACATTTTTCTGTTTTTATTTTTATTTAATTCTCATTTCAAACTCACCTTATTTATATTCGCAGATTAACGAAATGCATGGTATGTATGTATATAAATATGTACATATGTACGTACATACATATGTGCATACATATGCATAAAAAAGTAAAATTTATTGTTAGTTTTGTTAATTTGACTTTTAAAATTAATTTGTTAGAACATTCTTACATATCTATGTACTTATGCGGAGTACACACTATGGCATTATTACATCTCAGTACTGTATACTGTTGGCAACGTTTGTCATTTCCGATATTTTTCGTTGTGTGGCATTGCTTTCCATATAATAATGGGAACGGAAGTGCACATGTTTTGAAAATGACACCACAAAATGATGACACAAGAAATGCCAGATGTTTACTCGGCATAACATACATATGTATGTATGTATGTATATGTATATACTATATCTAAAAGATATATACTCACATGCATATGTACGTACATACATATGTAGATATGTACTTATATCAGTTCACTTCAATAATTTTCTATTATCAGGTTTTGATAAGCTATTTTGTAAAACTTAGAAAAGGAATAAAATTCCATCTACATACATATGTACATAAGTATGTATTTATGTACAAAAAACCGTTTCAAACTTATTTTTATTTATTTTAATTAATTTATTATAATTTTTTAATCTTGTTTTGTTTATCAAACACAATAATATAATATCCAATTGGGGTGAATTGTGTATAGTTTTATGTACATATGTATGTTTGTACGTAGGTACGAAAGCAGTAGGGTACATGCGCACTTCTGAATATTAAAGAGCAGGATACTTACATATAGCATGTATGTATGTCTGTATTATACAGCACAGAGTCGTCATACATGTGCATACATTCATGTGTTTGTATGCACCAGTTATAAGCGAATATTCTTATTCGAATTCGACAATAATCGGACTTTTTCGGATATTCGTGTTCCAAAAAGATAAAATAAATGAATGCATAAGCCCCAAACGAAATTTAAATACTCGTATATGACATATTGAAGGGTTTTTTTATTTCAGTACGAGATTTTTTTACATGCGTTAAGCTTTTTTTATTCCTGGAAAGTTGTGATGTCTTACTGATTTTGGGTTCGAGGAATTCATTTTTGATATTTATTTTTACCTAAAACTGACTCAAACAAAACAAACTTCTTGTACAATTACTATTAAAAAAAGTTAAATTACTTTTCTGCACCTCAGGAGAGGTATGTTTTACTTTAAGGTTTAGAAGCTTTTTCTCCATTGAACATATTTCGATGAGGTGTGTAAACAAAACCAACAATGACTAAATATTGCCTATCTATACTATAGATTCTATAGGTATAAATATCCTGTTCTTTTTTCAATTTAGATGATGATAGTTTTTCGTATTGATGACTTAGTAGAATTTTAGAAATGAAGATGAGAGTTGTCATTAGCTTCACTTTCATTTGCACTTGTGTCCATAAGCGAAGTCATCCTTCCTTTCACAGATGTGCATAGTTTAATTTCGGGATCTTTACTTTCATCTAATTTTGTACGTTTCGGTTTTTGAGTAATGCCGAGTACACACTGTGGAATTTTGTGACATCGCAATACTTTGTACTTTGTCATTTCTAATATCTTTCGTTGTGTGGAACTGCTTTCCATATTTTGAAAATGACGACACGAAATGACATCACAAGAAATGGTAGATGTGTACTCAAATAACTCAAAATGATGTTCATTACGAAAGATATGAAAGTGATTATTGTTGCTTATGCATAATCGTAATTGTTTTAAATTTATTGTATTAAGGTCTCTTTAACTCTTCCTCCACTGTGCGAAAACTTTTTCTTCTAAAGCTGTACAGATCCATAAATCTAGAACAAATGTAATTAAACTACGTTTCTGGTTTCTCTTTTCTTTACTTTTTGTCCTTTTAAAAGACTTCATTTTTAATAGATAATATTTGTTAGAAAATTATTTTGCTGCATTAAAGTAAAATTAAATATTCTTTAAAAATACCTTAAAATTGGATGGGCACACGACCTAGTTCCTATGCGCATTTCACTATTGTTTTATAAAAATATTTTCTTCAGTTCGGTTATATAAAAATTAAAATCATATCCTTTTGAAAATACGCGCATGTTCGGAAGTTTCACTTAATACATCTCTCAAAACTTTTACGTTGTACCCTGAAATGAGTCAACAAAAATCTAATTTGATGTTGCCATATTCATGGAAAAATATGTATGTATGTAAATAATAATTAAAATACACTTTTTCGTCTATGAGAATTTAAAAAAATATTTTATAACTTCTGCAAGACCATTTCCTTATATGTATGTATTTAGTACCTTTATTGATAATAAATGCTTAAGTTTGGTATAAAAATAAGTTTACGGGCTTAATAAATTTATTTGTTGGTTCATCTAGAAGTGATACATGTCGTTGCTGATAAGCAACACATTAGAAGACTTTTACCAAAGAAATGCATCTAGATGTGCTAAACCAACAACAAATAAATGTGTTAAGTTTAATATTTATTATTTGATCAGGCTAAAGTTCGTATCGCTTTGTAAGCCAAATTACAGGTAATAATTATTAATGAACAAATAACACCAAATTTAGTTGTAAATATTCTGACAAACACATAGTTGAACGGAACAACTAGCTGTTTTCGAAGGCCACTAAACCTTCATCATCAGCGTTCTTTTGTGTTTGGTCCACTGTGTGTGGTGTCAGTTGATGTAGATTTCTGCTTTATATACTCAACTTTTATTGCAAATGGAATATGTGAATTGTTTTGATTCATCGTATTACAATTTGCTGAAAGCTTTTTGGAATGAAAGCTCATTTTTACCATCTCTAAATTTACAACAGTCTTGTAATTGTCTTTTGTTCTTTACTAATTATGCACATGTTAGTTAATCTGCTTTTTTTTTGTTCTATTTAAGGCAAACTTTTTTTTTTTATTTTTTTAAGTTTATGTTAACAATATTTGAAAATATAGAAGATGAAATGAGGAAAGGAAAACCATGTAAACAACTTGACTACAACTGGTCTCTAGGATGCTTGATATAAAAAAAATTCAAAATTCAAATTGGTTTAGAAATACATTAAATTTGTTATAGAAATTTGAGTTTTGTATCATTTCAAAATATTATTTAATGAATACAATTCAAATTTTGGATTTTTGGTTTTTATTAACTTTAATGTACGCGAACAGGAGTGTGAACTTTTTTTTTCATACAAAATTGTTCATAATTTATTTCGAAGACGTAAATATAGGGTGTTTTTTATTGAGGTATAGAACTTTAAGTTGGCATCACTTTTTTAACTGGCGGCCATTTTGTCAGCTGTCAAGTGATTAATATTTAGTTTGGTTTGCCATTTCATCATGAACAGGTTGACAAAAGAACAACGCTTGCAAATCGTGCAAATTTATTTCGAAAATAATGGTTCAGTTCCGTCCATTTTATGGTCGACATAATCGTCCATCAGAGCAATTAATTCGGTTAACCATGGAATCGGCCACCAAGATCGTGTGATTTGACACCATTGGAATATTTTCTTTGGGGATATGTGAAGTCGCTCGTCTACGTCAACAAACCAGAAACGTTAGGGGACTTGGAAGCCAACATTCGTGGCGTTATTGCCAACATACGGCCCCATATGCTCGAAAAAGTGGTTGAAAATTGGACCTGTAGAATTGGCTTTATTCGAGCCAGCCGCGGCGGCCACATGCCCGAAATCATATTTAAACGTTAATGGCATAAAATTATCCTTCCAATAAAGCCAAATTGATGGACATTAAAACGATTTTCTTGTATTTTATTTCAATTCGAAGTTCTATACCTCTAAAAAAAACACATATAACCAATTAATTCGTCGGTTGGTTTTTGGTTTGCTGTAGTCATAATGTATTTTGAATATACTGTGCCGCAAACCAATAACCAACCGAAGAAATGTCTATAAATTTCACATATAATATTTGTATTCTTATTAACGAATATTGTTTCAAATATTCGTATTCGAGAATATCAAAAATTGACATTCGGCACATCACTAGGACGTATGTATGTTTGCCTAAAAAACTAGATGTAACCTTTATTTTAGCAGTTTTTAAGGGTGGTTTTGAAACAAGTACACAGTTTTTTTGTGGGTTATTACACACGGCAGTGAGTCAAACTGTTTAGCCAAATGTCTTAAAAAATATTTTATAGCCTATAGTACACGGCATGTAAAAAGCCACATGCGTATATGGCTATGACGTCACGAGAGTTTTCTGCATGTGGGTTGCATATTTTAAATAAGTAATAGTGCTACATGGCGTAAAATTTGTATATTATTTTTGTCCCAAAATCCAAATGTGAGACATGTAACCTGTTGTGAATAATAATTGAACAACCCTCGTACCTGTGCATTGCACTAATTTGTTGACGCAGCAGCAACTAGTTCATTCACTTGATTGCTTGTTATTTTCTTTGCGCTGACAAATTGTGCAATATCGATGTTTCGTAATTGGGTCAAAAGCTAAATAACAAAAACCAAGAAGGTGGTGTTTACAAAATGCACAATTGCACAGCTTAAGTTTACGAGTCAAAATTATTGGGCAAACTTAATAGGTTTGTGTAAATAAATTTCTATAAAATTTTTGATATTTTATTTACGAGAGTGTAAAAATGCACAAATGCACACTTTGCGAGACTTTTGAACATTCTCATGCAGACCCTTACCCCCATATTCGTAAAAAAATAAAATGAATTTGAAATCCATTTTAGGAAAATTTTTTATGAAAAATTTTAAATAAAAAACATTTCAAATTCATTTTAAATTTTATGAATATGGGGGTTAATGTTTAATAAATAAGTTACTGTCTTGTTAGCATAATAAAATTAATTGTAAGTGAAATATTATTGTTCAAATATATTAAGTTTTGTATAAATCGCTAATATTAAGAAAGCACAAAAGCAGTTGTTGTCAGTGACAGTTGCAATTAGAGTGCAAGAAATCAAAGAAAAATAATAAAGGATACCTGCGATTCCCAAGGGACCCTCCAGGTTATAAACATATCAAAATAAGAGCTGTATCTTATAGAAAATACCTGTATCTGTGATTCCCAAGGACCCTCCAGGTTGCAAGTATTATAAATAAGAATATACATAACAGCTGAAATTATCATAGGCGATAGATAACTCAATAAGAAATATTTTAAGACTGTCAGTTTTAATAATACGCCGACTTAAAATTCACAATTGACGGGTCTTTGCGCTCTTCTTAAAAGTACAAATTTCCATATTAGACAGTTTGGCCGAGTTTACATCTGGCATTTTATGTGTTGTCATTTTGTGGTGTCATTTTCATATGTGTTCCCATCAAATTTTTCGATGACACACAATTTTGTTGTGTAATTGTGACAGGAAAAAGTCCCATGCCTAAAAAATTGCAATACGGTATCATTGTCTACATCAAGACTAATTTTGACGTAATGACATTTAGTGTCGTTTGCTTTATCATTGTGAGACTTTGGTTTTCGTATTGTTTGTTAATTAATATTTATACAAATGGATAATCGCAAAATTTTCAATTGGCTAGTACAAAAAAAAACAAAAAAAAAATTTGCTAGTTGCACCGTGTGTTTATCAATAATAAGAAAAAAATTAAGAAAATCAAAAAACAGCAAAGAAAGTAGTGGAAAATACTCTGTATTCCAGTTTACGGATGCAGGATTCAAGTTGATTTAAAAATTTCGTATGATGCCTAATTCAACCAAAATTTCTGTCCATGCAGTTTCCTTTGCATTTCTATCCTTATAAATTCCAGGTAGATGATTCCATACTGCTTCACGAACCTCCACAAGCTGAATAAGCTACATATGTCGTCATGTCATGCATCCTGTACTTTTCCACTTTCTTTTTCGTTTTCCATACGTTTAAATTTGTATACCACATACATTTAAAATTCTTTCTGTGTATACATCATACTTAATGCGAGAAAATGTCACCACGCTGACATTTTACTTTTGTGTCTGCAGTGCTGCCAACTTATTCTCACAACTATCTACATTAGATACATAAACAGTTTGTGTGGAAATGCCACACAACGAAAAATATCGGAAATGACAAACGTTTCCACTAGTTCCCACTGCCATATTTGTCACAAAATGCCACAGTGTGTACTCGGCCTTTGACATGGTATGTACGATGTGTTCATGTTTTTATTTTTAACTTGTTAATGTCAAGTAAATTTTTGATTTGCAAAAATGAAGAAACAAAACAAAAAATCGCATTAGTTTCTTTGAGGTACGTGTTTATATCAAAAAACTCAACATAAATACCAGAGTACGTGTTGCATAGCTGTGTTAAAAATAGCTTATTTTTATTCAGTATCGTTCTTCGCAAGTTTCAGAAAATCGTTGAAATCCCGCCAGTGGGTTTTTTAAAGGCTTGCTGCCAATCACAATAAAATATAATCATATGTAGTAAGGAACCCGCAGTTTTGGCAACACTGTTTCCCGTGCTTCTTGTGTTTGTCAGAATAATTACAATTGTCTTCGGAGTAATTTTTAACTTAAAAATATGGAATGTAATTAGGCTCACTCAAAATACAACCTTCTGCTTTATTAAATGAAACAAAAATTAATTCGAACAGAAATTAAAAAAAAATTTGTAAGGGTTGGAAAAGGAAATTAAATATCTACACACATATGTTTGTATGTATGCTCATATGTATTTTAATGCTGTATAATTAATTGTGAGGCAAACCACAAAAATTAAAATTACATACAAACATACATACATACTTATGTAAATGTTTTCTTAATTAGAATTAACGCAATAAAATTTATATAAAAACACAATATTTTATTTTTCAAATCATATGCAATAAACAAAAATTATTTTATTTTTTTAAATCCTATGGTATTATGGACATACATACATAAATATTACATACTTATGTATGTCGGAAAAACATGTACGTATGTATATATGTATGTACATAATTCTGTAGGTATGTATGTATGCAACAAACGAAAATGAAGAAATCATTCGGCAATATGTTATTTTTTACGTTACTTATGTATTGCACTTGTATTAAATAACGAGAAGCATTTTTATGCAACTTATTTCAGCGAAGTTTCACAGGACGTTACTAAATTAGAAAGAGCGTTTAATTATTTGTAAAATAATTTTTATAGGTATATTATATGCATATATCTATGTACATGTTTATGATATAGTTAATAGTATTCTTTTAGCATTCTTGTTATTTTTTAAATAATTTTTAAAAACGTTAGTGAATATTTTGTTGTTATATACTTTTTTGTTCTTTATTAATGCATGCAACGAATGACACAAGCACAGACGGCCTTACTAAAATTGTTCTAAAATTTAACTAAGTTGGCAATACCTTGACAGTGTTCTACACACCGAATGTTTTATTCTTTACACACATATACATTTGCACAATTCTTACAACCCCCAGCTAACTACCACCAATGCTCATGCTCCAGAGTTGGACTTATGTTAGCAGAATATTCAGGTTGCCGCGAAATTAAGTAATTTTGGTCGAAATCAATTTGAAGTTCAATAATTTCCTATATAGTTTTACATTTTCCAAATTAGCTTATTTAACTTAATTTCGAAATTACAATGAACGCAAAAACAAGCGTGAAAAAATCGTTTTTAGTAGCATTGCCCATATGTATGTATATTAGAGTGGCCGTTAGTTGTATGGATATTTTTTTTTGATTTCTTATACTCTCCCCCCCCCAAATCGGTTCAGTTTTATGTAAAAAAAAAATACAAAAGAATTTCATAGCGATAAGTTGTGTTGTAGGGGATGCGTCTGCCCCTCAAAATTGGGCCTTAAGCCCATTTATTTAATTTAATAATTTGTTTTGTTTAGTTTTCTTTTAACTATATGTATATGTATGAAATAATTTAATAGATATAAGCTCTTATTGTACATGCTTAATATAAATAATTTCCATATAAATATAATTTTGGTAAACATAATTTTTGGTATTTGTTGGTTATTTTCGTCATTATTTTCTAAAATATTAATTTTAGCAAAACATTTTCTTTGAGACTAATGTTGTTGACTAGAAGAGCTAAAATATTGTCATATATCATATTCTTGTAAAATGTTTTTTAAGATAGTCATATCAAATCAATTACATTAAAAAATGGGCTTGAAGGTCAACTTTGATGGGCGGACGCACCCCCAAAACACAACTTATCGCTATGAAATTTTTTGGTTTTTTTTTACTTAAAACTGAACCGATTTGGGTGAAGAGAATATAAAAAATCAAAAAAATCTAATAAATATGCATAACGGAATATTTCATCGTAATTTTCACTAACTTCAAGTGCAAACCTCTTATCTTATGCACAGACTTTCATAAACTATTTGAGAATTCACAAATATTAATATTTTTGAAAATCACAAAAGAAAAATAAGCATAGTAGGCTTAGTAACTTATACAAAACCCAGCAAATAATTTTTATTCGATATGAATCTATTTTATTTTTCTACACCTTTATACAATTAGAAATCCATTGGATAACAATAAAAGTATTTATAGGCAAAATGAAAAATAATATTTTAATGAAACATTCAAGAGATTTATTATTCGACATATTGTCATAATTATATTAGTGAAATTTATTTGCTGGTGGTTAAGCGATGTCTATATGCATTTCATTGTTGCTTTAACAAATCGTCAGTAGACTTCAACCACACATTTTGAACAGTCACAAACCTCTTATCTTATGCACAGACTTTCATAAACTATTTGAGAATTCACAAATATTAATATTTTTGAAAATCACAAAAGAATCTGATGGATATAAAATTGGGCAATATTATGCCTATTCTAAGTAAATATCTTATACGTGTATTCAAAGTTATAGTAGTCAGAGTATTCCTATATTGTATGAGCTATTTTGACAGCAAGATGTGAAGAACTCTGTACATGTCGAGCCATAACCTCCAAAAAAGCTTATCCGACACATTTTTTCGACTTCGTTCTTTTGATAAAAATATCTTATTTATGATCGGAAATTATCGATTTTGGTAAAAAAAATTAAGTTCGAAAATTATGTCGCTTAAGCTTTTTTGGCGGTTATGGCACGATATGGCAAAACAATGCAGAATATAGGAGAAATAGGATACAAAATAACTGATAATAATCTGCCAACTGGAAACCTATAGCAGCCAGAGCCTTCAAATTCGGTATTAGTTGATCTGGAATATAAAATGCGGAGCTAGGTAAACAAACTGATTGGTAAAAAAACTATAATTAGACTGAGTAGAATATATATTGAAATTATTTCATGTTAGCCTGAATTTCTTGTTTATGTATTGAGTTACAATAAAACTATTGACCTTTGGTTATTATAAGTCACCGTTCGCAGTAAGCCAGTATTATTGCTAAGCCGATTAGTTTGTTGGGGAGAGAGACGAGGGGAAAGAAACGAGTAATCATCTTTATGTACTGGCAATACGATTTGCTCTCTAATTCGTAATGTTAAAAAGCTCAGTAAAGTGTTACTGTGACTCGCACACGATGGGTTCCGTACCGGACACTTCATATGTGTATAATAATATACGAACTTAGCCTACATAATGGAATATCTTACCTGATGTAGATATTTTTTAAAAAAATTTAAGAACCAGGTTAGCTTGGCGTTTTTTTTTGGAAATTTTTTTTTCAGTTTTAGCGTTTTTAAAAATTTCAAGAGTTTGCCTCTTACTGTATCCAATATACAGCAAGTTATCAAAATTACATACATAGATTTTTTTAATTTTAGCGTTAATTGTTGTAGCATGTACAATAATACACTAACTTTGCAAATTTCAAGTGTCGGCCCTATGCTCCTTATAATAACTATAGTAATTTATATAAAGGGTGTTTTTTATAGAGTGACACAAGCTTAAATCATAATAAAACAAGGAAATATATTTTTAATATCAATGAAATCGGAAAGAAAATTTTATGAAATTAATGTTTAAATATGATTTCTGCCATGTGGCCGCCACGCCTGGAGCGTAGAAGGCGCAATCTGGAACACCAATTTTCAAAATTTTTCGCAGCATTTGCGGCCGTATTTCGCCGATAACTCTTCGAATGTTGATTTTAAGGTGTTAAATTTTTTGTGGGTTATCGACGTAGACAAGTTACTAAACGTAACCCCAAAGAAAATAATCAAATACTGTTAAATCACACGATCTTGGTGGCCAATTAACTGCTATTACGTGAAATTATTTTTTCATCATAAGTTTCTTTGAGTAAATCAATTGAGGCGCCCGCTGTGTGGTACATCCACAGAAAATTACTGTTTAGTGTGCTTTATGGGTTAGTGCTAGCTAGAATTATGTACGCCATAAAATGGAAGAAGTGCACGATGAGTTTGACGAATATAACAAAAACTATCAGCTGTTAAATGGGTGCTCCAATAAAGCAGTGATGCCAACTCAAAGTTGTGACACTCTAAAAAAACTCGCTTTATGTATATATTATATATATTATTCCTGCTTGTGACGTAAACATAGAATATTTGCTGTAAGCAAAGTGCATAAATTTGTGTGTCGAAAGTGTCCTCTCTCTCTCAGACACTTTTTACAACGAACACACGTGTGTATTCTATGATGCGCAGTAGAAAATCTTTTTGGACGGCTGAGTGCGCAATCTTGCTTTGTTTGATTCATATATAGATATATATATATATATAATTGTGTGTATGTATATTACATGCGGCAAAATTTCTACATATTCTATAAAAATTTCAGGTCCTTAGCTCTTAAGGTTCTCGAGAAAACAGCCTATGACAGACAGACGGACGGTATAGCAAAAACAATAGTGATACCTTGAACACATGCTTACACAAAACTATGCATAAATATACATGCTCAAAAATAAGACTGGCAATGTGTGAACGCCGATGAAATATTTTACTGACTAATAAAATATTATGTATATTAAAAAAACATGGTTACGAAGTTGAAATTTATTGAAGCTCAATATTAAAAAACATAACTAGAAATAGATTAAGATTTATTTTCAAACATAAGATGTTATAAAATCGAATTTTCGATTTTAATTTTTTTTAATATCATTTTAAAAACTAAAAATTAAGAAAGTAATTATAGTTAAAAAAAATTAAAAAACACACTTTAATAGCAAACCGCACTAGAGTAATAGCAATACCAACAAAAATTATGACTAATTTATTTGGAATGAGATTAAAATACAAATAATTTTTTTTAAATAGTTTAATTATATTAAAAAAGTGTGGGGTTCAAGTTGCTTTATTTTTTAATAATGACTCCTATCTTATGAATATAAGTATGAAATTATTATTTTTTATTTTTTCTGCACTTCGATCTTTTACATTATAAAAAAAATATGCTATGGTATAGGGTTGTCAGGTTTTTTCCGACCTATTTCGCCAAATTCATTTAAAAACCGCCGAAAACAATTTTATGTACTTTTGTTTAATGTATATTTGATAATAAATTTGTCTTTATATAATACTTTTTTTAATATAATTTTTTATAAAATAATAGAAATAAAAATTAACAGGAAATTGCCAAAAGTACAAATTATATCGCCAAAAATTATTTCTTGTAAAGTTTTCTCATCCAAATTCAAAAGACTTTAATGACTTTAATTAATACATATAAGAAAAATCATCAAAATCGCATTGTTTTAATTTGTTGTTTATTTTTTAAATATGCTCTTTCAAAAATTTAGAAATCGCCATATCTGACAGCCCTGCTTTGGGGTGCTATGGTACTTTTGACTTTCAAGTAGTGCTAAATAAAATACAACTATACAGACTTTTCCAACCCTGACTTATGTATATGCGATTATATGTATGCATGTGTAGCAAAACAAAGCAGGATAATAAACAAACAATTAAAAGAAATAACAAAAATAAAAACAGTTAACATTTTAAATAAACTACCACAGCAAATGCCAAGCAACCCTACCACCGCCACACATACTACACCAGCAGCAGTACCACCCCTAAAATATACCCATTCATAAAAATAGTTGGATTATTACTATGTACGTCAAAATACGTTTCAAAAGCTTCGATGTCTTTATTCTCGTTTACAACACTGTCCTATTAATTGTAAAGAGTGTTTTGTATAGAAGCATGTATAAGCCCATAGTACACGATATGTAAAAAGCCACATTTGCTATGACATCACGGGAACTTTCGACATGTTGGTTGCATCTTTTAACTCAAAATTTTTAATATATATTTTTTTTGCAAGAAATCAACTAACAACATCAATATCTATCAGGCGTGCATTCAGGGGATGGGAAAAAGGAAATTCCCCCTCCCCCCTCCCAAAATGATAAAAATATGTTTTGTTTATTTAGCGAATAAATGATTTGTGCTTGTGTTAATAGCTATTGAAATAAAAAGACCCCAATTATTTGCCAAGTAGATTAAAGAAAAAACTAAAAATAACAGATTTTCTGTAAAACCATTTTGCAAACAATATATATAAATATATTCATATGATGTAGCAAGTCATTTCAACTTTGTGCAGACAAAAATTATAAGTAAACACAATACAAGTTGAAAATGTTTCGAGCAAAATTATAATATTTCTCTTCACTAAATTCGAAAAGTTAAGCACAATCAATCAATCAGTTGTACCAAAACTATATCAACTTTAAACAAAGTTTGGTTCTAAAAAAACAACATAAAAATCCTTAACATCTTAAGTCCATATTAGAGACCGTCGAAGGCTAAAATATTCGGCATGTCGCAGAACATTTATTGATGAGTACCTAAAGTTTGTTGCATTTAACGCCCATTGCAAGTCTCAGATCCATGTACGGTGATGTTAAAAATGCTTATTTTTGTTTGCTGAGAAAAATTTTCTATGGCGAATACTAATTGTCAAAGTTAAGAAGTAAATCCTTAAAATTATTTTACGATTTGCATGATTTATGTCTTCAAGTTGAGTATGGAGCTTAGGTGTACTTAAAGAGCTGTAGTAAATACTTATGAAAAATATTTTTGCATAGCATTTCACTCCACTACATCGCCGCTAAAAATTAGTTGTGTTTCCTTGTTTTAAGAAAGGTACAAAAAGACCCATACAACAAAAACTTAGGGGGTTAGCATGTTGCCCAAAAATTTTTCCGGTGTTGTTTTACATAAAAGTCAAAAAGTCATAGTTTACAACATTTGTTATGCGCAGTTAAACTATTCATATGCATATCTCAGTTTGTTTGTTTCTTGCGTTATACTAGCATATAACATTAAAATCTCAATTTTCCAGGGACCGTAATTGTTATGCATTTTATAATAAAAGTCAAAAAAATAAAAAATAACTGTTAATTTGTTTTGTATATTTCAAAATATATTTCCGGTAACGTTTCTAGCGACCACAATTAGGGAAAATCAAAACCAAGATAATAATAACTGTTATATTTTTTTTATTTTTTAAGAAGAACTGTTATTGTCAGATTTTTATTTCTTTGAGCAAAAATAATTGTTATTTTCTGATTTTTATTTTTTCAGCCAGAAATAAATGTTATATCCTGATTTTTATTTTTTCGAGCAGAAATAAAAATGAATTCCTGAGATTCCGCATCCGAAAAAACATGGTAGCACTATTTTTATCACTTTCATGAAGTGGGTATTAAATGAAAGCCATTTTCGGTATTTTCCAATAAGAAATACATGGTGGAATCCCCATACATTGATCTCATCCTAGTAGTTATGTACATACATATGTATATATTTTTTACCATAATGTAAATTCCATTTCTAATAGAAAAATTAGAAATTAAAAATTGATTTTATTCCTGCTTATAAAATAAAAATCAGGAAACAACTTTTATTTCTGCTCAAAAATAATTAAAATCAGAAAATAATTATTTTTGCTCAAAAACAAAACAATAAATATATAACAATTATTTCAGCTTAAAAAAATAAAAATCAAAAATTTATTCGAGTTTCGAAAATTCTAGTTGAAAACAACTAAAATGGTGTGATTGGGTACGTTGTCTGATTTTTCCTGGTACTTGCCTTTTTTCTTTAAAAATTCAAGAATAATTATTATTTTCGCTCCCTGAAATTTTTATATAACGTGGACTTACAAAGTTTGCTGACTAAGCCAATGACGATATGTATTTTTTAATAGAAAAACTGGTGAAACATTTTAATATGATGTGGAATATATGTATCAAAATAAATTTTTACAAATTAATAAGCATTAAAAAATATAACCAAAAAATGTCCCCCTCTGTAAAAATTTGAACGTATTCCGATTACTCTTTCATCTCGAAAACCACATTTGAGACCTTTTATACCTTTATATCACTAAAAAGGTATTATTTTGAGTTAATACAAAAGTGAACATATATATATATATATATTATATATTTTCATAAAAAAGGCATATTATATTATATTGATTTGAGTTAAAAATAATCAAAAATATTTTGAGTTGAGTTTGTTGATAAATTTTCTTTTAATTCATGGTTTTAATACGAAATGTGACTGTTTTTATGATAAAATTGCCCACATTTTTCTTGAGTTTTGACTCTTTTCAAAACATATAATTTTCTCCAATGATTACAAGATTTTAAAATAAAAAAATGTAAATACATTTTCTAATGAAATTTGCTTACTATGATGTATTCGGATTTTCAAATTCTCTTGAAATGTGAGATAAATACGTACTCACAAAAATTTATTATTTTAATACTCACGATTTTTTCAATAGTTATAAAGTACTCGTACGTTTGTATATCAAAGAAAATTTCTCTTTAATGCACTTGTATTTTTATATTATACAATTTTCAATAAAATTCAATATATAATCACTAATTTTATAACAAGCAATGGAATTTTTTTATGTATAAAACAAACTATTTCTTACAACCCAGCAAAAAATAAAAGGTGTACTTTCTTATGGACCACATTTAAATTACCCCAAAAGAATCTAATTCATATTTTCAAATGTTAGAGAATTTATTTTTGACCACATATCAAATATAATTTTATAGTACTACATTGTTTTCAACAAACTCATTGCTTGTTTGGCTCAAACCAAATACAAATGTTTCTTATTACATTTAAGGCTTTCCAAAGCAAAAAATTTTAATTTTTAAAAATATCCACGAAATGCCAATACCAATGAATTAAATTACACTGTGTGACAAAGTTTAATGAAATCGAAATACCTGGGACGTGCTACTATTTTTCTGGTAGGTATAGTCGAGCATAACAATAATCTGTACTTGAAATTTTCCAAACACCTCCAAAATCTTGAGTTACGGGTAGAAAACCGGTTTTTCGTGCCCGTATGCACTTATAAACCTCTAACTAACTTTAATACCAAACCGATTTTAAATTTATAAATGGATATTAAAAGAAGAGACTAAGACCTTTCGAATTATATACATTTTGTTTCAGTAAATTTCAGAAATATGTGTGTATTTTTTCACCAAATATAATTTTTTCGGTGTTTTCGCCACTTTTCTACTTTGGATTCGTTCTCAGGCAGTTTTTTGTACTGGAACCATACTGTTTATGAATTCGTTTATAAAACATATTTAATTTAGAGTAATTCCCAGGTATGTGTTAAAAATTTTTTTAGCAATTGACTGAGTTATTAAATATTTTATCGGAAGACTTTTTGTTAAAAAACTAAATCCATGATGTTTTTTGCGTTCTATTTATGCGCTTTATGTGTACTTAAGCTTCCAGGATGATAAAATTACAATTTAATAGACGTTTATCAACACAGGGTACACAAATTGGTGCAGCAGTTGTCGCCAAACTTCTTTCCTTCAGAGCCACATTTTTTACTTATACCAACCTTAGTAATCGGCAAAACTATATATTTTTGCAAATTTTTGATACCATTCTAACTTAAATTTAGTATAACCGTGATTTGCAACTTGTGATTCTCATGCCCTTTTAAAATTCCAAACTGATATCGTTCAGAATTAAAGACAATGTCGGTGTACTGTAGCTGTGTCTCTTGATGTCGAAAAGGCTCTTGACAAAGCATATCATGATGGTATATTGTACAAAATGACGCAAATTGGTTTTAATCCTTCTATAATAAAATTCTTTCAAAGCCTTTTCGATGACAGGAGATTCTGTGTACAGATTGGTAATGTAGTTTCATCAGAGGGTGGGATTTCTTGCGGTGTTCCACTGGACTCTGTATTGGCTCCTCACTTATACAACATTTTTATAAATGATTTTCCTTACATGTTTAATAATTGCAAAGGTTTGCTAGCTCTCCAACAAGTTTCATCGTATCTTAGTTGTGTCGAAGAGTTTTATTCCCAATGGGGAATAAAAATTAACGCCTCTAAGAGTAATGCAATATGTCTCTGAAACACTTCCATAAAATTTAAATATACTGTTGTTCCGGAAAGCAATAACTTAAAACTTACTTTGAATGGTAATGACATCGAATTTAAATATAGTATCTGTTAATATTAACAAGCTTTTGAGATTTAATAAGCATGTATTTTACAACTTGAAGAAGGCTAATCTGGTTGAAGGAGCCTTTGCTAGATTGTTTACTAGTAAATTTTTATCGGAAATAACTAAGCTACTTTTGTATAATGTGAGCCGAAGAGCAATTTTTCTTTATGCACTTCCAATATGGTTTAGCATCTTTAGAACAATAATGAAAATAATGGAAATTTGCGAACGTCATATTATGCGAAGGTGCATAGAGAAGAATTATATATCTTTGATTTTCAAACAATTATATATACGAAAAGACAAAACTATTTCCATTGTCGTCTTATGCTCTCGACTTGACGAGAAAATTTGTTGAAAAATTTTCTTACTTTGAAGGCAATGTAATTCGAGATATTTTGTGTACTGACCACGAGTTTACTTGGTCAAACACTCAATATATATCCCGCATTGGAATTTTACGTGAAGGCAACAGTAGTAGTCCTGGTCAAAACATTTACTCACATACTAGTCTCGGCATTCACAGGGGATAAATATTTTATTTTGGTTTTTATTGTTATTTTTATTTCATAGTTTTAATTTTAGTTTAAGTTTTAATTTTAAGACTTATTAGCATTGAGTTTCTTTTGTAGATATAACGCTACTGTATTAGAAAAGTGCAAAAGTGCGGGAGCAAGCACTATTTAAATTTCAATGTTATTTTATCTCAATATTTTTTTTCCATGCGTATATTTATTTATTCTATTTTCAAAAAATGAACTAACAATAAGTATTCAAATCTTAAATCTAGATATAATAATTAGGCCCAACCAGTGTCAGGCATAAACTTAGTGATAGTAACCAATAATACATAAATATCGTATTAAGCACAAAAATATTTTCAAGTTGTTTCATCTCGAGTGTTGAGTATTAGAGCCATAGTGTCCCTCTTTTTTAAGCGGATGTGTCCAGTAAAATTCAAGATGTTACGAGCAAGGGGATTAGGATGAGACTCGAGTTTTGTTAAGTATTTGCCTGCGTATTTTTTAATTTCTTCAGTCACTAGTGGCAAATTTAAATCACGATGTAAATTTGAATTTTTGATGTACTATGGAGCCGATGTTATTAGTCTTAAAATCTGGTTTTGCTTCGTTGGAAGCTGAAGCAGTGCCCCATAGCTGTATTCCGTAGCAATACATAGATTTCAAGAGCGACTTGTATATCAAAAGTTTACAATCTACACTCAGCGTGGAATTTCTACCAATCAGCCAATGTACCTGAGTTAATTTTAGTTTCATTTGTGTTCGCTTAGATTCAATGTGGTTTTTCCATGTAAGCCGTCGGTCAAGGTGTGTACCGAAGTATTTCACATGTGAGTGTTGAGGAACAATTTAATTGTTGATTCGAATGGAGGAACAAGTATCTTTTAGTAGGGTAAATGTTATCTGAGCACACTTCTGCTCGTTTACTTTTATTCTCCATAATTTTAGCCATAGTTCCAGCTGGGTAATATGTTCCTGAAAATATCGAGATGCCTTGTCAGAGTTTTCGTGCATACTAAGGCAGGCTGTATCGTCGGCAAATGTAGATGTGTGGATGTTACTGCTCACAGGCATATCACAAGTATAAATCAAATACAAAACAAATATCGAGATGCCTTGTCAGAGTTTTCGTGCATACTAAGGCAGGCTGTATCGTCGGCAAATGTAGATGTGTGGATGTTACTGCTCACAGGCATATCACAAGTATAAATCAAATACAAAACTGGCCCCAGTATACTCCCCTGTGGCACACCGGATGAGATTGATGCGGGCACACTCATAAAGTCTCTTTCCACAACAGTGAACTTCCAGGCAAGAATATAACTTTGTAAAAGTTTAAGAATGCTTATTGGTAGATATGTCTTCAATTTTAAAATTAGGCCTTCATGTCACACTTTATCAAATGGCTGAGAAATATCAATAAACAAGGCAGAACAATATTTCTTTTCTTCAAATGTTCTTCTTATAAATTGAACCAATCTATGCGTTTGTTCAATGGTGCTATGCTGACTTCTGAATCCAAATTGATGATCCGGAATGCACGCCTTATCAGTTATAATTGGGGTCAATTTTATCAACCGGCTTTGGAATCATTTTGACCTTGGCAAGCTTCCAGTGGTGTGGATAATACTCCAGTCGTAAAATGGCATTAAAAATGAATAACAGGATTCTAATTGCAATACGAGGCAACTTCATCAACATCTGATTACTAATTTCATCAATACCCGGAGCTTTCTTTGGGTTGAGTTCAGCAATTAGTTTTTGTACCTCATGAATCTTAAATTTTAAGGGTCAATATGAATAATTTTCCGTAATTTCGATAAGCACATAGCATTAACAAAAATAATTATGTAATTGAATCAATACTTTATAGTTTTAAGTTCTCCTTGAAAATGTTTTGGCAATTCTTGTAATATAAAAAAGTCTCAATAAACTGACATCGTAACAAAACTATAAATATTGCATATATTTAGGCATATTAAACATGCGCATACAAATTTCAAACACAAGTTAAACGTTAATTTTTCGTACATAGATGGCACATATTGAGATTTACAACATAGTATATTATTATTGTCAAAACTTTTAATAGCGAAAAATTATATAAGCATTGCATATTTTCAGGCTTATGAATAATTTAAGAACATACTCATACATTTTTCACACATAAGTCAAACGTTAATATTTCGCACATAGATGGCACATATTGCGATTTACAAAATAGTATATTATTTTTGACAAAGCGAAATAAGATATATATTTTTTTATCTTTGTTTTTGTGGAGGGAGAGTGTATCCTTTTTTCCTTTTGACGATAATTCAAGATATCTACATGTTTGTCTATTTTATAAAAATAGAATAGAAATCAGGCCTTCGAGATATATAAAGTTTTTAAAGCATTGAGTGAGAAATAACACGAACGAAAAATAAAGGCAATTAGACATGCCGGAGTTAATAATTCATGGTAGGCGGAAGCAGTTTATACTGTCATTTATATTAGAAACCGTTCAGTAACAGTAGTCTTAAAAAAATTAACTTCTTTTGAAAGCTGGTACGGTAAGAAACCAAATGTCGGAAACTTACGAATTTTCGGTTGCCCTGCAATTAGGTTGTACAAAACGCAACCTCGAAAGTTCTCTACAAAAGGAAAATACAGGGTGTCTGGTAGCAGATTTATATTTTATAACTTAAATAAAAAAAGTAATAATTGACACAAAGTTTTATTAAGAGCATTGAACGATAGAATGGAAATACGGATATTATTTTTCAAAGAGTATTTCATCCAGATGTCTTCCGTCGAGCTGAACACACTGTTCCAAACGGAGCCTTGTGTACTGCGCCACACTCTGCAGTAAACTTGGTTCAATTGAGCTGATTTCTCGACGAGTATTTTCGTTTACAGCCACAAGAGATTGGGGATTGTCATTATAAACCCTCTGGGAGTTAGATCGGGCGACCTCATCGAAGCTCTGGCTGTGTGTGCAATCGCCCCATCCTGTTGAAACCACGTGTGTGAAGAGTGCGATTAATGAGCTCGCAGGTTTGGCAAAAAGAATTCCGTAATCATGTGTCGATAATTTTCACCGTTGACATTCGTCGCTGGGCCTCGAGAATTTTGGAAAAAAAAATGGTCCAATTATCTCATACGTGGATATGGCACACCAAATAGTTACGCTGGGCCAATGCAATGGTTTTTGATGTTTCAATCGAGGGTTGCGGGTTCTTGGAGACCAGTAACGGCAGTTTTGCTTGTTGACGTCGCCGTGCCAAGATCGTTTCACAAAAGTTTTTGCTTAAATCAAAGTCACTTTCTTTCAGTTCTTGAACAATTTGAATTTTAAAATGATGGAACTTCAGATCCTTTTTTAAAATTTCATGAATAATCGCTCTTGGAAATTCCAGTGAGGCTGCTCTTTTCCGTAAACTGCTTTCAACCAGTTCAATGTTTTCGGAAGTCCTTGAATATCGACTGGGCCCTGACCGTGGGTCATTCATAGCCGAAGCAGTTGCGCGGAACCTCTGCACCAACGAACGAATTAAATTTACACTCGGTCCATCACGTATTCGCCGAATAGCGAACTTTGAGCAAAATTGTCGACAAGCAATTACGTAAGAATCATTACTCTTAAAAAATGTCTCCACAGCGAACGCGTGATGCTCACTCGACCACTGCGACATCGTGAGTAACAAATCCTTACAATCGATAATTCCAACTGCGCCACCCTCTCCCCGCACCGTTTATTGCTTTTAAAATAATCGTATTTAAAAATATAAATTTGCCACCAGACACCTTGTAGTATGTATTAGTTGGGTATTCTTTGACTGCTAATCCGTATAGATTGTATGGTGTCAAGAGAAAATGTATTGTTGCAAAACAAGATGTAGGTTTCTTCGAAAACTTGAAACGAAATGCAATAGATAGAGTTAATTTGTCGGAAAATACGTTTCAACCCACAACAAAACCCCTAAAAGTTATAATTGGTAAATTTAAAGATAATGAAAATAATAACAACAACACAGTTTCGAACAACTTGCAATTATTTATATAAAATTCTAAAAGGCAAAATTTAAAATATTAAACTAAATGCAATATATAGAATTAATTTGTTGGAAAATACTGGTGAATCAGCGAAAAAAGATCGTTATCAGCTGATAAATAGATCGTTAGTAAATGTTAAGCAATTCGCTTACAGATGTAAAATGAATTATAATAAACAAAAACAATATAATATTATAGAATATTGTAAAGGGCAGAGCTGTGATGAAAGAAAAGTTTTAAGATATTAAACTAAATGGAATTTTAAACATTAAATATTAATAAAGATCATTTTTGCATTTCAAAAAAAAATTATTACTAAACATAGTTATGCTTAAACTGTTATTATGTGAAAATAAAGGCGAAAGAGGACCGTTTATGTGCAGATTTATAAAATATGAAAATTTTGTTTTAATTTTTTTTTAAATGGATAAAGTACAAATACGGACGCAACAAAGCGGACGCGACAATTTTTTTCCAAGAGAACTTTAATTCAAAAAAATTTAACAACAACAAATGCTTGTTTACTGCTGAAAAAATAGATATTGATTGTATGCGACGACGGATGCGACATTAAGGTATAATTGAAATTAAACTCAAAAAACTTAAGGTTATTGTTAGTAAAAAATTTGTAAATTACAACAAAAAAAACAATAGCTATTACTTTAAATAATCGCTAAAAAAGGCTCAGCAAAAAAATAGTTTTTTTACAGTCGAATATTTCGGTCCAAAAATTTCAAAAATTAAAAATGCGTTTACAATTATAATGTACAGACCTTTCATCTTTATTATTAAAAACAAAGCAAACATTTTTGAGTAAAATATTTTTTTGTTGACCTTTTTCTGGAACTACCCATGTATATTTATAGTTTGTGCTTTGTTATATGGTTAAAATAATAATAATTGTAAGATTTGGAAGGCCAAGAATAATCCGAAATGGAATGCGAGGCAGGCCGAAAAAACAATATAATGTCAATCAGAGGTATAGAACCTCGAATTGAAATAAAACACAAGAAAATCGTTTTAATGTCCATCAATTTGGCTTTATTGGAAGGATAATTTTATGCCATTAACGTTTAAATATGATTTCGGGCATGTGGCCGCCGCTGCTGGCTCGAATAAAGCCAATTCTACAGGTCCAATTTTCAACCACTTTTTCGAGCATATGGGGCCGTATGTTGGCAATAACGCCACGAATGTTGGCTTCCAAGTCCCCTAACGTTTCTGGTTTGTTGGCGTAGACGAGCGACTTCACATATCCCCAAAGAAAATAATCCAATGGTGTCAAATCACACGATCTTGGTGGCCAATCCATGGTTAACCGAATTAATTGCTCTGATGGACGATTATGTCGACCATAAAATGGACGGAGCTTGCGGTAAACTTCGCGAACTGAACCATTATTTTCGAAATAAATTTGCACGATTTGCAAGCGTTGTTCTTTTGTCAACCTGTTCATGATGAAATGGCAAACCAAACTAAATATTAATCACTTGACAGCTGACAAAATGGCCGCCAGTTAAAAAAGTGATGCCAACTTAAAGTTCTATACCTCAATAAAAAACACCCTATGGACCTTGCCCAATTTACCAGAGAGACACAATGCAGTACCATATTAAGGGTGTTTCACTTTAGAGTGTAACATGAATGGAGAAATTAAATGGTACAAGGCACGCCTAGTCGCCAAGGATTGTAATCAAAGATTCGGTATCGTTCTCTCCAGTCATAAGGTATTTGTCGATAAGATTGCTTTTCGCAATGGCAGTGAAAAAAAAAATTCCAACAAATGGACGTATAGACAGCATACTGAAACAGTAACTTAAGACATACTCACTGATTCACTCATCAATATTGATTGATTAAGCACTGCCACTATAGCTAGAGAGCTGAAATTTAGTACACAAGTAGACCTAGGTGAGTAAATACCTAGAAAAATCTGAAAACCCGAAAATTTTAACCAGTGGGCTGTGCTAAGCTCAGAATTAAAAAATCCAATCTAAAGCGTTTAACTCAAGCGGTTTTATTGAAATTTGGCACTCATGTTGCAATAATACCAGGTTTTAAATTTTCGTTGAAACAAGTGGTCGTTAACACGAAACAATACACACAGTGTAATTTTTTTTTAAAAATCGTCAATTTTGAAAATAAATTGGTCAACATCGTCACAATTAAAAAAAAAAATGTCGAAAACTAGTCATACAAGAATTATCCGTTAATCATATTAGAAATAAAAATTTACATAACATATGCAAGTATGTGGATGGATCTCGAGCTGTATGATATTTTCCAAATACATAACAAATCTCATAATAAACTGCTACGTCATATTTTGATCCTTATACTCGTATTATTAAATGATATATATTTGGACTAAATGTAATGGAGCCATATAATCTAGAGATCTTACTTTATAAAGTAATGAAAACAATTCATAATTATCTCTATCCAACTTTTAGCGAGAGCCGTTGAAAAAAGTCTCCCGAAAAAACTTAGACTCATCTCATTAAAGGACCATGATAGGCCATAGCTAGAGCAAAGTATGTTGTGCTCTTTATTATGCATAAAAATGGTTAAGCACCCGATACACGATTAAATTCAATTTTCATTTTTTTAATAAGTAAAAATCGAAGACGTGCAAGCAAAGCAGCTGTCAACAATTAACTGGACATTCAAAATGGCCCAAATTGTCGGCATAAGTGAAAGACATGAGTACCAACGTAACGCCAAAAAAAATCAAAATTAAATAATACGTAACCCGCGGAAATTCAAAATTCGGCGATACTTTTTGAACACACCTCGTATGTAGAGTATGTTTATTTTTTATAAAACAATCCTTTTATTAACCTATTACATTGCTTTTATTTGGTATTTTATAAAATTTGTAAGGAAATTTGCAAAGTATGAAAGAAATTAACTACTTACCGTAAAATTATTGAAACAACCTAAAAATAAATTTGTTTTTTAGCTATTTATCGCTGAATTTTCAACTATTTTGGAAATGTAGCTATTTTCTTGTCTACTTTAGCGATATTTATGGAAAAAAGTTGGCAAGAGTATTTTTACCAGTATTTGTAACCAGGTGGACACTACTTCTTCTTGTGGTAATTGGTGGTATAAAAATGGTACAAAAAGAAGTGTTTGGGTGGGAAATTGGGTGTTTCGGTTCGTAGATTTAAGTTTCTAAAATATTTACATTACTTGAAGTATTACGTACCGAAGATTCCATGCAGCTGAAAAGTTTCCTGAGAATGTAGGAAACTAATATGAGATTGGCTGTACCTCCCACAGACCGGCAACAAGTAAGAAACAAACAAGAAAAATATTTTTAAATCATTTTATTCATATAAAACAAGAACAATATTTTTAATTCATTTTATTTTCATAAGTAAAGGGTCCGCCATCTAACGTTTTTTTTTCAACTAGTGCTTATTTCGTGAATGGTAACACTTAGCTCATGTCTGATTTGACAGATAATTAGTTTTATCCTTCCGCTGAACGAATATGATTGTGTATACGCTTGAACAACGCTGGGAAATATTGACTCCGATCGACTTACAGAAGATGCCGATTTTGCCAAAAAAAATCATCTTTTCAGATGCTCATTTTGATCTTGGCGGATATGTAAACAAGCAAAATTGTCGCATTTGGGGCACAGAAAACCCGCACTCATACATTGAAAAGCCGACGCACCCAAAACGAGTCACTGTTTGGTGCGGATTTTGGTTCTGAGGCATAATTGGGCCAATGAGCAAGGAGTGGCCGTTACAGTCAATGGCGATCGTTATAGGGCCATGTTGAACGAATTTTTGTTCACAAAAATTGAAGAGGAGGATATTGGCAACATTTGGTTTCAACAGGACGGCGCTACGTGCCACACAGCGGAAGCTACACTCGATGTTTTGCGCCCTGTTTTCAAAAAAAAAGTTATCTGGCGGACCCTATATTTCAAATTAAATGCGGACGTGTCCTGTAATTCAGGATAACTTTCTTATTTTTTTGTTTTTTCACTACTCCAAACGAATTTATTTTTGTCCATTTTTATACATTTGAAAAAGAACTAAAAAAAAACAAAACAAAACTTAAAACAAAAGAGAATACCACAAACCCTTTACGCGTCGTATACCTGACTACTTCTGGAAGTCTTCAAAATACTTGCAGTTCACAGCAAGTTATTCAAGTTACTTCCAGCAAGCAACAAACACGTCTTTCTACATAATTGCTACAAGTGGCTTCTGCAAGCCGTGACTTCTGGAAGCAACTTCTGCAAGAAAACTTGATAGTGGACACACGGCTAAAAAGAGATTTTTGTGTTTATACGATATGGTGAATTTTATATGGTGATATATGTATGTTTGTAAATGCTGAATCGTATAAACATTTGTTTGTGAAATAAGTGAGAGAGAGTGAGATGTTGAGGATTTCACAATACTTTTATTTATTCAACTAATATACTTAAGGGCTTGCAATTCATTTTATATAACACAAGAAAGTAATTTTGTAAAATTATATCAAACAAAAAATTTTATAACATATCTTAAATTTCAAGAATAGACTATTTTATTATAAATTTAATTAGAAATATTATATTAAGATGTACCTTATGTAAGGAAAATAACCTTATAATGGCACCGTACTATACAAGTGAAGAATATATAAAAACAGCATTGCAAAATGGCTTCGTACCACCTGAAGCATTTTTATATTTGGATAAATTGTATAGAAAATTTAAGTCGTATACCAGTTTTTTACCATAACTATAGAAGAGCCAATATAAAGTCAGTTAACTTTAATAAGGCAATTAATAGTTCGAATTTTAGGTACGATACCAGTATTGCAAACGTAGATTTTTGTAGCTCACAAAAAGCAAATACTCAAAAATTTTGGTGTCTCACACATTAAGCCATTTTTTTCGCATTTTAATCTTTTGACCATCTTATAAACTGCCTATACATAAAAGTCATGGTTTTTTATAAGTTTTCTATTACATAGAATAAAGAAATATATATTCTTCAGCTGAAGTACGTAAATTAATATTATATTGGAAAAACCAAATATTGATAATATATTAATTATACTTGAGAGCCCATGGGACTTTGTATATATGTACATATAACACACCAAATATTGTTACTATTGTTTATTATAGTTAATTTTTTTCCAGAATTGTAATCTAATAAACAAAATATAAAAAAAAAAAACTAATATACTTACATACTTACTCGTATAAGCAAAATTTTTGCAATATGAGATGAGTGAGGGTTTCACAATACTTTTCGTTTATTCAACTAATTGGTTATAAACTTTGTGCAATAACATTTAGGGCCTGATTCACGATATCGACAAGTAGAACGTTGTCGCACACTTACATTGGAAACAACAACAAAATTTTAGGATTTTGTTTTGAATGTAAGTGTGCGACAAGTCGAGGCCAGGCCCTTATTCATATCAATAAACAAACAAAAATATAAATAATGTCGTCAGAGGAAATATCACCAGCTATTGTTGATATTATTGTTTTAATATTTTGTTTTTATTTAACGCGAGTCAAAATAAATTATAATTTAAAAAATTAATTTCTTGTTGTTCAAGCACGTCTAGATGCATTTCGTTGTTGCTCAAGCAACACACCAGTAGCTTGTTTTTGTGACAATGTATTATAAGTAAATGTTGAAAAGGAGTTATGATTATTAAAATTCTCGTTCCATAAACACTGTGTTTAAGAAAACTCACGGAAATTTAGATTGGTAAATTTCTGCAAGAAATTTCTGTTTTAGTTTTAGTACGGACCTTGAAAAGAAAAATACATGGAATTTTCGAAATTTATTGTCTATTACAGAGATGTTATAACTATAAGTGTAGATTTATTCCGTCAACCGTTGTTATTTTTCGCAAATTGTTATAAGTTTTTATTGTATTTGTGTGTTTTAAATAAAAAAATAAATTAATTTGGGTTTATGCAAACATAATTCTCTACAAAAGGCTACATGAATATTTGTTCTTGTAGAAACAAATAAAAATTTAACAACGTGAAATTCCGTGAGAAGTCTGTACGAGTCTTAAAAGCAAAAGATGCACAATTTAGAAAAACCATCTCTATACGAAATTTGATTACGTTCTTCATCAATAATTACTAAATGGGACAAAGTGATGCACAAAAGAATTACAGCAAAGGATCGTCCTACGTTTCATCTTAATTTTCTTCAAAACATTATATTTTTCGTATTCCAAAGTTGACTATTTGTACAATTATACCACATGTGTTGGATGCGATTTATTTACTGCTTCTAGAATCTAGATAAATATATGAAGGTAGAAGAATTCAAGCATTCTTTCTCTCTTTATACGTTAAATTATTATAATTCAATTAACTGATTATTTTAAGACTATTTATTAATAATTATTTATTATTTATTAATATTAATTTGCATTTAAAATTATCGGCGGCTCGGCTTGGCCACATGGTGCATATGCATACAAATTTGGCATATGCTGAAAGGCTTACATAAGATATATGTTGAATACAAATAACATATTTACCAGCATACGCAGGAAATTTCTCAAGCACTAATAATATGCTGCTTACACGATATACTAAAATTTCCAACATATAGACCAACGTTGGCAAAGCGTTTTCAAAGGTGGCTCAAACGTAGACAATCGCAAATGATAAATTAGATCTACGGTTTGCCGATTATTTTTCATGTCGGTGGGAAACTATTGAGAAAATTAAAAAATCAGTACTTTGGTAACAATCACCCTTCTCAATGACTTTGTTCACGTGAAATATTTCCAATTACCAAAAAATGGCGAGAAAACGAACAAAATAATACACTAACACATCAACAACGCAATATTACCGACAATAATTTTAGTAAAACTTTTTCCAAGTCCTTCTTTGATTAATGCACAGAATTAATAAATAATTACTACAAGAGTTACTTTAAAGAATAATTTCTCGTATGTATTACAAGAAAATGTATCAACACTTCAACAAAATCAATAGATATAAAAAAATGTGCGATTTAATGAATTTAGCAAACAGGAAAGCTACACAATTCCGCTTTTTGTAGTTATATGCTGAAGCAATTGCTTTAAAGAGTGTACAATCACTTTTTAATTTAATTACTTGTCGTATTTTGTCGTCAACTAAACAACATTAAATATTTGTTAAAATCCTTTGTTGAGCATATGCCTAGATACTAGGGCTCTAAATCGGAAACTATGAACATGCTTTTGACTTTGGAAATATTAAAATAGGACATTTTCGTCCTTGTTGTCGACAACAATTGAGTAGTACTTTTAATCGAATCTGGCTATTTTCTAGACCTTAGGGAATAGTAAAAGCAATTTTAGCTTTGTTCTCTAACCCTATCAAATAAAAATTTAAAACATTTTTTTACGAAAAAAAAAATTGGCAAACCATTTTTCGGATTGTAAACTGTAACGTTGGCAATTTCTGTCTGGGTACGTATGTTGAAAATGGTTTGCGTTTACACCATATGCAGGCACTTGTAACAAATATTTCAGTATACATATTCTAATTCAACGTATCGTCTAAGCTAAGCTTAAGATTGTTTCACTTCTCCAGCAGAACAAAGCAACTTCACGAGTACAACAAAGTCTCATTCGTCGAATTTTGCTTTGTTCGCACTATGTTCCTACATCAAAAAATAACCCTTATTTTCAAATTTCGTGAGTTACGTATGTTCGATTTTCGCATTTTTTTTCTGTTATGTTGGTACACATGTCTGTTATATATGTTGGCAATATCAGCCATTTTGGATTGTCAGTTTGTTTTTGACAGATAAAAAGATTAGTCGTGTTTTGGTGTGCTCGTGTTTGGCGAGTCTACTATGAGCAGAACACAAGTTCAATTGTGGTATAATCGGTTTAAGGAAGTGTATTATATCTGAGGGGGATTACTTTGAAGGGGACAAGATAGTTATTGATGAATAAATAAATACTTTTTGAAACAATTGAAAATAACGGAGCCAAAGCCTGAAAAAAGGTGTCAAAACTACTTACGTATGTATATCTAATACATATGTTATATGTATGTTTGTTGTATTTATAGTTGGTACTAAAAGTAAATGGTAAAAATGAAAAAGGTATGTGTTTATGTATGTATGTATGTATGCATGTATGTATATAAAAAAATCAATAAATGCAATTAACTTTGAAAGTAAATAAATGCTTTTGATATATTGCCAGAGTTGATATAATTGACTACTGAATCATTTGTAGATAAAGATTTTCTTCCAACAGAGAGTTCAAAGACGTAGTCATATCATTTATGACCATATTGGGAGAAGGATGTGTTGAACTGGTGACATGTGGCTGATGATGTCGCTGATGGGTACTTGGTAATAGATTTGCATTTGGCACTGGAGGTATAACAAATTCGCCATTTGCTGTATTTTGATTTGGGGTCTTTTTTGTTTGGAGCCAATTTTGACAATTTTGTACATATTCTAAAGTGCGTTGATAGGCATCAGTGCACATATTACTACTGCTACCTTTTGTATTAATATTTTTATTGTTAGCTGCATTGTAACACGTTACTGATGATTGCAAGTGCTGTCTAAATGCAAGCTGATTTTGCGGGAAACTGATGTCCATATTATTGCTACATGATGTGGACCGTGGATTCATTAACGCTGGTGACATTTGTGATTGGGTTATATCCTGACACTGTATTTCCTTGTGAATAATGTTATTACGCTGTTGAGATTTCTTTTGATTTGGCGTTTGAGCTCGAGTAGCTGTTTTGTTAGCGTAGTAGTTAGATTTCGATTCATTACTGATATCTGGTAAGCTAGTCATTGAACTATCGGCAGGAGCAGAAATGTTTTGAGTATAGGGTCTCAATTCTAGCACAGGTTTCGAACAAAAGTAATTTTCGCCATTAATAGTGTGGCCGCTGGAATGTTCAGCGCCTTCCTGGTAGTAATCATAATAAAAAGCATACTGGCGACGTTGATTTTTTGTTGGTCGCTGATCGTAATTACGCTGGGAATAGGGACTGCCCATTGCAGACATTGTATGACCAGATTGGGGTGACATGACTTGAGTGATGGATGGGCTTTCGGGACTATTGGGGTATAAATTCGGCGATGGCATGGGTGGTTTATAAGAAGCCTGAGGAGCATTTTCTTTATCAGTGTTGTTGTTGTTATTATTAGTAGTTGTCTTGTCTGCTACTTGATTTAAGTACTGCAACATTTCATCAGGAAGTACAAGCTTATTTTCAATGAGTTCATCCTCCTCTACTTCGTCCAAATTTACTTTTTCATTAGGATGATGATCCATTGATGTTTCTGTTGTCCCGCTTGTTGTGGCTGGTGCTGTTGTTTTGGTAGATGTTTTTGAGTTAGTCATAGATACATTTTGGAAATTACTAGTTAGTGCAGTTGGCGTAGGTAAAAGTCTTTCGTATGACTGTTTGTCTGTTTCTGAAAGACGACGTCCTATCATTTGGCCATTCCTTTCTTCAATCTTCATTAGTGCTCTATGACTTCCCGTTGGAGAAGCGTTAAGGGCATTGGGTATAGAAAAGCGACCATTTTCATGCGGTTGCTTAATCACAGCTGTTGAGGATGTCTGTAAACGCTGCAAGTGCGTTGAAAATAAATGTGAAGATGGAGTTGGTGGAAGACTTGGGTTATTAGATGCATTAAGAGTGTTTATCAAGCAGGAGTTGTTAACTCGACAATTGGAGCTAGGATCAGTTATATTAGCTCCACTAATAGGCGCAGAGCTCAAGCCACCACAGGTTATGCTAGACATTTGACTTGAACGTCTTGAACAACCCGGAGATATGGGATCGTACAATGATCCAGCATTGTACGAACAAGGTCGCATTGTTGAAATGGAAGACAACTGGGAACATTGACTACTACGTCGGCTTTGCATGCTACAGTAATATGTACTGGCATTTGAATTTTGACTATCGCGGCGCATATTACCTTGAATAAGCGAATCACCGTTGCTGTTGCTGATCATGGAGCCCGTGTGGTTACACAAACGAATTTGTAAATCGTTTAAATTTGTGGAGAAGGGAGATGGATTTTTCATATCAGCGTTATATTTGGAATGAGGTGATCCCACTGTAACTGGTTCCATTTTTAAATTTGTTATACGCTGATTGAGCTCACCGATACCAATATTACGATTGATTTCTGGTATATTGGATAGCACAGGTGAGTTAAGGTTCATGCCCTTGGCTTGTAAACGTGACCGAAAGCGCTGTCGCATAGTGGTAGCGGATATCGAAGATGATCCTCCACTATTATCCACCATACTATTGTTCGGACTATTACTAATACTGACCATGGCCCTAAGTACAATAGGCAAATCGGATGCATCTACATCATCATCGTAAGTCCAAACTTCATTTTCATTTGTAATAATGTTTCCGTAATCATCGTGGTTATTATACGATGCTATAACATCACCCATTTCACTTACTGCTCCTATTCGCAGTGTATTATTGGACTTAAATTGCAGTTGATTATGAGCAGTTTGATTACCACCATTTTGCGAGATTGTCGGACTATGCGCAGTCAACTGAGGAGGTGAATTGGCTTCTGATTCAAACTTAATACTTGGACTTGACAAACTTGTGGCTTTGTTTGAATGGAAGTCATCAGCCGAGTCGACTTTATCTACATTATTGCCAGCACTGCCACCCGACTGATTGTTGTCGTAAATTGAGCCTTTGTGCTTCTTATTGGCATAAAATTCAGCACCATGAACAGTCTTGACATGTTTTCTTAATGAACTAGGATCCGTATAACGCTTAATACATCCAGGTGCTTTGCAAACGTATGGTTTCTGCAAGAAAAAGGTATCATTGAAATTTTGCTTTGTGTTATAAAACATTTTACTTTACCTCATTACTGTGAGTACGATTTTGATGTTTAGCTCTATCACTAGCATTACTAAAGGCCTTACTGCATCCAGGATATTCACAAGTGTATGGTTTTTCACCAGTGTGAGACCGTAAATGAGTTTTTAGATTTTCCAATCGAGAATACGCCTTGCAACATCCTTCAAACTTAAAATAATAAAAAAAATAGTTAAATATAAGAACCTTCAGAAATCAGTTTTATTACAGTTGACGAATTTTTAAATTCGACATCGGCAGCTTGTACCACATTCAAGAAAAATACTGCACAAGTCGGAAAAAGGCCCAATATACGACGTCTGATTAAAAAATAACCGTTATTTTCAAATTTCGTGAGTTACGTATGTTCGATTTTCGCATTTTTTTTTCTGTTATGTTGGTACACATGTCTGTTATATATGTTGACAATATCAGCCATTTTGGATTGTCAGTTTGTTTTTGACAGATAAAAAGGTTAGTCGTGTTTTGGTGTGCTCTTCGATTTTTTACAATTCGAAAAAATGGATCAAACAAACTGTATTAATTTTTGTGTAAAAAATGAAATTAAATGCGCAAGGACATTTGAAATGTTGACTGTGGCGTTCGGCGAGTCTACTATGAGCAGAACACAAGTTCAATTGAGGTATAACCGGTTTAAGGAAGGCCGAGAAGATGTCAATGACGATGCTCGTTCTGGTCTTCAAGTTCGGTCAAATGTGAAGGTTATCTCACTGTTTTCTTCAACTGTAATGGCGTGGTGCATCATTAATTCTTGCCACAAAGTCGTACGGTCAATAAGGAATACTACCTTGAAGTTATGCGCCGTTTGCGCGAAGCAATTCGTCAGAAACGCACAGAATTGTGGAAAAAACTATCATGGATTTTGAACCATGATAATGCACCAGCTCACACATCGATGCTTGTGCGTGAGTTTTTGGCCAAAAACAAGATCGTTACCATGCCTCAACCACCGTATTCACCGGACTTGGCCCCCGCTGACTTTTTCCTCTTCCCAAAACTGAAGACACCGACGAAAGAAAAGCGTTTTGCTACAATTGAGAAGATAAAAGAAAAATCGAAACGATGGCGATACCAAAAAGCGCCTTTCAGAAGTGTTTCGATTATTTGAAAAATTGCTGGCATAAGTGTATTATATCTGAGGGGGATTACTTTGATGGGTACAAGATAGTTATTGATGAATAAATAAATACTTTTTGAAAAAAATTTAAAATAACGGGTTTTTTTGATCAGACCTCGTATATATAAATATTGTAAATGAATAAAACCGTCAGGGAAACCTTAAATTTAAATAGACTTCAATATATATACATATACGTTTTTATATTATAAGAGATTTTAGAAATTATTAATTTTGTGTTAACATATAACCTAATATGCTAACATTCATTAGGGGTATAATAGTGTTATATGGAAATCGTTGCAACAAGATTTGGATATGCTAGGACCCCTAATTTTGTAAAGCTTAAAAGAAGCATGAGCCAAAAAATTATGGGGATAGGATAGGAGTAAATAACTTCTCATCGTTGTCAAAATACACAAAAAGTTTCACAACTGTCCCTGAGTTGCTCCTAGAGGGGTAAAACTTAATATTTTCCCACCTACATTCTTTATGACAGGCTTTTGCTTGAATGGATAATCACTGACCCCGTTCGCGCCTTTTCATTAGATTTTCCCCCGTCTCAAAGGACAGTGGGAGTACAATGAAGATAAACCTTATAGGTCTGGCATAGAAGATAATAAAGTTGCAGAAAAAAATACCAATTGAAGTTCCAGTGGAAATTAAATCTTTTTGTTTAGAGCAACTGAAGGAAAAACAACCAAGAGAAGAATGTAAAGAGTTTCTTGAGATTATTTTATTGTTCCTTGGTGCTACCATCATTTTAGACCACCATCAGTCTTGGTCGATGGGTGGCGAAAGAAATATACTACTCAAACATATTTTTATTCCGAAAATATCTCAGCTTGAATAAAGAAAAACTAAGTGGACATTGCGATATTACCATTTTCATTGTAACGCTTTACGTAAAAGCTTGTTATAACACCATAAAAGCAAGGTAAGCTCCAAGTAATAATTTTAATTGTTTGCAAAGCGATTTCTAAATATGCTTTAATCGATGAAGTTGTGTGGCAAAGATTGTGGAAAGCATTCTCTGAGAATTTTGTTTGATAAAAATTTTCCCTGGGACACCAAACGTAAAATTGCGAACCCAATTGCTGAATTTAAGGAAGAGAAAGAGAAATATGAGAAAAACTAAAACAGCGAGGAAGAAGATGACGATGATACCTTGGAAAAGGAGAGCGGTGATCAATCAAAATCGTTCAGTGCATATCTTTGCGTGAAATCAAAACAAATAAATCATGAACTGATGAATAATGATTAAGCCAATACGTTATAATTGAAACATCCACATTTTTCGTGCTTTCCAGAAATATGGGAAATAGTGCGGGCTACCAGCCAGCAATCGAAATATTGCGTAAATTACATACTGTTCATAACGCAGTCGAAAAAGGCGTAACGAAGAAGAAAAAATATTTTTGCTTATTATCACAATAACTAGCATTATTTAATTATAAAATATGTTTTTATATACATATATCTCTACAGTCATTTCCTCTTAACTGAATTGAACGGAAAAATCTTTTATCTGATACTCTGTTAATTGACTTATTAACTCAATTAAAAAAAACCCTGTTTAATTAAGCAGTGAGATCAATAATGAGAAACATGCTAGGACAGACTGAATGTTTTTTCTCCTCTTCTTTATTAATTGAAATCTATCTAATGATTCATTCTCCTCAAATGGAAAAATGCTATTGTGAATCTCCCGTGAATTTTTTTCACGATATCAGTCCCAGTGAATTTAAAAAAGGGAAAAAGATTTGTAAAGCATAAAAATTAAATGAAAATCATACAAATTTAAATTTAATAATAATAAATACACAAATTTTAGGATCCATGATTTTTTTAACTTGCAGTGCAGTGCACCACAATGAAATTTACTGTATGTGACCCAAAGGCATTCATACTCCATGAAAAAAGTGTTGCAGAGAATTATTGTCATCATGAACCTTACTTATTATTATTGCCCTAAAAATACTCGTAAATATTTATAACTTTTAATATACAATTTGAAATCATTCGATGTAATAATTCAGTTCGCCTGCAAAAATAAAGTGAAGAAAACCAAGGGAAAAGTGAAAAAATTCACCTGAAAAATATTATTCATGATAAGGAGAATCAAAAAAAAGGAAAAAAGTATTCACGGTTGCAACTTTGTAAAAAGGGAAAAAGTTTCGAGGAAAATAATGTTCACGAAAGGGTGAATATAAATATACTAATTTGCCGTAAAGTACATTACATCAGCATGTAATGCCACTATATAAAATGAACAAGAAGAATTTATACATACATCACTAAATAGTAAAAAAATGTATAAGTATATGCAAGTTAATTTATTTCCTTTTCATTTTCAAATAAAAAAATATTTTTTATTTTTAATTTTATTTAGTTATAGTTATTTAGCCTTCACAGGGACCCGCTTTTTAGGCTGGTGTATGATCCGGCTTATTCTTATTGCTAATTACGACTGACTTAAAACTTAATCTTTCAATAAGCAAGAAACATAATTTTGTCGTTGCATTCTTGTTCAGGAATGCAATCGCTTGCTATAGTTAAAAACAACGGTTTAATGTTACAATTCAAAATCAAGAAAATGATTTTGCCAGACACTACGTCAGCATAAAATAACTTGCGCGTGTAGCTTAGTTTTGTGGGAAAATAAATAATTTTTAATAACAAGATTTCAAGGGATGTTATGCCATACCTTAACTCCTCCCCCTGTAAGATCAATCGTCCCGATTGTTAAAATGTTGGTAATTCATTAGCGCTACAAAATCTTTTATTAGATTCCTGAAAACTTGACGTTTCAACCGTAGCAGCCTTTTGTTCGACTTCTTTTTCAACCATTGTTATGACATTTATATCAGAATTTGATTTTGATTTTAGTTTGATAAATATTGCGCAAATTGCAATAATTACAAAAAAAGATAAACCGACATTTGTGGTAAACATTAAGTATCCTTTGGTTGATATTGAATTTATTTCGTCTATATTATCTACTTGAAGGTTTTTCATCATTTCTAAAGATAGGACTTCTTCGACTATCGATTTATTGGATGATAGCTGTAGTACAGCTGGAAGTGGTTTCAAGTGTGAAACTTCTTTTGAAGTGAATGTTCGATTTTCAATACTAATTGTTTCATTATGAAATTGAATCAAGTATGTTCCAGATAATTGGTATGTTTTGTTTTCAAATATTTCTAAAACTCCTTTAAATTGATTTAAATTATTATTTAATTTATTTCTTGTACAGTAAGAACGTGCTGATTGTTTACAAATGTGCAATTGTGATTCTTGCTTTTTAAAAGTGATGGTATACAATTCGTCTTGCTTATGTCTATTAAATTTTCATTATTGCAAATACATAAATCATTAAATTGGTTACAATCATTTCTTATTTCAAAAATTTTATCCTTACATCTAATTACACTTTCAGAATTAACTTTTATAATTTTTTCATTTTGTTTTATTGGTTTAATTAATATTTTTTCACAATTTATTTTATTAATTGCAGGTAGATTAATTATTTAAATTAATGAAGAATAGTCTGTAGCTATCTTAACAGTAGCAAAACCTAAGGCTTCTTCCAGATTATTGTAAGGAAATTCTTTAAGATCTAAAAACTGTTTGGCTTCTTTGATTTCTCTTTCCGAAACTATAAATGAATTAATTACTCCTACTTTTGCCCATTGTAAGGCGTATTCTATATTAATAACATCCGTTTTGATAATATTTATTCTATTTCTAATGGAATCTTCTATAGTTCTTTGAGTTTCTTCTAAAGACTGAATTGTTTTTAAAATATTGTTAGTAGTATTCGTCAATAAGTTGATCCTGTCAATGAATTTTTCATTAATAATTTTCTGTCGTTCGGTATTCGTAAGTAGACCATTTATTTTGTTCACCACAATGTTGTGATCCTCGTGATCGGGTGAACCAGCTATCCATTTCCAAACTGTGCCAATAATGTCAATTGAGCGTTTAACTCTTGGTTTCATTCTCTTAATTTGATTTCTTATCTCATTGATATCATGAAGTAAAAATGGTAGCGATGTGCTATTTCTTAGTACTTTCCTCTGAATTTCATTGTTCAGATCGTTAATAGTTCGTTCATATTCGTTAAGTTCTAAAATATGAATTAGTTTAAAGTTACCGTTCTGTAGTCTTGGTTGTCCTTGGTGAATTGATATTAATTGTGAGTTCGTATAGTCTAGTATCTGGACTTCTGTCTTGTAAGTCTCGAATAATGTAAAAAGTATTATTAAAAACTTCATTTTCTAAAAATAATAAAAAAAAAATAAAATAAAGAAAATTCATTTCAGATGCTTTAAGTTCTAATATTATCTTTATGTAATCCTATCGCGAAACTTAATTTTTACCTTATTACCCAAGTCTTCTTTTACTTTTTGTTTTTTGAATCGTGGCAATAGTTTATTTCTTTGCCCTATAATTTTTTCATATATTTCGTCGCCTGGTTGATAAGTTTTCAGTTGGCTTGGGTTATTCCTTGATATCATTTTATCCTGAGCCTTTTTCAATATTTCTACCAAATTATGTGTTACCCTATTAAAAAGTATATCTACAGGTTTGTTTTGTGTAACTGAATGTATTGTATTATTATATTGCTGAGCTGCTCTATAAAAAATTTCAGTGTCATCTAAAAGATTAAATTCCTCTTTGATACATCTAGCTATTTCAATTAAAGTAGAATGGACTCTTTCGACTTGACCATTTGTTGTGCTATGCCGCGGTGTACAATAATAAACTTCAATACCTAACCGTTGCATTAAAGATTTAAATTGAGCAGTTAAAAAACCTGGTTCGTTATCAAGTGTTATTTTTTTGGAATTAGGAAAATTCTGAAGGACATCTAAAACTTTTTCTCCAATGTTAGTTTATCTTCAATATTTTTAATAACTAAACATTTGGAATAAGCAAGTGGAACTTTTTGTGGATGTACAATTTCTAATATATTCCTTAAAGTGTTTTATCATCTTTGGCCAATAGTACTGCTTATATATTTGTTTGCAATTCTCTTTACAACTTCTATGAGCTCGAGAATGAGTACATTGAATAATGTTTTGTTGGTCATCGACGTTTGTGATGTCTACTGGAAATATTTCTGTATATACAAACTTGTTTGTGAAAACTCCGCTCACTGTTTCCTTAAAATCATAGAGATCCTCTGGTGTGCAGTGAATGCAGGTAACCAAGTTCGGTTTAATAAACTCTAAAAGAATGGTTTTGAGATTTTCTCTCGTGTCATATTCTATTATATGTCTTGTTCTCCCGAAGGTTATGATCATCTCATGAATTGTAAAATTTGCTCTGCTTAAAAGTATTTGTTGCTTGAATTCATTTAAAGGTTTTGAAATTTTTGGAATATTGAAATCGTCACTACTTTCAGTGGAATGTTGAGTACTATGCAGAGATTCTTCATCTGATATGTTGTTTAAGTATTCGCGTGAAAGAGCATCTGCTACAATATTGTTAACACCTGGTTTATAAATCATTTTTGGTGAAAATTCCTCCATAAATGATCGCCATCTTTTAATTTTTGCATTAGGATTTCGTGTAGAAACTGCAAACGTTAGTGGTTGATGATCTGTATGAATTTCAAGATTTGAATTACCATATAAATAATTTCTTAAATTTTTTAATGCCCATACAATAGCATAAAGTTCTTTTTCATTTTCTGCGTAGTTTTTTTCTGTAGAATTTAATGTTTTTGATATAAAAGTTATAGGCTTACCATCCTGACTAAGGACAGCACCTACCGCATCATTAGAAGCATCGGTAGTAAGGACGAATTTTTTATTGAAATCTGGCTGGGTTAGTTCAATTTGTTCAGACAATAATTTTTTTAACTCATCAAAGGTGAGTATACCCTGTTCATCTAATTCTATTTCTATTCTTTTTGACATGTATTGCGACACTTTACCGTTATCTCCTGCTAGATATTTCGACAGTGGTTTCGCTATTTGAGCGTAATTTTTTATAAATTTTCGATAGTATCCTACCATTCCAAGCAAACTCCTTAGTTGCCTTAAGGTTTTAGGTAAACGATAATTATTTATTGTTTCTAATTTATTTGGATCAGTTTTGATTACATTGTGACCCACTACGTAACCAAGAAATTCTACTTCTTTGGCATAAAACTTAGATTTTTCCAACGAAATTTTCATATTTGATTATTTTAGTCTATCAATTATTAATCTTAAATGTTTATGATGTTCTTCTAGAGTCTTTGAGTAGACAATTATATCGTCTATATAAACATGACATATTTTTCCAATAAATTCGCGTAAAATGTCATCCATGGCCCGTTGAAAAATACTTGGACTGTTTTTGAGGCCAAAGGGTAATCTTATAAATTCGTATTTTCCGTTGTTAACGGAAAATGCAGTTTTCTCAACATCCTCTTCTTTTATGAGGATTTGGTGGAAACCGGACTCCAAATCGATGGTTGAAAAATATTTTGCTGTTCCCAGATTGGACAGTATTACATTGCAATCCGGAATGGGATATTTATCGCATACCGTGTTTTCATTAAATTTTTTATAATCTATAACCATACGCAATTTTTGCATACCATCTTCGTTTATGCCTTTTTTTTGGAACTACCCATATTGGGGAGTTATAAGGACTCTTACTAGGGCGAATTATTTTGTCCTCTAGTAATCTCTTAATTTCATTATTTACAAAATTATTTGCAGAAAGTGGATAAGGGTATTGCTTGCTCCATATTGGCGCTTCAGCAATTGTTCGAATTTCTGCTCTGATGTCCGTCCTAAACGGTAAATTCATATTTATATTGGAATGAACTTTTTTAATATTTTTTTTAACATTTTTTCTTAAAATGTTCAAAGATTCTTCACTTTCATTATTAAAATTATATATTTGATCATTAGTCATTTTATTTAAAACGTTTTTTTTTTAAATGCCCGGTTTTTACCTCCGTATTTTCACTTGAATCACCTGACTCAATATTTATTATTTTCTCTCAGGGTTTACCGCAAGTTAGTTTTCCTTCTTTAAAATCTAAAACAATATTGGCTTTCTTCATAAAATTATAACGTATAAGAAGGTCTGTTTCTAGATTTTCAATTTCGTAAAATCTTTCATTAAAACCCAAAATATTGGCTTCATAAAAATGTTTAATGATGGTAAAGCCATTAATGGTTTTTACCCTCTTCTTAATAACTAATTTCTGTCTATTCGTTAGAACTCCAGGACTACAGTAACAGGTTGTTGCACCGCTGTCAATTAAAATTTTGTATTTTCTTCCTGTTGTGGACGCCTTGATAATGTAAGGCAGTCCGTTTCTTGGCCTAAAAAAGCATTTTCGTTCAAACTGTTAATTCGCTGAAATTTGTGTTGAAGCGGGTGGCTCACTTGGCCACTATTATTTGATTGTCGTTTAAGACCGTGTTGGAAATTGTTGAAAGGTCTTGGATTTAGGTAGTTGTTAAAAGGTCTTGTTTGTTGGTGATTGTTGTTATTAAATGTTGGCTTGGCAACAGCGTATGTTGAACTTCCCAGTTCCATCGGTTCTGGTTTTGTCTGATATTGTCTATTATAATTTTCATTAGGACGTGAGTCCTTGTAACTGTGATTAGGGAAACGTAAAGTATTATTTCCCTTGTTAATGTGATTAATCTGTGGTTTATTAAAATGCAAAGCGAAATTAGCACGAACTCTATTTGCTTCTAATTCTTGTGATTTTGCTAATGCATCTGGCAAACTATTAGGTGAAATTGAAAATAGGATGTCCGCCAGAGGAGGATTTAATCCCGTCATAAAAACTCTAAGTGTGTATTGTCTATTCCTATTGTTTAGTTCTTTCGTAATTTCTGAGTTTGTTCCGTGAGTCATTATAGTTTTGTTTATCAAATCGGTCAGTTTTTTATTAACTAGTATGTCATTATTGACTGTGATCCTTGACGCATCACACTGAGCTCCTGTTCTATTATATGTAAGGGACGTTTGTCAGCATATGCAAAATCCAGACGACTGATAATTGCTTCAAAATTAAGCACTTTGCCATGGTTAGTCAAGGTGTCGTTGGCCTCATTAACAATTTTATTTCTCAAGATAGTTAAAGCAGAAAAATAACGTTTGCTGCCCTTTGCATATATTTTCATGGAATTTGTAGCGGCTTCACGCCAGCTGATGTATGAATGTTTGCCGTCAAAAGTTGGCAAGGATTTTATAACGTCCAAAGGTTCGTCACAACGTACAGTAATGTTAATTTTTTCTTCCTCAAATTCTCCCACCGTATTGCAAGCCGTTAACGCGCCTAAACTCCTAGTCAGTTCCTCTATCCTAGCGATTAATGGAGCTGTCTGTGCTTCTATTAGAATTCTTACTTGATCTGTACTAGCCATTTCGTTTTCACGATCAGTTCCTAAACCAAATAATCAATTTCTGAATCCAGTTTGAATCAGATAATGAACTAAAGGCAAAAAATTCCATTCAAAATTAGTGTTCTCGACAAAATTATAAATAATAATCAATAATCAGGAAAAGGGAACAGTTATGTAATTGCCTTTCCTTGGGTTTAATTTAAGATAGCCACAGAAAATATGTGTTTTTTTTTATTTATGTCCAAAATTATTTTTGATTCCTTTTGAACCCACTTTAAATTAATTTAAACAACACAAATAACATTCAATTTTAAGTATACTTTACAAAATGTATAAATAATCAAATCCAATTATTTCCTTAAAACCACTTACAACTATCGTTGACGGTTGCTGATTTCTCCAAGTCAATATTCTGCTGCTGTTAATTTCTTCGGGTCAATATGTTGCTGCTGTTGATTGCCTCCTTCTGTTGTTGATGTATTTTGTTGTGTTTGTTTTTTATTAAAATATATAGCACTTATGGCTTTTTCCTTTTATCTTCTGCCACAGAAAGTTTAATTTAATTGTATAATAATTAATTTAATCGTTCTTTGGTAATGTTAAAACAATTATAAAAAAGTTTAATTTAATGTCTTTTTTCTCCTTTAACGAAAGGATACTTATTTTTCCACAAAAGTTTTTATTTGCTTTTCTCCTTTTCCGAAAGGATACTTGTTTCTCACAAAGGTTTTTTATTTGCTTTTCTCCTTTTCCGAAAGGATACTTGTTTCTCAAAAAGGTTTTTTATTTTTTTTTCTCCTTTTTCGAAAGGATACTTGTTTGGATTTCTCACAAAAAATTTTTGTTTGGCATCCCGGTTGAGCCCCCAGTTAATTTATTTCCTTTTCATTTTCAAATAAAAAAATATTTTTTATTTTTAATTTTATTTAGTTATAGTTATTTAGCCTTCACAGGGACCCGCTTTTTAGGCTGGTGTATGATCCGGCTTATTCTTATTGCTAATTACGACTGACTTAAAACTTAATCTTTCAATAAGCAAGAAACATAATTTTGTCGTTGCATTCTTGTTCAGGAATGCAATCGCTTGCTAAAGTTAAAAACAAAGGTTTAATGTTACAATTCAAAATCAAGAAAATGATTTTGCCAGACACTACGTCAGCATAAAATAACTTGCGCGTGTAGCTTAGTTTTGTGGGAAAATAAATAATTTTTAATAACAAGATTTCAAGGGATGTTATGCCATACCTTAACTTGCATATAAATATGTATATATATATTTTTTTTAAGATGTAAATGCGAGATCAAGCACATGACGTCTGTTCATTCAGCCTTCTTGTTTCTAGACTGTCATCCAATAGAGATATAGCCAATATGTTTTGGTGATTGCTAGGTCTGCCACATGTATCTTTCTTATTATTTTAGGTACATTCAGATCATTGTGTATTACTTTATTTGTGACAACCCATAGTGAATCGAGTATAGTATGTAGTGTTTTGGAGTAAAACCTTTGTAATATTTCGATGTTGGAATTGTTTGCTGTTCCCGATAGATGAATGCATTATAAATATATGGGCTTTAATATTGCTTTATGTGTTAAAATTTTATTTTCAATACTTAGTTTTGATGTTGGACGCAAAAGCCGGTATAATTTTTCGGATTTGGCGATTTTTTTCGTTTTGGTGATTTTATAATTTTGTAATTTTTTAGTTTTAGCGTTCACAATAGAACGAACAATGGCGCTTAAAACCAAGAAATGCAACGGAGCGAAACATATTAAGAAAAGGCTAACTACTTTATTTACTGTTGATATTTCAGGCTGCATATTTTCCTGTAAAAAACTGTAGAATTTGGATTTTTAAAAAATGAATTTGTTTTCGTGTTTGCTCAAATTTTGTTATATCAAAGTTTTGTTAATTTATACATATGTACAACGAATCGATAGCTATAATGAAGTATTTTTTGATACCCTTCAGATTTTTTATAAACAATGTTGTCAGATTTGGCCATAAAAATTTGTTTTTGGCGATGAAAATTTTTAAATGGCGATTGGCGATTTACTTGACGATATTTTTGTTTGTAATTTTAATCATTTAGAATAATGGTAAAGATAAAGCATTTTTGATGTAAGGAATTTTACCTGCAACATTGTAATGCAGTTTATTTTCCAGCGAGCACGAAGTTAATTTGGAAGACTTCGTATTCGGCTAATTTACGAAATAATATTACTACGAAATATAAAGTAAATTTGGGAAATATAAAGTATATTCGGCTACCGTGCAGCTAACTACAATGAGCACGAAGTAAATTCGGAAGAGTTCGTATTCGGCTAATTTACGAAATAATATTACTACAAAATATAAAGTAAAGTCGGAAGATTTTAAACTCGGCTACCGTGCAGCTAACTACAATGAGCACGAAGTAAATTCGGAAGACTTCGTACGAAATAATATTACCATGAAATATAAAATAAATTCGGAAGACTTTATACTCGCTAAAATACGGTGTATCTACTAGCTAACTACTTGTGTAGAAACGTTGATTAATTATGCCAACTAAAATATGACCTGAGTGAGAATCATACCTTGCGTTGGCATGTTGTGGCTCTGTTTCAATCAGTGGTGGTGTTTGCGTGTATGTGTATGTGATGCTTTGTGAAGGTATACGGTAAAAGGTACGTGCAATTTCACTACGGTACACGGTAAAAGGTATTGAATAAGAGTATAAGTGTATAAGTTCTTGTACATTCCCTTCTTGATTTATATAAAAAAGGATAGAAGAAAGAAAAAAAAAAGAGTTTTTGTAGCATACGGAGAGTTTTGACCAGGTGGCCTGTTAATATTTACCGAAATCTTCTAGATTTCGGCTCGGTCCTTGTCCTTTTCAAAAAAAGAACAGAATTCATATTTTATTTTATTATTATTATTATTATTATTATAATGTTCTTTTTAATGAAAGGGAAAATAAAATAAGAAAACTAAATACTAAAAAAATATATGTACCCTCTATATATATATTCCAAAATAGAATAAAACCAAATGTACACTCTATATACATGTTTTAAAATAATCAAATAATTTAAAACATATGTACAATCTATGTACATGCTCAAAGAGAAGTTGGAAAAAACTGGGGTATTCAATGTAAGGTGATTATTTTTTCTTGTTCCTGACATCTGAGTCTGGCTACTCCTTTGCTGACCCGTACTTGAACCTTCGGTTTCCCTTTGGGATAAATGGTAAATATTCAATCCTTGTGTGTTCCATCATCCTTTATTGTAATCCCTCAAAAATGTCCTCGTCGTCACCAAGGTCGGAAGCTTTTCGGCTGAGGATGTCGTTGCGAAGGTCCTCCTCTAGACGGCTTGGTGGTTCGTCATATTCCACAGGGTTTGGGGTACTGGTGAGGATGCTGGTGATAGGGATCAATGCTTGCCTTTTGGGCCACTTCCACACATGGGCGGAAGCCTAATTTGTTTGGGCGTTCGCATCGGGAGCAGAATAACTATCCAGTGTTAGGGCATTGTTTCCGCGTGTGCCCTTTCTGCTTACGTTTCCAGCGATTATAATTCTGAATGCTGAGGTCGGCTCTGAGGTCGGTAACAGTTCATACTCATCTGTGAGTCCGATCAGTTCATCCAACGAGGTGGCACCACTTGTACGAGCATACAGTCGGTAGTCATATCGCAGACCATCATAGACTTGGTCACTATGAACAAAATTACAGAGATTGGGATGCTATTGTATGAGTGTCTATAATGCCAACACATAATCCCTAGCCTTTTAACGAGGCCCTGTTTTCTTTGATATATGGCTTCTTCAAGGTGTGCTAGATGCTGCTTTGGTAAGATATACTGAGATGCTTTGGCCTTATAATCATCCCATGTGAGTATTTCTCTTCGTTGTACCCGGTACTATTGAAGAGCTTTACCCGTTAGTACTTCCAATAAAAACAGTACCAAACGAGAGCGATCGAAACCGTAGCACTCGGCTAGTTCCTCCATTCGTTCTATGAAGTCTAGAAAATCATCCCTCCCTTCATAGGAGAGGTTCTCACGTTGGACTGTAGTCATGACTTCGGAGTCGCTTAATTGGGGTGATCTTATGTGGCTATTTGCCGCTGTTTATTTTCAGCGTAGATTTCCTAGTAGGTATACTTACGATGGGATTCTTTTCTTCCGTGAGTACTTCCTCCTCTAATGCCCACAGCAGATTGTCAGATGAGCCTCTTTGACGTTTACTTTCGTATGAGCTCTTCTAATTGTCGACGAAGTTGTTTAACAGTTACCCTTTCAGTTATGGGAATCCCATGTTATCGACATGCTTCAATCAACTTATCTTTCCGCAAGAGATATATCCAACTCAATGAGTCAGTTTGTAGCATGTTTAGGTTAGGTCGTGTTTCATTATTGTATTCTTCGCCCGATCCAAGCTCCTTTGGTGGTTTGAGTTTTGGTTTTATCACAAGTCGTAAGACTGGAATCAGGTGCCTGCTCAGGCGCCATTGTAATGCAGTTTATTTTCCAGCTGGGGTATGAATCAGTCTGCCCCGGGTCTAGTCAAAGGTCTGCCTCCTTCAAATAGTATGTAGATGTCGTTATACTAACACAACCAGTTTTATATACGAAGTCACGACTTCTAACGCCTACACTATTAAAAAGTGAATAGTATGAAGTAAATCCGAGAGGTTATATTATATCTGGTTAATTTACGAAATACAATTACTACTAATGTAAAGTAAATTCAGCTTTATATTCGGCTACTGTGCAGCTAACTACAACGAGCACAACATAAGTTCGGAATACTTGGTATTCGGTTAATTTACGAAATAATATCACCACGAAATATAAATTCGGAAGACTTTATACTCGCTAAAATAGGGTTTATCTACTGGATAACTATTTACAACAAGAGTCAGTAAAGCTTTCGGACGACACTTTTAAGTGGCCCACTTATAATTGTCGTTCGTACGATCTCGGCACTTGATGATCATTGTGTACAAACGTTGATTAATTATGCCAACTAAAATGTGACCTGAGTGAGAATCATATCTTGCAGTGGCTCGGTTTCAATCAGTGGTGGTGTTGGCCTGTGTGTGTATGTGGTGCTTTCTTCAGGTGTACGGTAAAAGTTACGTGCAATTTCACTACGTTTAACGGCAAAAGGTACGTGCATTTGCACTTTTTATTGAATAAGAGTATAAGTGTATAATTACTTGTAACGTCACGTTATAACATAATTAAGTTTGTGCAAATGAGGGTTGTTTTCTCTATTTCAAAGAGTTACTATGAGAAATGCTTGATAGACATCCAGAAAATATGTAAATATCTCTTGGAACATATTATTAGTTTTGCTAATTATTAGTGTTTTGTATTTGTTCGAATGAAATTTCATGATTTTTTTCTTGTTCGAACTGACGAATAATTTTGAACTTTTGCTCGAATATTCGAATGAACAAAGAATAAAAAAAATTATTAGAATAATTTTAAAAAAGTTTGCAAAAAACGAATCAAATGTGTATGAGTTTAATTCTTTTTATTAACAAACAAAAACTAATTCATTATACAGGAAAAACAATTAGTTTTAATAACAAACTTAGAAATAATACTTAAAATCGGAAGGAAATTTGTTAAAAAAGTTAAATTTTTATACACATTTCCAAAAAAATTTTAATATTCCATTGATTTCTTTTAAAATAGTAATTTAAAAACAGCAGATAATCCCATTTTGTAGCTTCTAGTCGGTTCTTTTTTTACTTCTGATAAAAGAACAAGTAGAAAAATATCTTTCGCAAATTGTTGATGTAAGTGATACTGTTAAAAAGGATTAAAAAGCATATCTAGTTTGTGTGTTATTTTCTTTGATATTTCCGTATAATTTAAATCAACCTCAAAATTTTTGACGATTTTTATATTCGTATAATTTCTTACTTTATTGATAAGATCCAGAAATTTTATCTAATACTTCACCTACTTGAGATTATTTGCGAAATTTTTATTACAAAATAATCGTAAAATCAAAGTATTTGCTTACACTTTTTTTGCTTTTTGTAGCGTATTTTAAAAAGTTATTATTGGAAGGATTAGGAATAATATTATTCTGTAGAAAAGCAGTTATTTTTTAAACTCTTTACCAGGAACTGTAAGACGCGCTCTGGTTCCATTAAAGATGCATTATTTTTTCAAAGCAAGAAAATAAAAGATGTGTTACAAACAAGCTTACACAAGTATTTATAAATTGGACTAATTTGATTACTTTACAACCTATTGTTAACAAATTATAAAATATAATATACTTTTTATACAAAGTAATTAAAGAAATTGATCGAATATTCGAATATTCGACAAAATATATTCGAATAATTTTCTATTCTAAAATGAAAATTTTTGTTCAGTTCGCATGACAAGACTAGTTCCAAGCTTATGGCCGGTTTAAAATTTATAAATCCTGTATTTCTTTATCTCAAACAAAATGTTCTACAATTCAAGAAGTTAAAAAAAAATTATGTACCGAAATAGTTTATTTGCTGTTTATGTTTCCCTGTAAAGATTTAAAAAACAATAATGATACTGAAAATAATGAGTACGAAAGTTCTGATTCAATGATTGCATTTAACAAGTTTTATTAAAATTAAATTTTATATCCTATAATTTTTTTTTTTGGAAATGCTCTATCAGATCTTTGCATTGAAGTCGGTATTTTGGCAGAATTATTTATTTTAGTTTTGCCAAATATTGTTAGTGAAAAAGTATAAGTCCTTGTAAGTTATGCTAGAAAAGGTTAAAACAAAATATTCTTTCCTCTATTAAAAAAACATTGCGGGAAAAAATTATTTTTTTTACACAAAGTGTTACTGAAACCCAACAAATAAACGTGCATTTGATTTAGACAATAAAAAAATGCAATAAAAGTATAGTCTAACTAGTAAAAACGAAAATTTTTAAGGTACAAAGTGCTCTTAATGAGGTATTTAAGGTGTTTAGTCACATTCAGATTATATTAATATGTTCACAAAGTTTTTCCAGCCTTACACACAAAGTTTTTCCAGGCTACAACTTTGCCAAATATTGTTAGCAAAAAATTAGGAATCCCTGAAAGTTATTCTGAAAAAAGTGAAAAATTTTTTTCGTAACTTTTGCAAAAAAAAGGGCATAAAAAAATTATTTTTAGTTTATATTATTTATATTTTTATTATAATAACAAAATTTTTTTGATAGGCTCTTAGCTACATTGTTGATATCTTAGAGCAATCACCAAGTCTGAATTAGCTGTTGCCAAAAATCTGATGGATCATTGGGGGCCAATAAAAAATTGGTATTGAAAATCACCAAACTGAGTGTAGGGTTTAACTACAGGTGGTCCCATTTTCACCAATATGCGATAGGAGCAGGGGTATGGGTTCCCCCCTCCCTCTCCAGCGGAAAAGTTGTGGTGTAAGGGCAGGTGACGGGCTCCCTCCCATACAAAGTAATCACTAATTACTGCATATTGATAATACTATATAAGTGAGCTTCTACAAACTTGGTGTGAATTACTTTATAGTTAATGCTTGAAATCCAGCAGAAAAGTGGTGGTGTAGGAGCAGGGAGTTAACACCTGACTGTTTGCAATCGGTGTCACAAAGGTTGTCAACTAATAAGATAGATTCTGCCTTCTTAGCACCGACTACAAATAGTCAAGTAGTTAACGCATATAATAACCCTTTTTTATTTTTAACTTTTTAGTGCATAAGTCGGTTAACTTTTTTTTAAGTTTTTAATAAATCTTGTAGTACTTTGCGATCACGTCAAAAGTATTGCTAATTTTTTTTTAACACTTGGTTCATTCTATGAACAAATTACGATCGGAGCAAGAGGCGTGAAAAGGAAGTACGAACCGCAACCGTTGAGTGTTTGTCTTAGTAATGTATAGTTGAGTAGTTTCGCTCCACTCAACAGTTAAGTAATCGCTGCCATTTTTTCCATCGTAAACTTTTTTCGCTACCTGTAGTCAACATGTTGTGCTCAGCCTGAACAGCTGGTCGAATATACTTATGCCGTGTGTACTATAATGCAACGCCGCTTTGTTAGGTGGCGGCTGCAAATATTTCTTAAATTTTACATTTCAAATGCGATAAGTTAAGGTAATAAAGAAATAAAATAAAATTACTAATTTCCTCAAATATATGTATGTTTATTATGCTGTCGATTTATATTATATATTACATATTTAATTCACTATTGCGTTTAAATATTTTTTGAGCAAGTGGCGGCTCTCATTTTATTGCAGTGTTGTGCAAACACAGAATATTTATTTTGTGGAGCAAATTTTAATGTAAAAATTTAATATTCCTGGGCTGCTGACTTCATTACAAATTTTATAATGTCTATACTTTTTAGCTCAACTAATTAATTTAACCAATTGAAATTATTTTCTTTGCTTCTCTTTTATTCCTTTTCAATTGTTTACATTGATCAGCTGTTCACTTTGCCATACATCCATCAAGCCATTTCTAAGAAGTAACTGTTGCGGCCAACAGTTGCCAACAGTTTCACAACAGTTGAGCTCAACAGCTACGTCTTATGAATGTGCCCATTGACACAAAATCCAGCACTAGATGCAACTCATAATTTGACATGTTAAAGCAATTTGTGATGGTGTATTCAATCGTAGCTACAAAAAGCCACTCAAATAAGAATACTCCAGAGATGATAACAAGTTCTCAGCTTAATGTTATACGCGATCTAATTGTTTATCTTCGTGCTTTCAAAGAAGCAAGTGAATATATATGTAAGTCATTTACGGTATTGACGTCAAGCTTAGTTATTCCTTTTTTTAAGTAAGTCCGAAAAATTACGAACCTAACAATTTCCAAGACCTCTTTAGAGTTATAATTAAAATACGCTTTAAAAATTCTTTTCTCTCAATCAGTGATGGCAACTCAGCAATTTTCTGGCTAATTTATACTATGTTCACACTTGTGTGTTTAACGCCTCTCACATTTGTGTTTAAGAGCCTAAACACGAAGATTTTTAGATGTTTTACCATACGTTGACTAGTTTTGTTAAACATCTCAAAAAAGGTGTTTTTTGCGTGCATTTCTGATCACTCTTACAAATTTGTGTTGCTATTAAATGGCGGCACGTGAAAAAGTTATTTTATACACAATAATTCCTTAAAAAATATTAAATTATTTAGAAAAACATTTTTTGTTTAAAAATAATAAAGCAAATAAAAAATATAATTGTTCGAAATTTCTGACAAACGCAAACATTTTTTGACAAAATGTCAACCCTAAACATCTCAAATATAATGTGAATCGTTGTTTAGCTTTTAGAAAACTCGTCTTAAACATATTTAAAAACATAATTGTGAACATAGTATTAGACATTTTTCATCCCATTTAGCCAGAAAGAAATGTTATTGAGCTGTTAGCCATTTTGAGCCACTTTTTTTTTTTTTTTAAGTAAAATAGTGTTTGATGAGGAAAACGACCGTGTAGGATGAGTCTTAAGAGATATGTAAGTCCAATATACTCTCTTCAAAATTTCGGTTTGATTAAGGAATAAGGAAGCGTTTCTGTATGTTCTAAACGCTACTCAACTCGAGATAAAAGTTTGATTGATATCCAGAGCAATTCCAACTACATATTATAAAATTACTTGGCCAGGGCGGATATCAACATCAAATTGGCCAGGGCCACACCTTAGGTCTATCGCAGCAGTCTCACACTGCTTAGAGGTCTGCTCGGCATTGAAAGAATTCTACGTTCCAACCATATCAAATTGGATTAATGATGGTTAGATCGGCCAAAAACAAGCACACTTCAATACAAAATTGCAGGACAGTATGAATGCTATGGTTTGGTTAATTATATTTTTCCTTGATTTTACATTTTTAGATATATACTCGTATGTATGTGATCACAAAATGTAATGTAATTTTTTTTCTCTAAAAATAACAATTTTAATATCAAATATAAATATTTTTTCTCCGTACTCACATATTTTTCTCCCTTTGCGTTTGGTAGTTACCTATCGCAAGATATAGGTGTCATGTTTGTTTTTTACAAGTGAAAATAAAAAAGAAATTTAAGTTGGAATAAAAGTTTGAAAAATAGAAAATGGACAAAATAGGTTTGGATTGAAAATATCTGAAGTTCTTCCCACTACTATGAAATTTCTCAGAGTTGCTTAAAATTTATTGGTGCAAACGATGGGTATGACAAAAACAACAATGATGTTCATGATGATGATCTGATTTTTTAATGCAAAAATTAACTTCATATGTATATACTTATCTATTTTTGCATTTCGTTTTTGGTTTGCTTCTTGAGTACCGGAAAAAAATTATTAGATATATTACTTTTATTTATTATAATTGTTTGTATTTACTTTAAAAAATCTTCCCGATTTGCAGCAAAAAATGTGACTTTCAATGTCGCTTAGCCATTTTTAAGCTAGTTTTTAGCCACTTTTTTGTCTACATTTAGCCATTATTAATAAAAAGAAGTCTGGCATCACTGCTCTTCATCGCCACCATATTTGACCCTAGATTCCAACACATATACTTCACGTTTCTAAATACAGAAAATAAGCAACGACATTCGTACAAAACATATCCGTAGGGGACAACTTTCTCTCGATTCAAGGTCTCTTAAAAAAGCACCATAAAAAGGTAACGACGACTCTTCTATTTGGTATAGACATGAACAACTATTAAATTGCAATACAAGTATGACAGAGATTCCAAGCTCTGATCTTATTCCAAACGAGCTTAAACAGCATTTGGACCTATTACTTTTAGAAAGAAATTCAGATCCATTAAAGTTTTGGGTAAACTGCTGACATTTGATATGTCAGGCTATTTGAGTATTCCTCAATCATCGAAATATTGATATTTTGCTGTGAATATATTTATATCAATAGTCTTAACATGTATCTATACAATACGTGTGTTTGAGTACTTTTGCAGTAAAATCCACTATTTGAGTAAACACTGAGTAATATGAAGAAATTACTCTCAATAAAAATGCTTACATATATAAGTACGCGAACGGAAAAATTGTAAAATCCAATAAAATATTTACAACAGCTGATTGCTAATAACTGTGGCACTAACAAATTATACACACATACATGCAAAAGAAACAAAATTATACATACATTTATGCAAAAAAGGACATACGCACAAATTGCACTTTAATAATCTATTCACTTTATTCACGTTTAAAAACAGTCAGTTATGTTATGCATTCCGTGTGAAATTAAGTCGTTCCAAATTGCCACAGCATTTTTTTTTTCAATAACAATTCTATGGCAATTCCACACGTTCTAATTTCACGCGGAATACAGAACATATCCAAGTATATTTCTGGCTGGCATCAAACTTAAATAAATGCTATTTGGTTGATAACTTAATACATTTGTTTTTTTTGAAAATTTCGCCAATAACCAAAAAATTTTGTTTGGCATCGCTTTTTTTTTTTGCTTTCATTTACAAACATATGGTTTCGTTTTACTTGATTTTACTGGCAAAAAATTTGTCCAGTAAGAATTTGCATTTACTCAGTCAATGAAATGTCATTTTTCGGACTCAATTCATCGTCTCATTTACTGGATTATGTGTACGCAAACACACCGTAAAAAATAGTAAATAATTTTCAAAGCTTTTGAGTTCTCGAACGCAGCTAATATATGTGTATCGATATATTCCTATAATAATTTATTTGCTTAAGTTATATTTACTTTGTAAAGTAAACATTTCAATATGGGTATCAAACGAAAGGCTATGACGAATAGATTTAAAAAATATTTATTTCCCAGGGAACCTTAACAAAAAAATTTCGGGTGAAGAATGATTTTCTAAATATGTGTGTCCTTTCCATGAGTGGTAATGAACAATGGATCTGCAATATTTTTGATTTGTAGTTTTTTTTTACATGTAATAGTGCCCATGGAAATAATGTCCATGGACTTTGTTTCCTTTTCAGAATGAAAATAATATGCATCAAAAATAAGAAATAAAGCCCATGGACATTATTTAAAAACAGAAGCCACAATTCGAAATACCTTAAATCCTTAAATCCGGCCCAAGGCCAGCAAAGCTGAAAATATTTACTCTTCGAAGCCACTGTTTGACATACCGAGAGAATAAAACCTTCATGTCCAGCCGAAGGCAGATAATTTTTACTCAGGCAAGCCACTTTTCTTCATAAAGGAGAATTAAAAAAACAACCAGTTTTTTGCATCAGTTTTTCTGACTTCTTCACTCGTTTATAGCTTGTTCTTAGACACTTTCTCAAACCTCAAATCATAAATAAAGGTTGTTTTTTTAGAGTGTCACAACTTTCAGTTGGCATCACTGCTTTATTTGAGCACCCATTTATCAGCTGATAGTTGCATTTTGTTTAGTTTGCTTTGAAATTTCACTATGAATCGACTTACACCAGAGCAACGCGTACAAATTTTTGAAATTTTAATCAAAATAATTGTTCTATTCGTCAAACTTATCGATTGATATTGATTTTGAATTTTCATTCAAAATTTTATTTTCCGATGAAGACCATTTCTGATTGAATGGGTACGTAAATAAGCAGAATTGTCGCATTGGGAGTGGGGAAAATCCACAAATAATTTTAATTCAATTCAAATAAAGAAAGTGAAATAATAAAGAATTGAAGTTAAAGATCTTAAAGCTTTGTTTAAAATGTAGAATTTTAAGATAAAAAAATGTTTAAGGTTTGTCTGACGGCTCTATGGAGCCACTGCATATCAAAATAGTTTACTTACAGTGCATTTGTGTGGTTTTTCTCCAGTATGGCGACGCATGTGCACAACAAGCATATATTGAGCTTTAAAAGGCTTTTCACCTCTGGAACAATCTTCCCAACGGCAAACGAATGCCTTTTTGTTGTTTTGTATATGATCGTTATTTATATGCTTAACTAATTCATCCTGCGTTATGAATTCAATGCCACAATCTTGCCAATGACAATTAGTCTCTATAAAATCTCCTGGTTCATCTTTTATATCAGTTGTATCGACAGTAGCGCAATCATAATCATTGTGTGGTGTAGTTGTTGTTGGTGTTCCACATTGCACCTGGTTATTATTGATGCTACTATTGCTTTTGTTGAGCTGGTACTGAGTTGTTGTTGAGGTAGCGGTAGAATTATTACTCGAATTTTTATTAGCTCGCTGCTGTCTTCTCGCAGCTGCACAGTTGGCCGAAGCACTATCGGCTTCCTGTTGAGTAATATCATTGTGCGAGGTGGACGAAGGTTGTTCTCCCTTAGATCGATCCGTACATATTTCTTCATAATGCTAAATTTCAAAATAAACAAAATTTTAAACACTTCAATTAAGCCCTTATGGCACTTGTTTTTTTTCGACTTTTTTAAATTTTATAGAAGAGTTCAGCTTTATTAAGAAAAACTTCCGAAACACTAAGACTATCAAATACGTTATCGATTAAAAAAGATTCAACTTAAAAAAAAATCAAAAACTTTTTTAGCTTGAAATGCTTAAAATACCACACTTCTCTTTGTTTTGTACTGAAACATGCATAGCGATTTGACGATATTTTCTTTTATCAACTTAATGTTTTCTTATAAAATAGAAATAGGCGCCATTGAAAACTTGAGTACTTATCAGTATTAGAAGTGTTCATAGTGGTACTAAATGAATATTTTTTCAGTTGAATAAAGTCTTTGTAATATTTTTTATAAAAAATTGTATAATGGTTTTTACTCATCATCAAATGGACTTTTTAATATTTTTGTTACTTCTCATGATTGTAAATATCTTCATGGTTACAAAAAAAATAAGTTTCCATACAAAAACATCGTTGTTCATTCTAATTTTATGTTGGTTTTGTCGAAATTTAATTAAACGAGTTAATTTGAAAATATTATTAAGTATGGGAAATTACTTAATTTCAGCTTGATTTCGGTGAAAATAACTTAATGCGGCGTCAGCGTGAATGAGCTATTATTACAAAAGAAAATGCGGTATTATCAGGTGATAGCACTAGCTCAGATAACTAGTGTTTTATTGCTAATCCAAATATCAAACTTTGTGTGTGCATACAAGATCGAAGATATACTCTTATGCTCAAACACTATACAAATATGCAGTTTGTTTTGCTTAAGACTTCACTCAAGAGACACATACTCTGACGATACCACGCGACATTGACAAGTGTAATAATAAATTATATCAATAATGCAATATTTCTTGTAAAACTGGGGTACCTGATCGATAGATCGTATGAAGAATGTAAAAAGTTTGTATGTTGTGGGTTAACACATAATTAGTAGTTTTTTGCATTCTGAGTGGTTTGTTTTCCCTTTTTTGCTCTGTTTCATTGCTGACAAATTTATTAAAAATTTAATTCAACATTAAGTGGCAGTCAAAACGGCGTAAATGTATATTAGTTTGTTGGCGTATGAAAACATCTACTTTTTTTGTTAAAAGCTAGAATTGGTTTTAATTAAGGACTTTTAAAGCAGTGATGTGTTTTCGTCAATTAAACAACAATGGAGGATGAAAAGCCTATTATTTTAGTGAAAGAAAATTATATTTGTACAACAAGTTCTTTTTTTGATTATCAGTTTTTTTTTTCAACGTCTGATTCCTTCGTTTCATAGGGAAAGTATTTTTTTTTTTTGCTACAGAAAAGAATAACACAAAACGCACGCAAAAGTGAAAAATTATGAGGACTTTAGGCATATCGAGGTAGATTTCGTGACTGCTTAGGAAAATCATCAGTAGACTTTTTTGAATTGTGGTTGAAGTCTAGTCTTAAGTTGCCTAAGCAGCAACTAAATCCATCTGGATATGCTTAACCCACAGCAAAGAAACAGTTTTGCATTAAAAATTAATAATAACCATTAAACACATTGTTTATCCTTTTGTTTACATTTTGTGTATTTATTCTTTGTATGATTTGCTATATCACTCTTTCAGTCTTTAATTAAGAAAAGTCGAAAAAAGCAAGTGCCACTGTTGGTTGTTCCTCACCATTTGCTTAGTTGTACTATTTATGATGTTGTTTTGATTGTTGTTCACAACATTAGCATCCTGAGCACTTGTGTGACCATTTAACGGAGGATGAAATGTTAAACTGTTAGCCGTTGGGTTGCCAGTACTACCACTGGCAGCTGCTGCCGCATTGTAGGCAGCTGCAGCAGCGACAGCTGATTGTAAAGTGTGTACATGACCCATAGAGAGCATGTTAGCAGCCGCTGCTTGATGTGTGGGAAGTGGATGCAGCAGTCCAGCACTGGCTCTTAGCAAATGGGCTTGTAATTGCTGCAAGTGTGGTGACATGGCACTGTGAATTGGACTCATGGTACCAGCTGACAAATGACCATATGAACCACTAGCTGCACTGTTGGCTCGAGAACCATTCATTATAGTTGCCAGTGAATTAGGAGAAAATCGTATCATGGAGTTAATATCGAATGAATCTGAATAGGGAGAAGATGAAAGTGCCCTTTTGCGGTTAATACTTGCTCGTATGCTCCCAGTGCGTGACGAACTAAGTCTGGAATTATCAATACTAAAATGAAAATCAGTACTCGCCAAAGAATTGGCTGCTGCAGCTGCTGAGGGATGCAATTCACCTAATGAACCCACACCACGTGCTCCCAAATAATCACCAGAACTTAGGCCTAGTCCAGTTAAATGAAAAGCTGTTGCACAATTGGAATAAGGATCTGTAAACCAAAGTGTTTTTTGTGTGGATATGATATAAACATATTATATAGTATGATTCTAAAAAGGCCCTAGAAACCATAAGTCTTAAATAGATCGAAAATCTTGCAAAAATTGTAAAATGAGTTAAAAGTGGTAGTTCACTTGTACGCTAGTGTAAAATTTGCAATAACGGGCAAGTTTTGTGAACTGGGTCATATTTATTAACAGAAACCAAATCAAAATGCATGTATTTTTTTAAGATTAAATTATTGAAACGGGTTTCATAGGACATGTAATTTACATCTGATTTGATTTTTCATTCCAGAATTCATTACTGTTAACACAGAACAGGTCCTAGGCAAGTAATGAATTATTTCAATACGTCCGAGAAATGAATTCTATAATTCATTACACTCGTCACAAGCAAAAACTATACATTATTGTTATGTAGATGTGGTAATGCATTGTTGATTACCACAATGTGTAATTATTGTGTTTTATCAAATTACACTATCATTTCTAAGTGAATGCATTGTTTTGCTTTGGAAAATAATACATTATTTCTCTTATTATTTATGTAATTAATGCCTACTTTTCCAGCTCCGTTTCTTCGGAAGCTGCAAGCGATCTCTAATTTCAGATAGGATGTAGAAGTTTCCAAGACTCACTCGTAGAGTTTTTTAAGATCTCCACGAGTGTAAATCTTATTAAAAACATTTGTACTTGATAATTTAATATACTAAAAAATAACTGTAAGTGATGCAGTTAGTTGAAGTTAGCACTAACAACTGCGAGTGAGACGCAAAACTCTCCAAACAGCACACAAGCCTGATCGCATTTCAGAAACAATTACGGTGTCGCTAGGGTTGTTCTTCAGCGCAGAGGTGCTTTATGACTGACAAAATATTGTTATTCCAAAACAATTGGCGAAAGATGCTTTGAAAAATTAAAATGGAACGTGTTCTGACGCCTGACTTTCAGCAAGGATTTAAAGCTTTCGTACGACATGTCTGTGTACATTTTTCAGGTGGCCAACCTCACATGACAAAATTTCAATCTTTCAATGCGTTCTGTTTTGATCTCATATCTGATGTAGCTGGTGAAAAAAATATAAAAAAAGAAGTTACGTCACATGTAAGTAAACTTGTAAAAACGTTTGAAAGCAAAAATTATAAATTGTTTGTAAATTGGTGATTTGGACATATGTATGTATATGCGAATTTACATATGAGTCATGTAGTTGGCAAGTCAGATGTAAAATACATTTCGTGTGAAGCCAGTTTAAGCAGATGACACACAGTGGGATATAAATAAAAAAATTTAGACAAATATGCATTTTAATAAAGTTTCATGTGGCTCTAGATGAAGTAATATTGATTTGGACTTTGTGTTCTCAATACTTTATGTTACAAATATACGTATTACATTCTCATTGTCAAAATCTAAAAAAGTATTACCAGAAGCATTTTTATCTTTTATAGCTTACTTCACGTGTATCGTATGGTGATGCTGCTAAGACTAGTTCTATTCGCACATAAAATGTTCCCCCGCCAAATAATTCAACGAATGTAAACTCAAGCTTTAACTTTAGTCGCCTTGAAGCTACTATTGAGAATCTGGTGCTAACTATAAACAACTTTACTACAAATACAAGAAATGCTGCGAATGCAGAATACACTGCTTCAAGCATTAGTTAACAAACCATGAACACGTTAAAAATATGTTTCTGGAACGCAAACGGCATTCGCCAACATAAAAATTAACTTGACCACTTCCTCATGGACAAAAATATTGTTATAATGTTAGTTTCTGAGACTCATTTGACCTCAAGAAGCTTATTTAAAATAAATGGTTACACTTTATATGATACAAAGGACACTAGAGGGAGAGCATGCGGTGGATCAGCAATTATAATTAAGTCAAGACTCAAGCACTATGTCCTTGACAACGATACTGAAGAATATATGCAAGCAACGTATATTTTCGTAGACAATTTTTGTGCGAATTTCGTGATATCATCAATTTACTCACCTCCCAGATTTTCAGTTACCGAAGATCAGTATGAGAAGTTCTACAAATCGCTTGGGTCTTGTTTCCTGGCAGCTGGTGACTACAATGCAAAACATACGTACTGGGGCTCGCGTCTTGTTACACCTAGAGGCCGAGCGTTGTTTAATACAATTTCAAAAATGGGCTTAGATGTCATTTCGAGCGGGGAGCCTACTTACTGGTCTACTGACGTAAGAAAAATTCCAGATGTTATAGATTTTGGCGTTACGAAAAATATCCATAGAGACTTAATTCACGTAGAGGCCTCTCTATATCTGTCCTCCGATCACTCTCCCACAATAGTTACAATTTTCAACCCACTAAGGAGTGATTTAACTAACTCATATGTGAAAATGATTAATCAACTGGCTAGGATTCAAAAAATATCTTAGTAGCCACTGCGTAGAAAACATTCAGCTAAGAAGGAGAGCTAGAAGAGAATGGCAACAACACAGATCACCCCTAAATAAAATCAGACTTAAATAATGTACTAAACGACTCAAAGAGCTGCTATCGTCGGAAAAATCTGCATTACTGGAAAAGTATTTAAAAGGTCTTGATGTAACGTCAGCATGAGAAAGGTAACTTATTTTCTGAGCATTTAAAATCTGTATTTACTCCCAATTCATGTACGGGTGCTGCCGATTTACCGAGTGTAGTTTCTCTACCCCCTCGACCCTTAAGGTTTAAGTTGCGTGAACTACAAAAAATAATTGCTGAACTCGACACGAAGAAAGCTCCAGGTATTGATGGCATTAGTAACAAGATGCTGATGAACTTGCCTCATATTGTACTAAGAATCTTGCTATTTATTTTTAATGCTATTTTACGACTGCAGTATTTTCCAAATAACTGGAAACTTGCCAAAATAAAAATGATTCCAAAGCCGGGCAAAGATCTTACCAAGGCTGAGTCATAAAGGCCTATAAGCTTACTATCAACAATCTCAAAGCTTTTCGAAAAGCTGCTCATGACTAAATTGTCGAAAATTTTAGCTGATAATGGGTGCATCCCGGACCATCAATTTGGTTTTAGAAGTCAGCATAGTACCATTGAACAAACGCTTAGATTGGTCCAACTTTTTAGAAGAACATTTAAAGAAAAGAAGTATTGTTCTGCTCTCTTTATTGATGTTTCTCAGGCATTTGATAAAGTATGGCACGAAGGCCTAGTTTTAAAATTGAAGACATACCTACCAATAAACATACACAAGCTTTTGGAAAGTTATATTATTGATAGGAAGTTCACTGTTGTCGAAGGAGAGTTAACGAGTGTGCCCGAATCTATATCCTCCGGTGTGCCACAGGGCAGTATTCCGGGGCCAGTCTTGTATCTAATATATACTTGTGATATGCCTGTGAGCAATAACATCCTCACTTCTACATTTGCCGATGATACAGCCTGTATGAGTATACACAAAAACCCTGATGAGGCATCCCGCAATCTCCAAGAACACATTACCCAGCTTGAAATATGGTTGAACTTATGGAGAATTAAAGTAAATGAACAAAAGTGTGTCCACATAACGTTTACCCTAAGAAAAGATACTTGCTCTCCCATTCGAATCAACAATCAAAGTATTCCTCAACATTCTCAAGTGAAATACCTTGGCATACACTTTGATCGAAGGCTTACATGGAAATATCACATTGACTCTAAGTTAACTCAAATGAAACTTAAATTAACCCAAATATATTGGTTAATTGGCAGAAATTCAACTCAGCCTAGACTGCAAGCTTTTGATATACAAGTCGCTTTTGAAGCCAATATGGTGCTATGGAATTCAGCTATGGGGCACTGCTTCAGCTTCAAATGTTGAGAAAATCCAACGAAGGCAAAACAAGATTTTACGTTTGATAACATCGGCTCCATGGTATATCAAAAATTCGAGTATACATCGCGATTTAAATATGCCACTAGTGACTGAAGAAATTGCAAAATACGCAGGCAAATATTTAACAAAACTCGAGTCACATCCTAATCCGCCCGCTCGTAATATCTTGAACTTTAGTGGACATATCCGCTTAAAAAAGAGGGGCACAAGGACTCTTACTCTCAACACTCCAGATGGGACTTCTTGAAAATACTTTTATTTTTTATTTTTTCCTTTTCGATTATCACTACTTATGTATTATTTATAACTATCCCAACATACATATGTAAAAAACAAGAGATTTAAAGGATCTAAAACTGTAATTGGTTGGTTATGAAGAATTTTATTAGAATATTTTTCAATGGCTTACAACGGATACAAAATATAATGTATAACGGGGGTATGGTGAGGAATAGTCGTTCCATAACAAATTTATTTCTATGAAAATAATATTAAAGGCTTTAAAAAGTTAAGTTTTCATATATGCACCATTTTTAATGTCAAATTGTATGGAGGAATTCGTTAACACCTTGTTCAATTTCCCCACTTATGCTAATTTTTTACCAGTTTTTGTTATACATGTTAGTATTTGATGTATTGGGAAGTTTTGTTTGGTTTTTTGGTTCAGAAATGCACATAGCATTTTGTTCCTGCTTATGGAACTCATCAGTATATTTCAACACAAAAATTTTTGGAATAAGCTAAAGGGTGCATATGCTTATAGAATGACTCTTAATATGTTATTGAATATATATCAATATAATGGATATATCACAATATACGAAAATAATCGGGTATGTGAAATTTAAATATACAGATTTGCCGTACAAGTGCTGTTGGAAATATGTATTTATAAACACAATGCTATGGCAACTCCGAACAAATTAATTTTACATGGAATACGGAACATACCCGAATAAGTTTTAAAGCCTCAAACAAGAATATTTACAAAAAGAAGCAATTTTAATCGATTTTATATACCATATAGTCATATACAGACAAAACAAGAATATCTTAATATATATAAAAATCAAAAACACTTTTATTTGTTAGGGGTGAACTCTTCAATGCCCCAACAGATTTTCGCCTTCCACCCCACAAAATATTTGTAAAAGACCGGCGCGTGTTTTTATATATATTCTACCCCGGTAAATGCAAGGCCCTTTCAGAAATAGTGATTTTAATAATATAAGTTAATCTATAATATAAAAATGAATCGCTGAATGTGTTGCTAAGCGCAAATCTTGAGAACAGCTAGAACGATTTCGCCAATTCTTTTTTTGTAATATTTCTTGAAGTACGAGGAGGGTTCTTACAGAGAGAAAATTTTAAACCTAGGACCACGACCGCGATAGGGGGGAAATTTCTGCCCCTCTGAAACGTCCAAACCGAGTTTAATGAAATTTAGAACATAGATAGATCTGCGTCCAAAAAGTCATATAGGCCATGTACATTTTTAAAATTAGGACCAGGAGGGCGATAGGGGGAAATTTCTGTCCCTCCAAAAAGTTCAAACCGATTTTAATGAAGTTTAGAACATAGATAGATCTACGTCTAAAAAGTTACATATGCCAATTTTTTTTTTGTAATATTTCTTGAAGTACGAGGAGGGTTCTTACGGAGAGAAAATTTTAAAACTAGGACCAGGACCGCGATAGGGAAATTTCTCCCCCTCCGAAACGTTAAAAATCAATCAAATTACTGAAAATTAATTAAATATTTGTGTCTTTCCTTCAAATATATTTTAGTTGTTGGCGTAGCAACGCGCGCAGGGTACAGCTAGTACATATATAAGTATCTATGTACATATATTCATATATGCCCAGGCAGAAATTGCCAACCGTGCAAAAATTGTAGCACTGGGAAAGCACTTGTACTCAAGAAACCAAAACGCTTTGCCAACGTTACGGTTTACAATCTGAAAAATTGTTAGCACATGCTTTTTAATAAATTTTTATTTTCTTTATAATTTTTTTTTAAAGAGTGATGGCAACTGTTTTATTTTGGCATTAGACTAGAATACTTAACATCTACCATGCTTAGCTCTATTTAAATTTTTTCTGCTCTAAATCTTTAACGATATATAATCCTACGTCCCTGAATGACAGTGGATACGTAAAAAAATCAAAACGTATTGCCTTTTAAGTAAATATTATCACATTTGTATACAGAAAGTTTCCTACTGAAGAAAATTCTTGATACTCGTATAACCATGCCATTTCCATTACTCAGTAAACAGATGTTATAAGTAGAAACGATTGTAATATTATAGCCATAAATGCTGACAAAAGAAAATAGTGTTTTCGATTCAACTGTGTCTATAATTTGTCCCAGTGAATATTTTCTATTTTCCACAAGAGGAACTACTAATGGTATATTATTTGAGAACCAGTTACTGAAACTGTGCAATTTCCTTTGGATTTTGCGCTATTGGATTTGTAGTTGATTTAACAATTGACTTTAAATACCCCAAACTATTTTCAAAGTCAAAAGCTGAAAATTGTGATTAAGGAACTCCTATGTTAATTACATTATCTGGTATATGGGTTAGATTATGTATATTCGTATTTTGCCAATTAGGGAAGTAATATCGAGGCATAAGTTCAACAAATGATTTTAACAGTTCTTGAACGTATTTTGATTTTAATATGGCTAACTTGGTTCACGACAAAATACGACAAGTACTCGTAAATAAAATTAAAAAATGTTTGTACATTTCAACACATAATAAATTTTTTAAAGAAATTAAACCAGCATATACCGAGAAGAATTTCAATAAGGAATCATATATGTAGATTCTACGGGAATGCCTGCGTGTAGAGGGCAGCCACGTAAACCATAACAAGAAGAGACGGAATTGTATAGCTTTCCAGTTTGCTAAATTCATTAAATCGTATGATTTTCTTTGAAACTCAAAAGGTACATTTCAGTTTTTTTTCCTGAAACAATTTACAATGGAAACCAAGTCCACAAAAATAAGCCGATGGTTAGCTTGAGCCAGAGATCGTTGTGGAGGAAGAAAATTCCGCTAAAATTTTAAAATATTATTAAATTTTTGTTTTACATATTTTATGCATGACTCGTAATTATCATTGTAATGGATTGAACGCTTTTATTTTTCTTTTTATAATTAACTAACTTATTATGTATGATTGAATATAACAAATACATATACTTAAATTTGCAAAATATTTGTTTTTTAGTTTTTGTACAGTGATTTTTGAGTTTGAAGTATTGGGAAATTGCACTTAACAAAAAAATTATGTTGGGAAAGCACTTTAATTTTGGTTTTCATAGTATTTAGCCAACGACGTAAAAAATATTTGTTCAACCCCATCATGAGGTTATCGTTTGTGTGTTGGCACACCACTCAAAAAGTAGAACTTGTGACGTTTTGCCGACGTTTGAACCACCTCAGGAAACGATTTGTCAACATTAACCCGATTGTATTTTTCTGCGTGGGTACATATACATATATTTAATACAAAGTTATTGATTACTTAATGAGACAATAATTTTGCATTTAAATACAATTGGATTTAGAAAAAAATCAATATTCTTATAAAATTTATTAAATTGACAACACATCCTTCTAAATGGATCAGAACTTGCACAATTTGATCGAAAGTAGTTGACCGATAGCAATTCAAAATGTCGAGATGGACGATTGGGAACATTAAATGAAATTAATTAAAAAAAAATTAAAAAGGAACGACATTTTTAACAAAGACATTCGGCTTTTAAAAGTTGGCAGCTTGATTAGTGTAAGATGATTCCGAGAATATCCCGCACTTTGTATTCAGATAATGAAATGTGTTTAATAAAATTTAGCTTAGCATCCAATAAGACTCCAAGATCAATGATCGTAATAATTTTTTCTATAAAAGATGACTTCATCTATAAAAATATATATGTTTACACTTTTTCGTGTTCAGCTCTATCAAGTTTAAGTTATACCATGAATGAAAAGTAGCCGAATCTTTTTGAACTAAAGTCTGATCAGGGTACTTATTAGATAACTTTTAGAAAACTCTCATATCATCCGCATGCATTAAAACGTCAGAGAATTTAGTCAACTCAGGCAGATCATTGATAAAAAAGTGTAAGCAACTGATATAACATTTATCGAATTTGGAAGTAACATTTTTAAAACTAACATGATGAGTACGATTCATTAAATAGGATTTAATCCACCCACCTGCCGGAGTTCAATAAAAGATCTATTGAATTTAATTTCCTCAAGAGTAGTTTATGGTTTACCTTATCAAAAGCCTTGAGGAAATCTGTGGAAATGATGTCAGTTTGCTTCCCTTGCATCAAACCTCGATTTACAATGGTTGTAGGTTGCAATACATGTGTTGTAGTTAAACGAAAACAATTTTGGGCAGAAGGATGATGCAGTTTTCGAATAGTATCTAATAATTAACAATATCGGACTTTGCCTCAGCGGGATGATAAAAGAACTTTTTCAAAATTTTTCGAAATATTCAAACTTGATGATGTTAAAGATGTGAGTTGGTGCAGCAAGAATTTCAGCACAGTTTATCAATATAAAACTGAGAATACTATCCCGACCACTTTTATAAGAAAATTTAAGTATTTGAAGTTGTTTAAAATGTGGAAACATCAAAGAAAGAAATTATTTGGGTAGCTGGTTAAGGATAAGGATAAGATATGGAATCATTAAAATTTCAATAAGATGTAGAAAAGAAATAAGCAAACGTTTTACTTATTTTGAGATTATCGCAGTACTCATACTCCTTTAGAGTAGAAAAAACACGAGAGCTTCTTTAAGAATTAACAAAATAGCAAAATAATTTTTAATTATTTTTAAAGTTATTCCTCATATTGCAGTACGCGCTGTCACAAATTTACTATAATCAATACTTCGGCCATATTTTTTGTAAATCTTGTACATTTTAATCTTATTATTTTTGACTGTTGACAAATATCTCTTACTACAAAGATCCAGTAGGGTTTCCAGTCTTATTGAGTCGGGATCCACAAATCCATACGTGAATAAAAGGTGGTATTAAATCGCTCACTGAATTCATCCATGGTAATATTAGATGGCCCAAAGTATTCATTCCAATTCGTACCATTCAACAGTCTATTAAGTAGATGGTAGTTTGTATTTTTAAAACATTGGGTCTCAACATTTGTATCAGTAGGTTGAGAAATATACTTAGAAAAGATTGACCAATTTAATTCTACTGTAGGGTAATATCGGTCTTCAGGTGTGGTAATGGGCTCAGCCCTCTTTGCAACGATATCGGCACATTCATCCTCAAGAGTTAAATCAAATAATTTCCCGTAATAATTAAATATACCATTTAACTGATAAAGTGACAAACCCAATCGAGAATTCAGAAATTTAGCAGACCTTTAGTTATTTTATTTATTTATTTCATAAATAATTCACAAAGTAAATTTGCAAAGTATTGTTGCACAAACATGGGCAGGGTAACTAGACCATATTCCCAAGATGGTATTAACAGTATTTTAAAAAAGTTATTGTGACTGACTATACACGACCTATGCCTTCACATAGGAAGCAGCAACGTGGTTGTTAAAGCAATTCCACAAAAGAACCGCAAGAATATATGGTTATCCGTGGCAGATCAGTCAACCAGTGCGAGCGAGATGAAAAACTCTCGAAGGCCAAACAAAACACAAAAGCCTGACCGCACTTAAGAAATAATTACGATGACGCGAGAGCTGTTCTTCAACCCAGAGCTGCTTAACGACTGGACCTTAAGTTATTTGTTGACATAACCGGTGTAAAGAAGCCATCATCGGTAGAAAAAATCTATGTTATTTCAGGCAAGTTAAAGTCACCAACAGAGATAACTAAACCATTTGTTTTAGCATAACGAGTTACAGATTTAATAGCATTGGCATGTTGAAAGTAAACTGCTGTATGAACAAGTAATATACATACTTATGTATATGTTTTTGTGCTTCAATTTTATTTTTACTCTAGTGAATTCAATAGTAGACAAAGAACACCTCCATATTTGATCTTGCACGCACAATCACGTCTAAAAATTTTAAAATTATCACATATCTCAGAGTTGAATAGAGTATCACAAGCCACGTTTCAGTAAAAATTATGATATGATGATTAAAATTAAATCTACTCACGAAGGGGTTATCATATACTGCCTTATTCATAAAAAATAATTCAGGTTTATTAAGCGCTTATTTAACATATTTCTATGGGAAATTTGTCAAATAAACCTGTAATAAACCTGAAATAATTTTTATGAATTAGACCGATAGTATTTAAACCGCGTACGTTTTGATAAACCAAAGAAATTTTATCAACAGTAGGCATAACTTAGTTTTTTTAGATGAGTATTGTGTGAATGAAGACGAGAAGCTGTGTTACGACTTTCTCTTTTAGTATAACCACGCACAAATTTATGTATTTCTTGGCCAAAAATCATGATCCATGAAATATTGATCAGGAACTATAAAAGATGCTACCTCACGTGGTTGAGAATAACTAAATTTATATGACGATGTTTCCTCATTTGATCCAATTTTAGGTTTTATTTAAAGGTCAATATCATCAATAGATGCATCAAAAGCTAAACGGGATATAAAAATAGCTTTTAAGATGGAATGGATCCCAAAGGATCATTTGGTTGTTACTCAACTCTGGTATAGATTGGCTCCATGTAGTATTATACAAATGTGGAGTGAAGTGTTTGGCTAGAGCTACGTCAGGGGAAAAAGACACAGCCTTATCATTGGTTTAATTAACCGAAAGTTTATTTTTCAAATTAGAAGTCGAATGGTTCGATACAGCTTTGGAGGAGTTTAGATAGATCAGAGTCAGAAATAAAATGGACTAATTTATTAAGAGGCTGATTAGATTCAGCAGTACAAGTACAAGACAAGTTATCACTACGTTTATATTTATTAAGGCAGAATTAGCTTGTACGTGCTGATGTTTTCCTAATCAGGTGTTTTGTTTCTGTGCAATTGACAATTTGTATATGTGGTTTGTTTTTCCTTTTTCTTTCTGTTCTGTTGCGGACAAATCTACAGAAAATAGAATTCAACGTTTGTTTTGTTATTGTTTCATTCACTTCAGAGAATGAAACAAAACAAAATCAAACATTTTGTTTCGTTTATTTGCATACTCTGCTTTTAAGTACAAAGAAATAAAAACAAAAATAAATTTATAACTGTAATAGGCCAAGTTTACATATGTGTGTCATGTGCTCAAATGAGCGCAACCACTCATTAGTAATGAACAACTGTTTGATTCAGACTTGTATTTATTGATTTCGAAAATGACATCCTAACTCCTGTATCGCCCCATAAAGAGCATAGCTCCAATAAGGTTACTAATTTTGCAATAAATTTTCACACGAAATGCCACGACGCTTTTTTGACAGAATTTCTGGTCATAAGACGTTATTATATGGAAAAAGCTTACAATCGCTTCTTCTTTTGTTGCAAGTTCTATAGTTTTTTGATTTTTAATTTGTAATGTAGGCGGCTCTTTTATTATATGGTGTACTGATTTACCGCTGTTGAGTTTAAACTACATATACATATGTACATAAGTACATAAATTTGAATTTTGTTCAACTAAATAAGCGTTTAAACTTGCAATAATTTATTAGCCCATAATAAGAAGAAAGTATAACATTATTGTTGTTCTTGTTGGAGCCTTAACCTAATAATTGTTTTATAATTTTCGTTATTATCGCTTGCAAATGTTTTTATGAACATTTTTATATCTGCATAATAATATTATCTCGGTTCACAATACATACATTTTAGCCAATTTTTGCACTAACTTTGAAGTGAAACACCATTTACTTATTCAAAAAGCTTGCAATCCGTTTTACACCTATGGCTTCCAGGGTATATATACATATATATTAGATCTGGCGCAGCTAATGTGGGTTTTAATTTTTTTGGAATTTTGAATAAGGGTAGCGGTGAAAATATGCGATTTGATGTTAAAATTGATTTAGCAAGTGTTTGGGCTGATCGGATGGTGGCAACCCTTGCCATAATGAGATCAAAGGTAAAAATTTTGCAAAACCACCAAAATACTTTATTTTTTGTATTTTATCAATTTTTTTTTAATAAGAAACACTATAAAAAATACTACTTTAAATTAGAACATCATTTTTAACTTATAAATTTATTATTAGTTGTATTAACGTTGTAGTATACAATACTCCCAGAATCATATATATGTATTTATATTATCATTTTTAATTGAGGTTTTATTTTAAAGTTGCAGAAATGTATGGTGTTTCTGCTATTATTTATAGAAATTTAAAATTACTAACAATATTTATATCAATAACTATTACCAGTAAAATTTTAAATTTTTTATTAAGACCGGTAATAAAAATTTTGTTCGTCGCTGTTTTTGAACAATTTTTTTTAATTTTTATTTGTCTCAAATTACCGTTTTAACAGCTCTGTTACCAAACACATAATACTGCTGTTGAAATGAATATGTAAGGTTTTGTCAATGCAAATTTGAATATTGTTGAGAAAGCTTTAGCTTATGTAAAATAAAATACTTTGGTAATTTTCTTAATTCAATGGCCCAAAGAAAAATCTGCTAACACAAACGTGTGCTAGATTAGTAAATGTGATACTAAAATAGTTGATGTGATATTGCCATCAAGACATTAAGTGCTTCAGTAAGAATAAAATAGTTAAAGAAAATGCAAGATTGGTGTTGGATGAAATATTGCCTTTTTGGGAAAAAGCTAGAATCTCAACGAAAAGTGGAGAACAGTCCAAGTGTCCGTTCACGAGTTATCACAAAAAGAAAATGACTTTAAAGAAAATTTAAGCTCTCAAACTTATAAGTATTAAAGCCCAGGATAAGTGTATTTAAAAGAATTTTCAGGACATTTAGGATTTTTCAAATGCTTCACTGTAGCGAAGTCTCGAAAAACAAACAATTAACAACAATCTTTGCAAGACATTTGTTTGCGTTGTTGTTGTGAAAGTATAGTATACTTTGCTCAATTTCACGTGAGCAAAATGTTCGCCTCTTATTCCCGATAAGGGTGAATAATTAATTGTTTTATCACTAGAAAAATTAGTTGTATTGATTAGCGAAATCACTGACGGAGGGTTGTGCAGATGGTGGCAACTGACTACCGTCAATGTCATTCCCATGTTAAAATCGTCAGTCGTGTGCATTGCTAGGTGTTAGGCTGGTAGTTAGTGGTAACGATTGGTAGTGAACGAAATAGCTAGACATTCGCTAGCTACGCTGACTGCAGGGTGCTCCTTTATTTTAAAATAATGTACGTTTGTATGCATGTGTGAGCATACTCTATATCATTTTGTGACATCACAATAGTGTATACTGGTGGTAACTACAATACGCAAAATAACAAGCACATAAGAATCAAAGGTGAATACACTTCTTCTTCTTGTGGTATTTGGAGTGTTTGTTACTAAGAAGAAGTGTTCGCGAAATCACTTGTAAACACTCATATACACGATCATCACTACATCCATCGCGTTGCGCTTATTATGCGACATCATTTATTGTTGGGCAATACATTTAAAAAGAAAACCGTATTTACATTTGCAAGTTTGTTTGTGAAAGGCCCTTATAAGTATAAAGGAAGATAGGGAACTCTTAGCAAAGCAGCGAGAAAGTGGGCGTGTTGGTAGCATGACTTTTGTCAATCAAAATGTCACAAATAAAGAAAAAAGAAAAGCACAAAGAATGGAAGATGAAAAAGGTGCCTATTTTTTTGTACTCAATTTCATCTACAGACTTGATATTGGAACATGTTGAATATGACAGTGATGAATCGGGAGATGATGTGCAGGCGATGAATGTAAAACAGACTGATAACATTCCAGGTTGCTCGAATAAGTTGATTGGAAAACGTAGAAAGAAGAATTTTATAGACGACAGAATGCTAGCTTGTATGAATGCTGGCAATATATCATCTCCATTAGCTGTAGACTTTATAAGCGCAACTGCCAAGGCATTGGGTCACAACATCGATGATCTTGTTTTGATTTGCACAGGTTTAAGAAGTTATTGAATATTTCAGGGTATTTTTTTATTTTGGCCAAGCTATTTTTCTTTCAATGTAAGTTTTTTAGATCCCTGAAACATATATTTTGCATTGGGATGGAAAGCTACTTCCCACAATTACTGGAAAAGATATTGATGGCTTGGCTACTTTACTCAATCAGAAGAAAAATGAGAAATTGATAGCTATCCCCATCATTGAAGATGGAACTGGTGCTGCAGTCGGTCTCCGCCAGTCCCAGTCTACGAAATTATATGCTTTGATACAACTGCTGCAAGTACTGGCCCTCACAGCAGTGCTGGAACTTTATTAGAACGCAGCTTACTTATTGTGGTTACCATGTCGCAACCATATTGCAGAAATTCTGTTAAGAGATGTGTTTCAAATTAATTTCGGCGATTTTTTAATGTTTTGCAATAGAATTGAGCACACTTAATTCAAAGGGATACAGTACTTTATTTTTCTTGATATTCTCATGCAATATTCATGTCCGATTCCATCTATTGTCTAAAATTGAATCTATATTTTTCACACACAAAATTTCTGCGAGTCAGTTGAATAAAATTCGTAATATGTGCATTTACTTAGTAAATCTCTATTTTCCATACTGGTTCAGAACTGGATTGTTTGCTGTTTTCATAAAAAAAATATATATACAGTGCTACTGAAAAAAATTCGGAACCATCTGTGGTAATTATTAGGGGACGCAGAAATAAAGGAAAATATGGTTTTGGCGTTACTAATAAAGTCCGACAAAGACAATGATATCGGTGATGGTGTTGATATTTTCCCTTCTATGAAAAGTGTTTGGAAGCGTTATGATGAAGGATTTAAACTATTTTGTGAATACAACAAGAAACATATTTTTCTAGTTCGGCAATTTCTATGGATTTCTTACGCTTTGATCCATTAAATTCGCCAAAGAGCGAAGCATTTTGTAATAGAGAACTGCTCGTGAAATGCACTACAGTTGTGGATGATGCCGCCGATAGAAAAGTAATACTAATAACTGGGTTTAACAGATGCTTAACACACACATTAAAGAGGACTGACATAAAAACAAAACAAAATAATAAGCCTATTAAGATAACTCAGTTGAAGTAATAAAATATTTATTCGTTACAACTAATAATTCCTTATAACTGAGTTTTACTGTAGATAAATGCTACAGCTGGAAATGCTACTCTTTTCTGGTATGCGCTTTTCTAATGGTAATTCAAATAATAAGCCATTCAATCCAGCTAAATATGAAACAAAAGTTTGGTAAGCATATAGTTCTAAAACTTTTTATTCACTTACAGGCCAAATATATGTATATGAACTAAGAAAATAAACAACGTAAAAGATATGAAACAAGGTGGGAGTATGGTAAAAGAGTTAATGGACATGCACAAAGAAACCGTAAGAAATGTCACAATGGACAATTTATGTACAACATTTTCATAAGCCAAGGAGCTGGCCACTTAGAAGATTTACGTCGTAGACAAAATAAAAAAAAAAGATATGATCTGAATAGTTTAAATTGTCCCGAATCCGTGAAGGTGCATCTAGTCCGAAGGTGCATCGTTAGTGTCCTATGATTCTGTCATTGTCAACAAAGTACAAAGATAAAATTACATCTAGTCCACAAAATAAATCCGAGATAATTTTATATTACAATGAAATTAATGGTTGTGTGGACCTGCTGGATAAGATACTATCACAGTATTTCACCAAACGAACAACATGTCGGTGGCCATTGGCACTGTTCTTTAAAATTTTAGATACAATCGCTCTTGCCTCATTTATAATATGCAAAGAGAACATTGGTGAAAATACTGTAAGGCAATCGCACCGAAATCACTTTATCGAGAAGCTTGGCGAAGACGGCTCAGGAAGCCGATGAAGCTCCAGTAAGGAATGCGACTGGGCGTATTAAAAAAAGGCAAATATTTTATTTGCCATTCACGAAAACAAAAGAGAAACACACGGCAAAATTTGCGTTAAATGCAAGAAGCACATTTGTGCAGAACACAGCGTCTGTCAAACTAAATGTGACAACTGCCACCACTCTCCTCCATCATAATTTTATTATAATAACTTATAATAATTAACTATAATCAAAATAATATGATGTACCACCCGCGTAGGTATTGGTAAGCCTTGAAGAAATTTTAGAAAAATTTAAAAACTCTTTCCAAAAAATTAAAAATTTTATCGTGTCTTTATTAAATTCTGCAGCACTCTAAAATTTTTTCAGCAAAATTAAAAAGTTATTCAAGAAATAAAATCGAAAAGGTCTTCCGGGTGGGTATTGGGAAGGCGAAGGTTAAATAAAAATTAAAGAAAAACTATGATATATATATAGTATTTCTTAAAAATTTATAAAATTCAAAATAGTATTTTAATGGTATTTTAAACTTTGACCTTTGAGCTCATTATGACAAGGTTTGGCAACATCCAATCAGCCTAAAAATTTGTTGCATCAATCTTGGTATCAAATCACATATTTTTATCGCTACCCTAATTCAAGTTTCCAAAAAAAGTTTTTACAGTAAGTCTAATAAACATATATGTATGTATATGCATACATGCACACCATATACATTACGGCGGGTGGTTTTTTTATATATAATTGCGTTACATATATATATGTGTGTATGTATGCGTGTGTGTGTAATAATATCGGAAACGGAAACTTACCATGAAACGAGGAAGTTGGGCTGGCACGTTGTAACGAATACAAATGCTCTATATAACCAGGAATTCTATAGGCTGGATGAAATTCATGGGTTTGAGAGGCAGAAGCATGTGATTGAGAAGCATGCAAGCCTGTATGGCCGCTATGGTGATGCACAGTATGTCCGAGATGTGTATTATGTGGGCTCATTATTAAATTTTGAACATTCGGTGTTTGTCCTGATGATGTATTATTTTCGGCTTCTGAGGCATGCGTTCCATTTGTACCGACTGTTGGCACAATTCCGGTGTTATTTCCACCAGTGGTTACATTTAAAATGGGAGGCTGAACCGTTGGTGGTGAAGGCAATACAGTTGCTGCAGCCACTGCAGCTGCTCTTCGAGATGCCAAATATTGTAAATCAGAATATCTAAAAACAAAATTAAATTATAAATATATAGTATAATATAATTGTTCTAATTCATAAAAAATATTTTAGGTTTTTTTTTTAGGATTTTATTGTACTCTGCATTCCAGTTTACGGAAGCAGGATTAAAGTTGGTTTAAAAATTTCGTACGCATGAAGGAAGAAATTGCGACTTTCTTGTTGAATGTTTGTCACCATACATTCAAAGTCCATGACGCTTGAATTTTCCCTACACACTTCTGCGATTTTTCGTTTTCCATTTTTTTTTTTTAAATATCTAAAAACAAAATTAAATTAAAAATATATAGTATAATATAATTGGTCTAATTCAGAAAAAATATTTTACGTTTTTTACATGTTTATTGACAAATTTGCCATAGAAATATGTCAAATAAGCGCTTAATAAACCTGAAATATTTTTTATAAATAAGGCAGAATATATTTTTTTTAAATATATTATTTATATGCAATTTTTGCTTTTAAAATTAAAAAAAAAATATCTATTTTGAAAAAAAATTGTGTTGTAACAAAAAAATTAAATAAAAATCATAATAGAAAGAGATATGTTTTTAAGTAAAACGAAATAAAAATTTAAGTTGGTCATCATTTTCACACTAAATTCACAATTACATTTAAGGGCCATTATTATGGCTTAACGACAAAGTTCTGGATGGTTAATCCTAGTTTACCAAACTGAACTATAAAGTGACCTTTAAACTTTTTCCATTATTACAACTGTAAGATAAAATAAACAATACAATTTTTGATCGGTGGCAACATTTCTGTGAATACTGTGGATATTGATTGTTAAAACTATTTAGTGGTAACTTGGTTTTGGCTCTTATATTACATATACATAGTTTTAAATGATAGCATATAATTTTTTTTCGGTTATTTAATAGACTGCATACTAATCCTCAATCCTACATAGCAAGTTCTTAAATGATTTAATAATTAATCAAAAAAAAAAACACTCCGTCACGTTTGAGAGAGGTCGACTCAACCAAGTTTTGATATGAGTAAGGCCGAGTTTACGTCTAGCACTTCATGTGTTGTCATTTTATGGTGTCATTTTCATATGTGTGCAGTGTCGATCCCATAAAATTTTTCCATGACACACAATTTTGTTGTGTGATTGTGACAGAAGAAAGTCCCATCCCTAAAAATGGCAATACGGTATCATTGTCTACATCAAGAACTAATTTTGACATAATGACATTAAGTGTCGTTTGTTTTATCAATGTTAGACTCTGTTTTTCGTATTGTTTGTTAATTAATATTTATACAAATGGATAATCGCAAAATTATTCAACTGGCTAGTGCCACCGTGTGTTTATCAATAATAAGAAACAATTAAGAAAATCTAAAAAACAGCAAAGAAAGTGGTGGAAAAGACCAGGGGTTAATATGCGCGCTGCCAAAGGATTTTATTGTACTCTGCATTGCAGTTTACGGAAGCAGGATTAAAGTTGGTTTAAAAATTTCGTACGCATGAAGGAAGAAATTTCGACTTTCTTGTTGAATGTTTGTCACCATACATTCAAAGTCCATGACGCTTGAATTTTCCTTACACGCTTCTGCGATTTTTCGTTTTCCATTTTTTTTTTAAATTTATACACCCGCACACATTTAAAGTTCTTTCTGTATTTTGTCAATTTCAAAATGTCAACACGCTGACATTTTCTTTTTTGTGTTAGCAATGCAGCCAACTCATGATACAATTATACAAGGTACTTGCACGACTACAACAAAATTGCAACACCAAAAACATACGTATTTTGTTGGTAGAAACCAAAGTAAATTTATATAAAGTATATGCAAGTACTCAGGTGATTAATTTTTTTCTCGTGTAGTGTGAATGCCTGAATGTCAAAAGTTGTTTACAATTTTTGTACGCCATTTTGTTTTGTTTTGCTTTGTTATACACAATTATACCCAATTGTGACAACGTATGTGAAAAAGTTTAAATAAATTTTTACTTAAAAAATGTGTTACAAAACATTTAAAAATAATTATATTTAATTATTGAGGTGCATATGTATCTTTTATTATACTTATTTCACATATTAAAGGTTTATCAATTAATAAATTTACTTTGGTTTTGTCTATCCATACATTTTCTTTTTGTTGTATGCAGATCTGGGACTATTGCATTAAATAAGCAAATGCATTGCCCATTTTCCCACAATAAACCAAATCAATGCAAATGCAAATTTATTACATTAGCACTAACTTTAATAATATTAGTGCAATTTTTCTTGCATATTACTAAAATCCCTTCAAAGTTAAACACTATGATAGTATTATTGCATTATCAGTGAAACATATAGTGCAAAATATAATATAAATGTGTACATACATAAAAACATACGTACATACATAAATATGTAAATTTTTTCCTATGTACATATCGTCATCCAAGACGAAAAATCATATCACTACGTTTTTTATAATTTTTCGAGAGAAAGACAAAACTTTATGAAATTGTTTCAAGCGGTAGAATTTTTCGTTTATAAAATCACCATTTTTTAAGATATAACTTTACAATAAACGAAAACCTAAGTTCTGATCTTTTGTCAATTGCACGGTTTTTCAAATAAGCTCGAGATGCAACGTACTTGAAGTATGAAACTTTCTAATTTTTTTTAAATTGGTTCTGTAATCTAGTTTGTATTTATATTGACAGTTTTTTTTTTGTTAATTTGTATGTACGTACTTATAAAAGTGCCGTCAATGAACTTTAGTGTATTTTATATTTTTTATTTGTGCTATCTCCTAAAAATATTTTCACGTTTTATTAAATTTTAATGTGTACAATATGTGATAGTGCAATAATATTGCATCACAATCCATTAGTTTTAAGAGATTTTATTTAAGTGCAAAAAATAGTGCACTACAAGCATCAAATTTAAATTTGCACTAACATTTTTGTTTTTCAATCAGCGCTTATGCAAAAGTAATGCAAGTTGCAAAGGTCTGGTTGTATCCATCTGTTTTTGACATTCACCCATTATTCTTACACAAACAAATCGCCTGTTGTTTTTGTACTTTCTTAGTGTTGAAGACCTGCATATACTTTATATAAATATGCTTTGGTAGAAACATACCTATAATTGTCAGATGCAGATGGCTTGTTTTGTTTTTAAAAACAGCTATCACAGGGTAACTAAAGTACAATTGCAGACGCGGCATTCATGCATGATTATAGTCATTCAGTGTTGCCAATATGTGTGTAATACACAGTGTGTAATTTCTGCTCTCATGTGTGGGCCATGTAATGAGATTCATGTATAATCTGTGTGTAATTATACCTTGGGTTCAATTTTTATTTATTTTTGTTTTAATTTTAACCTACACAAAAGATGTGTAGTGTAATTTTCTTCAATGTGTAATTGGAGACACAGCCATATGCAAATTCATTGGAAGTTTTATCCTTCCGCTGAACGAATATGGTTGTGTATACGCTTGAACAACGCTGGGGAATATTGCCTGCGATCGACTTACAGAAAATGCCGATTTTGCCAAAAAAAATCATCTTTTCAGATGAAGCTCATTTTGATCTTGGCGGGTATGTAAACAAGCAAAATTGTCGCATTTGGGGCACAGAAAACCCGCACGCATACATTGAAAAGCCGACGCACCTAAAACGAGTCACTGTTGGTGCGGATTATGGTCCAGAGGCATAATTGGGCCAATGAGCAAGGAGTGGCCGTTACAGTCAATGGCGATCGTTATCGGGCCATGTTGAACGAATTTTTGTTCACAAAAATTGAAGAGGAGGATATTGGCAACATTTGGTTTCAACAGGACGGCGCTACGTGCCACACAGCCGAAGCTACACTTGATGTTTTGCGCCCTGTTTTCAAAAAAAAAAGTTATCTGGCGGACCTCAATACCAAGGTTTTTATGTATAAACGGTCTCTGTATGTGTATTGGTTCATGAGTTATAGCCATTTTAGTAAACACTGCATTCATTTCGAAATATTTGAGTTAATATTTTGAAAAACTGAAATACAATTCGTTTTTAAATTCATTACAATTCGATTTTAGTCAAACCATTAATTTAATTTATATACTTACCCAAAGCATATTTATATAAAGTATATGCAGGTCTACTACTAAGTACAAAACAACAGGCGATTTGTTTGTGTAAGAATAATGGATGAATGTCAAAAACAGATGAATACAACCAGACCTGGGCAACTTGCATCACTTTTGCATAAGCACTGATTGAAAAACAAAAATTTTAGTGCAAATTTAAATTTAATGCTTGTAGTGCACTATTTTTTTCACTTCAATAAAATCTATTCAAAGTAATGGATTAATATTGCATTAGCATGGCGGAAAATACACTGATTTTGTATTCATTTTTTATCAGATAGCACAAATAATAAAATAAAAAATACAGTAAAGTTCATTGAGGGCACCTTTATAAGTATGTACGTACAAATTAAAGAAAAGGAAAACTGTCAATATAAATACAAACTAGATTTCAGAACCAATTGAAAAAATTAAAAAGTTTCATACTTCAAGTACGTTGCATCTCGACCTTATATAGAAAACCGTGCAATTGACAAAAGATCAGAACTTAGGTTTTCATTTATTGTAGTTATATCTTAAAAAATGGTGATTTTATAAACGAAAAATACTACCGCTTGGAACAATTACATCTCTCGAAAAAAATTATAAAAAACGTAGTGATATGATTTTTCGTCTTGGGTGTACATAGGAAAAAATTTACATATTTATGTATGTACGTATGTTTTTATGTACATGCAATAATACTTTTCATAATTTGTGAAGTGGTGAAAAAATAGTGAAATAAAAGTAACAATGCAAAATTCATAAATTACTTTGAAGGGATTTTAGTTTAATGAAAAAAAATGCACTAATATTATCAAAGTTAGTGCTAATGTAATAAATTTGTATTTGCATTGATTTGATTTAGTATGGTAAAATGGTCAATGCGTTTGCTTATTTAATGCAATAGTCCCAGATCTGCATACAACAAAAAGGAAATGTATGGATAGACAAAACCAGAGTAAATTTATTAATTGATAAACCTTTAATATGTGAAATAAGTATAATAAAATATTAAATAATTAAATATAATTATTTTTAAATGTCTTGTAACACATTTTTTAAGTAAAAATTTATTTAAACTTTTTCACACACGTTTTCAGTATACACAATTGTGTATAATAAAGCAAAAGAAAACAAAATGGCGTACGAACATTGTAAACAACTTTTGACATTCAGGCATTGCCACGAAACGAGAAAAAAATTAATCACCTGAGTAGTTGCATATACTTGATATAAATTTACTTTGTACTTACCTATTGTAAACACATCACTAAACACATAAATATTTAAATACATTATGCACAGCAATGAGCTTCCTTATATGTTAATTTAACGGATATTTCAAGCAATGACTCAAACACCTAATACAAAGCACATTTACTACAGGTACACGCATTAGAGAAAACACTCTGGCAACTCTGTGCTTCTCACATATTTTTACAAAGTAATTGTCAAAAAATTGTATGCATCAAACAAGGGCACAAAAGTAATTGTCAAATGAATTCTTCGTTATAAACGTGTAAACAAAAAATCAGCGGATGAGCAATTTGCCTGATGCATGTACCTGTTTGATATGCCTTGACCTAATATATACATGTAATGCTGTCACGGACTTTTTCTCCAAGGTCGCTAGCATGATACAATTATACAAGGTACTTGCACGACTACAACAAAATTGCAACACCAAGAAACACAAGTATTTTGTTGGTAGAAACATACCTATAATTGTCAGAACAGCTATCACAGGGTAACTAAAGTACAATTACAGACGCGGCATTCATGCATGATTATAGCATTCAGTGTTGCCAATATGTGTGTAATACACAGTGTGTAAATTCCGCTCTCATGTGTGGGCCATGTAATGAGATTCATATATAATCTGTGTGTAATTATACCTTGGGTTCTATTTTTATTTATTTTTGTTTTAATTGTTTGTTGTTTAATTGGCCCTTGTTTCGTAGCAGCTGGGTACTATAATGCCAAACATACGTTCTAGGGTTCGCGTCTTATCTCACCCAGAGGTCGAACGTTGTTCAACACAATTTCAAAAATGGGCTTGGACGTCATTTATTGTGGGGAACCCACTTACTGGCCTACAGACATACAAAAAAATCCGGATGTTATAGATTTTGGCGTCATGAAAAATATCTCTAGGGATTTAATTCAAGTTGAAGCTTCTCTAAATCTCTTGTCCGACCACTCTCCCACGATCGTTTCAATTTGTAGCCCATTAAGAAGTGACTTACCTTATGTGAAGATGATAAATCGTGTTAATTGGCTGGGATTCAAAAAATATCTTAGTAGTCATTGCACAGAAAATATTACGCTAAGAACACCCGATGATATTGAATCTAACATTACTAACCTTAATGAAAATATTAAACAGGCTGCTGAACATGCCACTACCTCGCATCCGCAGACTGGGTTTAATAGAATTTATTCTACTGATATTGAACGTCTCGTGTGTGAAAAAAAGAAGAGCTAGAAGGGAATGGCAACAGCACAGATCACCTCAACATAAAACTAGGTTTAAAGAGTGCACTAAACGACTCCAAGAGTTGCTTGCATTTGAAAAAACTGCATCTCTTAAAAATTATCTGGAAGGTCTTGATGTCACACCAGCATCTAATTACTCTTTGTGGCGCGCTGCTAGAAAGCTTAAAACACCCGTCGAGTTTAAACCACCTCTGCGCACAGCTACCGGAGATTGGGCAAGAAGCGACTCTGAAAAAGGTAAATTATTTGCTGAGCATTTAAAATCCGTATTTACCCCAAACTCATGTTCTGGTGCTGTTGATTTGCCGAATATAGTTGCGCTTCCCCCTCGACCCATAAAATTTAAGACGCGTGATGTACAAAAACTAATTGCTGAACTCAACCCGAAAAAAGCTCCGGGTATTGATGAAATTAGGAACCAGATGCTGATGAAGTTGCCTCGTATTGCAATTAGTATCCTGTTATTCATTTTTAATGCGATTTTACGTCTGGAGTATTATCCAAACAGCTGGAAGCTTGCCAAGATTAAAATGATTCCAAAGCCGGGCAAAGATCTTACCAAGGCTGAGTCATATAGGCCAATAAGTTTACTGTCAACAATGTCAAAGCTCTTTGAAAAGTTACTCATGATAAAATTGTCCCCAATTCTAACTGATAATGAGTGCATACCAGAATATCAATTTGGTTTTAGAAGTCAGCATAGCACCATTGAACAAACTCATAGATTGGTTCAATTTATACGAAAAACTTTTGAAGAAAAGAAATATTGTTCTGCCCTCTTCATTGATGTTTCTCAGGCATTTGATAAAGTATGGCATGAAGGCCTTATTTTAAAATTGAAATCATATCTACCAATAAATTTTCTGAAGCTATTGGAAAGTTATATTACTACCCGGAAGTTCACGGTTGTTGAAGGAGACTTCATGAGTGTGCCCGAATCTATATCATCCGGTGTGCCACAGGGGAGCATATTGGGGCCAGTGTTGTATTTGGTTTATAAATACTTGTGATATGCCTTTGAGCAGCAATATCCATACATCTATATTTGCCGATGATACAGCCTGCCTTAGTATGCACGAAAACCCTCACGAGGCTTCCCGATATCTACAAGAACATATTACACAGCTGGAACTATGGTTTAACTTATGGAGAATTAAAGTTAACGTACAAAAGTGTGTTAAGCTAACATTTACCCTGCGAAGAGATACTTGTTCCCCAATTCGAATCAACAATCAAGTTGTTCCTCAACATTCACATGTAAAATACCTTGGTATACACCTTGATCGACGGCTTACATGGAAACACCATATTGACTCAAAGCTAACACAAATGAAACTTAAATTAACTCAGATACATTGGCTGATTGAAAAAGAGGGACACTATGGCTATAATACTCAACACTTCAGATGAAACAGCTTGAAAATATTTTTGTGCTTAATACGATGTTTATGTATTATTGATTACTATCACTAAGTTTATGCCTGATACTGGTTGGGCCTAATTATTAGATTTAAGATTTGAAAACTTATTGTTAGTTAATTTTTTGAAGATACAATAAATAAATATACGCATGAAAAAAAAAATTTTTCTTCAATGTGTAATTGGAGATACAGCCATATGCAAATTCATTGGCAACACTGTAATCATTTTATTCACACACATACACACATACTTTTTACAGCTTGTATACATTGTGAACATTAACAGGCTGGGCTTTTGCAAGTACCTTGTATAATTGTATCATGGTCGCTAGCTTTTGAGTGCATGCTATGACTGACATTTCATGATCAGCTGATTTATTTATATTCTTAACAATTACATTATTCAACTAATTTAATTTAATTTAATTAATTTTTTAGAAATAATATAAAATTATTACTAAAAATAAATTTAGCACTAGCAACTGAGGCTATCGGCTTTTGTTATACATAAGTACATATATACGAATCCATCTGAGTTACATCTGGGCTATGATTTTACAATTTACTTTTGAGTTGAGTTATATCAAGGAATTTATATATTTGTTCTATATTGGCCCAAAATGGCACTTTAAGACTGTCTGTTGGTTTAGTATCTCCAAACACGTTTATTCTTTTGTCACGTAGGGATCTGCATTCGTCTAGAATATGCTTTATATTAAGAGGTTGTTGACAAGGCTGGCATATTGGTGCTGGACTTCTTTCAATTAGGTATCCATGGGTAAGGCGAGTATGCTCAAGACGTAGTCGTACGAAAAGTTTATTTTTATTAACCTCAGTATCTGCGGGAAGAATTAACGGAGTTCTATTGGGATTAATCTCTTTGTAGGGGTGGCTGTACTGCTCCCATTTCGTTTTTATTTTTGTTACACATTTAGTTTTTATTAATTTTATTGTGTTTTTTGATGTTTGATTATTTTTAAATAGATAATAAAAGATTTAATTGTTATCCAATGGATTTCTAATTGTATAAAGGTGTAGAAAAATAAAATAGATTCATATCGAATAAAAATTATTTGCTGGGTTTTGTATGAGTTTCTAAGCCTTCTACGCTTATTTTTCTTTTGTGATTTTCAAAAATATTAATATTTGTGAATTCTCAAATAGTTTATGAAAGTCTGTGCATAAGATAAGAGGTTTGTGACTGTTCAAAATGTGTGGTTGAAGTCTACTGACGATTTGTTAAAGCAACAATGAAATGCATATAGACATCGCTTAACCACCAGCAAATCAATTTCAGCTGTAAACATTCATATACGGCTAGAGCTTCTGCGTCAAAAGTTGTGGCTGGTTCGGTTAGGAGGCCACACGTTATAAGGGTTCCGTCTGCTTCAACAGCTGCGAAGGATGTTCCGTTTATTGCCTTGGATCCATCTGTAAATATGATTTTCCAGTTCTTTCGTAACCATTGTAATTCCATTTCCTTGTAAAGTTGTTTGTATATTTGTGCCGTTGTATTTTCTTTTCGGAATTTGGTTAGATCGTCTATAAAAGTCGTATTGTTTAACATCCAAGGAGGATAAAATTCATTATATTTGTTTTGTTTTGTTGATTCATAAGCTTTGAACATGTTCCATAAAGCGGTTAGGGATGAGATTATTTTTGTTTCAGTTTTTCGTTTCTTCAGCTGTTTGACTTCTGTTTTCAATAGATTGCTATCCAATTTTTGAACTTGGTTAGCTCTCAGGATTTGCATTCTATCTTCGATTTCGAGTATTCCACCCTCCGCAAGTAGGTTTTTAACTGGAGTTGTTCTAAAGGCTCTTAAGCTAAACCTGACAGCCCCATTATAAATCGCTTTTATTTTTTTTAGATGTGATTTTGCACATTTGCCGTAGATTGTTAACCCGTATTCTATTTTTGAGCCAATTATGAGTTTTGTCGCATTAATTAGTGTATTAGAGTGAATATGACTTCTATATGAAGATAAATATTTTATTATATTTAATCTTTTTTGGAGGTTCGAATTAAGATATTCGCAGTGTTTTTTAAATGTGTGTTTTTGGTCGAAGATTACTCCTAATATGGTGATGGTCCGTGTTTTCAATTATGCAATTCTGATATGAAATGTTTGCGCTATTACATTTTTGTTTCTTGCATATATGAAGGTGTTTACATTTTTCCAGTGAGATTTTTGAGCCTGATGATTTGGACCAGGAGTTTATTTTTTGTAGGGTATTTTCAAAAACGTTTTCAATTCTGGTATATGTTTTCCCATTGCTTATGAGGTATAGGTCGTCAGCATATATGCAGTAGTTAATTTTTACAAGGTTTAGAACTTCATTTAAATTTTCAAAAGCTATTAAGAATAACGTTGTAGAGAGGGGGGAGCCTTGGGGTATACCGCTGTTTAATGGTTTAGTGCTTGATATTATATTGTTAACTTTCACCCTGATTTTTCTATTCGTTAAAAATGATTTGATATAATTGAACATTTTCGGACCAATTTTCCAGTCGTGTAGTTTTTTTAGTACCAAATGAATTCCAATCCGGTCAAACGCCTTTTCGAAATCTATTGACATGATGGATATGTGGTTTCTGGTTGAAAGATTTTTGCAGATTAAGTGGTCTAGGTATAATAATGAGTCCATGGTTCCTGACCCCGGTTTGAACCCAACTTGATTTGGCGATATTTTGCTTGTTGCCTGTAAAAACCATAATAGACGTTTTGATATAATTTTCTCTAGAAGTTTCCCTCCACATGGTAGTAGAGAGATTGGCCTGAAACTGCTTATTTCTATTGTATTTTTATTTGGTTTTTTTTATGGGTACTACTATTGCCGTTTTGTATGCTTGTGGTTTTATTCCAGAATCGAAAATATTGTTGTAAAGTAGAAGTATTCTTTCTAAAAGTATTTTTGGCGATTTTTTTAATATTTAGTATGTTATCCCGTCAAATCCTGGAGAAGAGCCTGAAGTGGATTTAAGATTGCTGTAGAGTTCATTTAAGTTAATAGGCGTTTCTAACAATTTGGCTTTCCCGCTAGCTTCATAGTTGATTCTTATATCAAGCGTGTTTTCGAGGTGACGTTTGTATTCATTTGAGAAGTTAGTAATTTGTGATAAATCGGATAGGTATTGACTGAAGCATTCTGGTATTTGGTGTTTATTATCATATACTTGATTGTTGTACTCTATCGCTCTAATTATTTTGCATTCGTAATTTCCTGTTAGGGTGCGTATAGTAGCCCATATGTTTTTAACGGAAGACTGTGGGTTTATATTTTTCGTAAATTTTTCGAAACAATTTCTTTTTGCTATCTTTTTTTCTTTGTTAAATTTGGCGTTTTTCTTTTTGTAATCTATGAGATTAGGTGTTGTCATGTTATTTTTGAACAGTTTCCACGCATTTTGTTTCGCTTTTTGTAAATTGCTAAGTTCACGACTCCACCACGGAACAGTCTTGATGTAGGAAGGGGTGTTGGGTGTTCGAGGGATAGAGATATTACTGGCTGAGCGTAGAATTTTTTGAATTGATGCAGCTTCTTTATTGGTGTTGTTGGATGGGTTTTGGTTGTCTATTGCAGTTTCTATATGGTTCTTAAATCTATGCCAGTTTGCTTGTTTGTATTTAAATCTTATATTTGGTATATTTTGTGTTTTAGGATATTCCATGTAGTTTTTATAGCTTGTACAGATTGGGAAATGGTCACTATTATAAAGATTATCTATTACTTTCCAAGATAGACACGGTAGTAATGTAGTTGAGCATAGTGTAAGGTCTATATTAGTTAGGGTATTATGGGTTGATAGATGTGTAGGAGATTCATCATTAATAACTGTAATTAAGTTGTTTGTTAGTATGTCTTCTATTATTTTACCTTTTGCGTTGGGTTTGCGTGATCCCCATATCGGACTCCAAGCATTAAAATCCCCTGCAAGTATGAAGTTTCCATTGAGTGGTATTAAGTTTTCAACGTCTGATTTGGTAATGTCCTTTTCGGGAGGTATGTAAATTGATGAGATCAAAAAAAAAAAACACTCCGTCACGTTTGAGAGAGGTCGACTCAACCAAGTTTTGATATGAGTAAGGCCGAGTTTACGTCTAGCACTTCATGTGTTGTCATTTTATGGTGTCATTTTCATATGTGTGCAGTGTCGATCCCATAAAATTTTTCCATGACACACAATTTTGTTGTGTGATTGTGACAGAAGAAAGTCCCATCCCTAAAAAATGGCAATACGGTATCATTGTCTACATCAAGAACTAATTTTGACATAATGACATTAAGTGTCGTTTGTTTTATCAATGTTAGACTCTGTTTTTCGTATTGTTTGTTAATTAATATTTATACAAATGGATAATCGCAAAATTATTCAACTGGCTAGTGCCACCGTGTGTTTATCAATAATAAGAAACAATTAAGAAAATCTAAAAAACAGCAAAGAAAGTGGTGGAAAAGACCAGGGGTTAATATGCGCGCTGCCAAAGGATTTTATTGTACTCTGCATTGCAGTTTACGGAAGCAGGATTAAAGTTGGTTTAAAAATTTCGTACGCATGAAGGAAGAAATTTCGACTTTCTTGTTGAATGTTTGTCACCATACATTCAAAGTCCATGACGCTTGAATTTTCCTTACACGCTTCTGCGATTTTTCGTTTTCCATTTTTTTTTTAAATTTATACACCCGCACACATTTAAAGTTCTTTCTGTATTTTGTCAATTTCAAAATGTCAACACGCTGACATTTTCTTTTTTGTGTTAGCAATGCAGCCAACTCATGATACAATTATACAAGGTACTTGCACGACTACAACAAAATTGCAACACCAAAAACATACGTATTTTGTTGGTAGAAACCAAAGTAAATTTATATAAAGTATATGCAAGTACTCAGGTGATTAATTTTTTTCTCGTGTAGTGTGAATGCCTGAATGTCAAAAGTTGTTTACAATTTTTGTACGCCATTTTGTTTTGTTTTGCTTTGTTATACACAATTATACCCAATTGTGACAACGTATGTGAAAAAGTTTAAATAAATTTTTACTTAAAAAATGTGTTACAAAACATTTAAAAATAATTATATTTAATTATTGAGGTGCATATGTATCTTTTATTATACTTATTTCACATATTAAAGGTTTATCAATTAATAAATTTACTTTGGTTTTGTCTATCCATACATTTTCTTTTTGTTGTATGCAGATCTGGGACTATTGCATTAAATAAGCAAATGCATTGCCCATTTTCCCACAATAAACCAAATCAATGCAAATGCAAATTTATTACATTAGCACTAACTTTAATAATATTAGTGCAATTTTTCTTGCATATTACTAAAATCCCTTCAAAGTTAAACACTATGATAGTATTATTGCATTATCAGTGAAACATATAGTGCAAAATATAATATAAATGTGTACATACATAAAAACATACGTACATACATAAATATGTAAATTTTTTCCTATGTACATATCGTCATCCAAGACGAAAAATCATATCACTACGTTTTTTATAATTTTTCGAGAGAAAGACAAAACTTTATGAAATTGTTTCAAGCGGTAGAATTTTTCGTTTATAAAATCACCATTTTTTAAGATATAACTTTACAATAAACGAAAACCTAAGTTCTGATCTTTTGTCAATTGCACGGTTTTTCAAATAAGCTCGAGATGCAACGTACTTGAAGTATGAAACTTTCTAATTTTTTTTAAATTGGTTCTGTAATCTAGTTTGTATTTATATTGACAGTTTTTTTTTGTTAATTTGTATGTACGTACTTATAAAAGTGCCGTCAATGAACTTTAGTGTATTTTATATTTTTTATTTGTGCTATCTCCTAAAAATATTTTCACGTTTTATTAAATTTTAATGTGTACAATATGTGATAGTGCAATAATATTGCATCACAAAATTAGTGTATTTTTTGTCATGCGATTAGCTGCTAATGCAATATTAATCCATTAGTTTTAAGAGATTTTATTTAAGTGCAAAAAATAGTGCACTACAAGCATCAAATTTAAATTTGCACTAACATTTTTGTTTTTCAATCAGCGCTTATGCAAAAGTAATGCAAGTTGCAAAGGTCTGGTTGTATCCATCTGTTTTTGACATTCACCCATTATTCTTACACAAACAAATCGCCTGTTGTTTTTGTACTTTCTTAGTGTTGAAGACCTGCATATACTTTATATAAATATGCTTTGGTAGAAACATACCTATAATTGTCAGATGCAGATGGCTTGTTTTGTTTTTAAAAACAGCTATCACAGGGTAACTAAAGTACAATTGCAGACGCGGCATTCATGCATGATTATAGTCATTCAGTGTTGCCAATATGTGTGTAATACACAGTGTGTAATTTCTGCTCTCATGTGTGGGCCATGTAATGAGATTCATGTATAATCTGTGTGTAATTATACCTTGGGTTCAATTTTTATTTATTTTTGTTTTAATTTTAACCTACACAAAAGATGTGTAGTGTAATTTTCTTCAATGTGTAATTGGAGACACAGCCATATGCAAATTCATTGGAAGTTTTATCCTTCCGCTGAACGAATATGGTTGTGTATACGCTTGAACAACGCTGGGGAATATTGCCTGCGATCGACTTACAGAAGATGCCGATTTTGCCAAAAAAAATCATCTTTTCAGATGAAGCTCATTTTGATCTTGGCGGGTATGTAAACAAGCAAAATTGTCGCATTTGGGGCACAGAAAACCCGCACGCATACATTGAAAAGCCGACGCACCTAAAACGAGTCACTGTTGGTGCGGATTATGGTCCAGAGGCATAATTGGGCCAATGAGCAAGGAGTGGCCGTTACAGTCAATGGCGATCGTTATCGGGCCATGTTGAACGAATTTTTGTTCACAAAAATTGAAGAGGAGGATATTGGCAACATTTGGTTTCAACAGGACGGCGCTACGTGCCACACAGCCGAAGCTACACTTGATGTTTTGCGCCCTGTTTTCAAAAAAAAAAAGTTATCTGGCGGACCTCAATACCAAGGTTTTTATGTATAAACGGTCTCTGTATGTGTATTGGTTCATGAGTTATAGCCATTTTAGTAAATACTGCATTCATTTCGAAATATTTAAAAATATTTGAGTTAATATTTTGAAAAACTGAAATACAATTCGTTTTTAAATTCATTACAATTCGATTTTAGTCAAACCATTAATTTAATTTATATACTTACCCAAAGCATATTTATATAAAGTATATGCAGGTCTACTACTAAGTACAAAACAACAGGCGATTTGTTTGTGTAAGAATAATGGATGAATGTCAAAAACAGATGAATACAACCAGACCTGGGCAACTTGCATCACTTTTGCATAAGCACTGATTGAAAAACCAAAATTTTAGTGCAAATTTAAATTTAATGCTTGTAGTGCACTATTTTTTTCACTTCAATAAAATCTCTTCAAAGTAATGGATTAATATTGCATTAGCATGGCGGAAAATACACTGATTTTGTATTAATTTTTTATCAGATAGCACAAATAATAAAATAAAAAATACAGTAAAGTTCATTGGGGGCACCTTTATAAGTATGTACGTACAAATTAAAGAAAAGGAAAACTGTCAATATAAATACAAACTAGATTTCAGAACCAATTGAAAAAATTAAAAAGTTTCATACTTCAAGTACGTTGCATCTCGACCTTATATAGAAAACCGTGCAATTGACAAAAGATCAGAACTTAGGTTTTCATTTATTGTAGTTATATCTTAAATAATGGTGATTTTATAAACGAAAAATACTACCGCTTGGAACAATTACATCTCTCGAAAAAAATTATAAAAAACGTAGTGATATGATTTTTCGTCTTGGGTGTACATAGGAAAAAATTTACATATTTATGTATGTACGTATGTTTTTATGTACATGCAATAATACTTTTCATAATTTGTGAAGTGGTGAAAAAATAGTGAAATAAAAGTAACAATGCAAAATTCATAAATTACTTTGAAGGGATTTTAGTTTAATGAAAAAAAAATGCACTAATATTATCAGTTAGTGCTAATGTAATAAATTTGTATTTGCATTGATTTGATTTAGTATGGTAAAATGGTCAATGCGTTTGCTTATTTAATGCAATAGTCCCAGATCTGCATACAACAAAAAGGAAATGTATGGATAGACAAAACCAGAGTAAATTTATTAATTGATAAACCTTTAATATGTGAAATAAGTATAATAAAATATTAAATAATTAAATATAATTATTTTTAAATGTCTTGTAACACATTTTTTAAGTAAAAATTTATTTAAACTTTTTCACACACGTTTTCAGTATACACAATTGTGTATAATAAAGCAAAAGAAAACAAAATGGCGTACGAACATTGTAAACAACTTTTGACATTCAGGCATTGCCACGAAACGAGAAAAAAATTAATCACCTGAGTAGTTGCATATACTTGATATAAATTTACTTTGTACTTACCTATTGTAAACACATCACTAAACACATAAATATTTAAATACATTATGCACAGCAATGAGCTTCCTTATATGTTAATTTAACGGATATTTCAAGCAATAAATCAAACACCTAATACAAGGCACATTTACTACAGGTACACGCATTAGAGAAAACACTCTGGCAACTCTGTGCTTCTCACATATTTTTACAAAGTAATTGTCAAAAAATTGTATGCATCAAACAAGGGCACAAAAGTAATTGTCAAATGAATTCTTCGTTATAAACGTGTAAACAAAAAATCAGCGGATGAGCAATTTGCCTGATGCATGTACCTGTTTGATATGCCTTGACCTAATATATACATGTAATGCTGTCACGGACTTTTTCTCCAAGGTCGCTAGCATGATACAATTATACAAGGTACTTGCACGACTACAACAAAATTGCAACACCAAGAAACACAAGTATTTTGTTGGTAGAAACATACCTATAATTGTCAGAACAGCTATCACAGGGTAACTAAAGTACAATTACAGACGCGGCATTCATGCATGATTATAGCATTCAGTGTTGCCAATATGTGTGTAATACACAGTGTGTAAATTCCGCTCTCATGTGTGGGCCATGTAATGAGATTCATATATAATCTGTGTGTAATTATACCTTGGGTTCTATTTTTATTTATTTTTGTTTTAATTGTTTGTTGTTTAATTGGCCCTTGTTTCGTAGCAGCTGGGTACTATAATGCCAAACATACGTTCTAGGGTTCGCGTCTTATCTCACCCAGAGGTCGAACGTTGTTCAACACAATTTCAAAAATGGGCTTGGACGTCATTTCGAGTGGGGAGCCCACTTACTGGCCTACAGACATACAAAAAAATCCGGATGTTATAGATTTTGGCGTCATGAAAAATATCTCTAGGGATTTAATTCAAGTTGAAGCTTCTCTAAATCTCTTGTCCGACCACTCTCCCACGATCGTTTCAATTTGTAGCCCATTAAGAAGTGACTTACCTTATGTGAAGATGATAAATCGTGTTAATTGGCTGGGATTCAAAAAATATCTTAGTAGTCATTGCACAGAAAATATTACGCTAAGAACACCCGATGATATTGAATCTAACATTACTAACCTTAATGAAAATATTAAACAGGCTGCTGAACATGCCACTACCTCCCATCCGCAGACTGGGTTTAATAGAATTTATTCTACTGATATTGAACGTCTCGTGTGTGAAAAAAGAAGAGCTAGAAGGGAATGGCAACAGCACAGATCACCTCAACATAAAACTAGGTTTAAAGAGTGCACTAAACGACTCCAAGAGTTGCTTGCATTTGAAAAAACTGCATCTCTTAAAAATTATCTGGAAGGTCTTGATGTCACACCAGCATCTAATTACTCTTTGTGGCGCGCTGCTAGAAAGCTTAAAACACCCGTCGAGTTTAAACCACCTCTGCGCACAGCTACCGGAGATTGGGCAAGAAGCGACTCTGAAAAAGGTAAATTATTTGCTGAGCATTTAAAATCCGTATTTACCCCAAACTCATGTTCTGGTGCTGTTGATTTGCCGAATATAGTTGCGCTTCCCCCTCGACCCATAAAATTTAAGACGCGTGATGTACAAAAACTAATTGCTGAACTCAACCCGAAAAAAGCTCCGGGTATTGATGAAATTAGGAACCAGATGAAGTTGCCTCGTATTGCAATTAGTATCCTGTTATTCATTTTTAATGCCATTTTACGTCTGGAGTATTATCCAAACAGCTGGAAGCTTGCCAAGATTAAAATGATTCCAAAGCCGGGCAAAGATCTTACCAAGGCTGAGTCATATAGGCCAATAAGTTTACTGTCAACAATGTCAAAGCTCTTTGAAAAGTTACTCATGATAAAATTGTCCCCAATTCTAACTGATAATGAGTGCATACCAGAATATCAATTTGGTTTTAGAAGTCAGCATAGCACCATTGAACAAACTCATAGATTGGTTCAATTTATACGAAAAACTTTTGAAGAAAAGAAATATTGTACTGCCCTCTTCATTGATGTTTCTCAGGCATTTGATAAAGTATGGCATGAAGGCCTTATTTTAAAATTGAAATCATATCTACCAATAAATTTTCTGAAGCTATTGGAAAGTTATATTACTACCCGGAAGTTCACGGTTGTTGAAGGAGACTTCATGAGTGTGCCCGAATCTATATCATCCGGTGTGCCACAGGGGAGCATATTGGGGCCAGTGTTGTATTTGGTTTATAAATACTTGTGATATGCCTTTGAGCAGCAATATCCATACATCTATATTTGCCGATGATACAGCCTGCCTTAGTATGCACGAAAACCCTCACGAGGCTTCCCCATATCTACAAGAACATATTACACAGCTGGAACTATGGTTTAACTTATGGAGAATTAAAGTTAACGTACAAAAGTGTGTTAAGCTAACATTTACCCTGCGAAGAGATACTTGTTCCCCAATTCGAATCAACAATCAAGTTGTTCCTCAACATTCACATGTAAAATACCTTGGCATACACCTTGATCGACGGCTTACATGGAAACACCATATTGACTCAAAGCTAACACAAATGAAACTTAAATTAACTCAGATACATTGGCTGATTGAAAAAGAGGGACACTATGGCTATAATACTCAACACTTCAGATGAAACAGCTTGAAAATATTTTTGTGCTTAATACGATGTTTATGTATTATTGATTACTATCACTAAGTTTATGCCTGATACTGGTTGGGCCTAATTATTAGATTTAAGATTTGAAAACTTATTGTTAGTTAATTTTTTGAAGATACAATAAATAAATATACGCATGAAAAAAAAAAATTTTCTTCAATGTGTAATTGGAGATACAGCCATATGCAAATTCATTGGCAACACTGTAATCATTTTATTCACACACATACACACATACTTTTTACAGCTTGTATACATTGTGAACATTAACAGGCTGGGCTTTTGCAAGTACCTTGTATAATTGTATCATGGTCGCTAGCTTTTGAGTGCATGCTATGACTGACATTTCATGATCAGCTGATTTATTTATATTCTTAACAATTACATTATTCAACTAATTTAATTTAATTTAATTTAATTTAATGAATTTTTTAGAAATAATATAAAATTATTACTAAAAATAAATTTAGCACTAGCAACTGAGGCTATCGGCTTTTGTTATACATAAGTACATATATACGAATCCATCTGAGTTACATCTGGGCTATGATTTTACAATTTACTTTTGAGTTGAGTTATATCACGGAATTTATATATTTGTTCTATATTGGCCCAAAATGGCACTTTAAGACTGTCTGTTGGTTTAGTATCTCCAAACACGTTTATTCTTTTGTCACGTAGGGATCTGCATTCGTCTAGAATATGCTTTATATTAAGAGGTTGTTGACAAGGCTGGCATATTGGTGCTGGACTTCTTTCAATTAGGTATCCATGGGTAAGGCGAGTATGCTCAAGACGTAGTCGTACGAAAAGTTTATTTTTATTAACCTCAGTATCTGCGGGAAGAATTAACGGAGTTCTATTGGGATTAATCTCTTTGTAGGGGTGGCTGTACTGCTCCCATTTCGTTTTTATTTTTGTTACACATTTAGTTTTTATTAATTTTATTGTGTTTTTTGATGTTTGATTATTTTTAAATAGAGTCGGGGATAAAATCGTGTTTTTTGCAGCAGCATCAGCTAGTTCATTTCCAGGGATACCTACGTGTCCAGGTATCCATAAAATTTTGATTCTATCTGAGGCGGGTATTAGTTTTTGCTGAATCCGTTTTACTTTTTCGTTTTTTGAATGTATATTTTTTAAGCCTTTGAACAGTGCATGACAGTCTGTGGCAATTATTATTTTTTCATTATTTTGTTTTATTAGCTGTAAACATTCAAGAGATTTATTATTCGACATATTGTCATAATTATATTATAAGTGAAATTTATTTGCTGGTGGTTAAGCGATGTCTATATGCATTTCATTGTTGCTTTAACAAATCGTCAGTAGACTTCAACCACACATTTTGAACAGTCACAAACCTCTTATCTTATGCACAGACTTTCATAAACTATTTGAGAATTCACAAATATTAATATTTTTGAAAATCACAAAAGAAAAATAAGCGTAGAAGGCTTAGAAACTCATACAAAACCCAGCAAATAATTTTTATTCGATATGAATCTATTTTATTTTTCTACACCTTTATACAATTAGAAATCCATTGGATAACAATTAAAGTATTTATAGGCAAAATGAAAAATAATATTTTAATGAAACATTCAAGAGATTTATTATTCGACATATTGTCATAATTATATTATAAGTGAAATTTATTTGCTGGTGGTTAAGCGATGTCTATATGCATTTCATTGTTGCTTTAACAAATCGTCAGTAGACTTCAACCACACATTTTGAACAGTCACAAACCTCTTATCTTATGCACAGACTTTCATAAACTATTTGAGAATTCACAAATATTAATATTTTTGAAAATCACAAAAGAAAAATAAGCGTAGAAGGCTTAGAAACTCATACAAAACCCAGCAAATAATTTTTATTCGATATGAATCTATTTTATTTTTCTACACCTTTATACAATTAGAAATCCATTGGATAACAATTAAAGTATTTATAGGCAAAATGAAAAATAATATTTTAATGAAACATTCAAGAGATTTATTATTCGACATATTGTCATAATTATATTATAAGTGAAATTTATTTGCTGGTGGTTAAGAGATGTCTATATGCATTTCATTGTTGCTTTAACAAATCGTCAGTAGACTTCAACCACACATTTTGAACAGTCACAAACCTCTTATCTTATGCACAGACTTTCATAAACTATTTGAGAATTCACAAATATTAATATTTTTAAAAATCACAAAAGAAAAATAAGCGTAGAAGGCTTAGAAACTCATACAAAACCCAGCAAATAATTTTTATTCGATATGAATCTATTTTATTTTTCTACACCTTTATACAATTAGAAATCCATTGGATAACAATTAAAGTATTTATAGGCAAAATGAAAAATAATATTTTAATGAAACATTCAAGAGATTTATTATTCGACATATTGTCATAATTATATTATAAGTGAAATTTATTTGCTGGTGGTTAAGCGATGTCTATATGCATTTCATTGTTGCTTTAACAAATCGTCAGTAGACTTCAACCACACATTTTGAACAAACACACATTTTGCCTATAAATACTTTAATTGTTATCCAATGGATTTCTAATTGTATAAAGGTGTAGAAAAATAAAATAGATTCATATCGAATAAAAATTATTTGCTGGGTTTTGTATGAGTTTCTAAGCCTTCTACGCTTATTTTTCTTTTGTGATTTTCAAAAATATTAATATTTGTGAATTCTCAAATAGTTTATGAAAGTCTGTGCATAAGATAAGAGGTTTGTGACTGTTCAAAATGTGTGGTTGAAGTCTACTGACGATTTGTTAAAGCAACAATGAAATGCATATAGACATCGCTTAACCACCAGCAAATCAATTTCAGCTGTAAACATTCATATACGGCTAGAGCTTCTGCGTCAAAAGTTGTGGCTGGTTCGGTTAGGAGGCCACACGTTATAAGGGTTCCGTCTGCTTCAACAGCTGCGAAGGATGTTCCGTTTATTGCCTTGGATCCATCTGTAAATATGATTTTCCAGTTCTTTCGTAACCATTGTAATTCCATTTCCTTGTAAAGTTGTTTGTATATTTGTGCCGTTGTATTTTCTTTTCGGAATTTGGTTAGATCGTCTATAAAAGTCGTATTGTTTAACATCCAAGGAGGATAAAATTCATTATATTTGTTTTGTTTTGTTGATTCATAAGCTTTGAACATGTTCCATAAAGCGGTTAGGGATGAGATTATTTTTGTTTCAGTTTTTCGTTTCTTCAGCTGTTTGACTTCTGTTTTCAATAGATTGCTATCCAATTTTTGAACTTGGTTAGCTCTCAGGATTTGCATTCTATCTTCGATTTCGAGTATTCCACCCTCCGCAAGTAGGTTTTTAACTGGAGTTGTTCTAAAGGCTCTTAAGCTAAACCTGACAGCCCCATTATAAATCGCTTTTATTTTTTTTAGATGTGATTTTGCACATTTGCCGTAGATTGTTAACCCGTATTCTATTTTTGAGCCAATTATGAGTTTTGTCGCATTAATTAGTGTATTAGAGTGAATATGACTTCTATATGAAGATAAATATTTTATTATATTTAATCTTTTTTGGAGGTTCGAATTAAGATATTCGCAGTGTTTTTTAAATGTGTGTTTTTGGTCGAAGATTACTCCTAATATATTAAGATGGTCCGTGTTTTCAATTATGCAATTCTGATATGAAATGTTTGCGCTATTACATTTTTGTTTCTTGCATATATGAAGGTGTTTACATTTTTCCAGTGAGATTTTTGAGCCTGATGATTTGGACCAGGAGTTTATTTTTTGTAGGGTATTTTCAAAAACGTTTTCAATTCTGGTAGATGTTTTCCCATTGCTTATGAGGTATAGGTCGTCAGCATATATGCAGTAGTTAATTTTTACAAGGTTTAAAACTTCATTTAAATTTTCAAAAGCTATTAAGAATAACGTTGTAGAGAGGGGGGAGCCTTGGGGTATACCGCTGTTTAATGGTTTAGTGCTTGATATTATATTGTTAACTTTCACCCTGATTTTTCTATTCGTTAAAAATGATTTGATATAATTGAACATTTTCGGACCAATTTTCCAGTCGTGTAGTTTTTTTAGTACCAAATGAATTCCAATCCGGTCAAACGCCTTTTCGAAATCTATTGACATGATGGATATGTGGTTTCTGGTTGAAAGATTTTTGCAGATTAAGTGGTCTAGGTATAATAATGAGTCCATGGTTCCTGACCCCGGTTTGAACCCAACTTGATTTGGCGATATTTTGCTTGTTGCCTGTAAAAACCATAATAGACGTTTTGATATAATTTTCTCTAGAAGTTTCCCTCCACATGGTAGTAGAGAGATTGGCCTGAAACTGCTTATTTCTATTGTATTTTTATTTGGTTTTTTTTATGGGTACTACTATTGCCGTTTTGTATGCTTGTGGTATTATTCCAGAATCGAAAATATTGTTGTAAAGTAGAAGTATTCTTTCTAAAAGTATTTTTGGCGATTTTTTTAATATTTCGTATGTTATCCCGTCAAATCCTGGAGAAGAGCCTGAAGTGGATTTAAGATTGCTGTAGAGTTCATTTAAGTTAATAGGCGTTTCTAACAATTTGGCTTTCCCGCTAGCTTCATAGTTGATTCTTATATCAAGCGTGTTTTCGAGGTGACGTTTGTATTCATTTGAGAAGTTAGTAATTTGTGATAAATCGGATAGGTATTGACTGAAGCATTCTGGTATTTGGTGTTTATTATCATATACTTGATTGTTGTACTCTATCGCTCTAATTATTTTGCATTCGTAATTTCCTGTTAGGGTGCGTATATTAGCCCATATGTTTTTAACGGAAGACTGTGGGTTTATATTTTTCGTAAATTTTTCGAAACAATTTCTTTTTGCTATCTTTTTTTCTTTGTTAAATTTGGCGTTTTTCTTTTTGTAATCTATGAGATTAGGTGTTGTCATGTTATTTTTGAACAGTTTCCACGCATTTTGTTTCGCTTTTTGTAAATTGCTAAGTTCACGACTCCACCACGGAACAGTCTTGATGTAGGAAGGGGTGTTGGGTGTTCGAGGGATAGAGATATTACTGGCTGAGCGTAGAATTTTTTGAATTGATGCAGCTTCTTTATTGGTGTTGTTGGATGGGTTTTGGTTGTCTATTGCAGTTTCTATATGGTTCTTAAAACTATGCCAGTTTGCTTGTTTGTATTTAAATCTTATATTTGGTATATTTTGTGTTTTAGGATATTCCATGTAGTTTTTATAGCTTGTACAGTTTGGGAAATGGTCACTATTATAAAGATTATCTATTACTTTCCAAGATAGACACGGTAGTAATGTAGTTGAGCATAGTGTAAGGTCTATATTAGTTAGGGTATTATGGGTTGATAGATGTGTAGGAGATTCATCATTAATAACTGTAATTAAGTTGTTTGTTAGTATGTCTTCTATTATTTTACCTTTTGCGTTGGGTTTGCGTGATCCCCATATCGGACTCCAAGCATTAAAATCCCCTGCAAGTATGAAGTTTCCATTGAGTGGTATTAAGTTTTCAACGTCTGATTTGGTAATGTCCTTTTCGGGAGGTATGTAAATTGATGAGATTATGATTTTTTTTCTACCGATCAGTTTAATTGTGACAGATGAAATATCAGAGTTTATTGTTATCCGTGTATGCGGAAGGCTTTTATGAATAAGAAGGCTAGACCCTTGTCGTGAAGTGTTGTAAAAATTGTGGAAATAACCTGTATATTGTTTGGGAAGTATTGGATTATCTGAATTTTTTATGTGTGTTTCTTGTAAGCATATTATGTGTGGTTTATATTTACTTATAATAAGTTCCAAGTTTGTATAATTGTTATAAAATCCATTCATGTTCCATTGGATTATATTTAGGTCCATTATTTGTTTGAGATTTGATAAAATTTTTTTTATTATTATATTGTTTATATGTATATATGTTTGTATATACTTATGTATATGTTATTTTATTTTTTATTTTTCAGTTTTTCTTGTAGGATTTTATTACTGTCACTAAGTTCTTTAGAGTTTGTTTGTCTTTCAGAGTGGTAGTGTGCAGTTTGAGAGCTAGTGCTTTCTTTTGTGTATTTGTCTTTAAGGTAGTTTAAATAGGTATTTGAAGTTGAAGGTGATGTAATTGTTGTGGGAGAGATATCTGTAGGTTTTTTTGTTGTTATTGTTTCTGATAAGTCGATTATTTGTTGGGAAAATATAGATCTAATTGTGGGGATTTTTGACGTTTCTTTTTCATTTTGTAGAGTTTTGGGTTGTTGTGTTGTAGTACGAGTATTATTATTTTCTGTTTCTTTAGAGTTATTACTGTTATTGCTGTTTGGAGTTTCTTCATTTATTTCGTTTTCTTTGTTGTTAAGTTTTGTAATGTTAGCATATGTAATTTTTGGTTGAATAGGGTACCGTTGGCTGTAAATTTTTTTTGCTTCTCCCATACTGCATTTATTTTGTGTTTTAATTTTTAGAGTTTCTTTTAGTTGTTTGTACTTTGGACATGTAAAAGATGAAGCGGCATGGTCACCAAAGCAATTAGCACACATCACTCGTTTACATCGGATAGGGGTATGAGGAGGGAAGTTACAGTTGTCGCATGAAGCATTATTTTGACATTTGTTTTTGGTGTGTCCAAGGAGCTGGCAGTTTTTACACCGCATAGGGTTAGGGAAATATTCTCTGACATTGACAGAGTACCATGCAATTGTTATTTTTGTTGGAATTTTATACAGGTCAAATGATAGGAGGATTTTGCCTGTGTATACTTTTTTGCCGTTTTCTTCCCTTGAGTACTTGTAAATTTCAGTTACACCTTGATCTTTAAGGTATTCCAGAATTTCCTTCCCATTGGTATGTATAAGATTTCGATCAAATATTGTTCCTTTACAAATGTTTAGGGTCTTGTGTAGAGTTATTTCTACATCAATGAGACCTCCAAAATTTTTTGTCCGCAAGAATTTCTCGGCTATTTTTTGGTTTTTTGTTAGGACGAGAACGCTTCCATCTCTAAGCAAGCTGACACTAGTATATTCATTACTTATTCCATTTATTGCTTTTTGAATGGCAAATACACTAAAGGAGGTAATGGGTTTTTTTTCGTCAACGGATTTAATTATTACATATTTGGGATCGTTTTTGTAAGTTTGTTGTTCGATGGGTGGGAAATTTTCTGTGATATTTGTTTTTCGTTTTTTTGACGGCTTTTTATTGGTTTCGTCTAAAAGACTAAACCTATTCCCCGGAGGGAATGGTTCATCTACTTCCATCACTCTATTTCACTACTTTGTTGTTGTATTTGTTCAAAACTTATTAAAATGTATTATAAGTTGTTTTTATTTTTGTTAATATGTAGTTATTTAAGAGATCAGTAACGGGATGTCAAAAGAGCTAGATCGTTTATGCACTTGTTAACAGGTCGGCTGATAGTCGATGACTGATTATTCAACTAACATACATATGTGTCTCAATTTTTCAATTTCGCGAATAAATAAAATTTCAATTACTTCATATGTATTTAATTGGTGTAGCCACATTTTTTAATACAAAATTGTACGTACGCGCAGTAATTTGGGGCGTCAGTCACGTAATGCTATAAATGTTGAGGTATCTAGAGCATCTCAAAGTGACTAACAGTGTGCAAATAATACTTTGACTGCTCGAAATGCTATGGCGCATGGTAGGGCTCTGCAAAATCCAACTCCATGTCCGTATGTACGACGTACTTTGGAGCGTGCTGCATTCAATTATGATGCAAACTTTGATTACGTTTCTCATGGCAAGGATTCAATTGGACCAATGACTACTGTTTGCAGTCATTATAAGGCATTTAAGTTTAAACATGAGGTATCTGGATTGTGTTGTTCAAACGGACAAGTTAATTTACCAGAATTGAATCCACCACCAGAGCCCTTGCATAATTTGATAACTGGTGGGTGGCACAACAATTTCAAAGCATTTTCTGGCAAACATACAAGCGACTAACTCCGGAATTCAAATGACTTCATTCGGAGCGACAAATATTAATCGGGACAATTTTATGCCAACGTTCAAGGTATTTTTGTTTGTTTTGATGTTTATTTAGATGATCGTGAAACGTACTATTGTGAAAATTTCAATCTTCAATAGATTCAAGGCCAAGTGTACCATCGACTTGGTTCTTTGTTACCCTTTCCTGATCAAAGTTATCAATTTTTGCAAATATACTTTGTGGGTAACTCAAATATGGAAACCGATCGTCGTTGTCGTATTTCATCAAATTTTCGGAGAGATATTATCGAGCGTTTACAGAATATGTTGCTTGCTGGAAATGAATTAGTGCGACTTTTTCAAACTGCTCTCGATCAAATGCCATCTGATGAATATGCAATTGTGATTCGAGCTCATGAAATGCCAAAAACTATTTTTATTTTGTAATTATATCATAAAAATTATATTGTTTAAGAAAAATTAAGAAAAGTGTTTACATTAACATATTATTCCAAAAAATCAGTCTAAATAGGATAAATTGAACTTGAACACCAAGATAAAAATTATTGTTTAAATCTTGTGATAAAACTGAATTAACGTTAACTTAAATGTGTAGTTAAGTACATGCACTTTAGGCGATAACTCGTGCAGGCTTTTTGGTGCTTCATTATCAAAATGTTTGTTCAAATTTATAAAAGGAAGTTTTCCCCACTGCGTTTCATAAACTTCAAATGAGATTTTGTGGTTTTTGCACGAAATATTTTATGATGTAGAAAAAATCCCTGAAGTAAAAAAATTTCATATTTTTAAAATTATTATATTTTATTTAAATCGTAAAAATATCGCCAAGGAGTTCAAATATCGCCAAGTAAAACGCCAATCGCCATTTCATATTTTTTATCGCCAAAAACGAATTTTTGTCGCCACGTTTGGTGAGATATCGCCATATCTGACAACACTGGTGCTGGCTGCCAACCAAGTTGGTTGAACCAACTAAAGTTCGCGCCACACGTTATACGTTAAACTTCGACTTTTTAAAATAACAGCTAAGTTGAAATGCATGGTTTCTTATGAGCTCGATAAAATTTTGGTATTTTTATACCATATACTTGTTTTAAAAATATGACTCGCATCTTTAACGCGATATTTTCTAACCGTAATAAAAATCTTGTTTGCCCTATATATATAATATACCAAAATTATAAAAATTAACATCTTAATTTATTTGTGTTAGGTAATAATTTCTGTCTGTTTCAGCTATAAAATTGAGTAACAATTTTAAATCAGATATTTTTCATTGAATTTACTCTGGTTGAAAAATATTTAACGGTTTAATTGATTCCGGCAACCTCTTTTATTATATTTGCAAAGTAAAGGGAAGAATCGAAAAATTTAATTGGTAAGATATCTTAGAAAAATTCTTTAAATCTTTAACACAATCGATTTCTTGGATTTGTGAATGACTAGACTCAGAAAATTTCTGGATGACACTTTTGACAATAGTATGTAAATAGTCTGCTGTGAATACCATTTGATTTTTATTGAAGGCAATGCACGATGCACTCCACCTAACTATGTAGTGCCATAAGCGCCAAAAAAGCTTTTAGCGACATAATTTTCGAACACACAAATCGACCATTTGAAGTTCGTAAGTGATCGATTTTCGTAAAAAACGAGGTCCAAAAATATGTCAGTTAAGCTTTTTTGACGGTTATGGTTAGATATATGAATAGTTGGATATTCTATCATCAGATTTTTTAGTATTTTGTGCAGCACACAGGTGTGCAATTCTAAAATGTCAGTTATGCTTGAAATCAAATTGAAATACATCATACTTTCCAATTTTAATTTGATTAATTAATTTCATTAGACCAAAACAGTAAAAAATTCATTAGTATACTCGGCCATGCCAAAAATTTAACAAGTCGACTGCTAATAATAATCACAAACATAGATTAATAATTCAATATAGTAAATGGAAAAAAAAATTATAATTGAATTATAATATCGAAAATAAACTATAAGACTAAACAATTTCTACATTGTTGTGTACCAAAACGAGCGGGTTACTTTGGTCGCCACACGTTGATGCTGCAACCATAAACAACGTCAACACTATGCTTACCTCCCCATTACCTCTAAGAATTTGGTATTTGAGTCATACGTGCAAGCCAGGATTTCGTAAAGGTGTCTTTATCATAAGGAAGTCAATTTTGATTTTGGTTAGAAATAAATATTCGTAACAAGTTTCATACATAAATATCACTACATGAAATTTTTGAAATATTTACGTGCCTCACTTTCAAAATGATGGGTTTAATTACACTGATTGTCAAAAATGAACTTTTAATTTGTCACATGAACTTTTTTGACACCCCTTTATTTTTTTTGACAGGAATTTTATTTTTCATAAAAAAATACTGATACTTTACATACAATTATACTTGATAATATGTTTTTTAAAACTAAAAGCTATGATTTTCTGGAGTATTTCACCTGAGGCTGGTCTCTTTCAAGTGTCCAACAATAATCTGCCAAAATTCGAGGACTCCGTTTGCCCTGGTATCGTTTTTCCATGCTGGAAATATCCTGAGGGAACCTTTCTCGGTGTTCGTCGCTAACGGATCCTAGGGTCTCGGGAAAGAAATCGAGGTGGGAGTTTAGAAAGTGTATTTGAGTGACATATCACAACCCAATGCTGGACACGTCGAAAGTAGTTCTCCTATCAGATTTTTGTAGTTACTTGCTTTGTGGTTGCCCAAAAAATTTTGTGCGACATTTTTAAAACTTTTCCAAGCAGATTTCTCTAGCAAACGTAACTTTTCTTCGAATTTCTTATCCTTTAACAATTCCTTGATCTGAGGTCCGACGAAAATTCCTTTCTTTATTTTTGCGTCACTAACCTTAGGAAACTTTTCTCTCAAGTACGTAAAACCTGAGCCGTTCGTCGCTGACTTTTGAAAGTTAGTTCACCACATATGTATGTAGCAAAAAGAATTATAATGATTGATGCACTTCCTTTGCATGTTGAGAAAATAACAACGTTTTCCTAAACTCAAAATATTACTCTTTTTTAAACGAAAACTTGATGCAATTAAACAATACGTATAGTAGTATTAACGGAAAATAAGGTAAAATCATAGCTGGGTGTCACAAGAAATCTGTGCGTGACAGAAACAAATTAGTTTGTGTTTTGTAATGAGGGTATATAGTAAATTAATAATTAGCATACAGAATCCGTGTTGATCAGTGTTATCAAGAAAACATTAATTTATACACCGAAAAATATATAATTTTGCAGAATTCCATAGACAAATATTGTTACATTACACATACTTGTTTTATATATAAATTGTAAAATATCAAAAGTTTGGAACAAAGCCAAATAACGAAATTCCGTAGCTTACTAATAATCTGTATACGAAATTTTGTTTGAGTTGAGGGGAAAAAATGTCGGATTTTTATTAGAACAGACCTTACCGGGTACTAGAAGTCGAGAAGTTGCTCGAGAAATTTACTAGTATGTATTTTTTTACTTTTTTCATGTACGATTCTTATTGGAATTGGTAACTTAGTACCTCATTTAACAAAATCTTTAGGCGTAGAAAGATATATTCATGAATTAATAAACTACAGAATTCTTAAATATTGGGTAGTGTGAATAAAAAAAGTATTTGCTTTACTTAAAAATTAAAAAAAATATATATATATATTTGGGATTTACAACAAATTTTTAAGTAAAAAGCAAATATTTTTTTAATTCACAATACCCATTATTTTGAATGTATTCTTATGTGCTAAGGAATTTTATAACTAAGGACTCCACTTGTGGGAAATAACTCGTATCTACAGACGTACTTATCTACATAAGTATGTATATGGGATTTTTTTATTATTATGAACTACACAACACAAAGTTTTATTGTAAATATATTATGGTAATATATCTGTGACAAAAAGGAAAAATCTGCATATTTGAAACTACCCCTGGTCAAACTCTCAATTAATTTGTTTGAATTTTCAGAAAGTTATAGCAGTATGACTTGTGACTTATCTTTTTTAGACTTCTAATCTCATTTGGAATAATAGCTCAATTTATGTTATACTTTGGTATATTTCAACTTAAATGCATTACTTATAGTGTGGAGAATGATGTTTGCTTAAAACAATAAATATTAACAAGGAGTTTCCCAATTTAACTGTAAAAGAAATACATTTCTGAAAATCGACTTGAACGCTTAAAAGTGCTCTCCTGCAAAACAGTAATATATGACTTAAGCACTTTTTCCTTATTGTCACAGATATATTTAAAAAAGAAAGAAAACTAGAAACACAAGTTTTTACGGCGGAGTTTAAATTTACATATCGCTCATTTACTAAAAAAAAGCAGTTTGCCAGAAAACAAGTTTGAAGTTTTCAATTTACACGCAACTTAATGAAAAAAGGAAATTTAATTTTTCTCTCAAGAGTTGAGTAAGCAAGATATTTGTATGAAATTTTTACACAATTTGCAGAACGGTATGAGGATTGATTCTGCATCACTAACTCAAAAATTCCATTTTTTGAGTTATGACGTTCTTTGAGTAAATGACCGATGTGTATATAAGTGCGTTCAACAATAGCTTATGCTTCTTTTTGTACTTTTTATGCACTGGAATTAAAAAAAAGGCTATATGTAATTCTCAGCATTTAGAATAGCTAAAATAAAAAAGGGATGCAAGTACTTAAAAATTCAATTGAAAAATAACCAAGAACTGTCTAAATTTGTGTCTCAGGTACTTTGTCGTTTTGCATGTAAAAATTCTGTATCCTCTATCTCTATACCTGCATCCAAAAAAGAAAATAAAGTATGTACGCACAAAAACAAAGTCTGCATCATTTAAAAAAAATAAGGGTCAAAATGTAGTTTTAATAACGTAAATACACTTTATAAACATGCATCAAACAATATCAAATATATTAACTCAAGTGAAAAAATTAAAACTAAATAAAGGAATACACAGTATCATCACTTGAGTTTTTGTGTGGATTAGTTACTTACAAGGATGTGCAAACATTTGGGAGTACATGAGATGTTGTTGATGAATAACAAAGAGATTAATGCTTACTGAAGTTGTTTTGAGAATGAACATATATTATATTCTATGGAGAATTACACATAAAATTTAAAGAAACATAACGTAAAAACTTAATAAGAGTATACCGCCTACATATATAAATGCAAGATTGTGTAGTCCTAAGAGCCAAGAGCGATGCCTTGCAGGAATCGATTTGGGGCACGATCCTTAAAACTTAATATTTCAATCCACGAAATTATACATAGTGGAAATGGATGGACCCATGGCCTTTGAAATTAAGTGCACTTATAAACAGCCGATTACTACAAGATTACACGTCTGAATGAAATAACACCAAAAACAAATACTCCCAATGAAATAAGACCTAAAAAATTAGATAAGTCATACCAAAATTTAATTAAATAAGTCCCAAGAAATTCAATTTACTCCCAAAACTGAAAATGAAATAAAGCCCAAATACTGGAACTTATCTCGTTATGAAATAACTTCCAGGAGAAAAATTATATAATTGCCAATCAAACAGAATCCAAAAACAAAAAGCTTGGGAAACCGAAGACCTTCTGGATTAACTTCAGTTTAGGGGCACCTCTCCGAATTAAAAAATTATGCTAAGCCTCAGTTCAAACTAGTCAAGTTTTATTGATAAACTTATCACTTTTTCTTCTTTGAACTTGCATCGGCATTTACACAATGCAAGTCAGCTTATATTTTTTATGTATAGTTTTGTGTATGCATGTGTGCTTAATATTACGAATGAGAAAGCAAAACGTATCGACAGTACATAAAGCTGAGTGCTCATTTCTTTTCCCCTCGTCTCACTCTCTCCTACAAACTAATCGGCTTAGCAATAAGACTTGCATAGTGTAAACTAGGACTAACTGATGGAATATTTAACTAATTATTTAATTTAATATTGGAGTTAGAGATCCACAAAGTTTTACAGATCATTTGGCATTTTCTTGGTAAATTTTTAACTCAGTGCAACACTATAGATGTTATATGAAAGCTTGTCAAGCAAAATATATGATAAACATTTAAAAAAAATAAGCTTATTTAAGGGAAATAGTTTTCCTTTTTTGTAGATTTTCATATCAAGTATACTTCTCTTTAGTAAACAAAGCAAACTCTCCATTTAGTAAACAAAGCAAATTCTCCATTTAGAGCCAATGTACATGAATATATAGTAGTATGTAGAAAGTCATTAAGATCGGTTGATAGTTGCAAAAGTTACAAGCTCCGAAATAATTTCAACACACGAAGTTTCCAACTTTCACACTTTTTGGAGCTTCCTTGTCTTGCAACAGAGTGTCTCCAAGTATTACACATCAAATATGTAACACTTTTCTATTGAAAACAGTTAGTTTCATCAAAGTTGGGGACTTTTTACCACTTTTTTCAGTTTCACGCCACTATGCAAGGAATCTTTTGGAATTGGCGCCGTGTCAGGTAATACTATGGTTGTGAAAATCCATGGGGCCAGTCAAAGGTCGGCAAGACAAGAAAACTTTTGTTGGCGGCGTTGTTTCAGGAAATGCACTGGTGGAGAAAACCCTTCACACAAAGAAGTAATATGAATGACTTTGTAATATCCAGTAAAATATGTGTAATATCAATTAAAAAATTAATTAAAATTTCACCTATAAACAATTTGATATCAATTAAATTTTTCCACTCAAATTATTTAATACAATTAAAAATTTAATTAAATCAATTATATTCTTAATTGAAAACATTAATTGGTGAATACTTTTTTCTGTGTTGAGCATATGGCTAAAATCTTTGTTATCATTATTTGTTTGTGAATAAAAATAAAATTAAAACCAAAAGTCAATAAAAAAGGAAAATTACCTCCCAGGTGAAAGGGTTTTTAAAGATGTTTGTGATCTAAAACTTTGTAGATCCATAACTTCCAAAATATGCATTTCCGAGAATTGTTGCACGTAACTTTGGAACGACGTGTTTTCCGCTGGTGGCTGGGATAACATAGTCGCGTCCAGGGTCGATACACAAATAAAAATAGCACGATTTAAGGTTTAAATTCGTAAAATCGTTTATAATATTAAGGAAAATAAAAATAAAAATAAAATAATTTTGTCTCTTAGAAACCGCGTTCTGATAACGACTGTTTAGTACTCCCGTAGATGTGGGCACTATGGGGAATTATACAACTCCTCGAAATATGCTGTGGGATGATCACTATAACCATAGTCCAACAATAGAGATAGTTTAAGGGAATTTACAATTCCTCACTCAAACACTCTCTGCTGAATTCTCAACCACCTCTAATAATCAACAACAATTACATTTAAGTCTCTTAAAGCGACACAATCCATTGTTAAAGAAAGTGGCCGGTGCCACTCACATTGAAATTTAGAATTATATTTCAACGACCTAATTCATAATAAATATTTTAGGTTTATTACAGGTTTATTTGACAAATTTTCCATAGAAATATGTCAAATAAGCGCTTAATAAACCTGAATTATTTTTTATGAATAAGGCAACAAAAATACTAGGCAGTATGTGGTTCTGGAATTGTCATCACAGTTTCCTTTTTCTGTTTTTCCCAATGTCAACAAGCTTAATAGGTTGGTATAAATAAATGTCCATAAAATTATTGACAGTTTATTTATGTTTAAACCAAAACTTGACACGAAGTTAGCATAAGTGGCAAAATTGAAAATGGTCTTAACGTGTTTTGCAATAAAATTTTACATTAAAAATTATGATTAAGCATGTAATCGTGTGTTAAAACTACATTATGCGCCGATTTTTAATGTTAAATTGTATAGAGGAAATCTTCAACACGTAGTTAAATTTTGTCACTTATAGCATGTTCCCACCGGCATCATTTAAATAAACCATGATAATTTGGAAAATCATGTTAATTTGTACATACATAATAATAAACAACTTATAAATATAAAAAAAATATAGAATGAAAATTTTGTAAATGTAAAATTTTTGCTGCTAGTAAACTCTGTGCTTTTATTATACTAGGTATAATGTGATGTGGTAGCTCCGTTCAACTTTAGTTGAAAAATTAAAATTAGCTGACAGCACAATTCAATTTTGTCCGGACAAAAATTAATGTCCTATAATGGTTTACAACTCAACTAAGTTTAGTTGAAATTGTAACAACTTCATTGTTTTTCGTATTCTGAATTGCAACTAATTTTAGTTGTATTCGAAACAATGCAAAAGAAAAGGTTTTTATCTATGCTATGTTTTTTGAAACCATAGTAGCCATCACAAAACATTTTAAGTTTTGGCCTTGTATTTTATTTTTCGATTTCATATTTTATGAATATGGCAACAATATTGGTTGACAAATGGGTTGGTTGGCATCTGGAATAATGAAGCAAAACTAATACTACACTCGAAATAAAAACCAAAATACAACTGATAAAAAAAGTTGTCTCATGGTGAAAAAAGTTGTAATCCATAATAAAAATTTTACAACTACAACTAAACTATCCATTTAGTTTTAAATCATAATAGGTGCCTAAAATTAAACCAATTGGCCTTTAACACACGATGATAATTGTGCAGGCATAACATGCCAGTTTGTAGATTAGAGAGGCGAAGAGAGTGGTTTTTAGTTGGCATAATTTTTCAACCAGCTACAACCCCGCATTAGCAGCATAAAACCAATACACACACAACTTAAAAAACAGTAAATATTAAATGAATACGAAAAACTAAACCCCACATAAAGCTGTGTATACATATACATTTTGTGCTAGATGAATTAGTCTCGTGTAATTTAGAAAAGAACAAACATTTTTCGGCTTTAAAATTGTTCTCGTGTAAACTACCTCATACGTATGCATTAGCAGCATTAAACCAATACACACAACTTAAAAAACAGTAAAAATTAAATGCATACGAAAAACTCAACCACACATAAAGCTGTGTATACATATATATTTTGCGCTAGATGAATTAGTCTCGTCTAATTTAGAAAAGAACAAACATTTTTCGGCTTTAAAATTGTTCTCGTGTAAAATACCTCATACGTATGCATTAGCGGCATAAAACCAATACACACACAACTTAAAAAACAGTAAATATTAAATGAATACGAAAAACTAAACCACACATAAAGCTGTGTATACATATACATTTTGTGCTAGATGAATTAGTCTCGTGTAATTTGGGAAAGAACAAAAATTGTTCGGCTTTAAAATTGTTCTCGTGTAAACTACCTTATACGTATGCATTTTTATGCCAGAGGAATTAGTATCGTGTGTTCTGGAGAGAACAAACTGTGCGGCTTAAAAATTAGACCCGTGTGTAAAAGACCATTCAAGCTTAAAATCTTCCGAACAAAATTAGTTATCTTCTGCTCTCTCTATCTCTCTCTCAAAAGAGAAATGTCAAATCACATATAAAAAAATTCTCCGGACAAAAATTTTGTTCGGAAACAATAGGTGAATCCCGCTTTTCTGCTTTATTTAAGTGAAACTTAATTACTTGTAATATTTTATTGATTATCACTGAAGCCTGCTAATTTTTTCATAAAATGCTTATTGAAAATATCACTTTCGGAAATTGTGCTGTCACTTGCATTATGTTGAATATGCCAAATTGAACGATTGTCTCACTTTATTTACATACATACATATTATATGTATGTTGTGAGGCGTTGCCACATCAAAAACCCTATTGATGTTTTTATATTCAATTTGATTAACGGACTCTGTCAGCTTAGTTGATACCAGACTTTTTTTCTGAGTCATAATCGCTTGGTTAGTATACATACATATGTTTGAATAAGAAGTGCGATATTCCACTGCTATATCTTAGGTTTGAATACTGTACGTTTTTTATATTTTTTAAAACTCACAAAGTTTTTTTTATATGTCTTTCTTTAACTTTATCATGAGAAATGGAATCATCAATTGTGTTATAAATATTTTATGAAAACAACTCCATTGGTTGTTTCTGGTTATTGAGGGTCATTTTGCGACAATAATAGTTGTGTGTAGTTGGTAGTCTTATTCAGGCATTCTACGAAATATAAAAACATACTGACGTTCATACAGAATGTATTCGAAACGTAAAGTATATTAATATATACACACAAATGACTGTGCGCAGGATGTGTGTATGTACGTGCCTCTGTTCGTATATATCATATTCATTTTGAAGATAAAATTTTAAACTTCATTAACATATCGTTCATTTACTCAAAGAACGTCATAACTCAAAAGATTGAATTTTTGAGTTAGTGATACAGAATTAATTCTCATTTCATTCTTAATATTGTGAAACAATTTATATTTGTAATCTTGTTTACTCAACTCTGGAGAGAAAAATAAAATTCTTATTCCACTAAGTTGTGTGCAAATTGGAATCTTCAAACTCGATTTCTGGCATACAGCCCTTTTTAAGTTATGACGTTGTTTGAGTAAATGAGCGATGTGAACAAAATTTCATCAGATCCATAGAGAGTGTAATGATCAGCGTTGCCGTCTTGCTTACTATTAACCAAAATTGTTCTGTTCTTGTGTACTTTTCTTCCATTTTGATTACGTTTTTCAACAGTAAAATAATAATTTGTATATGGTATATTAATTAAACTTGCATATAACTAGAGTTTGCTAAAAATCGATTAAATGAAAAACCGCGATTTTGGATTATAATTTACTTAAACCGACTGGTTTCGGTTTATTGGTTTATTGTATTATTCGATTCGGAAGCAAACCTGTTTGAATACTATACTATACTATTGAATACTATTTTCATAAAAAACATCCATCACTTCAAGATTAATTTTGTGAGCCAAGCATAACTACACTTTTATACAATTTTCCAATATATTTGAAGTGTGCAAATGGATTGGTATTGCTTACTTCTAGTACTAGTTCTCTCATCTATTGTTCATTAGATTTTTTATAACTCATTCTCTGCTTTCAAAGACATTTAAGTTTAATGCAATTATTTTTATTACCTTATAAATTAAGGTTGTGTTATATATCTGACGGAAAACCCATCAACCGATTGCGAGCTTTGATACAGTAGTTTTTAAGCGATAATATTTTGTATAAAAAATAAAAATGTTAAAATAACAGGAAGTAAAAATAATCGAAAATCTACGGTTTTCTTGTCGGTTTTCGGTTTCGAATATTTGGCCTAAGAAACCTCGGTATCGATTTCGGTTAAAACCGAACAGCAAACCCTACATATAACTAACTATCGTGATAAACTACCACATGGTTAAATAAATTTTCGTAATTAATAAACATATCGTCATATAAATTCCAAAAAGGCTTAAGCTACATTTAAAATATTTTACAAAAAAGCAAAACACATTGTAAGTTTTAGTGTATTTAGTTCTCAGTAGCCTTTTGAATTTCGTTAATAAATTCGATATTTTTGAATAGAATAATCAGATAAAAATGTTGTGGTAGATGGATCTTATTTAATTACATCATAATCAATCAAAAAGGCAATTTTAAACTTTTTGTAAGTTACGTCCTTTTTGAATTTATGTATATGACGATATATGGATAGTGGTTTACAAATTTAACAGATGGTGAAGAAGAAGAAATTGTATCCCAATAGAAAAAGTGTTGATATCCAAACATACATACAAATGATCAACGAAAAATGTGTTGGTAACTTTATTGAATTTGTTTTTAGGTTAATGTCATTTTCATACAGCTCGGTTGCTTCTGAAAAGGTATTTTTGCAGCTAAGTTTACGCAAAATTAAACGCAGGAATAAGCTTGATTTTAAGACAAACTCTCTAATGCGTTTGTATATTTTAATACATCATCTGTCCAGTGTTTGGCTAACGAATGTAATTAAATTACATTTTATTTGTATTACTTAGAACTCTTTTCTTTTGTTATTGCTAATAATATTTAAGAAATCTATTATTTATAAAAATTGGTTATTTTGAATTTAACAGATAATAATAACACCTTAATTATAAAACTGAAGCAAATATATAAATGTTATGGTTAATTGATTTTATATAATTCTATCTACTACTAGCTACAATGCTACATATGTGACGCGCAAAACAGGAAGGGACCTAAGGGTAAAAACCAGTTTTGTTCAGGAGAGCCATTTTAAAGATTTAAATACGTGTATCTTTGGTGTACCATCATTTCATAAAACGCGCATATATCTGGGAGGGAATACTTTTGGGGCATGGGATCGGTCTCATTCGATGCTCAGATGTGGTCCACATCAAAAAAAAAAAAAAGTAAAAAATTATTTTTTACCCTTAGGTCCCTTTCTCTATGCGCTGTCACATATGCAAAGAAGATAACGTAAAAATGTACGTAGTTTCGAACAGATAATTTACCTTAGGGTTTTTACCTACGAATTTGCTTAATAAAATTTAACTTACACGATAGATATCTGCATAAAAAATTTGGCTACTTTTTGTTGCCTTTGGTTACTTTTTTTCATATTTTGGTTACAAAAATATTTTGGTTGTGGCAACGCTGTTATGAGCAAACCCTAAGAATACTGTCTGGCTGTCGGTCTGCTATAATGTCTTTGTCTGTCATATTGCAGCAACCGTCAACAAAAATTATCTTCAAGTTAATAAAGAAAAGAGTGTAAGGAAGAGCACAAAAATTTTGCACAAACCTCAAATTTTAATTTATTTGTTCAAGCTGATGTCAATTGAGAAAAATACTCACTGACATTTATATTAGTACGGTGACATAGGATTAAGACTCAATTATACGTTTATGAAATGTACTTACTCCCCTGTGAAATAGTTTTTCTTAAACAATCTGATATCTCAAATTAGCATGTTGATTAAATTTTTCTCAATCCCCTATCATGCAGCCGCAAAGCTATCGCTATGATATCGAAAAACCCGAAACGCATTTACCAGGGGGGTTACTCTCTATTGCGATGCGAAAGCACTTACGATACGAAAGCTAAATGCGATGAGATGCCAATTTGGTACTCTCTATTACTTTCGCAAAATTATTTGATAAAGTGGCAGCACTGACTTTGCAAAAGGAAATATGGCAAAGATTGACAGTAATGAAATGCCAAAATATGTAAAAAACGTCTTTCAGGAAAAGGAAAGTTAGGAAAAAGTGAAGTGTAACAGTTTTTAATTGAAAGTAAAATAGTGTTTGATGAGGAAAACGACCGTGTAGGACGCGTCTTAAGAGATATGTAACTCCAATATACTCTATTCAAAATTTCCGTTTCAATAAGGAAGCGTTTCTGTATGTTCTAAACGCTATTCAACACGAGCTAAAAGTTTTAAAGAGATCCAGAACAATTCCAACTATTATAAAACTATCGCAGCAGTCCCACATTGGTTCGAGGTCTGCTCGGCATTGAAAGAATACTACGTTCCAACCATATCAAATTTGATTTATGATGCTTTTGATGGTTATATCGGCCAAAAACAATCACTTACACTTCAACACAAAATTGAACGTAACTGTAACTTCAGAACCACTGAACTGTAATGTCTGATTGAAAAAATAATAATCAATATCCTAAAAGCTTGCCCTTATATTCACAAACTCAAACTTGTTCAAACACACATATTCGCTGCCAAGTTTTAATCGCCCAAAATAATTTATAATATTCGAGGGTGGCGTTGACTGAAGTGGTTAGAACGTTGACTACAAAACCGAAGGTCCTGGGTTCGAACCCGGTATCCGACAGTCATTAAATAACAACACCACACATTTTTCTGATGTCCATTAGTGTCTCTTTGTATCAGTTGTTGTAGGAAAGTTCAAGTGATGAAGGCATAGTCACTGGTCACTGAACTATATACAGGGTTCAGCAGATACTAATGTAACATCAGAGCGCCCTCCTTCGTTTTGTAGCAGAATCATCGGCGAAGTAAATAACCAACAAAATTGCTACTAAACACAGCTTCAAAAAAATTATATACGCCTCATTTAACACTAGAAGCGTGCAACCCTGCATTGTTAAAAACGTGCAAAAAAGCAGAGTTGTAAAATAATGTAGCTTTCCTCTATCTCGTCTTTCGCCACCTGTCTTCTCTATAAATATCCCTTTCCTAAAGAAGGTATCACCTATTAACAATAGTAGGCATTTCTTGCCTGAGTTTTACTTCTCTTTAAAAAAAAAATATGTTTTGCATACTTAAATTGTTATCAACAATTCTGGCATTTTGATAATTCTAAGCTAAACTTATTTTTTACTACGACTATGCAAACTACATGTATGTATATGCAAATGTCTTAGAAAAAATAACACCCAATTTGAAAAGCGGCGTAAAGTCAACGAGATTGACAGACATACGTACATACGTTAAGACTTTTGTCACAAGGTTCATACCAACTAGGTGTTGGCAACCATTTCAGCTTAGGACTATCCCGAAATTTTATTTTTATATTGCACTATTTACGCTCGTTATTTACTTACATTTTACCATCCATCTCCTAAACGTATCGGCGCGCAAAGAGAATTTGATACTTTTGCAATTTCTTCCAATTGTTCTTTAAAATTACTTGGAAGAGTGCCTCTACGAACTCCCAATACCGCTCTTCCACTAATTTCCTAAACTGATTTCCAGTTGATGTTTTAAATTTTTTAGTTTTTTCCATTTTTAATTATTTTATGTATTCTTCAAATAAACTCGTCGTTATCAAAAATGACAACGACAAATTCAAAGAATTCTTGTAGAATGGAAATTCTATGTTGACAGTCATCTATAATCTTCCATAACGACAACTGGAATAACAATTTTTTGTTTTCACGTTGACAATTAGTGCTTGCGCTTTTTGGGCACATGTGTGCCAAGTGTGAACGTACCTTAACTGCGGTGTAGAAAATTTCAGTAGCATTTGACTGTAATTGAAAAAAAAATTAGCTACAAATACATGTGATTGCAATCGAAGAAAACCAAATAGAATTTCAAGTAATTGAAAAAAAAATTTCGTAATAAAGTAATTGTAGAAAATGTATGTAATAATTACTACAAAAATGCTCAATTACAGTTATTATGAACTTCAAAAATTATAAAACTATCCCATTTGCAATGAAATTGTCATCTGATAAAAGCTGCCGCCTGGGTGTTAAAATAATTACTCCGAAAAATTATTAAAATCCGATGTAATTTGTAATTGAAACATATTCAATTACAATTACGAGTATTTTAATAGAAGATTTTCAATTGCAATTATATTTTATAATTGCAATTAAACAATTTTCAATTACAACTAAATATTTTTAATTTACAAAATCTCAATTACAATAACATGTAATTGTAATTGATATTTATGTAATCGAAATTGTCCAAGTCTGATATGTATGGATGAATATGGCTTGGTTTAGTTCGATTTCGCTTGTTTCGCGTAGAGCGAATGCAACACATTGTATGTATGTAGTAGTGTTGTTAATTATTCGTGTTTTATATTTGCTCGAATAAAATTTCATGTTTTTTTTCTTGTTCGAATGGACGAATCATTTTTAACATTTGTTCGAATATTCGAACGAACAAAGAAAAAAAATTATTCGAATATTTTTCAAAAAGTTTCCAAAAAATCACACGCATGTGTATGAGTTTAATTACTTTATTAACAAACAAAAAATAATTCATTACACAAAAAAAACAGTTTTAATACACTTAGAAATATTATTAAAAACCGAAAGGAAATTAGTTTAAAAAGTTACGTTTTTAAACACATTTACAAAAAATTTTAATATGTCATTGATTTCTTTTAAAAAATCATTTATGAACAGCAGGTAATCCCACTTTTTAGCTTGTTGACGGTTCTATTTTTCTTTTGATAAAAGAAAAAGTTGATAAATATCTTTCGCAAATTGTTGATGTAAGTGATACTGTTAAAAAGGATTAAAAATCATATCCAGTTTGTGTGTTCTTTTCTTTGATATTTCCGTATAATTTAAATCAACCTCAAAATTTTTGACGATTTTTATATTAGTACAATTTCTTAGATCAGCTAATAAAACATTGTCAGTTACTTCAGAAATTGCATCTAGTACTTCATCGTACTTGAGACTATTCGTTAAATTTTTATTACAAAATAATTGTGAAATCAAAGTATTTGCGTACTCTTTTTTCGCTTTTTGTGGCATATTCTAAAAAGTTATTATTATTTATTTGTAACATACGGATGCGCCATTTGGTTTAATATCTCTTCATCCTATATGGAAAAAATTAGAAAATTTGAGAGAAAATATCTAAGGACATGTACTTCACTGCATAGATCTCCTCATAGCAACTACATAAAATTTGTTTGTAACAAAAAATTGTATAATGTCGAATTGACAATTTTATGATTAAAGTAATAAGAAATCATATATTAAAATGTACTGAATGTACATCTAACAACTATATTTTAGCGTCGTACTATACTGATGATCAATACATATTAAGTACTCTAATATCACTTTATGTTCCTCCTGAAGCATTCATATATTTAGATAAAAATGGATACATACAAAACTGTTCTGGAGTCCCGATCTTCTACCATTTATATAGAAGAGCTAACAATAAATTATTTAACATAAATAGAGATCCTAATCAGGAGCTTAGATTTGATACTACTATCCCGAACATAGGCAGTAAGGAACAGGATATGATAAGATATTGGTGGTAGAACAACTAACTTTTTTTGTCCTTTTTTATTTTATAAACATTGTTTTATGAAATAAAATATGAAAGTAATGTTATTTTAATATTTGTCATTACATCTAACATTCATATACATGATCACTATTCCACAAATGTTTTGATTATATTATGATAATAAGAATTTAAAAAACAATCTGATACGCTAGGGTGTTCGACTAGGGACCATTGTGTATGATAACTTTAATATTAAGCTATTTGTTTATTTTTAGTTGAATTTGCTATTGAACGTAATAATAAATAAACAATAAAAAAAAATTATTTATTTATAACAATAACCTACTGAGCCCATACGGCTTTTGATTAGATCTGTAGAAAAGCAGTTATTTTTTACACACTTTACCAGGAATTGTAAGACACCTTCTGATTGCTTTAAAAAAGCATTATCTTTTCAAAGCCAGAAAACAACAGATGCGTTTAGCAAACATATGTGTACATACCCTGCAAGAATAGTATCAGTCAATTGACCGGTCATGTGATCGGAAGTCATGTAGGATATATTTATCATTGCGCAGAACAAAGTTACTTTCACATTATTAAGGGCAAAAGGAAAAATGTTATGAAAACTTTTGTGTACGTGTGATGTTGCATCTCACTCTAACGACTATAAAATATATAGTCGCACTGCTCACTCTACTGCTTTTTACTAATCAATGATAGCATAAATATTAGTCAAGTTTGAATGATCATAATAATTGACTAATATACCCAGTACACTTGATCAATCATACATGATAAATATAATTTTTATTATTTTTATTTTGTTTTATTTATTATAAAAATTCACTTAAAAAAATATAGAAGTAAACCAAATATTCGAAACGAAAGATAAAATTCCAAAAAACCGAATAATCTAGGCGGTATCGAACCCACTTTTCACGTCCAACGCATCTTGCTTTTTACAAATATCTAAAATTTTGAAAAGAAATATATATTAAATTAAATTTTGTTAATTATTTTATTCACTATTGTTTTTACTTATCTTTTTTAGCACTTATAAATTTAATTTTCACAGGCTGAATTGTATTTTTTTTTAAATAAAACTCGATGTTTGAAAAGTTTTGGCACATGTACATTAGATGTTCCACTCTAACATACATATATGATAGAGTAGAGCAACTATAATTAATAAATAAATCCATCATCACTTCCGATCAAATTACTAGTCAATTGACTGTCACTATTGATTTCAATGTAAAATTGTTACATGTGTGTTAGTGAAGAAATTTTGTTTGTGTTAGTTTCAGTCATTCATTTCTTGTAGGCTATCTACAAACAAGATTACACAAGTATTTATAATTTCGAGTAATTTGATTACTTAACATCCTATTGTTAACAAATTAAAAAGTTATGAAATGTAATATACTTTTTATACAAAGTAATTAAGGAAATTGTTCGAATATTCGACAAAACATATTCGAATAATTTTTTATTCTAAATTGAAAATTTTTGTTCGTTCGAACAAAAATTAAGAAAAGTTGTTCGAATATTCGAATAATTTTTGTTCGAATGACAACACTAGAATGTAGGTATGGCCGGAAATTACTTTGGAGTGGACCGGTGCAGACTTTTAATACGAGTATGTGTATAGAAATATATCTTAAAAACACCCATCTTATTGTATTATTGATCATAATCGAGACTACTCTACGTAATTAAAATAATCATTTATTAATCAATAATCTCATTATTTCCGGAGAACTTTCTAATCATCGTTGGTTGAAATGAACATTTTCTTGGCAATCCATTCTTTCCATTTTGAAACATAATAGTTTTTCGGTTTATTTTATTTCCAATCTTTTAATTGTTTTAGCTGCCATTAACTTTTTCGTTTTAAATTTTTATATAAATTCATTCACAAATTGAATACACTTTCATATTTTCTTCACTTTACCGCACAAGCTTACTGATATAAGTGAGCTTAAATTTACAAAACTCCTATGCTTCAAGAACCCCAGCTAGTCAAGAGTTGTTTAACAATATATAACTCCTAAACGAATCTTCTCCTTGATTGGAAAGTGATATTGTAGCATTTTTGTTTAACTTTCTCTTATAAATTTTGCAATTTTTAATCGGCGATACTCGTACATTTGTCTAAAATATGTCTGTTCTTTTTTATTTTCATATTTACAGTTATAGATTGTTATTTTTTCTTCATTTCTTTCATTTGAGTTTTGAATAAGAATCTCGCCGGTTGCTTCAAGTGAGTTTTTATTTTTTATAATAATTAAAGATATATTAAAGTGAAGTACATATTAATTTAATGTGTTTGGTATTTTACATCAAATATTTATTAAATTATTACAGGTGCGTAAAAAGCTTTTAAAATTATCTAATTCTTTTAATTAATTGAATTTTTCATAGATCTTTGCCAATCAAAGTTCTTGCAGCACCATTTTGGGAACGACAAAGATAGAAGCGATAGACGATTGATTAAAACAGCAAAATTCAACATAGTAGTCATAAATTTTCTGTGAATAGAGACTGGTTGCATCTACATACATAGGTTAGGTTAGGATAGGTTAGCGGGCTGCTGGTAAGAAAGGGTGAAATTTAGAGTCCAATTCACTTGGGTCCAATACAATGATCCCTTTGTGCTACATATTAGTTGAAGAGAAGATAGTGAGAGAGGGTGATAGGGAAGGGATAGTTATAAAGAAGGCATGTGGTGAAGGAAGAGATGGATGAAAGCTTCATTCTTTTATAACTCTGATTTTTTTTGCACGCTTTTTGATAATGCAGTGTTGCAGCGCCTTCTGGTGTTAAATTAGGCGTATTGTATTAAATTTTGAAGCTGTGTTTAGTAGCCATTTTATTTTATTGGTTTTTTTACTTCGTCAATGATTCTACTACACAACGAAGGAGGGTGCTCTAATGTTACATTAGGATTAGTATCTGATGAAGTCGGTATAGTTTTTTAGTGACCAGTGCCTTATGCCTGCATAATTAGAACTTTTCCCACAACAACTGATACAAAGGACACTAATACAGATCAGAAAAATGCGTGGTGTTATTATTTTTAATGAATGTCGGAGACCGGGCTCGAACCCAGGACCTCATACATACATAAGTAAACAGAAAAAAGTGTTCACCAATTAAATTTTTAATTGTATTAATTAATTTGAGTGGAAAAACTTAATTGATATTATCAAATTGTTTATAGGTGAAAATGTAATTAATTTTTTTATTGATATCACAAATATTTTAAATGATATTACAAAATAATTCATATTACTTTTTTGTGTGTACATAAAATATTATTTAATCAATTAGTGAAGAAAATTGTTTTTTAATAAGTACTAAAAAATTGTATTTGTTTTTTTTTTCATATGTAACTTTTAAAATAAAAAGCATACTGAGTATTGCATGATTCCCCAAAGCATTATCGAATGATTCTCTTAAAACTATCCCAATGGATCATATAAGATTAACGTTGAAGACCCTCATACGATTCTCAATGTTCTTCAAAAAAGAGTTGTAAGATAATCTCTAGATAAATATCAAATGGTTGCATCTACGGCTAATAAAACCACCTTCTGCGGCGCTTGTACACGAATCGTCTTTGGGAACAGTTTCTCCCGTGCGAAGCTTCTTCCACGATTAAAATATGAGCTCGTCTGCGATTGAAAATGCTCTGCATACGATTCTCAATAGACACTTCTGCGATTGATAAGGCTAGCTGGGCCTGTACAAAAAAATTTTCCTATTATAAACAGCAAAAGAAACATTTTTTATCGTTAGGCTGCGCTGAATATGAATAAAAAACAATGCTTGAAACTAGGAATGTAACGAATGTCAGTTTAGCAAATGCGAATGTGAAAACGAATAATAAGTTTTATTTCTTGCGAAAGCGATTGCAAATACTTACAATAAATTAAAAATCACAAGAAAATAAATTTCTATGAGAACATGAAGTTGTGTTTTATACATATTTACATGTCCTACATACAGTATTTTATTTAAACTAAGCCAAAAAGTATTAATTTATTACCAGAATAAATTCTTAAAACAGAAATATATATGAAATTATATTAAAATAAATATTCATTAAAAATAATAAATAATAAATTTAAAAAATGTTAGGCAATCAAACCACTCGCTAAAGACTTGGGTATAAAATGTTTTCGCCAAATCACACACTTCAACTTTTCCTTTTTAAAAAATAAATATTTCCAGACACCTCTGGATTTTGGTTTCATTTTGATAACTAATAGAAGAGTTTTACGCAAAAATTTTAAAGCTTTGCTAGAATTCTTACTTCTAGGTATGTGTGTATATTTTTCATGCTGGCTTAAAATTATTTTCGTGTTTTTGGTGTTTGTTAATCCGAAACTATTCTCATGAAAGAGGCTCAAAAATTTTTTTCGGATTCAGTATTGGCTTGAAATATTCGCATACATTTTAGCGAATGCAAATAGCAAAAGTATGCGATTAATTTGCGAATGCTAACATTCGTTACATCTCTACCTAGAACAGTCACATTTCGAAGATATGCATGATCAATTATGATTTCGCACATTTTGTACATTTCGTTTTTGTTTTTAAACGAATCACTTTCTAAGCAATACCGGGAATCATTTTCGACTCTTAGTTTGAACGCAGAACTGATTAATCAGTTTTTGATCATGTAAGGTAGTTTAAAAAGACTCAGTTTGGTGAAACAATCTTCCACATGCTGACTGGGTAGTATACACCTACATATGTAAATGATAGAAATAGGGATGGATGAAGAAATACTGTGTTGAGTTTGGAAAAGGTACCTGCTTCCACAACAAAGAAATACATACATAAGTGTATGTATGTTTAAATGTACATATGAATGCATGTATGTGTTTATAGTAATTTTTCTATTTTTGGTTTTTTCTTCTGTATTTTATTTTGTTGTAATTTATATTTAAGAAAAAAGACATACTGCTGACAATTCTATGAAATTTGTAGAGAAAATAAAAAAAATACATTTGTAAATTCATACCCACACATCCATATGTAACATATGCACAGTAATACCCAATATACCAAATGTCTTAAACTTGAAATATTATTGAAAATATATTGAACAAGTAAGAGTGCTATATTCGCCTGTGTAGAATCCTATATACCGACGAACGTATATGTAGTATACGGATACATACATTAGTACATGCATTCATATTTGTTTTGTAAGAAAATTTATAACTTTTTGATGTAGTGCAATTTTTAGTAACTGACCTCTCGGTATTTTTCGACTAAAGAATTTGCTTCAAATATTTTATTTTCGATATTAGCAATAGTTGAATATTTTATTCTACACTCTGTATTTAAGAAATATTTGACATTCACCCTTATTCCAGTTGCCAATATCGACGTCACGTCAATACAATACCAAGAAACTAGGGCTTATTTACTCGCTCTAGAGATGTTCAAAAACCATGTAATAATCTTTGATGTTGCAAAACTGTTTAGTGTATCAATTGAAACATTTCATTGCAATTTTTATATATCGCGATTATGTAAACGGTTTATTCGTAAAGAATTTTTTCAATTCTATTCAGCAGAAAGGAATGGGTTGAGGGAAATGAAATGGAACATGTCCTTTAATTTTTTATATTTATGACTGTTCTTTAGCGATAAATTTTAATTTTACCGCTATTTACTAAAAAGGAATAAGAACTCGCTACGATCTGTCAACGAAAGACCATCGACTTGAAAAATAACTCTGCTGAGAGCATAATAAACAACATGACGCAAACCTTCGTTTGTACTTTAATTAGATATCCATATAAAAATGTAAATATATAAAAAAATCTTCCTAAAACATGAAATATGTTTAACTGCAAAAAAAAATATTTTTGAATATTTTTTACCAAAATAAAATGTTTCAATTTCCAACCCTGGAACCATAATTTTAATTTTTCTGGATCTCAATAGTAATTTATTTTTTATAAAATTTAATTGCCAAAGAAATAAGTAGTTTTATTTAATTAATTTTATATACAAGAAAAACTTCAAGGTTTCCAGGTCTGAAGCAATTTTTTTTTTATTTTTTCTAATTTTGTATACCAAACTTTTCTTTCCAAAACATTAAACATATTTAATTTATAAAAAAAGAGAAAATAATTAACAAGACTTTGTTACTTTTATATATCACAAAAAGTGTGATATACAAAGATATGCTTAAATTATAGAGAAAAAGGAAAAATTAGTTTCAGTAGGTTACTTTTATATAACAAAGAAAAGTTAAAGCTTTCCAACCCTGGAAACGTCTTATAAATTTTTTTTTATTTTTTTGATTTTAAATACCAATTTATTCGTACTGAAATATAAAAATTAAATAAAATTAGACTTAGCTAGTTACTTTTATATGACAAAATAAATCTTAAGTTTTCCAGCTCTGAAACCGTCTGCTCGATTTTGTTGATTCTCAATACCAATCTATTTTGGAGAATTCTAGCTTTTCTGAGTTTTTTTATACAATTGCTTCACAAATAATACATTTTTGTAATTTCATTCAGTCTTAATTATAAAAATTTAAGTTTTCTATGCTATGATTTGTGTTTAGATATTTTCTCAGTTTGATACACAAGTACACTCATTTTAAAAATTATAACCAATTGTACACGCGAAATACTCAATAAATTTGCTAAACCTTTCTCAATCGTCATAGTTATTGTGTTGTTCAATATATGTCATTTATAAGCATAGTTTAGAAAAAGTTGCGTATGACATGAGTTTCTCAAGCATTGTTAAAAACTGTTTGTGAATTCACATTTTAAAAACATTGGGGATATTCAAACGGTAGTCTTAAAACTACATTTTTTTAAAGTAATTACACGAAAAATATGACTGCTGTGAGTAACCCCTCATAATTTACAGTAATAAAAATTTAACTTATTTGTATTTTCGCTTTAGTACTTTACTCACATTTATATGTGCAGTTATGATAAAACAATAAACATAGCGCAAAAGTCTTATATATTATGTTATGACTTTTTTGTATGTATGTATGCTAAGATATTCAGACAATATGATACTTATTCTTAAGTTTGAATACCCCAATTATTATAAAAGAAATTAAGAAAAAGTTAAAATTCACTATTTTTATAAGCTTATTCTCAAGTTGTATTGAGGTTTTATTATTATGTGGTATATTGGGTATCTACAATAGTATGCTTATTCATATGCATGTGTATTATTACCACTGCTGCCAGATAGTTTTGATATCAAATCAGTAAAACTGGTGGTACTTAATTTTGAATATCGGAAAAATCGGCATATCAAAATAAACACATAAATTTAACATTTGTTAACGCACTAATAAGCTCAAATTATTATTTTATTTATTCAGTAAAAAATTATTTATTAAAAATACATTAAACTTTTTTTTTTTTTATGCATACATATATTTATTTATTGTATCTTTAAAAATGAACTAACAATAAGTATTCAAATCTTAAATCTAAATATAATTATTAGGCCCGACCAGTGTCGGACATAAACTTAGTGATAGTAATTCATAATACATAAGAGTTGTGCAAAGCAAAAAATAAAACAAATAATTTCAAACAGTTTCATCTGGTGTGGTAAGTATTAGAGCCCTTGTGTCCCTCTTTTTTAAACGGATGTGTCCGGTAAAGTTCAAGATATTTCGAGCAAGCGGATTAGGGTGTGACTCGAGTTTAGTTAAATATTTGCCTGAGTATTTTGCAATTTCTTCAGTCACTTGTGGCATATTTAGATCACGATGTAAATTTGAGTTTCTTATGTACCATGGAGCCGATGTTATTAACCGTAAAATTTTGTTTTGTCTTCGTTGGATTTTCTCTACATTTGAAGCTGAAGCAGTGCCCCATAGCTGAATTCCGTAGCACCATATAGGTTTCAAAAGCGACTTGTATATCAAAAGTTTGCAATCTAGACTCAGGGTTGAATTTCTACCAATCAGCCAATGTAACTGAGTTAATTTTAGTTTCATTTGTGTTAGCTTAGAGTCAATATGGTGTTTCCATGTTATCCGTCGGTCAACTTGATTATTGATTCGAATGGGTGAACAGGTATCTTTTCGCAGAGTAAATGTTACCTGAACACACTTTTGTTCGTTTACCTTAATTTTCCATAAGTTTAACCATAATTCCAGCTGTGTAATATGTTCTTGTAGATATCGGGAAGCCTCGTGAGGGTTTTCGTGCATACTAAGGCAGGCTGTATCATCAGCAAATGTAGATGTATGGATATTGCTGCTCAAAGGCATATCACAAGTATATTAAACTTGATGAAAAAAAAGTCAGCCTATATAGCAATGGTTAAGTAAGAAAATAAAAAACATGTTGATTATTGAGTTCTTGTTTCAACTATGATAATTGTTGAACTTATCATTTGCTTAAATGAAAGTTTAACTAATGTTTCTAGTTGCTCTAAGATACTTTTTTGGTAAAGGATCCCTGATGATCTGAATATGTAAACTAATATTTTGGCATTATTAGTGCGTTAACAACTGTTTAACTTAATTGTAACAATTACCAAAAAAAACCAGTTAAAGACATACATTTTCAAGATATTTTTAATTAATTACAAAAGAAACAATAAAACAATATGTTTTGAATCGTTAAAAAATATCTTTTATTTCTTTGTTTCGTCTTGCAAGGATTTCCTCTGCTGAAAATTCTTTCACCATTGGCAGATGAGTGTTAATGAACTAAAAGCTTTTGAAAAAAATTCGTCATTTTCGGAAGTCTAATACTGGTTTTATACTTCTTTTTTCATTTCACAAATTCGCTTCCAAGAATCTAGCAAAAAATATGTGAAAATTGGTTTATTACTGTAACACAATTATCAATAACTTTTTCCATTTCAACTTTACTTCATTACTTCATTTCTCTACAATCTGCTATGCATTATATAAATTTGTTATCGTTAGGATGTTATATCATTTCTAGGCAACCTGATTATTTGAAAATATTCTTTCCCCTATAAAGAAGTGAACAAATATCCATTATACTGTCCTTCATTAGAAAAATTTTACGTAGGTCTACTTGTGTACCAAATTTCAGCTCTCTAACGCAACCCACCCACTTTTTCAAACTTAAGATTTTTTGTGGCCAATGTTTATCATGCGTGTAAAATTGCGTGTGAAATGGATGATGATAAATACATAAATAATGGATTTAAATCTACAAAGCCGAAATACATGAAAGAGGCTCCTAAATTTCATGGGCATATTACGCCCACTTTTTTAAACTTAAGTTTATAGCCTTTCATTTGAGCGTCGTGCATCCCAAGTTTCAATTTAATCAACTGAGTTAAGCGCTTTATATTAACTTTTGTATAAAATCTCAATTATTTTGTGCAATTTTTCAAGAAGTTATAGCGCAGTGACTTGCTGCTTATCTTTTTTTTTACTTATAATCTCATATAGAATAAAACCTTAATTTATCTTATACTTTTTTATATTTCAAATCGTGTCTGTCATGGGTGTCGAACGTTTTCAATTAGAATGAAAATTTTCGAATCGTAAAAAAGAAGGCTTGGTGTCCGCAATCCACATAATTTGTAACTTTTTCGAAACACAATTTAGAAACGGTTATGCTAAGTGTCAAATTCAATGTATAAAGTTATTTTGTTTCCTTTTTCCCGAGTATTTTGTTACCAAATATTTTTGAAAAATTGGTTGCTAATGTGGGCATGTTTTTCATATCTACTTCTTTGTATTAAAAAAAATAAAATTGTACACTTTAAAAGTGCTCTCCTTCAAAACAATAGACAATTACTTAAGTAATTTTTCCTTATTGCCACAGAATTAAATTAATAAAAACGAATGGTACGAAAACTAGCAGTTTTTTCAGTGACTTAACACTTTTGATATACATACATATCATTCATTTACTCAAGCAACGTCATATCTCAAAAAATGGAATTAATCCTCATATCGCTCTTCACATTGTGTAAAAATTTCATACAAATATCTTGCTTACTCAACTCCTGAAAGCAAAATCAAATTTTCTTTTTTCTTTAAGTTGTGTGTAAATTGAAAATTTTAAACTCATTTTCAGGCAAAATAGTTTTTTGAGTTATGACGTTGCTTGTGTAAATGAGTTTTGTCTTTTTCTGGCATCACTGAATTTAATACAGCAAAAATATAGAAACTCAAATAAAGCAAAGAAAAAAATTTAAAGAAAGATTGACTGACGACCAGACATTTAGTGTGTCTAGAGCTGGTTTGTTTGAGTACGACGGTCGGTTGTGTCAACTAATAACTTGACATATTGCATATTTACCATAATTTTACGCATTCCGTACTGTGTTTGTTAATGTTTGCGTATGCATAATTTCAGTACGTGCACACAGGGTGGACCATAAGTAGCATTGTAATTTTACAAGTGAATTAATCTTTGGTTTGTATTTTTTCGTTTTCTTTAAAAAAAACTTGAGAAATTTATGATGAAAAGACGCAGCACAGAACAAAGAATCAAAGTTGTTCAATTTCATTTTGAAAGTCAGTATTCGATTATTCAGAGCATATCGAAATTTCTTTCATGTTCGAAATGCACCTAGCGCTCCAACAGTTTACCAATTGGTTCAGAGTTTTCGGCAACAAGAGACTGTCTGTGATCTTCCGCGCACTGGAAGACAATGTGCGGTTCGAAATGTTGTGAACATTGCTCGGGTGCAAGAAAGTGTTGGGGAAATCTCCACACCTCCACCAGGCGACGTTCTCAGCAGATATATAGGTGGTCTTTGCAAAGAATTTTAAATAATTGATTCATGAATTAAAACCAAATGACGCACAATCACCACGCATTCAATATAGCCGCCGTTTTCAAGAATTATGCTTAAAAAACAATGAGTTTATTTGCAAGCTCATAATGAACGATGAGGGACATTTTCATTTTAATGGACACGTGAATGAGTAAGATTGCAGAATATGGTGCACCCAAAATCCAAGAATAATTCTTGAATATCTAAGAAAAATTATGGGAAATGTGCTGGATAGAGTGCGTCAGGTCGAAGCAAACAATGGGCACGATTTGAAAGACATAATCTTCAAAACATAATGTGAACATACATATGTATTTCCAAACTATATTCAAAATTTTAATAAATGCCAACGTGGAATAAAATCAAAAAGAATAAACTTATTCAATAAATCACGGAAGGGCGCAAAGAGAGCATTGAAAATAAATTATTTCATTTTTAGAGAAAATTATGTTATTATTATAGTGCCGCTTGAGATAGGACCGGTACTTATTTTTTAATATCTGATTACAAATAAGGCATTCAGTTTCATGAGACTGATTTAAAAAAAATAACTAATAAATTTAAGAAATCAAAAACCACTACTCCCTAGAAAATTTAAAGGAAAAAAAACAAGTCCAGTAGTGCACAGTCGGTAGCCACTATTAAGAAGATTTGAACACTCGATTTTTAATGCTTCCCGACTGTAAAAATCACTATGGTCCTCACTACTAGACTTTTTTAGTTTTTTAGGTAGTAGGGTTTTTGATTTTTTAAATTTATTTGTTATTTTAAATTTTTTAGTGTTCTTACAACTCTTATGAAAAAACATGCATATGTATATCTTATATATACATATATGTGTTTTGTAATCCTCTTTTATTTTCCTTTCCTTTGATACCCCACTTGATAGGTTCGGTAACAATTATTTTAACGTATTACTACTTCGCGTGAAAAATCTGCCATTTTTGTCTGAACACCTATGTAAGAACACTCAGGCACTTATACGCTAATATAACGATACCTTAACTGTCGAAAGCCATGTAGCCATTTGGAAGATTCGAGATAGTAAAAAAGTTTACAAACATATACTCGTATACAAGAAATGCGCGAACATGCATAATTAAGATTTATTTTATTTTAGTATTTAATAAAGGTACGGTCACACTAGTCAAACATTTGCCCAAAAAAGCGTAACCAACAAACACCAATGAAAAAAGTTTTGATCCAGACACTTGTTTATCATATTAAACAGTTTCGAACACAACTAATACACCATGTCATAGAATCCAACAATATTGGCTACTCTTTAACTTGACAAACTTTTGTCTGAATTGAAAGATTTTTCATTAGCATTTAGTGGTTACGCTTTTTTGGGCAAATGTTTGACAAGTGTGACCGTAGCTTAAGTAACCGGCGGCTGCATCTGGACGATGATGTTTTTGCTTAACCGTCGCCGTTGAATTTTTCTTGCACCGCCTTTCTTTTTTTATTATTAATTTCTTATAGAAATTTAGCACAATAAGAGTAAACTTTACTTTGTAATTTTTGTATGAAAAATTTGACGCAATCGCCAAACAGTGGCGTGTACAGCAAAACAATTGATATGAAACGTAAAAATAGTTGAAATGGAGCAAAATGAATGCTTAATATCTCAGATACCATAATAAATTTCTCGAAACGCGTTTTTGATTCCGAAAAAGGGTATTCAAAATATAAATACTCCATACCTAACTCATATTTTTTTAATGGTTGGTGGGATAAGACAATTCTGAGGGTACTAGAGATGCTAAGCGGTCCCAGAAATACAGGGATTTTCGGGTCTATGCACATCCTGGAGCACGAATTTTTTAATTTTAGAGCCCGAGATTATCTTAATCCCGTTTTTGCATAAATAATGTTTTACACTGTCATCTGCTATATTAAAAATTGTTAGAAACATCCTGTTATAAAAACTTAAAACAAAAAATTCGCACTTTTCAATGAAAATTCTCAATAAAGTGGTTTTTCGAAATAGAAAATTTATTAGAAATTATTGTATCACAAATTTCATTTTTCTTAATAAAAAGTTTTTCTATAAACGAAATATAAAAAATAAAATAAATTAATTTAATTAAATGTGTAAATTATATACATACATAAGTACGTATGTACATATCGTATATTCAATTCAATGGTGTCATAACTCAAAAACATTAGTTTTGCAGAAAACACGTTTGAGGTTTTAAATTTACATACAACTCAATGAATGCATAAACAAGCTATTTATATGAAATTTTTACACAAGATAAAATACGAAAGGCATTATTATGCTGCACTATTAACTCAAAAAACTAAGTTTTTGAGTTATGACACTACTGAACTGAATGTGCGATATGTTCCTCTGTATGTACCTTTTAAATATGTAATAAAAATTAATTTTTAAATAAAAACATAATTTTTCATATAAAGACCTAATAAGCAATTTTGCTAGAAATCAAGTGTAAAACAATTGTTATTCAAGTCGACACTCCATTATCAAGGGTTGAATTATGCTTGAGTTACACTTTAATTCAATAGCATTCTCCAGTGAAAAGGGAACTTGAATTCAATTCGAACAATTCAGTTGTATTACAGTTCAATTCAAGCCTTGAATTATACTGCAATTCAGCCTTGTATTACAATTGAATTCAAGTTTATTTCAAGCTTAAAAAATAGAAAGGAAAATGCAATTCATTTGTTTTCTAATAATAATTTTCTGAACATCTACCTTCTCTATTGTTTTCGCGATTTTAATCACCTTTTGTTTTTTAAAAATTCACTTTTTTATTTATCTTTGATTTTCTCACCACAATTTCAATTTTATTAATCAATAAATAACGTATTTGTCAAGGTTTGTTCATAAATGTATGTATGCATGTTGTTTGATGTTATATTTCAAAATATTTTCAAACTTGAAAATTACTTGAAAAAATTCTTGAATTTCAAGCGCTTGAATTTTAATTTTTTGAGTGCTTACATCCCTAGGCCCGAAGTTTAAAAAAACTTGTCTCAATTAGCATCTCTAGAGGCGAAGATATGTATATAAGATGTTCCACTCTAACATATATATACACAAAGAAAACAGGTTGGTTAAGACAACCGAATTTATTGCCAATCGAATTTTGACGGTTGCATAAACTGTCATAGAATTCTGGTATGACGACTGCAATTTGCTTGTGGTGCCACATTTGAAATAAAAGTTATTCATACTAGCGAAAATATGGTTAATATAACTAAAACAAGATCATAATTGGTACATGTGAAAGAAAAATTGGCTTTCCTTGCTGAAATAAAAATAAACAATAAATGCAAATAAAAATACACAATTTAAGAAATTTATTATTCGACATATTGTCATAAGTTTGTTTTAATTGAATTTTATTTCCTGGGGGTTAAGCATGTCTATATGCATTTCTTCAACCACACATTTTAACAGCCACAAACATTTTAGCTTATGCACAGACTTTCAAAAACCATTTGAGAATTCACAAATCATAATATTTTTGAAAGTCACAAAAGTCAATTTCTAATTTGCTGCTATAAACAACTATGATAGTAAAATTAACCTCTTGTTAGTTGCAACAACTGATAGAAAGTATTTATTTTAACGTTAATATAGAAGAAAAATGTTTTTAGTTGACAATACCAAAAATTGGTATAATATTTTATTCGGTTGCGCTAATCAATCAGTTACTTTGTCATGACAAAAGCATAGGCTCGGTTGATCCAATCAATTTAAGAATATTCAGAATTATATCTTTATTACAATTATGCCCTTATGGCAATCTACATGGATTGTTTTTTGGATTGATAGCGTAAAAGCTTATATCTTATAAAGCTTATATCATTTTCATTTTATTGGCCTTGCCATTTTCCAACCAATCTTTTTTCTGGGTGTACATAAAAAAAATCAAATTTACATCGTAATCCAAATATGCCATTAGTGACTGCTGAAATTGCAAAATACGCCGGCAAATATTTAACAAAACTCGAGTCCCATCCTAATCCACTTGCTCGTAATATATTGAACTTTATTGGTCACATCCGCTTAAAAAAGAGAGACACTAGGCCTCTAATACACAACATCAGATAAAACTTCTTGAAAATATTTTTGAGTTTTTGTTGGCTTCGAGTCAATAAGGTGTTTCCATGTAACCCATCGATCAACGTGTATACCAAGGTATTTCAGCTGTGAATATTGCGGAACAATTTGATTATTGATTCGATTGGGGGAAGTATCACTTCGTAGGGTAAATGTTATCTAAACACACTTTTTAATTACTTTTATTCTTTATAAGTTCAACCATAACTCATTCAACATGTTTCTGAAAATATCGCGATCACAAAGTACTTACAGAGATGTCACGACACGGAAGATAATTTGTGTTTTCGGAGGTCTCGCTCACTCAGTCACTGCGTCTTCTGTAAAGTTTCTTTCGTGGTGGCATTTTTTAGGGTACTTTCGTTCTATGCTTTGTAGCCTCATTCGCTATGCGATTTTTGTAACTAAATGGTGGGAATTAATATTTTTGAATGAAATGAAATCACGTGACTTCTGTAATCATTTTAATACAATTTTTAATGACCTTTTTAATAAATATAAGCTTATTCGCATTGTTGTTTTGAGTTCAACACAACAAATTCTTTCATTTTGCAAAATTGTTTACTTCTACAAATATATTTTCATTTCATACTTTGTGGTCTCATCACAAACTACACAGAGATGACACGAGACGGAAGATAATTGCGAATTCTTGACGTCTCGCTCACACCGAGTCTGTTGTGTCTTCTTTAATTTTTTTTTTTTCGTAGTGGCATTAATTTAACGTTTTTCCTTTTATGCATTGTGGTCTCATTCTCATATGCTTTTTGGAAGTAAATGGTAAAAATTAATATTTTTTTAATGAAAATGCTTAAAATGAAGTCTGTAATGATTTGGAAACAAATTTTAATCACTTTTTTAATACTAATAATATTTTTCGCATTGTGTTTTTTAATTCAATACCTCAAATTCCTCCATTTAATTTTGTACAAATGTTCATGTGCTCAAGTGTATTTTCATTTTATGCTTTGTGGTTTCATTCGTTTTCTGCTTATTGCAAGTTGAGGTAAACAATTCAAATTTTTGTAGGAAAAACTTTAAAATTGAGTTTGTAACATTTGGAAAAAAAATTTTAATCACTTTTTTAATATTAATAATCTTTTACACAATGTGTTTCTTAATTCAACACTACAAAACCTTTTATTTACTTTTGCAAAATTGTTCTCTTGTTCATTCCGCAAATTACACATTTTCTCTTGTTTGTTTTGATTATATCGTTTGATTATATCGTTAACAATTATACTACAGTTGCCCCTTTCTCGCAGAACCGGACTTATAGGGAATTTTAGCTTTTTTCATCACTCATTTCTTTCAACTCTGGTATCCTCTGCGATCGGGATGCCTCGTGAGGGCTTTCGTGCATACTAGGGCAGCTTGTATCATCGGTAAATGTAGATATGTGGATATTAATGCTCACAGACTTACCACAAGTATATATCAAATACAAAACTGGCCCTAGTATACTCCCATGTGGCACACCGGAAACGATATATTCGGACACATTCATAATTTTGAAAAATTAAAAGTATTTTGGCATCTTTTTGTCATTTTCTTGCACATTTTAGTTTTAGGTAATTTTTTCCAGACCATTACCAACCGAACTAATCTTGACGCTCTAGGGAGCATGGTTGAACGCATGTGCATATAATTGCGAATATTTTGAAAAAATTAAAAATCGAGACACATTTGATATTAATAACTTTAAGGCAATCGAAGAATACCAATATGTTTTTTTAAACAATGTTATAAAGGAATAGATCCTGCGTACATTAAAAAAGAACTTTCAGTGCAAAGTATATGGTATTGAGGAACGGAAATGTTGTCCACATAGTAAAGGGTATCGCTGCTCAAAACTTTGAAAAATACTTTGAGTGCCGTTAATGATGAGATTCTTAAAAATACTTTTAAGAATGCAATAAGTTGGTGGAAAAAATGGGCGGTTTTCGAGACATTGCACAACATAGCTACACTGATTTCTAAAATTGAAAACTTAACTACTAACAATTTTTTATATTTTTGAAATGCACCGATTTTGCATTTTTCAATCTAGAAAAATATTTTAATTGATAATCTTAGATCCCTTTACTTTGAAACTATATGCATACTTAGGGTTGTTATCTGTGTTCTTTTTCCCAGAGTGTCCTCTTTTGGGATCTCTTCCTCGGTAAAAAATATAATCGGGAAAATTCCTACTTTTTAAGAAATTGCTTCGCTTTTACATTTCTTGACAAATGGTATTTCTTATTGGATGTCTAGCTTAATATGTGGTATTTTATTTTAATACATAAAATTATAAAGGTGTATTTAAAATATCGATGGACTTGCGTAAAAAGGACCAAAATAATATAGTACATATGTACATAGCTTTAAGCAAGAGTTTAAAATCTCTATTTTATGAACAAATAAGACATTTTAACCCAACAATGAAAGTTTATAAAAAATCGGCAGCCTTACCGATAGAGATATTTGACGTGTAATCGGTTAAACATTTTGGGTTCTCCGTTCATGAAGAACTAGAGTACTTTTTAAGGTGCTATTATCATCATTTTGGTAAGTATAAACGACAAAACTATAAGTTTAAAAAAATGTTTTCAATATTTTAAATCATATTTGAAACGTTAATGTGTGCACATTTAAAACTTAAAGTCAATAAATTGTTTTATATATTTTGCATGCCACAAATGATCAAAATTTGTTTGCGATACATTCGCTTCTCAAAACCAGCGTTCGAAAAACCTATGATTTTTTCATTCAAACTGCTGAAGCTGTGCTGCAGTTGTATAAATTTAAAAAGCCGCAGCCACGCCCACAGCTTAAAAATAAAGCCATACGGTTGAAGCAGCCACTGTTTGATTTTCACAGCTACAGCCGAAGCCTCAAATTCAAAACAAAAGGCTGAGCTGTTAAAATTCGTACAGCCGCAGCCACAGCAATTTGTTGGAAAACGGCTATTTGACAGCTCAGCCAACAGCTATTTTTGCGTGCTGTGGCTGTTTGATAGACAGCTTTTTAAACGCTGCACAAAACAAAAAACTCAGCAATTGTTTGTATTGTTTTTTCAATATTGTGATATCGTCCCCATCATGTCAAACTATCCAATATGCAAAATTTAATTTTTAGATTCGTTATCTTGGTACTCTAATTTAAACGTTCGTTTCAAAATGCTGTAATTCTCATTGACGATAGATAACTCAATAAGAAATATTTTAAACCTAGCACTTGTGGGAATACGCCGACTTTATATTCAGAATTGATGGGTCTTTACGATCTTCTGAAAAGTAAAAATTTGCATATTGGATAGTTTGACATGGCAGAGACGATATATGTGAATTGACAGAACGCGTCATTTATGTTTTGCTGATTTTTACATACTGCTCCGTTGACGTAGTGCAAATTGATTTTTGTTCACAAATAATAATACACATGTGTTATATTCTCTGACTTGAAGATGAAATTTAACGGCCTTATGTATAATCAAAAACTGGCATGAAGTTAGCATAAATGACAAAATTAAACTACGTGTTGATGAGTCCTCTATACAATTTGACATTAAAAATCGTCGCATAATGTACCTTTAACACACAGTTACATCCTAGCATGATTTTTACTGTAAAATTGTGTGGGAAAACACGTCAGGACCATGTTCAATTTTGCCACTTATGCTAACTTCATGCCAATTTTCGATTATACATAAGGCCGTAAATGAATAGCGCTATTTTTAATCGACGATCAAAAACCGGAGTGTTTTAAGTTTGCAGTGTGTATTATCTGTGTGTCTTTACGAGTCCACGGGGTAACTTGCTGAAAGTTACATATAAAACAAAAACAAAAGTTCATAAATTAAAAAAAAATTTATTTTATCATACAAAATTCACTGTATTTAAAAGAGAGATAGACGCGTTCAAATCCTCACGTTTATTTAATTTTAGAATTGTACGGTAAACAAATACAATTGTTGAAACTTTGTTTTTGCTTTAATGGAAAGTTTCACTTCTTCGGCGCGTTTTCCCGAATAGCCAATATACCAAATGGCTGGACCGATTTTGATTTATTATTTATTTATTATTTTTTATTAGTTATTTTTTATTTTTTTTAAAGGTGACTTGATTTTATATCGTCTAGTCTATAATTGGAAGTTATCATAAACTTTCTGGTTGATTTAGTGATAATATCATTTCTGAGGTATGTTCAAACAAAAATCGATTAAGCCGTTGTAAATTAAGAACTCTCTGCTGTCTGTACCAGCATTGCGGGTCGAAGGTTTTTAAAATTTGTATATTTTATTATTTTATATAATATTCATTGTTAAAAATATATTAATAAAACCGCACTGGGTTAAGTCATAACAAAACTTCCGCCTAATTTACAATAAGTGCCAAAACTTAAAAAAAAATTATTTACATAAAGTTGCGGGTCTATTCGTCAGAGGTAATCTCTAATTTATGATACAACTCTAACCTAAAATAACTTTGTAGAAGTTATGTTTTAAGACCTTGTCTCCTTGCTTGTGGTCACAGATACAATAAAAACGGTTAATCTTCTTCTCGATACAGTACTCGAAATAAACAGAATTCCTCCTCCCTCAGATCATACTATATTGGATTAGATCAGTCAACAACAGTTGAGAGCCTCTGATGGGATTTTGTTAATTTTAGGGCTTTTCGTTAGTTATTGCCTGCACCAATCACAGTAATTAATTAAAAAAATTTCATTCATATACTGTAAAATAAGCAAATTTTATTTAAATGAAATATGTATGTATGTATGTACATACATGTATTTAGGCACTTACACTAACGGAAAGTAGGGCGGTAAGGCGTAGGCATCCATTTCTGTCTGTCTGGTAATGTAATGTGTTATACAAATTGAATCCTCAGCTGTTTGTATGTATGTATGTATATATACATATATTGCTGCATATAAAAATTAAATTTCGTTTGTACTATTTTTTATGTTTTCAAATTACAAAATAAATTTGTTTGGTTTTAATTTGTGCCTTCTTCACGCATGAAATTTATAAAATAATTGATTGAAATACATTTTACACAGAATTAATATAAAGGCAATCTCTTTTGTTTTTGTTATTTTCATTCTCATATGACACTTGTACATTTGATCGGTATTTATTTGTTTCGTTGTTGATATTGACTAACCGGCGGCGTTAAACCGTATTTAAACAGCAAATTTACTGTGGGAATAATATTTTGTTTGTTTAATTATTACTAGTATTATGACCCATCATATACATATGTGCATACATATGTATGTATACATTTATTTTCATATTAATAACTACTTAATATTAAAGCCTTAATTTAGACAAGTATAGTTTACGACGGACATAGATAATCGTCAATTGATTCATCACTGATCTTGTTTTCAACTTGTAATTTTTTTTTGGTGTAATTGACACACGTTGCGGCGTTTCCGTAAAAATTTTTCTTTTAACAGTGTAACGAGCAATGAACGTGTGCGTTTAGTAAGTAAGTTATTTCCGTACTAAAGTGTTAATCAAGGATGCATAAGAGCAAACAACTTGCAATGATTTGCTTAAAGTAGCTAGAGCAGCAGGGAACAAACAACATAATATAAATGGATGAATGTAAAAATGTATGTACTTATTTACACATATATGTATCTATGTGCATGCATTCATACATACATACGAATGTACAGATACATATGTAAGTATATTCCGAAGCAAAGCTACACACACTCACACAAAGAACCCACACACTCACCAAACAATAAGTAAGTCGTTTAGTTCGATCGACGCTTCGGACGCTCCGTCATCGTGACGTTGATCAATAACAACGTCAGACCGTTTAGTTTGATGATCAAGCATTAAGTATTTTAGTATATACACACGGGCGCGTGCACACATACACACACCATCGAACCTTTCAACCATTTCTTCAAACAGTTCAATCTCTTAATTAAATTCAGCGAAACAACCAACAATCCAGCCCAGCCGTAAGGCAAGCGAGCAAACAAACAAATAAAAAGTAACAACTTAATGTTAATAATGATCAAAATGATAATTATGATCATCTTAATATATCCCATAACCCAACAAACTTTATGTTATCGGTCCTTGTAGTAAAAATTATTCTTTTCAAGAAGTAACTCAGGCAATGAATGCCTACTACTATTACTAGGTGTTACCCTCTGTAGGAAAGGGATAGTGATAGAGTAGTCAGGTGGTGAAGGAAGAGATAGAGGAAATCTTCATTATTTTACAACTCTGCTTTTTGAACATTTTTAATAATGCAGTGTTGCAGCGCCTCTGGTGTCAATGAGGTGTGTTAAATTTTCAAATCTGTATTAAGTAGCTATTTTTTTGGTTATTTTACTTCGCTGATAATACTGCTACACTATACCGAGGAAAAGGGCGCTCTGATTTACATTAGGATTACTATCCACTGAAGCCTGTGTAGTTCAGTAACCACCATCTGTGCCTGTCATGCACATCAGAAAAATGCGTGATGTTGTTATATAATGACTGTGAGAATAGGACTCGAACCAGGACCATCAGTTTTGTAGCCAACGTGCCAACGCCACCCTCTGTTGCACAAGTTCATAAGTGTTCATGTCGATTTAAGCTAAAATTTAGTGAAGCAGTTGGTATGCACAGTGCAGGATTAAGGCCTAGGCGCGAGCCTAGGGTGGCATCTTTTAATAGGCTCCAAAAGAGTGTCCGTGCAATTAATAGTGGTAATTATTTTTTAATAAAACAGCAAAAAAAAATTTTCTAGTTGTGTTTGTTTTATTTATTTATGAAAGTATGTATGTACAAGCTAAAAAGCATGTAACTGCCATGCCCTCCGCCGACAGACCGAAAATTAAAAATCTGGCTCACGTTACGATCTTTCGGAATGAAAGTACGTATACCAAATTTTAGCTTTCTTTGTCATCAAATGGCTTCAGAAAGTTGAGGAAAGAGAATAGGACATACATCCGGACATACTAGCAATTTTTATACTATATAGATTAACGAACTAAAACAAGCAAAAAAAAAATAAAAAATTTAGGGCCAATAAATGAGTCAATGATTATATGTCGTGTGTTAGAGCTATGCTCCTTATGCCAGACACAAGAGCTAGGATGTGATTTTCGTCAATGCTGGAAGCATTTTTGTAAAGGAGAAAAACATATGGAATCACTTGCAATTTCGCTTTTATAATGCATGATTTTTTTTTTGCGATGAACCACTTCGAAGCAATAGCAATAAATCATCCACCAAACATACATGCATGTATAATTGTGTGCTGTTCGTGTACAGAATATGAATATTAAATAAATACTTTTAAAAATACAAATAATTTTATTGCATTGTTATTTAACATATGAAATTTGTTTTATATACATAGCTAAGCAGTATATGTAGCTCTAACTGGCTGTCCTAACACACATATTTTTTTTTTATTTAAATTTTGAGTTTAATGTTAATTTAAAGTTGTGTTTTTAATTAAAAAATTGTTAATATAGCAAATTGACGTAAAACTAAATATATGTACCTTTATACAATTAAATTTTCATTAAAAATTCTTAAGACATTAGAAAAAAATCTCATTTCGTTTTCTGTGGGTTACGTAATTTTCGCTGTAAATTTTAGTATAACCTGTTAGAAATGTAAACGACCAAATTAACGTAATTGACAAAAAAATTCTATACTGAGAATTGACGCAGAACTGATCTACAACTTGCATAATGTCACTAATAGGCTTCGTTCGAATTTTCGTTTCAGTTCCCTAGTAATAGGGTATGAGTAGAAAAAAGTTTTGCTTGTTGGGAATTAATGCGAAACACACAGTAACATCTTGCAACATACAGCAACTTCCAATAAACCGCCCGCAACACCACAAAGTAATGATGGTATGTATACTGTGAATTTCCAAAAAATGTAAGGGTTTTATTCCTAAAAGCGGGACATGATCGATCAAAAAGCGGAATTTTGGAGAAAATACCGCCAAAAAGGGGGTTTTAGAAATAAATATCTCTAAGAAAGTGGGATGTAGCAAACACAATTTTCAACTCAACAGAAACGTTTTTAAATAAACAAAAACATTTATAAACAAAAATATTTATCAATATAAATAAAAATTAAATTTCGTTCGTTGGTAATCGCGTCAATTAAGAACGGCTGCACCGAATTCGAAATTTTTTAAATGTTTGTCATATTTGAACCTAAGTTTATACGAAAGACGCTATGGGCTAATCAGACATTCGTCTTAAAAAAAGAATACCGAAACCGTTTCAAGAAAACTTATGGCCCTATACTCATCGTAGGAGTTGAAAGGAGCAAATCTTATTTTTGTTTCGTAATTTTAAATAAATCTTAAAAAAACTTCAATAAATATTTCATAAATATTAAATAAATTTATATTAGTCGAGGCTATTACAATTATAAAGAAAATGTTGCATAACATAAAAATATATATTTTTTGATTTCTTCAAATGTAATCTACTAAATAAGTCGACCAAAGAAATCTATGACTTCGACCAATTTCATAATTGAGGGCACATATATGTTTGTATAAACCTGTCGAGGGATATCAAAATAAAGAAAATTAAATGGGGATTACAAAAATTTATAAATGTTGGTTATTTGTTTAAATTTTATATATGTATGTACTAATAATTTGTTTAAATTCATATAATAGTTTAATTGGTTTGAAAATTTCTTGATAAAAAATTGGATTAATAAAAAAACCTTTCGACAAGAATGTTAAAATAAAAGAAAATTAAAAGGGGAACTACAAAACTATTTATCATGGGACACCGGGTAGGAACGTAGCTCCTTACGTTTACTTGTCTTAGAAATAACCCATAGTGGACTTATTTTTGATAAAATATATAGCGTTTTTGTCTTTCCAGAGTCAGATCTATCCATGATTTAAGTTTCATCAAAATCGGTTAGATAGTTCCAAAAAGGTAGAAATTGCCCATCCGTTCCCTATTGCTCTTAAATTTACAAAACATATAATTTATGTGTTCATCTAGACTTAGATCTATCTGAGTTTTCAATGTCATCAAAATCAGTTCCGTGGTTTAGCTGTTAAAGCGCAAAGAACAAACAATAAATTTACTTTGGCATTTATAATATTAGTTAGCAGAGACACCTTCAGCTACCACTGCCACGAACCACTTATCAGAGATTCCCAAAAAAACTGGGCCCAAATCCCAGGAATTCCCCGGCACTTCGCCGGAAAATTACGGCTATCTAGATGTTACCAGTACTTGTTCCCAATATTCGCCAGTTTTTTTATTTTCAAACAATTTTTACGCTAAAAGGAACTTACTTTCCGAAAACAAGCTCAGCGGAATATAGTGACTTTTAAGGTCGCGAGGCATTAAAAATCGAATCTTTAAAAATCTTTAATAGTAATAGTAAAAGTCACAATGTTCCGCACTACTGGATTTGTTTTTTTTCAGCTTTTTTAGGTAATCGGGTTTTTTGATTTTTTAAATTTATTTGTTATAAGAGTTTATGTTTGTAGTTAATTAAAAAATATTTGCTTAATTCAAGACTCGATTTAAATAAAATCGTGAATGTAGTACATCTATGCATGTATAAAATACAGCTTCAAGTTCTTATAAAAAATTTATTTTATGTGATTTTTGAATATATTCTAAGTATTTATTTGCATCCGGTTTCGCATTCGCACTCGCGTTCGCAAATATTAAGATTAATATTCGCTTTCGCTAAACTAGCATTCCTTACATCCCTAGTATGTACGTAATACATATGCAGTGTTCTTGAGTCTTTATTCCCAATTTTGGGCCTTTAGTCTAGACAGTTTGGAATGAGTCAGTAAATTAATTAGTCAGTTATATCAGCAACGTTATTTAATTGATTATGTACATACATATACTCATACATGGATGTGTATGTGGAATTCTGCACATTCGCCTTGTATATTTGTTAGTGTAAAATTTACTGCTGTCAGAATATTTTCGAACGTTTGACTTTGATTTGACAGCAGAGAAATTATCAGCTGATCGTCAGCTGGTGAATTGAGATCATCTGATTTGATTTCGCCTTGAGTACTACTAACAAATTATACCCCGAACAATGCTTTCTGTACTATACATTTAAGACGTGCGTGGCACTGAAAATGAACTACTGACATTGTTAATACTAACCAGGTAGTTCTTTTGGGACCATATGTTAAGGTTAAGAATATATCTATGGTAATACTTTCACGCTAAGAAAATATCGTAAGCTTTTACTTCGTTCTCCGCAGATCCTCCAGGAGTTCGAAGGTTTACTCGGCGGAGCCAAAAGGTTATACTACCATCAACAATTTCAATATATGTACACAGTCTCTTATGTATGTATACATAGTTGCATATGTATGTCAATGGAATACCACCATAAATAACTGTGAACGACACAGTTAAACGCAGTTATGATTAACAACTGCGAGTGAGAAGCAAAACTTTCAAGGGCCGGACAAATAATTACGATGACGCAGGAGCTGTTCTCCAGCCCAGAGCTGATTTGCGACTGTATATAAAAAATTTGGTTTATTTTGGTTTTATATGGAGGCTGACATCTGAAATAAATAGTTATAGGCTTACCTGTTTTTAATGTACTATGTCTGGTGAGCTTAATGTGTAAAGGGCTGTGATACTGCAAATATTTTGTTGTTGAGATTTTTTTTCTGTTTTGTTTTTCTGTAGCGTCCACTGCTTCCGGAGTTTTAAAATGTCTAATTTTTGTTATTTGACTTATTTTACATACATACATACATTTATGTATATGAATATAATTTTTTGTTAACTATGCATTTAAATCAAATAATTTTTTTACTATTTTTGGTGATGTGATCTTTTTTTCAAAATCTGGTTACCTTACATATGTAGACATTGGAAACAGATAGTCACTAGTATATTTTATTAATTCTTGTCTACACTTTTGATAATGAAAATTCATATTTTGTTCACATTTGGTGTTTTATAAAAAATATGTAAAAGAAATAGTAATTAAAAAAATCAAAAAACCCGACTGCGGCAAACTTTGAACCGTTCAATATCTTAAACAATCATTAGAAATGAAAAATCATATGAGAAACCTAAAGATAATTTTAAAATACCTGTCGAATGATACAACTTTTGATATAGTTCGCCGACTTTTTATTTTTTTTGGTATTTACAAAATGGAGTCTGTTGGCCGCCATTTTGAATTTTTACTACTGTCATATCTTAAATGACACTTCCGGGATTAAGACAAACCAACTGACGTGAGAGTCATTAAAATCCGTCCCCGCATTCGGTTTATATTTTAAAACATAATTTATTTTTGAATTTTAGTAATAAATATACATATATACTTATGACTAATATATCAGTGCAAGTTAATCGCAAACCTATAAATCAATGCAGTATTTAAACCATCTGTAAACGCATGAAATTGAGCGTTTAAACTACCAATAGAGGCCATATGGTTTTGTTACTTACAGACCATATGTTTTGCATTAAAAGACCGCACAACTTTTTTCCAAGTCCTTACTTTTTCTTCAGATCGTGTCCTGTTTTCTTACACTGTATTATTATTTTATACTATTCTACTTCGCCAAGAATAAATATAATTTCTTTCTCAGTTAAATTTGGCGACCTTTAATTAAAATTTTTAACTTTTATTCATTTTCGATTTACCTGCTGCAAAACAGCTGTTTTTTGGCATTTATTCTTGTGTTGCCACAATATTAGTTTTTAAACTACACATAAGGTATGGTTCACTGATTTACTCCTGTTGAGTTCAAAATACATATAAATTTAGTTTAACTAAACCAGCGTTTAAGCTTCGACTGATTTATCAGCCCTTACGGATTTACATTTATATGGATTAATCAGATTTAAAATCTCAGGATGTTATTGCTTTGTAATACATGTTAAAATTTAGCTTTGTATTACTTTATTATGAAATAAATAAATAAATATATAAGGCCGCAAAGGAACATACATACATACATGCATGCATACATACATACATACACAGGCTGATAAACACAATACCCTTCTTTGCGTCGCGCAGTCGGGTAAAAAATAAGTAATGCAAAAAAACATCAAAAAATAACTAATTTATTCATTCCCTCATTACCAGAAAGTAGGGATTTGGTTTGTTGTTTCTATTAAGCAAAAATAATTAATGTTTCGTTAAATTGTAAGCTCAATAATTGTTTATAGATCTAAACGTGTGTCAAATCTTCAAGTGATTTCAAAAAATCGACTGCAGGCTCAACAAAATTTCCAGAATTTACACTTGCACTTAAAATTTTTTCAATTTCAGATTGCCTTTTTTATTTTTATTTTTATTTTATTTTATTTGTTTTTTTTTTTTTTTTGATTTTTTGATATATTGCTTAATTTATTTATTTTATATCTTTTAAATTGATTTCGTAAACTAATTTTTATGAAAATCTAAATATTGCGCACACCAGTTTTAATTTCAAATTTAACAAAGCAATAAAACATTAAGAAGAAGTTTTGTGTATCTGACAAATGTAGACGCTTCCTTGACAGTGTCGCCAAAAAGTAACCAATATATTCAACAAGTCGTGACTTCTTCACCCTAAGCTTACTTCAGGGTATGTACATTAGGGTAATAACTTGTTGAATTTAGTACAGTGCAAATTCGGTTAACGCAACCCTCGATAAGCGAAACACCTCGATAATCGCAACACCCTAATTCTTAACATTGGTGACCCTGTTAACGCAACTTTTCAGAAAACAAGACCTCAATTAACGCAACTTTGCAAACAAAGTTAAGATTTCCTCTTTCGTTTTGTTGTTTTACTCTAGTTTTTTATAAATAAATTCAAAACTATAAACCTTTGTGCATGAAATCTTATGCTTACGTAAAAAAACCATTTTGATATATCGCTATTCTGGGAGTGACAAAGAATTTTTACTTGATGCTTCTGTTTTTGAAACCAATGTAAAAATAAATTTTTTTGTGAGTGGTTGTTCTAGATGGATAGCTTTTCATTTAAGCTGGAGATTTGATCTACATCATTATTACTCATACGCACTGAGTTGCAGTTCCTCTGTATATCAGTATCTCGCGAAGTATGCAGCAGTTTTCGTTTAAATATCTACGTTTGAGTGATATTTAATTGCAGCCTAATAAAATACCAGTGGTTAAAAAACTGACAGCAGGAAAGCAAAAGTTTCAATTAATATGCTATTGCTTTGAAGCTACAGTTTTTTGTCCGAAAAGTGACTTTATACTACAGACGAGTACAATAAAAGAAACAGTTCGTAAAAAAATATTAATCGTTTTGCTTCCAAGTAACTGCGCAGTCGTCAACAGCAAAAGTAAAAAGTTGAGTTATAAGAACACGAACAGTTGCTTTATGTTCGGCTTACAGCATAAACTCAGAGTTTTTACTTTCAAAAAAATAAAAACTTTGAAGCAGTGTGACCAATTTTACAACAAAAAACGAAACGTGCTCAAAAGAATCATTCCAAGAAACCATGAATAATGTTTGTTTTTAATTATAATTCTAGGAATTATGAAAGGTCAAGCAAGGCCAGAACTAATTTGTTTTAATTTATTTTAGACATTAATTTAAAACAAATATGTCTTAAAAAAACATGCATTTGTTTAAAAAGTAAACTTTTGATTCTGTAATAAACCTTTTATTTGGTTTAAAATAAGCTTTTTAGTAGAAAACAGGCATAACAATTTTTACTCGGTTTTCGCAACAAACTCAGTTTTCGCAAGATCCTAAAATTTCTATTGAGTTAACCGAATTTGCACTGTATCATACCTCCAAGGTAAAATCGTGTAGGACATGGAAATATATTAAGAATTCCATTTTTAGTTTTTAGCGATCGTTAAAAAAGTTCACGAACCAAACTCGATAAAGTTTTCAATAAAAAGAGTGTTTCTTTTTTAAATTATATAATATTTATGTACAAATATTTTTTTTTGTTATTTTCGCTCATATATATATATATATATATATATATATATAGTTAAACATATGTAGTACATACATACAAGGTGATTTAGAAATATTTAAATAACATACCAAATGCATTTTCGAAGTGGGATTGAACTAAAAAGATGTTTTTTATTATCAAAATAATAATGCCCTCAAAAAAATAGACCCTAGGGAGAATGAAGTCCAAAAAAAGTTATCCCCTAATGTACATACATCCATATGTATGTATGTATACGAATATATATGCATGCACATATATACTTGAATATGTGTGCATGGATGCGCGTATATGTATATGTGTGCTCGTATTAATCCGTTAATGTAAAAAATTTCATTCTGTCGATAAGACTTTGACCCAGCGCTGTCTTCATTAAGCCATAAAATCAAAAATTTCTGTAACATCTTTTTTAAAAAATAAAACTTTTTGGTATCATTAGTTTTATTAAGACATCAAACTAAGCCCTCAAACAACTTTGTTGTTTTTTCTGCTTTTATTACTATGCACGTTTGCTCGTTGTGGTTGCAATGCTGTCTTTTGTTTATACTTTTATCTCTGTTCCACCAGAAAGCTAATACATACATAATAAATAGTTTAATTCGAGTTTAGGGTTTCCAGAAATCGAATTTTTAAACTGTTTAGCCCAGTCAACAAAAATTCATTTCAACCTGGTCAAATCATACCATTTTGAAAAAAAATATATATATATATAAAATTAATTATCTTCACATAGACGTCAAACTTCTCTGGAATGGAAAGGGTCTTTTGTTACGAATGAAAGCATTTTAGCTAATTTTAATTATTATTGTTCGAACTTCATTTGTTTCTATATTTATGATTTGATCCTGCCAAAGTTCGTATCGTATCGCATTTTTTGACATAATTATTAATTTATTTTGAACTGTAAACAACTCAGGAAACACAACACAAGAAAAATACAATTAATTTATTTGTGAATGCAATTAAAATATTATTTAAAAAGGCACCTACAACGATTTTTGTAAATATAAAAACACATTTATAACATAAGGAAACAAAATGATCTCAATTATTTCCAATTAAAATGATTGTTTTATTCAGAATTGAGTGCTAAACAGGAAATAAAAATTTTTAATAAATTTGTTTTTCAAGTTTTAATGTGTGTTTCTTTGTTTGTTTTTTTTTATTTATTTTTAAAATTTTATTTTTTGTTAAATTTTAAAGTTATTTCCACACAACACTTGAAACGATGATTAAAACTAAATGTGTTTCCGATGAGTTGAAATGGCAACCTCTTGACTAATAGACTAACGTACTTACTCGTACCACTCAGCTAAAGACCAAATCGTTAATAAATACGCAAATAATGAATACACGCAAAACATGATTTCTTATGTTTCTTCTACATGTGCGCATTGCGTTGATATAATTTAAAAATAAGATGGTTGAGTAAAAACCAAGCCGCGACGTTTTTCGGCTTCTTGTCGGAATTCACACGTATAGAACACGAGCAATCAAAATAAACAACAACAATAGCACATCAGCGCGTTATGTCAATCAACAAGCAAGATAAACACCAACACAAGCAAATTATATTAAATTATATTTTAAAATGCGCGGTATTGATAAATATTGTATTCAGTTAATGACAAATATTATTGAAATTAAACTTTTTTTCAATAATATGGTTTCGTTGAACATACATAATTCTTTTCTATTTTTTTCTGTGTATATGTCGATAAACATAATTTTCAAATGTCCACCACGGGCTCTTCGACACTGATCACCAGATCGCTTCAATTTCTGATTACTCTACGTAATAATTTCAGATGTATTTCGCGAATAATTTGACGAATATTTTCTTCTTAGGGATCTAAGATTCACAAGTGCTCCCCATATAAAAAAGGAAATAAATATCCGTTATTATCTTATGTATTACAAGGATAAAAATATTGCCAAGTAGGCAGGTTGCCTACAAATGATATGACAACCTGACGATTACAAATTTATATAATGCATGTCAGATTGTAGTGATAGGTATTGTGCAAAGAAGAATTTGGTCACTGCTTTTAATATCCGAATTTGTGAGGGAGGATCTGATTACTTTGTGAAACATTTTCTATAATAAATCTTTTTAAATTAAAAATTTCTGGTGTGTTTTATTTCTATACATGATCACTGCGCGAGTTAAAAAGGGCAGAGTTACATAAAATAATGCGTTAGAGTGTGATGGGAGTAGGATTGTATATGTTAAAAATGCATTATTATTAATTACAAGACCCCCCCAGTATGTACGAAATTTCTTAAGAGTCGTCTGGATATAAATATGTAAAATATAATACTTTTCTAAATATGTATATTAACATATTAAAGTCTGCTTACCCGAAGTAGATAAAACAGAAAGATATGCCCACTTTATAAACGCAAAATTATAGCCATACATAAGTGCCAATGTGAATGCGATGTTTTAATAGAGTAGCTTATGATTTAATTTTTGGGATTTCCGAGTGTTAACACAAATTTGGTCACTACTACTACTGGAGGGTGGCGTTGGCTGAAGTAGTTAGCTCGTTGACTACAAAAGCATTTTTCTCATGTGCATTAGTGTGAATTGTCAGTTGTTGTAGGAAAGTTCAAGTAATGAAGGCATAGTCACTGATCACTGAAATATACCGGCTTCAGCATATACTAATCCTAATCCCCCCAAAAAAAATTGAATACTCCTCATTTTACACCAGAGGGGCTGCAACACTAAATTATTACAAAGGTGCAAAAGAAAAACAGAAATGTAAAATAATGAAGCTTCCCTATATCTCTTCCTTCACCACCTGTCTTCTCTATCACTATCCCTTTCCTAAAAAAGGAAACACTTAGTAATAGTAGTAGGCATTCATTGCCTAAGTGTTACTTCTCTTAAGAAGAAAAAAATAAAATATTTTAACTAAAATTTATAGCCTTGCATTATCGCAAGATTTATACCGAATTTGAATAAAATCGTCCTCGTTAAACGCTTTACATTTGCTTTTTTACTTCTGATCTTCATGGGGCTAGCCCCTTCCCCCAGCTAAAATTTACGTGTTTTCAGATTTTTCTAGTTAATTGCTCACTTTGAACTACTTGTGTATCAAATTTCAATTCAGTACCGCAAATTTTATTTTTAAATTTTTTTCATCAATTTGATGAGTGTATCACTGGTCAGTGAGTCAGTGGTATGTATTAAATTATGCACTTTTTGCACCTTCATATCTCAAGAAACTTTAGTAGTAAAACTTACAAACTTCGGATATGAGGTTACATGAATTCAAATTATGGTTTTAATTTCGTAATTTTACAATTGCGGGGAACAAAGTTATGAGGGGGGTAAAAACAAGACAAATGGCTTCGAATGGCTACCGTGCGCCTAGATAGTATGTACGGTGGAAAAAATCCTTGAGCCCGGCCGTGGGCCGTCTATGCAGGTAACCTTTAGTAAACATAAAAATTATAAAAAAAAATTAAAAGTAAAGTCCCTGACTCTTCCCATGTACTGAAACTACACTTAATTTTAAAACCTGCAAACAAAAATAACGCTAAGACACAATTTAGTTTTTTTAAATATGTTAATCATATTAGGTGGGATTATCCCGCTTTTCACTTCCATCTCGCTTTTTAGAGTGTTGAAATTTTCAATCTCTTATTCGAATTTTATTAAAATGTAACTGATGAAAACTCAATCCAAATATTTTTTTAAGTGTAATAATTGGTTAACTAGCCAAAATACTGTGCGCTTCGGTAATAAACACAAGCACGCACGACTCAGCACGAAATGTTGGTGACAGAAAATCTGACTTCGAGCGTGATCGGGTCGTATCGTGTTGAGAAACAGTAACAGTAAAAACACGAAACGATTGCAAGTGTGAATTTCCAATAAAAAATAATTTAGTATTTTGTATAGTGAAAGTTTTTGATACATATAAGTCTTGCATGATCCGTTAAAATTAAATATATATTTGAGAAGTATTTGAGTAGTAAACATTCTTTCAACATGTTAGGTACTTCTTCTCATTATTTTATTTTCTTGCTTTTGTTTTGATTATTCTGGCAAAATCTAATAACAAAATACATGTTACATTTGTCCTTTTCTTACAGTGGCTGTGTCACAGCTGATTTTAGCATTTTTCATATGTGCATAAGTATGTATGTACGTGCATCGAATCTGTCGATACTATCGACTATTACGATATGCAACTTGATAACAGTGCCCCTAGTTCCATGAAAGCTCAAAGTGGGCTCAAAAAGTTTATATGTATAGATAATGCACGGACAATATGTATATGTAGTCGTGTAAAGGGGAATTGATTTGAAATTAATAGCACTTCTTGTTTCTCTTTCTTTCATACTGCCTGCTGTATGCAACCAACAATATAAGCCATTGGAAGACATGTTGTGGGTGCGCCATTTGTTGCCGCATTACATGTATTGTTTTTCCATAACAAAGATTTTCTTGTTGCCTTGTTTCTGTTTCTTATTTTCTGTTCTTATTTTTTAATTTTTTATTTTTTTTTTTTTGTAAACAAGTTCTTCCGCCTATTGACGTGGTCTGCCAGCATCATTGAAACAAACACATGCTCATAAGTCCCAGTATAACGGAGACAAACGTTCATATGTATGTTGCCTGATAAGAGACAAACTATGTATTTAGAAAGGGAGGACTAACACACAAGCATTAACCAACAAATGCAACCAACAAGTCCTCTACGCATACTCTATTGAGTAGTGACCACCAACTTAATGTTCGATACAGTACATATGTACATATGTATATTAGTATGTATATACATATTTACTACTAGAGATACCATAGCGAACAATTCCATCAAAGTGAAATGTTCTAAAATGTCCAAAGTTAACAAAAAAAAATCAAAAAATTACTGATTTTATTTCATTGAAATAAATCATAGTGAATTTACAACTCCCGAACAATTAAATGGGCTTGTTTGAAGCTCGGTAACACAGAGGAGAATAATTGGGATTTCAGCATAATCTTTGCGTAAATGCATACATATTATGTACATAGCTAACACAGTCTTCGTTACAGTGATAAAAAATTAGTCACCAGTTATTCAAATTCTGAATGATGTATTCATGTATGTTTAAAAAAAAGTTAGAAGAGGACCTAAGCTTTTTCAAAAAGTATGTCTTATACTCACTGTCTAAGACGAGTATCGACCGTCTGGATTGTAGAAACAGGGTGCTAGAAAATGGTTGTTACATTTTTATCAATTAAGTAATTGCTTAGAAGAAATATTATTTTTGAGCAAAAGTTTAATTAAATCTATGTTTATTGTAATTGAATTTATTGCTCTGTCAAAAAAGTGCTCTCAACAGAGTTTAACTCAGAGTACTATGAACTGGGATAGAAAAGTTGGTACTATTGTACTGTTTTTGGCACTATTTGGAATTCAAAAGTACCATAGCACTTACGTTAAACTTCGCCTTTTGCAACTGACAGCTAAGTTGAAATACATGGTGTAAAATTAGAAAACAGCAACCGAAAAAGTAAAATCGGAGAGCACAGTTCCCCGCAATAAAAAACTCTTAAAGTCCGTGCTTAAGAACAAAGAATATATGGATAAAGCAGAGTATTTAAAAGCCAATGCAATTAATATTGCCTTTAATACATCAATTGAAATATGTAAATAAAAAATAAATAAATAAAAAAAAAAGATTTAATTTATTATTCGACATATTGACATAATTTTATCTTAATTGAAATTTAATTGCTGGTGGTTAAGCATTGTCTATATATTTCATTGGTGCTTAGCCAAATCAACATTTTTTTAGATCAGTTAATAAAACATTATCAGTTACTTCAGAAATGTCATCTAATACTTCATCTTACGATATTTTGATTACAAAATAATCGTGAAAATAAAGTACATATTTGCATATTCTATTTTTTCGCTTTTTATGGCATATTTGAAAAAGTTAGTAATGGATAGGAAAGTTCAGGAATAATATTAAAGCATTTAAAGAGGCATCATCTTTTCCTAGCAAGAAAACAAAATACGCGTTTAGCGAACATATACAAGCAAGCTTACAAAAGTATTTATAATTTGGAGTAATTTAATTACTTTTCATCCCATTGTTAACGAATTAGAATGTTATGAAATGTAAAATACTTTTTATAAGATGCAATTAAGGAAATTGCTCGAATATTCGACAAAAATTTTTCGAATGATTTTAATTCGAATGACAACACTAATCAATATCCAGCAAAAACTTTTCGAAATTTTGTAATGGGTAGTACTATTTTAATGGCTTAAAAATCTTATCTTATCTTATTATTTTATATGCATAATAATGACTGCCCTGTAATGAATAAAATAACAACTTAGTTATATCATTACTTTAAAGTACGTATTGTTGTACTTTCAAGTTAATAATGGAATATATCTAGGGCAAATTTATTGATTGTGAAATAAGCTACGAAAACAATCAAGTAACTTTGTTTTACTGTAATTTTTATTACAAAATTTAAGTAATTTCGCATATTCTTAAATATACATAATTAAACATTTTCTCTGTAAAATTATGATTTTTAACCATCCCAAAAAAAGTTAAGTAAAAGTTTTATAATTTTGTTACAAGATTCTATTTATTTTTATTAGAAAAAATTCCCAATTAATTTTTTAATAATTTTTGATTAAAAGTAATCCATAAAATTTTGTATTTTTGTAAGCAAAAACTAGCCCAATAAATTTTGAATACTTTTAGGCAATTACTTACGACTAGGAAGTACATACTAGAGATGGGCGCGTGTTGAATTTTTCCAACACGACACGACACGAACACGAACACCAAGATGTCCAACACGTACGAAACACGCACGCGAAATTATTTCAAAACACGAAACTGCACAACACGCACGAAATCAAATTGAATAGCAAAAATAAACATTTTTTATATTCAAATATATACATATTTTTGTTTAATTTCAGAACTTTAAGCTTAAGAGATCCGTACACTATCAACAAATTTGATGGTTTTACGTGTTTGATGATACCAAATATTAAAATTTTTTTTACTGGAAACTCATGCATACATTTTTTAACACCAAAAATCGTTTCGTGTTTATCATGCCAATTTTGCTCAACACGATACGACCCGAACACGCACGATATCAGCTTTTCTGTCACGAACACCAGGCAACCTCTTTTGCTGAGTTGTTTGCATTGTAGTAAGCAAAGTTTTTTGTTGGGTATGGAAGCATTAATAAAAAAATAACCATTTTCACATTTTTTTCTTGCTGATCTTGAAAACTTCAAGAAAATCTATGATTTGCTAAGATGGTTTTGAATTTTTTTAACACAAATTAATTACAAGTAGGATTACCCAGCAAAATAGTTTGCCTACTAAAATGCAGAAAAGGGTATGTACTCCGCAGTGGTAAGTCCTAGTTTACACTATGCAAGTCTTATTGCTAAGCGAGGGGAAAAGAAACTTTACTGTTCCCCTCGTCTCTCTCACCATCAAACTAATCAGCTTAGCAATGAGACTTGCATAGTGTAAATATGGACTAAGTAATTACACTTTGACAGAATAACCCATTATTTATGTTTGAGAAGTTCAAAAAGTATGCGGTACCCTATACTTTTTGCCTGCAAACGTCCAAAGTTAATAGATTACTGATTGCCTAAAAGTATTCAAAATTTAATGGATTATTTTTTGCTTACAAATATGAAACATTTTATAGATTACTTTTTATCTAAAATTATTCAAAAAATAATTGGAATTTTTTTCTAATAAAATAAATAGAATTTTGTAACAAAATTATAAAACTTGCATGAACATTTTTTTGGGATTGTTAAAAATAATAATTTTACAGAGAAAATATGTAAAAATGTATATTGAAGAATATGCGAAAATACTTAAATTTTGTAATAAAAATTATAGAAAACCAAATTTATTTTACTGTTTTCGAAGTTCATTTTTCCGATCAATAAATTTTTCTCTAGATGCATTTAATTATTAACTAGAAAGTACTACGATAAGTACTTTCACGTAATGATATAAATAAGTTGTTACTTTATCATTAAAGGGCAGTCATTATTATGCATATAAAATAATTAGACATGTAAGTACCACTCATTACTTTGTAAGCCATTAAAACAGTACTACCCTGCTACCAATTACAAAATCTCTAAAAATTTTTGCTGGGATAAATATTAAATTGAGGTATTATACGATAGTTTGAAAATATATGAAATAATATAAGTTTGGAAGAAAAGCGTAAAGCATGTATATACACGAACCTTCTAGCATACAAAATAAATAATAATTGTCTTAAAGAATCACAACTGCGATTTTTTCGTCCATAGACAAAACGACACAATTTTCGAACATAATTAAGGTATTAATCTTACAAAATTGTATTACTGCTTCTGACTAATTGTATTTACATATGCTCAGTTCCATACTTCAATAGTTGATAAATTTGTTATGCTCGGGACATGGAAAAGAAATAAAAAATATAGCTTCATTTACTTTTCTAGACTTGAAACACTGGTTCGAGAGATATGTTTGCTGAAAGCTTTAAAATTTTTTAATTATGTATATCAAAAATCTGTGGATTTTCCAGCGGTTTGAGCTTGAAATAAGCACAAAGTATTAACAACAAAAAATAAGAAAACCGGGTAAGTATCATGTGTAAAAAATATTGGGTTGTTTGTATACAAATAGCCTGTTTATTATTTATTTCATTAAATATTTTAATTTTATTATTTTTACAATTGTCAATAAAAGTACGGTTGCATATAAATATATACAGGCATACATATGTACATATTTCTCTTATAGCCTGCTGCCAGTTGCCATAGGTATTGCGGTCTGCGCAGCTTTCAACGCGTGTTTGTATTTATTTATTTGCGGTAAATAAAGTAATTACAAACTAAAAAAGGTATACAAATAATAAAGACAATAACATGCGAGTAACAAACAAAAATGAAAAAAAACCAAAATCGCCACCAAGAAAGCGCCACTTAAGGAGAAATCAATTTAAGCAAATAAATACAATAATGAGCATTATCTTCGTAAGAGATGGGCAAAGAGCAATTATGTGAATAAAATATGAGCTATTTTGCAACGGAAGTTACTCTAACGTTACCTTCAGCGTGACCATATATATTAGCTTATTTTGGGCTAAATTTAGCTTATTTTTTAAAATTTTCATTTAGCTCTTAGCTTATTTTTTAGCTTTCTTTTTAAATTCAGTTAGATTTTTTAGAGTTTTTTGAATCTAAATTGCGTGTTCTCTAAAAATATATTAAAGACATAAAAAAAATTATAAATATTATAATTTTTTAACGTGTTGTGTATTTTTCTTGACCAAGTTTTAAGATTTTTTTAAATGAGTTGAAGACTATTTCCTTTAGCTAATTAGGCCTAACGTATTTCTATGACAATAAAAAGCAATTTTATTTCATATTTCCCGACGTTTCGTGAATGTTTTGTTCACTTTTAACAGGGATTCGTAAATAAAATTATTATTTATTATTTGCTAGAAAATTTTTATATACATATTTAAAACTTGTTTAACAAATTCCAAATTACATACGTATTAATTAATAATTTTATTTACGAATCCCTGGAAAAAGTGAACAAAACATTCACGAAACGTCGGGAAATATGAAATAAAATTGCTTTTTATTGTCATAGAAACACGTTAGGCCTAATTAGCTAAAGGAAATAGTCTTCAACTCATTTAAAAAAAATATTTTTTAACATTTAAATATTTAAAATTTTTCATTGCAGTTAAAAAAAATTAAAAATGTAAATTGTACTACAATTTAACAACAAAAATTGAAAATTTAAAAATAGAGGATAATGGCAGAATGGTTGGAGTTACTATAGCAAAAGTTTGAGTATACAATTCTTTCAGTTGAGTTGAGTCGAATTGAGTTGAGTTGAACGTGCCTTCAGCTGAATGAATTTACTTAAAACAAAAATTTGAAATAAATTTACTTTTAATAGAATTAATTCACTTTTAAAAGAAAACTTTAGAATTTTAGAATAAATGTTTTTATATTTTTCAAAAATTGTAAGCTTATTTTGGGAAGTTTTTGTTTATTTTAACCAACACGCTTTCGAGAACAATTTCATGCTACTAACAATATATTTCCGTTCAGTAAGGTCTAGACAATAGCATAAATCTGCCGACAGGAGTCAGTTGTTTTCGGCAGCGGGTACACAAGCCCCAATTTTTTCGTATTGTGTTGAATAATAATTAATAAGTAATTTCATTCAAAATTTATTCAATATTTTTTATTTCGTATCATAAAAAATATTTTTGTATGTGTATGTATACATTTAACGTTATTTTAGCATTAAAAAAAAGTGAAAAGTGATCACAGAAGTAGAAAAAATTTAACTTTTATGTTATGGCTTAAAATTTAACTTTTTAGCTCTTTTAGGATTTTTTTCAAACGTGATTTAGCTTAAAGTTATTTTAAGATCTGGTCACACTGGTTATCTTGGCCAGTAGCAATAAGTGTCAACTACTCTGATGGTAGAATTACTGAAATCGTATCGTGCTGTTGCGTGTCAGCTGACAAAATCCGTAACATTTAATAAGCATGTTGATGCTTATTGAAAATGTCTTGGCAACGTTTGCTGCGTAAAAATCTACAGAAAATAGATTTTTACGTATGTAGCAAACGTCAACTTCTGGCTTACATGCATACACACACACGTATAAAGCAAAGTAACAGCTGACACTTTCGCTGGCAGCCTCACGTTTTTACTAACTAACATACAGACTTAAACGATACGACAACTCCAAACGTAAGACGATACGATTTGACTAACGAAGCCATGAGTTTTATTGATATCTGAACATATCGACCAATTCGTGCTACTAGAACATTAGCTAAGTTTGTAGAACTGTAACCTTATACTGAGATGATAGCTGTGACTTCAAAGTCAATTGAACTTGCACGGCCTTATATATAAGAAAAAACTGGCAAGAAGTTAGCATAAGTGGCAAAATTGAATATGATCGCACATATTTCAAAAACTGACCCCACGAAGCCAGTGCCTATATTCTTTGGTGAGAACTTTTCCACACGAAATTTTTTTTATTATTTGGCCGTGTTTCCATTGGTGTGCCATGTGCCACACATGAGTAAAAATAACGTAACCACTAATTACTAATGAAAAACTGTTTGATTCAGACACGTATTTATTAAGTTAAACAGTTTCATACATAACTAATAGACAATTTTATAGAATCCAACATAATTGGAAACAGTTTAAATCAATTAATACATGTCTGAATCAAACAGTTTTTCATTAGTAATTAGTGGTTACGTTATTTATACTCATGTGTGGCACATGGCACACCAATGGAAACCCGGAATTAGTTCCCTGCTCATGTTTCTTGTAAGCTCATTTGAGGTTTTATATGAATCAGCCTGTGGGAAGCAGGATAACCATTATAATTGTTTGATTTTTCTCGACGAGGAAACTTTTCGCAAGTTACAGAACACAGGTTTGGTTTGTGTGGGTATAATCCTACAGGCACAATTAGTGTTTACTTTCTGTTCTCTTATGAATCAGCTGACTCTTTTTTGTTCGTCCAAATCTTATGGAAGTCGTTAGTTTTTCTCTTCCGTTCTGTTCTGCTTCGGTTCAACCTGTGAAAATCAAAAAAGCTGTTAAGGAATTGTAAGTCACAGCGTTAATAAAATTAAAACATTTCGAAATAAACTGTGTAAACCATGTATTTTTTAACATAAAAACATAAAACTATATTGAATCATAACAATGGACAATACAAAACTCATCACTTTAGTGGAAAACTGTGACCGTACTGATCAGAAACAGCTTATAGCTTATTACAGAAAAAGTAACTATTAAAATTTAGAAACAGAACGGCTCAGCAAAGAACAGCAAAAGAAAGTAAAGACTAATGAAGAAATTATATTATGATACAAATTAAACATAACGGTATATGGAAAATTTATTTCCTTTTCGATATGAATATCAATTTGGGTTTTCTGTACTCATGGAGTTCATTAAGATTTAAGTTAGTTGTTTGCGATTTCTCTCAATATTAAACCATTGTTTAATGGATGCCCAGTGGATATTTCTCGTATTCCGCAACGATGAACTTTGAAGTGTTCAACACTGGGCATTCATTAAACAATGATTAACAGACTTATTTATAAAAATTATTAACGCTTTCTAAAGGCTTAATACGCAAAATTTTTTATGGAAATCTGTTTTAAAAATTAATATTTTAAGAAATCGCTGACAACTAGGTATAAAGGGTGTTTTTTATTGAGGTATAGAACTTTAAGTTGGCATCACTTTTTTAACTGGCGGCCATTTTGTCAGCTGTCAAGTGATTAATATTTAGTTTGGTTTGCCATTTCATCATGAACAGGTTGACAAAAGAACAACGCTTGCAAATCGTGCAAATTTATTTCGAAAATAATGGTTCAGTTCGCGAAGTTTACCGCAAGCTCCGTCCATTTTATGGTCGACAGAGCAATTAATTCGGTTAACCATGGATCGTTTTCGCACTACGTTTACTCTATGTGATAATACGCATCCGCTGAAGTCGCTCGTCTACGCCAACAAACCAGAAACGTTAGGGGACTTGGAAGCCAACATTCGTGGCGTTATTGCCAACATACGGCCCCATATGCTCGAAAAAGTGGTTGAAAATTGGACCTGTAGAATTGGCTTTATTCGAGCCAGCCGCGGCGGCCACATGCCCGAAATCATATTTAAACGTTAATGGCATAAAATTATCCTTCCAATAAAGCCAAATTGATGGACATTAAAACGATTTTCTTGTGTTTTATTTCAATTCGAAGTTCTATACCTCTAGAAAAACACCCTATATAACTTGAATCTTAATGAAATCAATGCTTCTAGTTTCTGTCCTTTAAATTAAAATTATTAATTGCATAGGGATTTTCGTAGGGAAAAGTTTTTACGTGCGAACTGACCATAAATATGTACATGTATATGAATTTCCTGTTACCTTGTTTTTGTTAAATTTTGTCTTTCTATTCTTTTATTATTTATATTGGTTTTTTTATTGTTTATATCTATTGTTTTTATTGAACTGCTTGCAACATTTGTAGGCAAAAAATATCGATATATCAAAATATCAAAAGATCAAAAATATCGATACGATATATATCGATACATTTTTTTTTCATTTGCCCATCTCTCTTACCGACTACTATTTTTTAGATTGCTGTTAGCATATGACAATAAGAAAAACAAAACGAAACGGGATGTTCCATCATAAATTGCGCCAATACTTCTTTTTGCTTCCCATTGATTTTATTTGTATATGTTCTGCATACATGGACATACTGCATTATATCTGTGGTAATAAGAGAAAGTGATTAAGTCATATTTTACTGTTTTGAAGGAGATTACTTTTAAGCTTTCAAGTCGATTTAAAGAAATTTACTTCTTTTGCAGTCAAATTTTAAAATTCGTTGTTAATTATTTTTTTTTTAATATCGTTCTACACAATATAAATGATACATTTAATTTAAAATATATCAAAATATAAGCTGAATTAACCTGTTATTCCCTATGAGATTACAAGTCGAAAAAATATAAGCAGCAAATCGTTGCGATATAACTTCCCGAAAAATATAATCAAATAATTGAGATTTTGCCCAGCGGTACTTTCGAGTATCAAAATTAGCTTATCTTAACTTAAGCACTTTTTCCTTTTTGGCACAGAAATACTCACTGCATTACAAGTTCCAATAAGCAGTAAATTGAAATGATTACTGAAAACAAGCAGTAATTAGTAAACTTTTACTAATCATTCGAAATTAAAAATCATAAGAGAAACCTAAAGATTATTTTAAAATAACCGTCGATTTAAGAGAGATTTAAGATTTTAATACTTATTGTTAGTTAATTTTTTAAGATTCAATACATACAATAAGCGTTTAAAAAAATTTTATTATAACGAATGTTTCTTAAAATACTCAGATTTGAAAAACTGTCCATAAACTAAAGAAAACGATAGAAGGTGAGAAAAAAGTAATTTTAGAGCTCCTTAAACAAAAAAGATTATATGTTCAAATTGGAAATAGTGAAAAGAAGTAGTAGTAGTAGAAGTTGTAGTAGTACCTTTTGTAGTAGTATTAGTGAAAACTGATTATGGCCATGAGGCTAGGTTTTCGTGTTATGAATGAATAAATTGAATTAAATTGAAGAAGATGATTTTATGTAGCCGTATATACATTAAAGAACTTTTCCAGCTCCTCAACTTTGCATCGTACTTGCCGACCTCGAAAGCTTACTTCAAAAGAAGAGCTGATTACAAGAAAAATTAAAAATATCAAAAAATTACGTATATTATATTGACAAAAGAGTATCTAGAGTAGATTAAGAAGGCAACCCGCTTAAAAACTTTAAGAAGAATCTGTCACAGTGCTACTTACAGCTCTCGAGTTACAAGAAGAATGCTAAGTATTAGTAAGTGCAATAGAAAAAAGCGTTAAAGTTTTGCAAAAGTTTCAAAACTCATTGAAGACTTCTGCGTTATAGTACCAATGCGCTTTAAAAGCAAATTTAATATTTTTCAACTGGGTGAAAAAATGTGGGCTTGAAGGAAGCCAAATACCGAACTATAGAAGGACAGTATTGTTTGTAAGTACCATCAAGCACAATGATGATGTGGCGCTGTATGGCTGCAGCAAGTGTGCGGAGTAATGGAAAAAATATCTTGAATGTCTTAAAGGAAAGTCTATTGGACAGCATCGAGAAACTAAGTCTTAGGAATAATTTCCATTTTAACATGAGAACGACCTGAAAAAATTAGCCAGCCAACTGCGTTCGATTCTCGATTATACACAATGTATCCATATCCACAGCAATCACCCAACATGTACGCTATTAAAAATCTTTCGGATGAATTCAATAGACGAGTGGAAAAGCGTAATATCTTCAGTAAATCATAACTCGAGGAATTTCTTAAGAAATAATGGGATGTTATTGGAATTGGTGTAAAAAAGAACTAGTTCATTTCATTTCAAGAAGGTTAGAATAGGTTATTAAAAAAGAAATAGTTCACAATAAAATTTTAATTTGTTCTAACTTTGATTTTTTTTACCTGAATAGAATAGAATTGAATAGAAAATTTGTTTTTATTTCGCTCAAGCAGCATTCTAAATTCTAATTTTATATAAGAAACATATAAACAAATATATTTGTTAAAATTGTATCCAGCTGTGTCTTTTTATTCAAAATATATAAAAGGTCGAAATCAAAGATGGGTGCTGTGTGAATATCTTTGTCCTGCTCTGTATATCAAATTAATTTATTTTTTTATTGATTAAAGGAAGTAACTAGATATTGATCGTTCTTTAAACGATTTCAATTTTATGGTTGATGTAAGAGGTGTGCGTGATAAATGAAACTCTAATACTTTATGATTGCGGTTGATTTTGCGGTTTTCTGACATTTACCTGTTAAACATCATACTAATTCAGAGCAAAACTACAAAAACTGTTTTCAAAAAGCAATTAATACAGAATAAAGTAAAAAAAGAAATTCGTTTTTAAATTTTTATTGATGAAAATATTTTTTTATGTGAAAATCATTAAGATTTTGCATTTAAGTCCTATATACTATTTTCCTAAAAATCGGTTAAATATTTTTAGAAATTTTCTTTTTGTAACTTTATTAGGATGTGGGCAAATCTATTGGAATAGTACATTTGGCAATGAAGGCTATATTTTGATATTTGCATTCGCTTAAATGTATGCGAATATTTCAAGCGAATACTATAGACAAAAAAAGTTAAACTTCTTTTATGAAAATATTTTGCGATTAACAAACGTCGAAAAAAAACGAAAATTATTTTAAGCCAGCATAAAAAAATACATATACGAGTACTTACAGGTAACGCATTCTAATCAGCGTTATCAACTCGGTGCTTTTCGCACCGTTTTTAGTGCTTTTTGAAATTTTCGACGCGAAAAGTTTTTAAGTTAGTGCTGAGGAATGCGGAGCTCTTTAAACGTTTACCTCACTTTGACCTCATGGAATAATGAACCACATCGTTTCGTAAATATTCGAAAAATTTCCTTAAACTACAAGATCGATCAAATAGAAAACCTAAACAGCTCCTAAACTAAACAAATAGCGTCGAATGCCGCAGATGTTATAAAAACCCGAATCAATCTGTTTTCGTGAGGTATCGCTAAAGGAAAATCTTGAAAAGAAAAATAACTATAAAAGCCTTTGCCAAATCGATTAACAGGGATTATACACTTTTCTTAATGTTGCAAATTTGATCAAAATGTTTAATGCTAAAATTATCAAAATTCAACAAACAAAACAAGTTGTTGATATTTAATTTAAAAACTAACAATCATCATTGTTGATATAACAAATTTAAATTTTTGTAGTCAATTAATTTAATCAACAAAATTATTTGTTAAATTATATCACAACGGAATGCGCAAATACAGAAGAAATATAAGAAATATCGTTTTGTGTGTATTCATTATTTGCGTATCTAATAAAATATTGCCCTTTAGCTGAGAAGTAAGAAAGTTAGTTTAATAGTCCAGAGGTTGCCAGTTCGACTCCGCCCAACGACATTTAGTGTTTTTCGTAGACAAGCAAAAAATTTTTTCGAGGGTTGCGATTGTGTATAAAAAAATAATGTTAATATAACAATTATGATAGTCAAAATTTTTACGGAAATTCAACAGTTCGCATTGCTAATATAACAATAACATTAATTCAAATAACTTTGAAAACTAATGAAAATAAATGTTGAAAAAAATTAGTTTCAACAAAATATATGTTGATATATTTAATTGAAAATATTTTTCAGATTTTGATTCAACAATTTCGTGTATTGTATTTACAAAAATAGTTGTAGGTTCGAAATCAATTAATTATTTAATTGATATAATAAAAAAATTAATTGTATTTACTAATATTTTTTTCGAATTCGAGAGATATCGTTGCCGAAATATCATCCCAGTGATTGAAAATTTATAAAATTTAGACCGCTTAGAAATTGAGCAAAGCGGCAAGTTGCTGGAATGATGGAAGCGTCAACCGTTTGCGTTTAGATGCTTTCATCAGCTTAGCACAGTTGTTTAATAATTTTAAAACATTTGGTTAAGTGGTATACCAATAACATCCCCCTAGTCAGCCTACAACCATATGTCTCTATGTCAATACTCTTTTCTCAGAGTATTTCTGGTCACTGAACGCGTCAATAGTTTGTTTTTCTTTTTTATTGTGGTATGCAATAATGTTAAAATAAATACATATGTATGTATGTGTTTATTCCCTAACCCTTATAAAATTGTAGACAAGGGTCACATAAATGTACTAGTGAATCTTTGGTTCAAATGTCTCCATATGGTCGTAAAAGAATAGTGATAAAGTATACTGGTAGATTTTCAATGACAACGCTATGCTGTATGCCAATAGGCGATTACATTGGCTGGGGTACACCTAGTCAGTAGTACTATTGACAATGTCACTAGTAAATCACTCCAATTTTACTATTGACATCGAGCGAGGAAATGTCGATATTGTAGACTAGATTCCCTAAAATTTACTAGTGAATCTTTGGTGCCAATGTCTCCATGTGGTCCCAAAAGATCTACTTAGTCAGTGGTGCTACAGTCTAGTGGTGAATTTTCAATGACAAGCTAATGTTAAATGTCAATAGATGATTACATTGGCTGGGGTACACCCGGTCAGTATTACTACTGAAAATGTCACTAGTAAATCACTAAAATTCTACTATTCGCATTTCCTGCAGGGATGTTTATACACGCACACACATGTACACGCTCACACATGAACACATGTTTCTCCATCGTCAAGAAGAATACGAAGATGAAGAAGCAATTAAGTAAACAAACCAATCTTCACATTTTATGTGGCATGTAAGTGTTGCACCTATGTAGGTTCACGTTTCTTTCTTACTTCTTTTTCTTATATATTAATTAAGATGATGACTTACTTATCACAGACAGAAATAAATCGATTCATCCACCTATCCATAGCAACTACAACGACGAAACTTGTAAAATGTTCGATGACTGGTTGGATGCATCGCTGTATGTATTGCTGACCGTCTGCGATCTTAGTATATTTTTTTTCTTTTTATCCTGTTTTAATATCAAAAATTCTTAGAAAAGTGAAACAAAAATTGAGAGAAGAATTAAAAAAATAAACATTTCTACTAGCTGAGTAAGCACATTTCAAACTTGTTTTTGCAACAGTTGTGGTATTAAATGTATGGCCGTATTTAAGATACTGAATACTCTTGGTTTTGTTTTTTGGATTCGGAAGTCAATCGTCGTGTAGTATAATAATGCGGTTTTTTATTTTTTAAAAGCTTGGTAGTTAAAAAGAGTTATTTGTCTTACAAAATATGTAATTTTTTATTATTTTGAAGGTTTTTAAATTTTTGATAATTCTGCCTGCTTGCAGAGCAAACATATCTTTATTTGAAGGAATTTTTAGGATAGAAAAGTCTACCAATTTCTCAGCATCTTATTTTTATTTTATATCTTAATTGGAAATTTTTAAACCTACCAAAAGTTTTTTTCAAGCAAATTTAACATTATATTTAATTGCACCCAACCGTTTTCTACGAAATTTTGTATACACATACATATTAACATATATTGTGATAAGAAGAATGTGATCGAGGATATATAATCAGCGTTGCCAGATTACTTTTAGCTATACCAAGAAGTTACCGTTAAAAACTACGAAACTTTTCAAAAATAGTCACTGAGAGGTTAAAAATCTGTAAGGTATAAATTTTATTTAAAAATTTTAAATTAATTTCGAAAAGCTATTTCAAAGGGAGATTTCTACAAAAAATAAATATTTATATTCTTTAAGTAAGCTCAAATATTCAGGAACATAAACTATCTACTTACGTATAATATCCAGTTTTCTCTGTATGCTGCGATGTGTCTAAGTTCGTTGAACGATTTATTTGTTTCTTTAAAAATTGTGCGTCTCCATGTTATATTTGGTCTTCCTCTTCTTCGAGGCTTCATGGTGAATTTTATTATATGGTTTTCTTACTGTGTGTCCATGCCATACATATGTACATACATACTCGTACATGCATATTTGAGTGTCTTTATTTTAGTTTTTATGCTGTTTTCGGCTAAGTCATGTTTTAGACACATCAGTTTTTCTTGAAGCAGTTCTGCTGTATCTAAAACATGACTATGTTAAGCTGATACACCTAGCATTTCATGTTTTGTCATTCTGTGGTGTCATTTTCAAAATATGTGCCAACTATTGCGATGTCACATATATATGCATTCGAATTTTCAAAGTTCGGAAAACCATTTGTTTATAGCCCCAGATGCCCTAAGAAAAAACAATCTTGGAAGTCGATTTTACAAATTTAAACCGATAGATGGCCCACCCATTTCATATTTGTGGGATATCAAAGGTAGTGTCATAATGTTTTAGATTATTTTAATATATACAATTGTTTTTGCTTTTTTTTCAATTAAAAATTTTAAAATAATATGACTCTTAAGACTTAAATCCCCCGGTTATTTAAAAAATTGATTATTTTAATTTACCACTTGAAATATCTTCAATAGTTTATCTATCACATTTTTTTAATTTTTTTTCTTTTTTTTTTCTTTTTTACAGACAACGTTATAAATGTGTAACTTCTGGAACTATATACATTGATAATTAATTTAATGTATACATTCCCATCACAAACTCATCAGTAGGGTTCCTTACACCAAAAGTGAGAAAGAACCGTATTGTTTTCGCTACGATGTCCGCTGCAGTCTATTTTCTCGAAACCGTAAGAGCAACTGACCTGAAATTTTGACGGAATATCTAGAACTTTGGCTGCTACAACAACAAATATATGACAGTTAAAAGTTAAAGGGTGTTCCAAAACGAGCAACGAAAAATTTTAAAATCCTATGTAATAGGAAATTTGCTAAGTTAATGTATTTTTACACGGACTACACAATTAACACTAAAATTAAAAAAAAAATTATATTATTTTACTAATAAACATTTGCTTAAATTGAAACAGTCAATTAGAGGACGCAGCGGCTAGTAGACGATCGGATTGCAACTCTGCTATTGACTGCAGAGCATAATAAAAAAGAAAACAAAGTATTGACGCGTTCGTTGACAATGTCACCAGAAATACATTAGAACTGTTGTCTCTAATGCATCGCTACTCGCGCATAAAAGGAAAGTTGTCGACATTTTAACTAGTGCAATTGTCGCTAAATAAAAGAATGTTGACATAAAGACATATGGTTCTAGGCTGACTAGAGGGTACAATGTACCCGGTACATATGTATGTAGCCATACATACGTACATACATATATTCACACATGCATTCATTGTTGTTAAACATCTCTGAAAAATTCAAATAATTGTAAAAAAGTATAAATACATACAAACATACACATAACACATAATTTTTATAACTTTCATACAAAAAAAGGCCATAAAATGTTAAAAAGAAGCCAACCCAACAAGCACACGGTATACACATGTGTGTACGAGTATATACTACATTGAAATTTTTTAGTGCTGCTGTATTTTCAACGTAATTTAATGAGAACTTTAATTAACCACTGAAATTAAATTGTATTTAATATAAATTCAAATTTAAATTTAAAGAAACTTAAATAAAAATTAACTAATTGTGTACTTAAATATTAAGTTAAAAACTAGGGGTAACATTATTATTGCATTTAAAACGAAAATACTTTAAAATAATTATGACAAAAACATACTTACAAATAAGCATTGTAAGCAAAGCTTTAAAATCTTTACGGAAAACTCTACTATAAAGAAGTAGTCATAAGTATGAAAATGAAACCAAAATCCGGCGGTGTTTGGAAATATTTTTAAGTTTTTGAAAAAGAAAAGGCAGTGTTTGATTTGTAAGAAAATACTTTCTACTAAGCGCCTGGGCTGATTGCTTAACTTTTTGAAGTTATGATTAATTATTATTAGGGAAAGGATTTTCATACATTTAAAATCGCGTTTTATGTAGATAAAATAAACATTAAAAATATAAAAATATGTATTAAAAACTAATAAAATATGCATTTATTAACTCTTTTTTTCAACATTTAATTACATTAAAAACTTTAAAAAATCAGCTTCATTGCTTTCTCAACAAACATTTTGTCAAATCATATGGAATACAAAATAAAGTTAATAAGAACTTTCATTTACGTAAATGAATAAGTGTGTCTGTAAATTTTCAAAGGTAAATCTTTGACGATTTTTTCTGAAAAACACATTTTTATTGTAAAAATCAACATTCCACATCAGCAAAAATTATTGGTGCATATTTAAATGATTCGTTTGTGGAATATGCAGATTCTAAATTTTAGCTGTTTGAACTATAAAATATTGATGCATTTTGTTGAATTTTTTAATAAATAAAAAAAATATTATTTTGTTTAACTTTATCTAATTTATTTTAATTAAACTTAAGCTGTTAAAGTCTCAAACCCATCTAATTGGGCTATAGTGTCAACACGTAAGCCATTCTCTGAATGCACAAATATTAATTCAGTCTTTAATTTTTTTTTTATTTAAAAATTCTTTAAACTTGTTAATATAAAAATAGTATTCGACGGCATTCAACTACGCTCCCCATCTAGTTACTGTGTAAGGAAGGTGTGAGGGAATTCGTATCCCTGAATATATTTCTTTAAAAGCTGTTTTCGTTTTCCTCGTTTTTGGTTCTTATACAGTTGCAAGAATTGCAAAAAAAAAAAAATTTGTTTTATAGCATGACAAATTTAAAAATGTATTAAAAACATCATTTATAATGAAATATGCAAAAATATGTATTTATTTTAAAATATGCAAAAATATGCACTAACAAATCGATGCCATTTTGTTGCTAATTTGTTAATTCGCAAAAATATTTTATTTACGTTGAACTACGACCAACGAAAGAAAACATGTATTCACATGAAAATCCTTTCCTTAATTATTATATATATTTGTTTCAATATTATTTCAAATACTTATCTTTCCGTTTTAAGAATTTATACCTATTTGTAGTAAATAAATAATTATTAGATTTAAATAAAATTCTATAGGTATGTACTACATCTATATATGTACATATGTATGTACGTATGTACACAATACGCCTTTTTTTAATGTATTGTACACAGAAAGAATAGATTAGTTAAAAATCTGTTGTAGCAATAACTATTTAATTATGTGTTCCAATGTTCCATATGTTCTATCAATTATCAAACATTTGTACGATTTTTTCATATTTATAAACAAAAAACCATATTACAAATAGAATTCTTACAATAGTTTTATTAGTAAAAACAATTTATCCGTTCATTTCTAATAAACATTGTAAGGTATTGGTAGACACAACTGAATTAAATATAAGTCAGAAAGTAACGTGACTGAATATTGGCTTTTGAAATAAAAAAACTATTCTTGAAAACAATATTTAAAAAAAATCGGTTATTGTAACTACCCTACAAGAAATTAATGACTGAAACTAACACAAACAAAATTGTTTCACTAACACATTTCCAACAATTTTATATCGAATTCAATAATGACAGTCAATTGACTAGTCATTTGATCGGAAGTAATGATGGATTTATTTATTAATTATAGTTGCTCTACTCTAGCATATATGTTAGAGTTTAACATCTAAAGTATATATGTCAAAACTTTTAAATATCGAGTTTTATTAAAAAAAAAAATACAATTCATTCGGTCTGTAAAAATTAAAGTTTATAGAAATGTTAAAAAAAGATAAGTAAAATAGTCGATAAAAGAAATTCACAAAGTTTAATTTAATATGAATATTTCTCTTAAAAATTTTAGATATTTGTAAAAAGCAAGGTGCGTTGGAGATAAAAAGGTGTGAAGAGGGTTAGATACCGCTAAAGTTATTTGGTGTTTTTTTTGTATATATATATATATATATAAGATCCCATAGTTCCTACAAGGAACATAGGGCCATAACAAATTTATTCCATTCTGATTTGTCCGACGCAAGTGTTTTTATCTTGTTCCAGCTCTTGTCTTGGTTAGCACACCCATATAGAAGAGCTGATTTTATGCAGGAGTTAAATATTTTTAGCTTGGTTCTTTTCGAAATGTGTGTTGATCGCCATATGGGGTTAAGAAGTCCAAATGAGTGCTTACCAGCTTTTATTCGATTTCTTACGTCGTCTGAAGATCCACCTTTTATAGTCAGAATGCTTCCGAGGTAGCAGAACGTTGATACATCCTCAAGACTCTTGCCGTCTATTGTGAATGTGTTATTGTTGGAAGCATTAATTCATATTGCTTTAGTTTTAGAAATATTAATTTTTAGACCTGTCTTAGCTGCTTCTTTTTTTACTGCATTGACGACATATGTCGTCAGCATAGTCGAGATCTTCTAGCCTTCTGTTGAATCCCCAAGTTATTCCCCTCTGCTCACAAGAGGCTCTTCTCATTATGTTATCTAGGACGATATTGAAAAGTAGGGGCGACAGAACACATCCTTGTCTCACTCCAGTTTTAATTGGGAATGAGTCACTAATACAGCCATCGTGAAGAATACGACAGTCTGCGTTGTAATATTGTGCTTTAACAATATCAATTATTTTCGTTGTGGTACCTTTGCATGCTAGCGTGTTCCATATGGCGAAATGGGAAAGCGTATCGAATGCTTTCTCAAAATCGATGAATATGAGGTACAGCGGCTTCCTCCACTCAACAGACTGTTCAATTATGATCCGTAAACTGTTCGCATGATCAATGCTCATTGCGGAGAAGCGGATCGAATGCGACTGATAGCCTTTTGTTAATGACTTGTGATATTATCTTGTTTGCGATATTGATGAGGGTTATGCCACGCCAGTTTTTGCATTGTGACAAGTCCCCTTTTTTAGTATATTAATAATAAGGCCTTCTTTTAAGTCATCGCACAATGAGTTTGTTACCCATAGATTTTTTATAATGATGTAGATAAACTTGGCGCTGATTTCAGGCGATGCTTTTAACAGTTGAGGAGATAAATTATGCGGTCCAGGAGCTTTGCTATTCTTCAGGGACACTATGGCATCTATAATTTCGGGAATTTCTGGGCAATCTGTGGGTATATCGTCCCGAACACTGTGCCGAATGCAATCACATAGGTTGTGACCAGCGTTCGATGTGTTTCCTAACATCGAAGAGTAGTATTCTACTTAAGCATCCATCTGGTCTTTTTTGGATGTGATTAATTCTCCATTTTTGTTTTTAAGCGGTTTGTTAGTAGCAAACGATTTCTTAGCAATTTTGTACAAATCTTTCGTTCTATGGGTTGCGGCTGCTGTTTCGGCTTCTTGGTTATATCGTCAGTCCATTTACGTTTATCTTGGCGAGCACTTTTTTTGACATTCTTATCCAATGTAATATATATTGAGCGCAGATTTGTTTTTTCATTACAGGTTCTAGCGGTATTCAATAAGCCCTTTACGTCTCTTCTTTGGGATATGAGGTTCCAAGTATTGTCAGAGATCCAGTTCTTTCTCTTAGTTTCTTTTAATAGTATTCCAATTAGGCACTGTATTGCTTGGAAGTGTTTGAAGGGAAGCGTTCAGAGAATTTATGTAGCTATTTTTGGTTGTTGGGTTTTTTAATTTATCGACGTTATACTTTCTTTGGGCTTTATCTGCTCTTCTGATGGCTGCTACTTTTAAACGAATTGTTCCAATTTAAAGGTGATGGTCACTGCCACTCTCTATTTTCTGCTTATTGCAATATGGTCAATTTGGTTTTCATGTCAAAAGCATGATGTCTACGCGTCTTATAGATGCAGTTACCCTAGTTAGGAGGCCGTAGAAATCCTCTTTCACTGACACTTCTGCAACATCGGTTGGTGCATAACAATACACGCAATTAACGTTTCTGGCTCGGATTCGAAAACGGGCAGTGATAATCCTGTCAGAGTGTGCTTTCCATTCTATGAGTGCATTTTTTGCCTCTCTTGATAAGAGTATGCCTACCCCATTCATTTTTGGTTGATCTGACGGTCTGTCGGAGTATATGAGAGTTATACCATGTGATGTGATGTTTTTGTGTACCTTAAAATTATTTTTTACAATAAAAAAACAAATAAAATAAAATAAAAAATATATTTGCTGTCAGTACATCAAGCATGTATGATAACTCAATTGTGGGGGATACATAAGCCAATTATGATCAGTCAAACTTGAGTAGTGTTAAAGCATTGATTAGTAGAAAGCACTGGAGTGAGCAGTTCAAACATATGTTATATTCATTACTTAGAGAAAGAGATGCAACATCACATGTACACAAAAGATTACATCACATTTTTTATTTTGCCCTTAATTATGTGATAGAAACTTTGTTCTACGCAATGATGAATATATCCTGCCTGACTTCCGATCAAATGACCGTTCAATTGACTGATACTATTCTTGTAGGGTAACTAATCAATTGCAATAAAAGAAAAGAAAATTAAATATTTTATTCATGTTGCTAACAGAACTTTTTATTCTGAATACAAAAGGAAAAACATATTTTGTTGTCGCAATTGAATGATTTGTGGAATAATTTTAATTTTATAGGCAAAAAATAAAAATTAGATAGAAATGTAATATAAAAAATATATTATATGTATCGCAAGATATTCGAAGTATTATTAATATTAAAAGAATAATTTGCGATGAATTGTTTTTATGTATGTATATATGTATGTATATGAGACGTGTCTACCAATGATTCCTTTAGAAATACCAATTATATTGGTTGTATCAATTAATTATTTTTATAGTCATAATTAAAATATCATTCTTAAAAAAGCTATATTCGTTCATTACAACAGAATTGTATATTAGTTGTTGGAACCGACAAAACTCGATTGGTTACAAATTCAGTTATCACAACAAATCTGTTTTCTCTGTGTACGTAAGCAGTAAATATTCGCATTCGCTTTCATATTCTCTTTCAAAAAATTAAAATTGGTTATTCGCATTCGCATTCAATTCGCATTCGCAATTAGTTGTTAATGAGTTCCTTTGTACAATATGATATTACAAATCGGCGCATAATGTAGTTTTAACCCACTAGCGTAATTTTTAATGTGAAATTTTGTGGCAAAACTCGTTAAGATCATGTTTAATTTTGCCACTTATGCTAACTTCATGCCATTTTTTCGTTATACATTATGCTGCCAGTATACCATATCGTACTTCCAAAACATCAATTTGTCTCGCCGTCATTTCAAGAAATCAGCGGATGTGCGGAAGAAGTCGCCTGAAGATTTAATTATTTTATAGAATATGATATACTAACTTCATGCCGATAATGTTTTGGTGCAATATTGATGAAACGTAAATGGCTCAAAAGGATGTTTTTCTCTAGACATACTCAATATATGTATGTGTTTGCTTAAAAATCTTCAAAATCCCAGAACACCACTACGGCAACACCCAATACGTGAAAATACCAGCGGCAATGCTAAATCTCAAATAAAAATAATAATAATTAATAATTAATAATTTATTTTGAAAAAAAGCGGTAATTTGGTTTGAAGTTCTTACATGGGTATCTACATGCTCGTATATCTTGTGTGGTTGTTGAGACTCCGCTGGAAAAACTATAGATGTCTTAGCTTTGAAGGTGAAACACCGGCATGTTTGGGGTTGGATCAACGTTGGTTGGCCCTGTTTTTTAACTTAAGTAACTTAACAAAAATTCACTTAAAATGAAACTTGGCATCAAAAAAGTATGTACAAACTATGAGAGAAATGGCAAATGGAAACTCCATTTCCTACCACTGGTACACATATCTGTATAAATATGCATGTGTGTATGTATGTATTTAGATATGGATTTGTGTGTGTTTGCTGGGATAAAGTCTGACTTATAAAATATAATGTCTTCATCAACACTGAAAGAAACCTGAGAACAAGTTTTACTCAATTTGGTTCATCAAATTTATATGTTTCGTTTATGCATTATGCATTGCTGTTGTTGTTACTATTGTTTCCCTTTTTCTTAAAGACAACATAATGATGGTTTTATTTTTCAAAAATTAAAAAAAATCAAGTTAAACTGGATTGTTTTGTTTTCGTGGTAACGACGAAAGTATTGGATCGAATTTTTATTGTTACATTTTGTAGCTGATGCTGATGTTGCTGTTTTTCGTGCCCACACCAGCCTTTCATGGTTTTACGATATCTTAATATATGTTTGTATGTGTGTATGTGCGTGACTGTTAAAAGTTATTCGAAGGCAGTCCCAAAATCACCCAACTTTGGGAAGATCTCGGGATTTTCCTATAAGGGTGATAAAATTGTTGCGTCCAGCTTTTACGCTTAAAGCCCTTAAAGTTTTAAAATAATTTTTCTCTTTTAATTTAATTATTTATTCAAACCTTTCAGGTACATTACTTTAAAGTACTCTAATTATTAGAGTTCGCCTCATAACTAACTTGACATAACATCCCGCTTTAGGCGGGATTATTCTGCTTTTCCATAGGTCGATACCGCCTTAAATTTCTATCCCGCTTTATTCCGCATTTTAGAGTTTTGAAATTTTCAATCCTATTATCAAACCCGTTTGAATTACGTGGGTTCGATGAATGTTTTGTATCAAAAATGAGCTACTGAATGAATTCGACACAAGTCTACATTTTAGTTGAAAAGAGCTGTTGCACACAACTCTAGTGTAAACCTATTCGTTTATTGTGTTAACTTCGACTGTGACTCTCTTAATTTTAAGAAGCAGAGGTATGAGCACAAGCAAAAACAAATACACAAATGAGTTGTTTTTAAAATCTGGTTTGAATCTCCCAAATATCTTATATACCCATGTTTTACACTCGGCAGTTTTTCTTGAAGCAAGTATGAGTTTATGGGAGAGAGGGGAAAGAATTGGGGTACTGACTTGCTTGTACCGAAAAGTTACTTCAACTCTCTTTTGTTATTTCATTTGCTTCATTAAAATAATAGGAAAATTGAACAAGGAACCGTCTGTGTATAAACAAACGACCAGTTTTAAAAGAGAATTGAAGAGAATTGCTCCAAGAAAAATTGCCGAGTCTAAAACAAGATGGGCTTACATCTGTGTGCCATGTGTTAAACAGTTTCATGCATAACCAATAGAAAATTTTATAGAATCCAACATGATTGGAAACTGTTTATATTAATAAATACATGTCTGAATCAAACAGTTTTTCATTAGTTGTTTATTCTTTCTTTGGCACATGGCACATCAGCATTAGGAGCCGCTCTTTTCCAAGATTTAAAAATAAGAAGATGGATAAATCGAAAGTTCGCAGAGAAAAAGAGAAATTCAGACAAGAAGTGCTTCGCAAACGGTTAGATGATACCAATTTGTTACCGTGATGATACTTTAACGAGACATAAAATTTATGAGAAGTATCATACTAGGATGGTAAAAAAAAACTTAATATTGTTATTTTGAGAGAACCGAATTCTGAATTGATTAGTTACGTAAGACTGGAACATGAAACCGCTGAATACAAAACAACCAAATTAAATGATTTTTTCAACGATAAAAATATATCACTGGATGCATTAATTGCCATATTGCCCAAACCTTGGAATTATACGACGATTCGAATTGCTGTTAAAAAAACCATTGCATTGGTTCGTTTGCTTTCTACACTTCAACGAACTTCCGTTTCGGCATTTGTTTGAAGCTTTGGATAAATCAACCAGCACTGGACCAAGATCCGCAAGCGGAAAACTGAGCCGTCAAATCGAAACTTGTAAAACTCTTCCGGTAAGTTATTGCTATCACCCATTTATTATAATTGTCAACCGTTTTTAATTATTTTATTATTATATATTTCAGGTGGTGGACGGCTTTCAGAAAATTGAGTTGAAAAATATTCCCCCTGCTCCAGAAAAAATTTAATTGATATGGCTCATGCAATTCCTAGCGGCGTGGTTTCTGTGGATCTAGCTAACATCAAACCAGGAAAAATTGTACATTTTCTCTGCCTTACCAAGGCCGGTAGATTATTACGATTGTATGCGACAACGGAAAATCCATCTGAAAATTTATGGATTCTGGTTGAATTTATAATTAAATGTTATGTGCCAATGTACTTCAATATCAAGTATTACAGTATTGTTAATAAAGTAAATAAAGATAATTCATATTATTCGTATTCGGAAAATATCTTGCTATCAATGTTGTTTGATGATACCAAAAAAAAGAGAGACTGTGCTATAAAGAAAATTCTACGCTATCGAACCGATGATCGCGATGTTGAAGACCCAACGGAAGTTAGAGTTTATAAAAAACCAGATATAAACTTTAATTGCACAAGTTATACGAAAATTATCAATTTGGATGATATAAGTAACGTATTTGAACCACCATTCACGCGAAGCATTCCGTGCGATACCGTTTTTTGATCCAAAAAGCAAAAAAGACTTCAAACAATAATTTTTTTTATTTTCTTTTCTATTACTAAGTAAAATTTATTTTTTCATTTCATTCTGACTAAATAAATTTCTAAAGAGAAAATAAACTCCAAAAATAAAAAACATAGGCATTTCGCTGATTTTTTCTTGTAAAAAAAAATTGAACCTTCGGATCAGAAGTCGGAACATCAAAATAAATTTTAGAGGTATGGTTGCATCGGCAAAGTTTCTTATTTTGATCCCTAGAATACGATTTCCCTTGTAATTTGAGCGATTTTTAAACCAACCCGTCCTAATGTACTCGTATATATATGTAGATGTTTCGAAGTAAATTGTAGTGTTGTTAATTATTCGAATTTTATATTTGTTTTCATGATTTTTTTCTTGTTCGAACAGACGAATAATTTTGAACTTTTGTTCGAATATTCGAACGAACAAAGGGTAAAAAATTTTATTCGAATAATTTTCAAAAAGTTTGCAAAAAATTACACTCATCTACACAAGCTTAATTTTTTTTATTAACAAACGAAAAATATTTAAATTGAAATTTTTTTGCTGGTGGTTAAGTATTATCTATACCCAGCAAAAAATTAGACATTACCATATGAACTAGTTGCCATATAATGACTTTCTTTTTTGATTGCCAAATTGAAATACTCGCTTACAAATCACATTATGTAAACTTTTAAAAATAGGATGCAGAAATTGAACACATTCTTTGGGTTTTAAAAGATGACGTGAAAATATTTAAAAAATATGTAGTTATTTTAAATAAATTATATATATTCCTAAATTGTCTACTTATACATAATTTATATTAAGCATTTTTTGCATGAAATTAGTTGCATGAAAATTTTTCATTTGTCAATAGCAGGGCTGGAGAAGCAACTCATATCAAAAATAAATACCAAGAATACTTTATAGATTAATGCTATGTCACTTCTAATAGATCATAATATTCTACAGTGCTGCAATCAGCAAATAGAAGAAGTTTCGATCAACAAAATTCATGAAATTTCATGAAAAAATTCCTAATATAAATTAGGTATTAGTTATTTTAAACTGAGAAAATAAGTACTTACATTTTGGAAATTATTATTTAAATATAAGTATGTATATAGTTATAAAAAATAATATTTTTCATTTTCAGTTTTTATAAAAGATCATCAATCAAACATTAAGAAAAATGGAAGTAATTTTTCTTTCGACTAAAAAAATTAGTTTCATCAAGAAAAAAATAACTATTTCCCACAACGAAAAAAATAATTATTTTCTTCAATAAAAAACATAACTATAGGGTGTTTTTTATTGAGGTATAGAACTTTAAGTTGGCATCACTTTTTTAACTGGCGGCCATTTTGTCAGCTGTCAAGTGATTAATATTTAGTTTGGTTTGCCATTTCATCATGAACAGGTTGACAAAAGAACAACGCTTGCAAATCGTGCAAATTTATTTCGAAAATAATGGTTCAGTTCGCGAAGTTTACCGCAAGCTCCGTCCATTTTATGGTCGACATAATCGTCCATCAGAGCAATTAATTCGGTTAGCCGGTCAATTGGCCACCAAGATCGTGTGATTTGACACCATTGGATTATTTTCTTTGGGGATATGTGAAGTCGCTCGTCTACGCCAACAAACCAGAAACGTTAGGGGACTTGGAAGCCAACATTCGTGGCGTTATTGCCAACATACGGCCCCGTATGCTCGAAAAAGTGGTTGAAAATTGGACCTGTAGAATTGGCTTTATTCGAGCCAGCCGCGGCGGCCACATGCCCGAAATCATATTTAAACGTTAATGGCATAAAATTATCCTTCCAATAAAGCCAAATTGATGGACATTAAAACGATTTTCTTGTGTTTTATTTCAATTCGAAGTTCTATACCTCTAAAAAAAACACCCTACTTCTCCAGAATCGATTATTTTAGTCTGACGCCTTGTTAAAATCATTAAGTTGGAAATCCATTAAGGAACAGCTTTTACCAAAAATTTTTAATTCCAATCTCGATTACCTTTTTTGAAATTTTTTGCTGGGTATTTTTCATTTGTTCGAACAAAAATTACAAAAAGTGTTTCGAATATTCGAATAATTTTTATTCGAATGACAAGACTAGTAAACTGAACATAATACTAAAAAGTTTAGCGTAGTTATCTCGCTTTTGTTAATGTTGCCCCTTTTTTTGATAAATCCCCTATTTGGAGCTATATTTTTAAATTCCCTTTTTGTGCGACTTTTTGAAAAATGTCATCGGTCACCTTGCTCGTGCTTACTAATAACGTATGTATGTATGTACATATATACGTTAGTAGTATGTATGCACATACATACATACATACATATATCTGTGTACACTGTACATCCAAAAGAACCGTCAAAACGAAGCACGAATACGTCGTGTTAATCGCGATTGCAAATCATGAAGCGAACCAAGTGGTCCAAATTAAAATGTGAACATAGTGTTTGCTCGAAATCAGACCTAATTTATTATAGAAAACTTCTGTTTGTATGTTTTACTACTCGGGAAGAAAATTTTACTTTGAATTTTAAGAAACTGTTAAAAAATATATTCTTTGTATATCAGCAATTATCTCTTTACCTTTTTTGAACTACACTCGTATAGAGAGATAAAAAGAAACTCCATAATTACTTAACTCTCCAGCGGTAAATAAAAGGAATAAATGGGCCTTCTATATGGCCTTATTTAGCAGCCACAAGGATAACATTGCATGACTCATTTATCTTTTACACGCGATGTCATTGGCAGCCAAAATCTTCCATGCTTCTTTACTGAAGAGGACTGATGCAATGAGTATCGAATATTGAAGAAAGTCTAAGAAGGCCTTCAAAAAGGGCCAGTTTAGCAAATTCCCCGTGAAATTTACTGCAGGGTCTTTTAATTTGCAGTCAACACACACATAGCCACACACTTTTGTTTTGTTTATGCTTTTGCTTGTGGATTGCACATCTGTGTGTATTTTTAGCAATTGGAAACTAAAGTAACCATTTATTCTTTAAATACTGAAATGATTTTAATAATACATACATACATATACATATAAACATCACATCTCGACAATGTCAACTAATAGATGAAAGAATACACAAAATCGGTTGACTAACCTTGCGTCAAAAATGATCCGAATTTTTGCCTTACATTTTTATACACATATGTACATTGCTACATATTTATTTATTTATAATTATATCATGCACATACATACACACATATGTATAATAGATTAGGACTAAAAAGTATAGGACTTTGTTATCAAAAAAAATGAGAATCGGTTGACCTTTCATGCCCATTCTTGAAATTTGCCGCTAATGCCGAGTACACATCTGGCACACATATGACCAAAAAAGCGTAACCACTAATTACTTATGAAAAACTGTTTGATTCAAACATTTTTTTCAAACACTTTCCAATCATGTTGGATTCTATAAAATTTTCTATTAGTTATGTATGAAACTGTTTAATTTAATAAATACGTGTCTGCATCAAACAGTTTTTCGTTAGCAATTAGTGGTTACGCTTTTTCGGCACATGTGTGCCAGATGTGTACTCGGCATAAGCTACAGATTTTGGTAAAATTTGCGGCACCCGTAAAGCCGAGTACACACTATGGCATTTTGTGACATCGCAAGCAAAAATAAAAGTGGGAACTAGTGGCAACGTTTGTCATTTGCGATATTTTGCGGTGTGTGGCATTACCACACAAACTGTTCATACATCTGATGTAGACAGTTGTGAGAATAAGTTGGCAGCACTGCTGACATAAAATTAAAATATCAGAGTGGTGACATTTTCTCGCATTGAGTACATACAGAAATGTATGCAGGTATAAAAATTTAAAAGTATGGAGAACGAAAAAGAAAGTGGAAAAGTACAGGCGCATGACATTACGACATAGCTTATGCAACTTGTGGAAGTTCGTGGAGCTGTATGGAATCATCTATGTGGCAATTATTAGGATAGAAATGCAAAGGAAACTGCATGGGCAGAAATTTCGGTGGAATTAGTCTTCATGCACACGAAATTTTTAAACCAACTTGAATCCTGTTTCCGTAAACTGGAATGCATAAGAATCTTTTGGTGGCGCAAATATTAAGACCTGGTCTCCTCCACCACTTTCTTTGCCATTTAGATATTTTTAATTTGTTTCTTATTATTGATAAACATACAATGGCACTAGCCAATTGAATATTTTGCGATTAACCATTTGTATAAATATTAATTACCAAACAATACGAAAAACACAGACTCACAATGATAAAACAAATGACACTAAATGTCATTATATCAAAATTAGGTTCTTGATGTAGACAATTATGCCACATTGCCATTATTTAGGGGTGGGAAACTTTCCCGTGACAATAACGCAACAAAATTGTGTGTTATCAAAAAAATTTATGGAAACGGCATTGCACACATATAAAAATTACACCACCAAATGACAACACATGAAATGCCAGATGTAAGCTCAGCCTAAGTTTATAAAAATCAGTGAATATCTAAGATCAACTTGACGAAGACTTTTGAAGTTATTAGAAAAAAACAATTTTTTTTTCGAAATATTTCGTCAATCATACCTCTTAAATTAACCACCAGATTTTAGTGAAATTGACAACACATTGATAGACTGAGTTGCTGAAGAAAAGTTGTAAAAATTTAATTTTCCAAAACTTTCGAAATCTTCTTAAGTGAGTAATGCGAATGCGGCAAATTTGCTTCCGTACCGTTGACCCGTACTTGAGATATGAGATGTTGAAATAAACACTCTCACACAGAATCGACTCACAGAACCTCAAAACGTCCAAATATGATGAACTCTTGATTTTCGAACACTGATATAAATTCCTATTGCGGGAAGTTAAAAAGTTCTAAGTTTCAAGTAGATAAAAAAATCTTAACAACGACGGCAAATGCTGCCAGATTATTTGAAAATATTATCATGCTCATGTTGTTGTTGCTGTTGATGGTCCTGTTATTAAAAATGCCCAATGCTTGTGTAAGGAAACTGCATTTTTTTAAATTTATTTGGTTGGTAGTGTCATGTTGATCTGTGAAATTAAACATTTGTCATATAAAATTTACACATTTGACCTTTTCAACATTTAAAAGACGCAACAGTAACAACAATAAAAAACGAACAGAAAAGTAATGTGTACGATAACAAAGAGAAAGATATAAAGACGAACATGAACGGCAACCTTAAACGTAACTATGATAATATGAAAAAAAGAAACAAAAATGTACACAATTCAAAGAAGGACAGGCAATCAAATATTCGTATACATATCTTCACCAACTTCTAAGTATAAAATTCTTATTATGTGTTGTATGGGTGTGTGAATGTGCGTGTTTATCGGTATGTGTTTTTTTTTAATAGAACAAATTCATGCTGATCATTCTTACTGTTTTCCTTCTACGAAACTATGAATTCAAACGTTAAAAAAAATTATATATAGTGTCTCCACAGGATATCATCCGGCAAAATATCCAAAAAATTATCGTACATACAATATTGATTCATACTAGGGATGTAACGAATGTTCCCAGTCGCATTCGTAAATTATTCACTTACTTTTTCTATTTGCTAAAGTATATGCGAATATTTAAGCGAATACTAAACACAAAAAAGCCTCTTGCACCTCTTTAACGAAAATAGCTTACGAAATTGATTTTGAGCCATCATGAAACAGATACAGACACACAGGCTTACAAGTAAGCATTCTTAACAGAGCTTTAACATTTTAGTGGTATTAAAATGAAACCAAACTCCAGCGGTGCTTCCAAAATATTTTTGTGTTTTTGAAAAGGAAAAGGCAAAGTGTTTGGTTTGCGCGAAAAAATTTCTAATTAGAGCCAAAGCACGTGTGGATTGATTGCATAATATTTTTTTAATTTGTTTTCAATTATTATTCACATTTATTTTAAAACTGTTTCTTATATCACTCTTTTTACTAATTTATATTTGCTCAATTCAAGCCTCAATCTAAATAAAGTACTATATGTACTCGTAGTACATATGTATATGTATACAATACAACTTCTCGTTCTTATACAAATTTATTTTCTTATGATTTTTGAATGCATTGTGTGTATTCGCAATTGCATTCACTAAACTGGCATTCGCTACTTCCCTAATTCATACATACATACGTATTTTGTCAACACCTACAAATGCATATGTATGTGTACCTACCCTGAAGGAAACGTGGGGTTACGTGTCTCCAAGTCACCCCTTTTGTCGACTATTTTGGTGGCATTGTCGACGGAGCGTCTGTATATTAATATTGAATTTAATGCGTTGAAAATAATTTTCAGATTTACACAACAATGCTTCTTCTTAATGTTTTATTGTTTGTTGAAAATAAAAGCAATCTAATTAAAAGGTTAATATAAATGTTTTGAGCAATAATTAAAAAATTACATAAAAAGCAATTACAAAAAGGAATTAGAATAACAACCCATATTGCATAAAATAGAAAATGTGAAAAGTGGAAAGATTTTGTGCCATTAGTTAAATATTTGTCTCACTTAAAGATATACATATGTATTTAATAGAAATGACAAACAAATCCCTACTTGTTACGGTCATTGTATGTTTTTATGCATAAGTTCCATTTTTTATATTGTTTTTTAATAAAACATCCTAGTGTAACATCGGACCGCCCTCCTTTGTCGGTATTGTGTAGTAGAATCATCGGCTATGTAAAATAACCAATAAAATAATTACTAAGCACAACTTAAAAAATTAAATATACCTTACTAACAACAGAGGCGCTGCTGATTGAAGCTTTTCTCTATCTCTTTCTTCTTGCTTTTCCATGACATATTAAATGTCTTTAGCAAAAAGCATTGTCTGGGAAATAATTCATCAGTAGTGCTGGCGACAAATTCAATAGTGAATCATTACTGACTCACTAGTGACATTTCCTACAGGTTATGTTCATATATATGTGTATGCAAACATGTACAGGGTGTTTTTTTAGAGGTATAGAACTTCGAATTGAAATAAAACACAAGAAAATCGTTTTAATGTCCATCAATTTGGCTTTATTGGAAGGATAATTTTATGCCATTAACGTTTAAATATGATTTCGGGCATGTGGCCGCCGCGGCTGGCTCGAATAAAGCCAATTCTACAGGTCCAATTTTCAACCACTTTTTCGAGCATATGGGGCCGTATGTTGGCAATAACGCCACGAATGTTGGCTTCCAAGTCCCCTAACGTTTCTGGTTTGTTGGCGTAGACGAGCGAATTCACATATACCCAAAGAAAATAATCCAATGGTGTCAAATCACACGATCTTGGTGGCCAATTGACAGGTTATCCATGGTTAACCGAATTAATTGCTCTGATGGACGATTATGTCGACCATAAAATGGACGGAGCTTGAGGTAAATTTCGCGAACTGAACCATTATTTTCGAAATAAATTTGCACGATTTGCAAGCGTTGTTCTTTTGTCAACCTGTTCATGATGAAATGGCAAACCAAACTAAATATTAATCACTTGACAGCTGACAAAATGGCCGCCAGTTAAAAAAGTGATGCCAACTTAAAGTTCTATACCTCAATAAAAACACCCAATATATGAGGTTGCAAGTACTAAGTGCATTAAACACATTACAACGAGTTAATAGATGCATCAAATACAAACATTTTTATGCATCATGATATTTTCCTGTCACGCCTGGTTCACTCCAGAGAGTGATTAAATTTTAATCATAAGGATGCGTACGTGATTAATAAAATTCAGTATACTTTTATTTGGATACAATTTTTAAGTTTTTATCATAAAAACGTTCTAAAATACATACAGCCCGCTTCAAAATTAAATTAATCTAATTTCAGTTGAATAAAACATTACATATTATAAATGTTACCCCAGTGCTTTTCACTACCAGAGAATGACAATTGTGGGTACTCTAGCACATATCGAACATATGTTCATACCCATTCATTCAAATTCTTGCGTATATCCCTGCGCACTTTATTTCACATTAGGGATGCCAATCCCGATCTTGAAAATCCCAGAAATTTTCGGGATTAAAAAATCCCGAATCCCGGGATTCATTAAAAATATACCGAAGAATCCCGAAATGTTTAAATACATACTTTATTTGAAGTAAAATTGTTATCAAATAAACAACCAATAATTTAACATCACAGTCAACAATTGTTAAAAGGAGAAATGCTACTCTTATAAATGGCGACGCAGTTTATAAAAAACTAAAAGGGCAGTTTTCAGGGGAGTTGCGAAAAAATATTGAGTAATCTTTAATGCTAAAGCCTATAGTACACGGTTAAGGCAACTAAGCTTATTTTTCTTTTTTTATTTTCAAAAATATTATTGTTTGTGAATTCTCAAATAGTTTTTGAAAGTCTGTAAGATAAGAGGATTGTGACAGTTCAAAATTTGTGGTTGAAGTCTACTGATAATTTAGCTAAGCACCAATGAAATATATAGACAATGCTTAACCACCAGCAAATAAATTTTAATTAAAAGATATACAGCACTCATTACTAAAACAACGTCATAACTCAAAAAACGAATTTGCTAGAAAACGAGTTTAAAGTTTTAAATTTGCACAGATCTTAATGGAAAAGAAAAATTTTACACAGTATGAAGAATGATATGAGGATTAATTCTGCCAATAAGTTTTAAGCAACTCTCAATCCAAAACTATTTTGTCATCGTTCTAATTTTGAAACTTTTGTTTCAACTTTAATTTATATTTTATTTTCACTTGTATAGATCAAAAATTACAGTCGTTTGTTTTATTGATATAATTAGCCACCAACTAGATCCTGCCACAACAACATTACAACGTTTATAAGAAAAGAGTACAAAGTCTTATAGTTAGCAATTTTGCTATTTTTTCATGTTATGCGTAGAAAATGATTGGTTATACACTTGGTTAAACGCCATTGTTATATTCTGTAGTATTTTTTGGTAGTTCCTTTGTTGCCAGTTAAAATTTCTTGCATGGAAAATTGGCAAGATTAAAATAAAAGTTTCAATAAAAACGGTTAACAGCTAAATTAACATATCGTCTGGCTAAATGGGATGAAAAATTGCCAAATTGGCTAAATTGGCATCACTGTTCACCAGCAAACCAAAATTATTCTGATACCGGAAACGTTCAAACAAATGGATATTTTATTAAACAATTTCATTTCATTGTTGCCGATGAATTTTCTTTCTTGTGTCAAGAAACTAGGTGTATGATGTCGCTACTCTTCTTAGGGTGAATTTACCAATTTGTATGTATTGAATATTTAACATATTTGCTGCCCTCTATTTTGTTATAGAACAACAAACATGTTACAGCTTAAATATGTTATACTATTTGAGGAATATTCATATGGCAGACACATAATCGGTTGATGGCACAACTAGTCTTGGTCAGCGTTGCCGAAAAATGTATTATATAATAAAATTTTCCAGCAATTTTTCGTATTTTTATTTAGGGTGACCGATGACATTTTCAAAAAGTGGCAGAAAAAGGGGGATTCTGATATTGCAAAGTGATAAGTAAATAGATGTTCTATTCAACCAGATATCTTCCTTGATGTTGTTATTATCATTATTTACATAATAACTCTAACATACATATTATATGCATTTGAAAAAAAAATTAAATATTTGTACGTAATGCCGAGTATACACTATGGCATTTTGTGACATCGCAATAGTGTGTACTAGTGGCATAGTTTATCATTTCCGATATTTTTCGTTGTGTGACATTGCTTTCCATATAAAAAAAACATTAAGTGAACGGTATTGCATACATTTGAAAATGACACCACAAAATGACAACACAAGAAATGCCAGATATGTACTCAGCATAATAATGTCTTCACACTGACATGGTTTTAATAAAAAATGGTTTTAACGTTAAACCCAACTGTTAAAACAAGGTTTTACCATACAAATTGTTTTTGTTAAAACCAACTTAAAACCATTTTTGAATTGGTTTTAAGTTGGTTTTATGAAATGCAACCTTGTTTTCGCTGTGCTAAGTTCAGTGCTGCCAAGTTAAAATGACCGGAAGCAGATGATAATGTGTAAGCCAGTGAAAAAATAGATACCATGGATACATTTTCAACTTAAAAATAGACGAAGCGGAAATAATTATCAAAAAAATGTGAAGAAGAACAATACTTTGGACGGAAAACAACGAAAATATTTTCACTTATTTTTTTATATAATAATATGATTTCCAAGCAGTTCTTCACGTTGTATAAGTAGTTACATAATTTTAAAATGTTAATTTACAAAATATAAAATAATTTTTATTTAAGTGCGCATTATAAAACGTCTGAGTTTTTCATGCAAACAAAAACAACCGTTGTACAGGGTGTTAGATAAGTATTATAAAAAGCTCAAAAAACAGCAACAAATGCACACATTTCTACAGCACATTTATTTTATTTTGGACAAATTTATAAGCCTGTTGTTTAAAACCTGTAGTTATCAAACTTGCAGTGGGAACGCAAAATCAGTTGTTTATAGTTTTAGCGTTAAAAACAGGTTTTAACTTTCGGTGTGAAAACTGTATAAGGTGAAACTTGCATTTAACTGGCACCAAACATGATGAATGCATGCTTTCCCGTGCTGCTAGTGTTTATCAGAATAATTACAGTTGTCTTTACTTAAAGATATGAAATGTAAAAATCGGAAATGGCTAGAGTTTCCCCTAGTACACACTATTTCAGCAGTGAAAATACTAATATGGCAACAAGAATTGACTTTCATGTATAGCAAATGTTTAGGTATACGAAAGATCCTAAAAGTATGTGACACTCATAACTTTTATATCAGTGCCACCAACCCAATAGCAATTCTGGCCATAGTTGTGCCAGAAACCTTTTCTGTGTCTTTAATAAGAATGATTTTAAGCACAAAAAAACACTGACGATGGCACAGAACCCAATAAGGTAAGCTTCTCCACTAAATTTGAAACACAACACAGAAACCTTTTCTGTGTCTTTAATAAATTTGTTTTTAAGCTCAAGAGAATACCGAAGATGGCGCATAACCTAAGACGGTATTTTTATCAACTAAATTTGAAGTGGGATGACGGAAAATAACTGCAAATTACAGCAAACCAGTGTTGTCAGACATATTTGGCGATGAAAATTTTGATATGGCGATGACTTGGCGATATTTGAACTACACATTTAAGTAAATGTTAATAAAAAAAAAAAAAATTATTATTATTTGAATAATAATAATTTTGATCATGGTGTTCAAGTTCAATTTATCATAGTTAAATTGATCTTTTGGAATAAATTATTTTTAAGTATTTTTATATGCCAGTATTTATATGTTGATGTAAGCACTTTTCTTAAAAAATTTAATTTTTATGTTTTACGATAGAAGTTATACGTACTGTATTTAAAATTTAACAATATTTGTAATAAAATTACAAAATAAAAACATTTTTTGTAGCTATAATTTAGTGTTTTATTATATTGGCGATATTTGGAGATATTCGACAAGTCATTTGGCGATGAGGTTGAAAATAAGTCTGAGAACACTGCAGCAAACCATGATGACTGCATAAGGAATTGTTGTACAATAACAACGACCACAACTGTGTAAAGTACCACAAAGCGTTAAAAACAAAACGTTAATTATATCATAAACACAAAAACACAGAAACTATAAATGTGAAGCGAAATGTATTCCAAAAAAGAATTCCGGTGGAAGCTGTTACTTATTTTCATATTATTTGTACATGGTTTTTAATTTTGTTTCTAGTTAAAAGAATTAAGAAAATACATCAATATTTGATTTTTGCTACTCGGTACCCTGAATAGTATGCAGTAATAAGTATTCAAATATATATTAGCTTAACATCTCTAACCCCCATTAACACGAAGTTCAGTTATATTGAAAGTTTACTAACTTTTTAAACTTTTGTTTTAACTGAAGGTTTAAAATATTCGTTAACAACAAACAAAAACTATTTAACTTGCTGTTATAAATTATTTTGAATGAACTGAGAAATAAAAGTCAGAATATGGACGTATAACAAATAATTAATTTGCATAAATATATATATATTTTAACAATCAAATACGCAAATAAGCAGAATGAAATATAGAGAAAAAGGGGTTCGGTAATGATAACATATGTACATATATGTATATATGTTACAGTTGCCCAAACTTTTTACCTATGGAAGAAGATATTTTGTTGGCCACTGTCGAGAAGAGACATGTTTTCAATATTTATTTTAATTTTTTTCAAATAAATTTTTTTTTTAATTTTTGGTAGAATTTATTTTTATTTATTTGGACATATTTCAAGTTTTTTCCTTCAGTTAAAAGCTAAACTAATAAATTGTTTCAGTTAAATTTAACTAAAATTTTTAAATATAAATTGAAATTTAAAAAATAACTGAAATATGTGTTAGCATTTTTGTACAAACTATATTTTAAATTTTAAGTTTAGTGTTAAATGCAGTTTAAATTTTTTATTGTTAACGGCCCTTAGACACTAAATTAAATAACACAATTAAAATAAGAGTTTTACCATGCATGGCAAAGAAAGGAAACTCGGTGTTATATGCTATCCTGTAGTGTTGTAAAAAGCGGCCATATTTGGATACTCAATACTACTTGATACATTCCCAACTGGGTACTCGATACTACTCAATACTTTAACGGCTTTTTGTATTTAAAAGTATTTGTGTATGTACAATGTACAAGTTATGTTTTTCCTTTCGTTCTATGAACCGTGATTAACAATTTTTTTTGTCTTCAGTGATTCTACATTGAATAATTTTATTAAAAAACTTTAAAATAAATTTGAATTACTTTACTTAAAATATTCTTACTAGCGTAATTTTACAATATTAAAATTTATCCAAAATTAGCCAATCATGTTCAAGCACAAAATAAGGTGATATGTAATATGATTCTGACAAAACAAAATTGCAAGTTTACCGAATTAAAAAAGGAAATAGTTATAAACAATAAAATCAAATAAATGCTTATTCATAAAATAATGAATAAAGTTAATGACTGCATTGTCAGCGGTGGTAAGTACAAGATGTGCCAAAAGAAATTACCCTATTGGAAGATGCTCTTATTTTTGCAAATAGCGGCCAATTTCAAATCTGTTTTGATATTTGTGAACTAGACAGATGTAGAATACAAGTGAACAAGCCATGGAGCGATACAGTCCCCAATAACGCGGAATAATCATGTCGTGACGTTCCTGGGTCGCCTCATCTCTCGTTTTTGCGATTTACACTGGCCCGCAAGATCGCCCGATTTAACCGTTCCAGACATTTTTTGTAGGATTTTTTGAAGTCCCGTGTTTACGTGAACAAGCCCGAGACCCTGGAAGGGCAACATTCGATATGAGTGCGAGAATCTATCGCCCGAAGTTCTCGCCGAAGTGATGAAAAATGCCATAAAACGAGCAATCAATTTTGAAGGCGCCCATTTGGCCGATATAACCTTCTCGACTTGACAAATAAAATTCTAAAGGTTCAAATAAACATAATCAAAAAACAGAATCGAAGTTTGTCATTTACATAGAAAAAAAATGAGAGGCAAACCACATCGGATGACTTCTTTTGGCTACCCTGCACATTAAATAAATAAGGGTGTTCACGTTCAAGAGTGTCTGCAATTTACCGCTTTTAACTTATATATACATATAAAGAAGAGCTTAAAAATTATTTTTTTATCCCTTTTAAACTGCAATGCATATCAAATAATGCAATACATAAAAAACAAAAACTAAATATATTTAAATTAAATTATAACGAATTAAAATAAAAAATATTGAAAATTAGTTTTTGTGCGTTAATAGTTTTTGCCGTACTTTGTACTCTTTTGGTGCATTAATCTTTTAAATTATCGTCTAAGTCTGAGTTTAGACGGGCGAACATTTGGAAGGAAAACATCTCGAATTCTCCTTTGTTGTTTCCTTCGCGTTTACATAAACGAAAATGTTGCCGGCGACATTCCAATGTTATTGGATAATACCAGCCAGTGATGTTAACTTATCCCTTTTCGGACTAGATTTAACCCGCTTTCAGTCACTCAAAACGCGAAAAAAAATTTTGGTCCCAAACTAAAAAAACACCCAAATCTAGCAATTTTTGCAATTATCCTTCAGCCCCTTGTACTTTTTGCCCAAAGAAAAACAAGGAATTGAAAAAACAAAAGAAGAATTAAACAAGAAAGTAGACCCGGTAAACTTAAAAATAACTAGTGTTGAAAATAGAAGAAATGGAACTTTAGTAATACAAACAGATAATGATGAAGAAAGAGAAAAAATAAAAGTAGCTATACAAGACCAACTGAGTGAAGGTTATGAAATTGGGCACCAGTGGAAATGAGTGTTACAATAACAGATATATCATTTAAATATTCTGAAGAAGAAATAATGGATAAGCTAAAAAAACAAAACCCAATTTTGCGTGAGAGTAAAATGAAAATTGCTAAAATATACAGTTTTAAAAAGAATAACAAAACAATTTATAGTGCTAGAGTTAATATTGATAATGAGTTATACAAAAAAATAATGGAAGAACAAAAAGTAAATATTGGTTGGGAAAAATGTAGAGTTTTCGATGGAACCGAAATAACACAATGCTTTAAATGCAAAGGTTTTAACCATATAGCTAAAGATTGTAGAAACCAAGAAATATGTATAAAATGTCATGGAAATCATAATAACAGAGAGTGTGAACAGGAAATAATAGAAAAATGTATCAATTGTATACGAATAAATAAAAAGCTTAATCTTGGACTAGACGAAAATCACCATACAATGAATCGTGAGTGCCCCGTTTATAAAAATAAATTGAGCACAAAACAGAGAAGAATTGGAATAAATTTGTAACAATCAAAGAATTTAGTTCGTATTATTTATACAAATGTTCAGGGTTTAATCAATAATTATAATCAAGTAGAAATTATGGTCGAAAATGAGCAACCTGATTTTATAGTGCCCTCAGAAACGCACTTAACAAAAGACATCGAAGAAGAAGAAATCACATTAGAAGGATATGGACAAATCACAACAATTTCTGAATCCATAAGAACAGGAGGTGTTATAATATATTTTAAACAAAATTATAAAATAAAGAAAATTTTTGAAAAAGTAGAGGACTTAAAATACTGGATAAATGCATGCACTGTAAAAAATAAAAACAATTATTTTATATTGGCAGCAGTATATAGATCTCCATCATACAGTGAAGCTGAATTTTGTGAAAATTTTGAAAAAGTTATCGAAGAACTTAGTGAATATAATAATGAAATAGTAATAATAGGAGATTTTAATATAGATTGGTCACGAAATGGTTTTTATAAACAAAAACAAGAAAGTATACTTAATGACAACGGAGTAAAACAAATAGTTAATGAATATACAAGAGTAACACAGAATACAAGAACTATAATAGATTTAGTTATAACGAACAAAGACAAAATATCAGTAGACATCAACAGTGACAATAAAATATCGGATCATGAGACAATAAGCATAAATATTGAATGTAATTCAAATGAATTAGAACAAATACAATACAAAGAATTAAATAGTTTCAAATACAACAAAAATCTGTTTTCTAGAGAATTAGGCCAAGTGCTAACAATTAATGAAAATTATAGCTTAAATAACAATGTCAACTTTTTTGATGCGTGCATTGAAAAAACTATTGAAAAATTTACAAAAATAATTAAAATAAAAGAAAATTACGAATGCCACCGGTTTAATCAAGAACTAAGACAGTTAAAGCAAGAAAAAATTGTTAAATACCAAATTGCAAGGTCAGTAAATACGGACATAGAATGGAAAAATTACAAAACAATAAGAAATATATATAAAACCAAAATAGTGAACGAGAAAAATAGATACATCTGCAATAGAATAAATAATGCAGGTAATCAGAAACAAATGTGGAAAGAAATCAAAGATTTAATTCTTAAGAAAAACCGAACTGTGATAGAATCTGTTACATTCAATCAAATAGAATTTAAGGATAGTTACCAAATTGCTAATCAGTTTAACCTTTTCTTTATAAATAGCTTAAAAGATATAAGAGATAGTATAGAAGATGTGCAATATATAAATCAAGTATCTGTGATAACTAGCAAATTAAATTTTCGTGCAATTAATATTCAAGAACTCTTAGATATATGTAAGAGGATGAAAAAGAAACCAGACTTCAACAAAGTATCAATAAACATTATTTTAGATAATTGGAATTTAATAGGAAATAAACTACTTTATATAATAAATAAATCTTTAGAAACAGGAATTTTTCCTGAGTCATGGAAAGAGACAATGGTAACACCAATTGAGAAGTTTAAAAAAACTCAGAAAAGTGAAGAATATCGCCCAATAAATACTTTAAAAACGTGTGAAAAAATAATCGAACAAGTTGTTAAAATACACTTGGAAAGTTATTTGGAGAGAAATAAGTTATTCTCAAAATATCAATCAGGATTCCGAAAAAGTTTTTCATGTGAAACAGCTGTCAATTACGTAATAAATAGGTGGAAAAAAATAGATAAAAATAATAAAGTAATGGCAATCTTCCTAGATTTTAAAAGGGCTTTCGAAACAATTGACCGAGATATATTGCTACAAAAACTATACATGTATGGAGTGAAAGACAAAGAACTAAGATGGTTTAAAAGTTATTTAACGGAAAGAAGACAAAAAACTAAAGTGAATAATAAAACATCAGGTATATTAAACAATGAATTTGGTGTGCCTCAAGGTTCGATTCTGGGCGCATTATTATTTATAATATATATAAACGATATGCCAAACATACTGAAAAAATGTGAAATAGTATTATACGCGGATGATACGTTGATTTTTACCGAGGCAAAAAATGAAACAATATGTCGAGAAAACATAATGTACGATTTAATGAAAATAAATGAGTGGCTTAACTTGAATAAATTAAAATTGAATGAAAATAAAATAAAATTAATGGAAATCAACATGATCAGTGATTTGGTAATTACAATCAATGATACAGTAATAGAAAAAGTAAATCAAATAAAATATCTAGGTTTTATAATAGACAAGGATTTAAAATTTAAAGAACATATTAACTACATATGCAAAAAGATTGGTAAAAAAATAGGATTTTTGAAACGCTTAAGAAATAAAGTCCCAATAATGACTGCAATTAACATATATAACATAATAATAAAACCACATTTCGAATTCGGTTCCACTATTTTATATACATGCTGCACAAATACACAAATAGAAAGACTACAAAAATTACAGAATAAAGCAATGAGATCAATTTTAAAATACAATAGATATACGCCAACACAATTTATGCTCAACACACTGAAATGGTTAAATATAAAGCAACGGTTACAATTGAACACACTCAAATTTATTAGAAAAATAAAAATAGGTGAAGCACCACAATACTTGTGTGACCAAATAGAATATGTTGGAGAAGTACAACCCTACTGCCTTAGAAATTCAGAAAACTTTAGACTTCAGAGAGTTTCAACAACCGCAATGCAGCGATCATTATTTTACAAAGGATTGAACCTGTATAATATGCTACCAAACGAAGCAAAAAATGAGGAGAATTTTAATACATTTAATAGAATAATTATAACATTTGTGAGAAATAATTCAACATAGAGCTTTGTTTAGATTTAAACTTTAATATTATGTAACTAGAATTAAGAGAACCTAAAGTATTTTAAATACTACTACTAAATAATAAATAAAAAAATATGGCTACATTATAATCCTTGTGAAATATTTCTTTCTTTAATCTAGCAATATCATCTTTTTACTCATTTTATTTTGCTAGTTTCCTTTACCAATTTAAAAAACAAGAAGAATATAGAATAATCTTCTATTTCTCCCAAATTTTTCGTGCTTTGAGATATATTCAGTACGGCATAAAAACAAATAATGTATGTTTTTAGAAGAGCGAGAAATCGAAATTTTATTTAATAACGACGAATTTTAAATGTACGTACTTATGAAAACATACATACATACACACAGTTGCATATAAACGACTATTATATGTGTATGTGCTATTTAATCTCGTCTCGTATGTACCTTATTGAAATGTAATATGATATATATACCTTATTGGAGTGTAATATCTCAAGCTATGTACGTATGTGTTGATCTCATGTTAGTGATTTATTTTCTAATAAATTACTTCACAAAAAAAATTGACTTTATTTTACGCTCAACGTATATTTTTTCGATTTGGCCCTTTTAAGCCCTATTTTAAAAAATTTTACGCGTTTTGGGTCTCAAAAGTTGGCATCAGTGAGTGATACCAGCCATACATGCATGTGTATGTATTTATTAAAGTGCTGACTAAGATGTTCTAAAAGTTTTGTATTCTATTTCACACTACTTCCAAGCACCGTGTTCTCGTGTTATCATAAATAACAAACCAAAACTAACAAAACATGGCTCTAACTATAATTAAGCAAGCATTATTCGAAAAGTTTTTCTCTACAGTTTTGTTAGTGCTTGTGATTTCAAAACAAGTAGAACAACAAACCTAAAGGCGAGAATAAAACAAAACAACAGTAAATCATAGTAGAAACATCGAGCACAAATATGCAAACTATGTATGTATACACATACATATGTATACTCACATACGAGGTGTGTTCAAAACGTATCGCGAATTTTGAATTTTACTTATATATTCGAATTTTAATTTTTTTGTGGCGTTATCTTGTTACTCATGTCTCTCACTTATTCCGACAATTTCGGCCATTTTGAATGTTCGCGAAAATGTTCTTCAAAATTCGCGATACTTTTTGAACACACCTCGTACATACCTCTTTTCAGAGGTTTTATTTACAATGAAATAATATCCTACATACTTTTATGGAAAATTGTCTTTGCTATCATAACATTCAAGCATGTTTTGAATGTTATGTGTGAGTTTTGATGTTCTATTTCATTTTTGTTTTGAAAGGCTTGGTTTTACTTCAACATTGTTCTATTGTAGTTTTGTTCTATACTTCAGTATTCGTATCGAAAAAAACACATGTCTTTTGGAAGTATTTGTTTTACAATAACGGAGCAATACACACACACATTTTGAACTTAATGAGATGGCTTGTAAGCCATTTTTAAGGCTTGTACCGCACTCTACTAGTATATATGTATGTGTCTACATGTAGCAAAGAATATGAAAACAAAGCGAGTCGCCGAGACCCGAACACAAAAATGATTCTCTCTTCCCCACCCGTAATAGTACGTTTCCACTATGAGCAAAACAAGCTGTTTTTCTCAGAACACTTCGAAGTATTTCCATTATGATTTTGTGTATTTTGGTTATACGAATTTTCGAAATCAATTTGATTTTATTATCAAGGCCGCAAACCTTATTATTTAGATTAGTAAATTTTTCACTCATATACATATAAATACAACTGATGAGGTTTGTGCAATTGCGTAAAAACTTGAATATTCTGTATTTGTTCCATATTTTATCAGCACATTGCGGCTTTTTTTTTCGAAGTTTCAGCTGGCAGCGTAGTGTTGCACTGACAAATTTTGTCATGTTTTGGAGGAAAACAGCATATTTGAGTTGTTTTGCTGATGTGAAAAGTGTATGGGAAAACGTGTAGCAAAACATTGGTTTTGAGCAAAACAAATTTTCTGCTCCAAAACACGTATATGGAAACGTGTTATGAATTGCTACCAAACTAAATGTTTCCCTTCCAAATGTTTTCGTATCTAAACGCTGACTAAATATTTTTTAATGAAAACGCTTCTCACAATTGATGTTATAACTTACCCATTGTTGAAATGTAGAAATAAAGTTTTACCGACATTGCCAGAATTGAAAGGATTTTTCACATCTGTAAAAACCTGAAATAAAGTTTTACTGACATTGCCAGAATTTAAAAGATTTTTCTCATCTGTAAGAACCTGACTTGCTTGTTATTAGTGTTGTTAATTATTCGCGCTTTAGAATTGTTCGAATGAAATTTCAGATTTTTTTTTTGTTCGAACAAACGAATCTTTTTGAACTTTTGTTCGAATGTTCGAACGAACAAAGAATAAAAAATTTTTTTCGAACAATTTTAAATAATTTTGCAAGAAACGACACGTATGTAAATTCGTTTATTGTTTTTTTTATTAGCAAACAATTCATTACACAAGAAAAAAAATAATTTTAATAATAATAATCAAAAAGTATACGTATTTATACATAAAATACAAAAAAAAGAAGAGATATGTGTGTCTTAGGACACACGGTTAGCGCTCTGCTGCTAAGCTATATGAAACAATTTGCATGTGTTAAAGAACAATGCAATAAAATTATTTCTATTTTTATTTATTTTATTATCTATCTATATATATAAAAATTAATCCCTCTTTTTGTCACGGCAAAAAACCAGGGTAGCGTTGGCTGAAGTAGTTAGCACGTTGGCTACAAAAACGAAGGTCCTGGGTTCGAGCCCGGTATCAGGCATTCATCAAATAACAACACCACGCATTTTTCTGATGTACATTAGTGTCCCCTTGTATCAGTTGTTTTAGGAAAGTTCATGTAATGAAGGCATAGTCACTGGTCACTGAATTATACTGATTTCAGCAGATACTAATCCTAATGTAACATCAGGGTGCCCTCCTTCGTTGTGGAGCAGAATCAACAGCGAAGTAAAATAACCAATAAAATGGCTACTAATCACATCTTCAAAAATTTAATACGCCTCATTCAACACCAGAGGCGCTGCAACAGTGCATTATTAAAAACGTGCAAAAAGCGGAGTTGTAAAAGAATGAAGCTTTCCTCTATCTCTTCCTTCACCACCTGTCTTCTCTATCACTATCCCTTTCCTAAAGAAGGTAACACCTAATAATAGTAGTAGGCATTCATTGCTTGAGTGTTACTTCTCTTTATTAAAAAAAAAAAAAAAAATTAAAAAAAAACCAGCGGAATTATCACCACTTCTTTTTACCCTAACATCTCGAGAAACAATCCAACGAAAATGTGCAAATAAAAGTCTTGCTTTTCATTTCATTCCTCCTCGAGCACCGCAATTCGGGCGATTGTGAGAGGCCGCAGTTAAGTTAGCCAAAAGGCTAAAGAAGAGTGCGTCCCACTTATAATGTTGTTTTAAACTCATTATTTATTTAGTATAAATAATTTTTAATAAAAGGTAGCAGAGAATATTATATTTATAATATTAATAAAACTGCTTGTAAACTTTTGATTTTTTTTTTACAAAAAACAATGATAAATTTTTATGAAAAGCAAAATGAATTTTTCTCATTCGCGCACTTCTCCATGCCGTCACACGACAAACAACACAAAGCAAATGACGTGTTTTCGTCAATCAGATTTGGAGACGTTCAAATAATCAGCCGTCAAATAAAAATATCAAAATGCTTTGATTCTCATCAATTATTGCCGACAACTTGTGCGTGTAGCCAAAAAAAAGATTGCACGCACACAACTAAATGATTGACGGTTTTATTTGATCGTGTCCTGGACACTTAATTTAAATTTGTGTATAGTATCATTAATGAAAATGTTATAGAAATTGTCAGTTATACAGGGACAAGGAAATATAAGCCAATATGTCACTCTATGTTATCATATTTGAACTTAAGCGCCATTTATTCGAAAATTTCCTTAAACACGCCTTAAGATTGTCGTGCATCCGTCTTGCAATATGTCTGAAAGACATGGCCAATTGGGTGCAAGCATACATACATACTAGAGCCCTGCGTAAACATTCTTGAAATGTAAATAAATGTATTGTGAATTAAATGTATTGCCGTGGCATTTATTATACTAAAACAACAATAAATGCTGTCGTATAATAAGCGAAGCACGATGGATGTAGATATGTTCGAGATGTCGCGAACATTTCTTATTCGTAACAAACACTCCCAATACCACCTGGTTATAAACACTGGTAACAACTAGATAGCATGATGGTACTTTCAAATTAACAGTGTTGTCATAATTTTTCGGGGAAGTGCCGGAGAACTCCTGAGATTTTGGGAATTTCAGCTCAGTTTTCTGGAATTGTTAATATGGTTCGTGTCTTTGCTAAAAGGTTCGTGACTTGGATAAGTGGTTCGTGCAGTGATACCTGAAGGTGTGTCTGCTAAAATAAAAAAAAGCAAACACACAACTTATGTGTGAATATATGTATGTATGTACATGCATTACGTTTGAAAAAGCAAACATCACAAATTCTTTCGTCACAAAGTATTTGCTTCTTCTCTTCTATACCTACAATAACTGAAACAAATGTCTTGCAAACAGTGTTGTTCAGTTTTTGTTTTTCGAGACTTCGCTACAATGAAGCATTTGAAAAATCCCACATGTCTTGTAAGTTCTTTTGAATGGTCTTATGCAGGGCTCTAATACATACATATATATGTACGCAGCTCTATTAAAATGCGTGTTTCACATAAAGATTTTTTTGCGATTTTCATAACCACCACTCTGCCAACAGCATTAATATTAATTTTTTTTATGTCAATATTTTTCCTCTTATTGCAGATTGTTCCCACTTCTCCGTTCTTAAATGAAATTTACAGTACTAACGTAAAATTCTAAGTTACTTCCATTAACAACAGCAACGGCATCATAAAAATATTTGAATGTTTTCGTGTGTATAACATGTACTTACCCTGTAGGAAATGTCACTAGTGAATCATTACTGATTAGGTAGTTCTTTTGGGACCATATTGTCCCTATCATGTCAAGCTATCCAAACTATCTTGGTACCCTCTTTTATAATATATGCCTGGTTTCAAAATGCTGAAATTCTCATATACGATAGATAATTCAATAAGACATATTTAAAAGCCTGGCACTTTTAGGAATACACCGACTATAAATTAACAATTCACGGATCTTTGCGCTCTTCTGAAAAGTACAAATTTGCATATTGACATAGTAGGGACGATATGGGGACTTTGGCAACATATAATCCCTATCACATTTTATTAATTACAGTCTTCATTTTTGATAATGAAACTCCAAATTTTGCTCACATTTGGTGTTTTATTAAAAGAATATATAAAAAACGGTACTAAGGCATAAAAACATAAACAAAACAAACAAAGTCATTCAGCAAGCAGAGATTTGGTTTGTCGTTTGTATAAATACTTATATGTAAATGAAAAATTCAATGTTTCATTTAATTAGTAATGTCAAACACATATGCAGAGTACACACTATGACATTTTGTGACATTGCAATCGTGTGTACTAGTGTCAACGTTTGTCATTTTCGAATTTTTCGTTGTGTGGCATTGCACACATTTTGAAAATAACAACACAAGAAACGCCACGAAAACGTGCACTCGGCATTACGTACGGATCTGGACCTGCAGAAAACTTTTAACTACTCCCTCAAAATCTTCTGCAGGCTCATAAAAGTTTCCACAATTGCTTCATTTTCACATTTTCTATTTTTATACCTACAAAATGGATTGCTTTTTTATTCGTCTTTCGCAATTTCTTTTTATTTGATTCTTTGAATTACTTTTTGAAACATTTTAAATTTTTATTTTATTTATTTTTATAAAAACTTGAATTTGAATAAAACATTAATTAGAAGCATAGTTGTGTGTATCTGAAAAATAGTCGACAATAGTGGTGACTTCGGAACACTTAACCCCACGCTTCCTTCAGGGTACATACACATGTATGCATGTGTGTTAGTAAGTTTATACGTTATTCCTAATAAATAACACTAGCAGCAACCAACAGAATCGTGACAACCCTGAAAAATAAAAAATACTCCATGCACCCTAAAAGAGATGCTGCCACACACTCACAACTTAATGGTAACATTATTTCTTTTGTTTTTTATGATATATTTTTTTTGTTTTTTTTTTACTCTGATTATTCTTCACTGTTTTCCAGAAAAGTATTGTAACTTAAAAGTTGCTTCTGCAACTATGGAATATGTACATATCGTCACCTTAAATGCAAACGGACGTAACAGCTTTTATGTTAGTTGCGTTCTTTAGAATAAAAAAAAATGCATTCTAATTACGTCCGTTTGGATTTCTTTAATGAAGTCATAATATTTGATCGCAGAGGTCTAAAAATATAAATTAATAATAATAATAATAATAATTAATATAAATTAACGATATGTATGTTTGTTGTAAATAATACATGTTATTATTTGTAAATTCTCGAGATCCTAATATTCATTCATACAAAAAAATACATACGTATTTCCTTTTTAAATAAAAGCGCTTCCAAACTAAAAACTATAATTTATTTTAGAGATAATTTCCAAGGAACCGTACTGAAGTATATTTTCGACCCCTGCAGAAAATTTGCTGACAAATCATCCAAACCTACTCGTGAGAAAATGGGAGTGTTACCAAAAGTAGGGAGTAGTGTATGGTGATAAAAGACATATCGTGTAATTGGTTACACATTCACCATTTTCGTGATGTGTCATCTTAATCTTCAGTTAATTTAATTGGTCTAGTATTATAGTAAACGACACTGAACATGTCCGATGTGGTTGGATCCAGGACCTATCAAATGGTATAAATATAATGTTAATTTTTCCTTCCAATGAGACCGCCAAGTCACTCCGGAACCAGTCCCGTAACTGTACTAAGATATTAACGTAAGCTTAACTGGTATTTATACTTTTGAAATATGAGTGCCCCGGTGGTCGAGAGGGCAGTGTGCTATCCTGTTATGCCGGAGGTTGTCAGTTCGATTCTCGAAAAAATCTTTGATTAAAAATGAAATATCAGTGCATTTGTAACAAGTAAAACAATTACAAGTTTCCAGTGTTTCAGTTAAATGTCGGAATAACATTTATATATAATTTATATTATTCTACACCGAATGGGTTCCTATAAGATAGTTCAGTGAAAAGTCACAAGCTGCATATAAAGTATCAATTAACCACATTCTAGGCCATCCTCATGTAAAAGTGAGTGGTCCGCTTGATATAAAGTGTCAGAACTTTGATTGATCACTTGGGGACCGGCCACTTCACTAGTCTTGTGTCAGTTTCATTTCCTGCATATTTTGGAAATTGTTATACCTAATTAAATCTATAATTTTTTATAGCACAATTTTCCCCTTTTTTGGATGTTCTTGCTTGCTTAAATAATATATGAACTGTAGCAATTACCTCAATTGCTGCTTAACTATCAATATACAAATTTAGTGATACGTATTTTATCATTTTGAGTGATAAAGTCAGTGCTACGCTTCATATTCTCTAGTTGTTTACTATAACTAAGTGGTTTGTACGACATCTATCCTATTGCCCTAAGGCAAATATATGTCGTATTCACTGTAAGCAGTCTAATCGGTTTGAAAAGTTAGCAAAATACAGTAGTGGACCTTTAAATCGATCTTGCTCATTGGATTTCGGCATTAGTTTACTATCCAAACCTACTCACAGATACTTTCTATGTGTTTTTGGTATAAGCGGTATACCATTTATCTTTGGTGGTTTCCACTGTGTATCTTTTTTGCTGCTAAAAACTTTGAGATCTGTTTTTGCAGGGCCTTACATCGAGGCTCCTCCCTAGGGAGTACCTCTGTGAGCTTCTTTATTTCTAGTCACATTTCTCCATTCTACAGATAAAATTTTACTATTCAATATGTTCCCTATCTGGCTATTGACCTGCAAGTTGTCACCTGTACGTCCAACACTCTCCATAATTACATTGGTAAACATATAAGTAAGAACGCCTGCAATGTCCAGAAAGACGACTAATGCATAGAATGAAGTTCAGTATCTATTAACTTTCTTTTGTATAGGCGTATTGGTGATATACTATGATATTTGGGTGGTAAAATTTTTGATGAGCATACTTGTTTATAGCAAGAATATAACCTTAGCTATCCTCCAGCGCATTGGCACATAATTTAGGCTTAGCGAGCCTCTGAACATTTCGATTAGCCAGGGAATTATCAGTTATTCATCATTTTGTAGTAAAACTGTGAAGACTCTACATCGGTTTAAAGGATTTAATGGACCACTTCACTCTACTTTATGAAATGATGTCAATATTCGCAGTGCTTGATATGTTAATCGATTTCTTGCAGGGAGAGAAGTCTGTGCTGCTTGGGAAATATGTATCCAGGAGTACTTCCATGTTTTTCCGACTGCAGCTGGCCCAGTCTTCAATACTTGATAATTAAAGTGAACAAAGTTATGAAGACAGAACGAATGGTTTAGTGTGAATACGCAGAAATATCCTGCCATAACCGTCAACAAATTTTAAGCGACATAATTTTCGAACTTCAGTTGTTTACCCAATTTGATTATTTGGATTATAAAAAGTAGATTTTTGTCAAAAAAAAACGAAGTCCAAAACATTTGTCGCTTAATTTTTTAGCGGTTACGGCTGTGCAAAAACACCGTGCAGGATTTCTTTTTTGATTTTTTATTGACTGTCTGAGGAAAGTTTAGACAACTTAATTGTCTACTAAAGTTTCAAACTTTTGCTGACATCAGAAAAGCAGAACATCATCATTTCAAACGGATTTCAACGTTTTGCAATTAGTAACTAACTGTTTTTAATAGCGTGAGTTTTTCTAAGGCCAGTTATTAAAAGCTGAGTTTTCGAAGTGATTTTATTAATACAATAAAAATCCGGAAACAGGTTTCTTGGTTTCAAAGTTTTTGCAATTTTGAATGTGTCGAACATTTGATAACTCTAGACGGGCAACCAAATTTTCTCTGTTAAATTGTCCGTGCCATAGTCAGTCTTGTGGTGAGAGCTAAGCTGCAACAAAACTACTTCAAAGTTTTTTCTGCCCGGAATTACTTTTAGGAACAAAGGACCTAAAAAAACAATTTTTGGAAAAATTTCTGGCTAAGCGATTTTTAATATTTGTGTAAATGCGAAAAAGCTTCGGATTAATTTTCCTTCCATAATTTATTCATCGACGTATTTATTTTAGTTATTGGGTATTAAATTAGTTTTGAGGGCTTGGAAATATAGTTTTAATTTTAGTTTCAGGGGGTTGTTTTGTTTTAAATAAATATTGTTGTTGTTGTTATGTTTGAATTTTTGTGTGTGTATGTATGTTTATTTAAATATGCATCTGTGTGTGCCTGTGTGTAAAAATTTTTTTGTTTGACATGGTTGTATGTTTATAATTACTATTTGGAGGGTTATTTTTTAATATTGATTTCCATATTGAACTGTAACACATCGAATACAAACATAGACGCTGTTTATCAATTTTTAAACACAATGTCTTGCTGTTTCTAATACCAAAGTTTCTTTTTCAAATATTACTTTTCACAGACAATAGTAATGGCGAAGGCAAGCATCCCTGAATAGTACATATGTATTCCTTGCTTTTTGTTTCGTTTAACCCTTTTTTTTTTGCTTTAAAGCATTAAAAAATTTATTGATACTGTACTGATTAGTTGTATTTTGTAATAGAAAAGATATACAAATGCCTAAAAAAGGAAAGAGATTGCAAATGTGCGAGTTGGTTGTTCGTTATTTATTGAACTGCTCCTGGCGCGTGTCACAATAGAGATGGGCAAATGGGAAAAACATCGCTATTTATCGTATATATATGTTTGAACAGTATCGATATATATATTTGTAAAACATCGATATTTCGATATATCGAAATACATTTACTTAAAAATGTTGTCAAAATATTCCAAATTAAAAATAAATACACACACTAATATACATAAGCAGGTAACAACATCATCTGACATGAATTTTTTATTAAAAATCCAATATCTGCTTATCGAACGGTTCAATAAAACAATATAAACAACAATTCAATCCAAACTATAAAACAATTCAACATAAACAATAAAATAATAGAAACAACAAATTTAATAAAAATAAGGTAAAAGGAAATCCAAATACATTTAGGAATTTTGTGACCCACAATTTATTTTTACCCAAAATGTGGTTTTTTATAGTCAGTTCGCATTACTTGTGCATAGATGTCGAAATAACTATTCTAGAAACATCTATATTTTTGGTCAAAACCGCTTAAAACAAAAAATGTATTTGTCAGGCAGAAACTTTGTCCGAGCTTTTATTTTTTGGTCTTGAAAAATTATATTACTTAGTGCTGTCAGTAAATTTTTAGAAAAATACCTACGTGAAAAATTTTCCCTACAAAATTAATAATTTTAATTTAAAGAAACAGATACTAGAAACATCATAATTTTATTGGACCTATAGTAGGTTACGAATAGCTAGCATATGTCGTCCTTTCATATTAAATTGATTAAAGTGACTACTTGCGCATTCGAAGTTAATGCATAGATTTGTACAGTTTTTCAGAAATAGTCTTATAATACAAATTAAATATGCAGTTGTGCGGATAAATTTATTTAATTTTTCGGTATCAATATAAATTATAGTTAGATATTTGTTAGCGATTTTCCTAAATATTAAATCATTTTTTGTATTCCGCAACGATGAATTTTAAACTGATCAACACATGGCATCCATTGAACAATAATTTAATATTTAAAGAAATCGCTAACAAATGTCTAACTTAAATCTTAATGAACTCCATGAGTGGAGAAAACCCAAATTTATATTGATATCGAAAAATTTAATAAATTTATCCATACAACTGTATATTTAATTTGTATTATTTATAAGATTATTTCTGAAAAGCTGTAGAAATGTATGGATTAACCACGAATGCGCAAGTAGTCACTTTAATTAACTTAATATAAAAGAACTACATATGTTTTTAAGGTATAAATATGGTATTGGACTTATACCCATAAAAACCAAATTTGACCTTTAGCTTAGTTAACAAACAATAGTCACCTGGCTTAGTGGGATCATCTTATACATAGATCGAGCTGGGCTGTTGTTATGAAATTTCTCTTTTCCTTCGCATCGATGGCAGTGACGCCAGTATCGTATACGAGTACAGTCGAAAAACGAATAAAATTTATAGACCTCTAAAAATAAGTGAACAAAACATTCACGAAAGGTCAGGAAATATGAAATAAAATTGATTTTTTATTGTCATAGAAACACGTTAGGCATAATTTATATAAAAAATTTATATTTAATTAGTTTCAGTCGTTAGAATATTGAATACACACTATCAAGTTTATATTTTAAATACATTAAGATATAAAGAAAGGTGTATCTGATTGTTTTTATTTTTTTACTTAATTATATTTAATTTTTTTTTTCTATCGCTCGGCCTTTTTTCAAAAATGTACTTTCTTACCAAATTTATATTCTTCTATTCTGATGTACGAATACATATATTTATAATTTTTTTTTTACATATATGCTGAAGATATTCAGTATGTATTATATTATTACACATTTATTGTCATTTTTTTTCTCTTCTAATACCAATATTATTAAATTTTAGCAATGTAAAAGAGCTCTAGCAATACGATTTTGGTTTTGCAGGCTTTCTGTGTTGCAAAATATAATTAATTAATTTAAAAAACACTTAATTAATATCGACACCCAATACTTGTAAACAAGAATCGATGCATTGGTTTCTTAAATATCGGCGATATAGATCGATATTATTTTTCTAAAACATCGATATTTCGATATATCGATATTGTTTGCCCATCGCTATGTCAAACTTACGATATAGAATTTTTTGCAAAAAAAAGTCAAATGAAAAAGAAATTAACTTGTTTTCGATATGATAAAAAGTACAGTTTGTCACGTCTTAATATTTGTAATAGTTTGATAAAGAATTTGTAGCGTTTTTTTTTTGAAAGTAAATGTTTTATTATTACAACGTGATTGAGGGAGTGGAATGGAAATTAGTTTTTCTTTTTTTATTGCTAAAGAATATGATGAGCCGAATCGTTTATATCGTGGTGTTATAAAAATGAGTTTGCAAATAATATATTTTTTAATGTTAAATTAAAAAAAGGGTGTTTAGATACTGTTGTATTTTACTTTTTTTGCCTTTAATAAAATGTTATGCTGTATTCGTATGCGTGTCTGCACAGTGAAGTTTTATTTCTTTCTTTTTCGTATTATTACTTCTTTTTACAAATTCAAGTAGAACTGAGATAAATGAGATGATACCCTAATGATGAGATATTTATATAATGTACGGCAGAGTGTAGTAATCGGATTGTACCAAACGAGAACTCGATGAAAGTTTTTATCTCGGTATTTTTGATAGGAATTTAGCCTCTCTTCATATTTATGTTTCTGTAAGGGTCTTACTCTTTTTTTAAAAGTTTTCTTTTATTTTTTTCTCTTCAAATTTCTAGTTCCAGTGACTTGAAAAATTTTCATTGCAAGAGCTCCAAGTACGTACTAAATATCACAAGAATTGTTTGGGTAGCAATATGTAAAATATAACGTAAGTTTTTGCGGGCACAACCTGACTACTTTTTTAATTAAAGTCTGAGTAGCAGAAGTTAAAAAACATCAAGTTCTATAAAAAGTTTATAAAACTCAAAATTGCATGCTTGCACAAGTGCAATGTAAATACACATATGTAACATTTCAGTAAAATTGCTTGTGTTGAAAACCTATAATTTTAATTATCCTTCGGAGTTTTAAGGACGTGGCATCGGTCCACTTGTTTAAGTTTTTGGGTTTTCCGATTCTTTTAGTTAATAACTCATCTAGGAAGAAATTTGGTACATAAATTGTTGTGTACCGAACTACTGCTCTATACTGCAAAATATTACATTAAATGTTTATGGGCGTGTCCTCGCCGCCCTCGTTTAACAATAGGTGTTGATTACTCACCTAGACCTACTTATGTCTCTCGAAAACCGAAGGACTATGTTGAAGGTGTCGTTTATTTTAAATTTAATTAATGGTGGTATTCGTTTGGATTTCCTGCTCGATAACATTTCATTTAATGTTCCTCATCGTCCATGTCGACACTTTGAATTGCTATCAATTAAATACTTCAGCACATTTAGAAGAATGTGCGGTCAATTTAATAAATATTATAAAATTATCGATTTTTCTTTAAATGTAAATGTCATTAAATGTAAAATTATTGTCTTGTTAAATACTCAATAATTTGGTATTTTATTAGTATTTTGTTTTATATTGTTTATATGTTATTACATTGTTTAACTGTCTGTAAGGATTTGATGTCCGTAGACAAAAATTGTAAATAAATAAATAAATAAAAGTAAAATATTTAATAACTCACTCAATTTCTAAAAAATTTATTAACACAAACCTGCGAATTAGTCTTAATCAATTATGTTTTATAAAAAAGTTATAAGCAATATGGTTCCAGTACAAAAATATTGCCTAAGAACGAATCCAAAGTAGAAAAGTGACAAAAAAACCGGAAAAAATTATGTTTGGTGAAAAAATACACATATATATCTGAAATTTATTGAAACAAAATTTATATGGCTCAAAAGTTCTTAAGAGTACAGTACACGGCATGTAAAAATCCACATACACAAATCCACGATGTGGCGATGACGTCATGGGAATTTTCAGCATGTTGGTTGAATTTTTTAAGATTATTAGTAGCGGCTACATGCCGTAAAATTTTGATAGTATTTTTGTTCCGAAATGAAAATATGACACATGTAGCCGAATTGAACACATTTTCTGAGGCAGCAGTACACGCCATGTAGCAAATGTAGCTTCGTGATGACGTCAAAATTACGTCAGAGCCACATGCGCATGTGGTTTTTTACATGCCGTGTACTATAGGCTTTAGAGATTGTGCATACGGGTACGAAACCCGGTTTTTGACCCGTAACTCAAGATTTTGGGGGTGTATTGAAAATTTCAAATACAGATTATTGTTATACTCGACAATACCTACCGGAAAAATAGTAACACGTCTCAGGTATTTTTTTTTTGTCACACAGTGTAATAGGTAATGAAAAACCCTAAGGGTAAACTGCAGCTCAAAAATAAAAATGAAAATAAAAAAAAATATACATACAAGTGCATATACATACATACAAACATACATAATGAAAATATATGCTTTTGCACGGGGAGGATTTTTTAGGAAGAGGAAAGAACAGTAAATAAAAAAACACATTATATAAAAAATAAAGAGATACAAAATGTTATTAATTAAATTGATATAAAGCACGGTACATATTCAATTTTTTACGGTCGGGCCACATATGGCTGGCTTACTAATGGAAGAAGGAAAAGAAAAGTAAAATTGCGAAAATTCGCAATTACATACTAAAAATGAAAAACTTATTAGATTGAGAAAATAAAAAAAATGTAGTTGAGATGCGAGCATTAAGTAGCAACTGTTTTAATTTCAATAACGTGTACCGCAACTATACAACGTACGGGGCTTTAAAAGAGAACATATTTGTGTGCAAATGCTTGCCATCTACAGAATAAGCCACTGGGTCTCACAATTTAATTAAAATCGCATATCATAAATAGATTTCGGCGTTTATAGTTTAAGTGAAAAAACATATTTAGAAAAATGGAATATATATTAGGTAGACAATAAACTTCAAGCACTATTTTCTAGTTAAACTAATTCGACAGTATTTTTTCTAATTTTAAAAATGAAACTGCCAGAGAAATTTTTTTCGGATAAGCCACAATGTTGTTTTTCTATGATCCTTGTTTGTAAAAAAGCCATAATGTTTATTTTCTATGATAATTGTTTGTTAAAACTTGTCCCAAAAAAATACGATTTCAAAAATGTAGATTTTCAGAAAGTAAAAAAAGTATATGTTGTATATAGACTTCTGACTTCTATATTAATTCTAAATGTATTATAAAACTAGCAATTTTATTTATTATTTGCTCCAAAGGCAATATTCATCAATGTGTTGGCAGCAATGTACCCTAGTAATAATATTAATAGTTCTTTTTCAAGTTATCTAGTGCAAATTATTTAGTTTTTTGATACATATTTTTATATCTTATATCTTAGTTTTATAATTTTCTTAGTCCTAATGCTAGAAAATTTATATCCGTAGTTCTAGTGGTTTAGTATTTCATATGCATTACTATTATAAAAATATATATTGTTGGACTTCAAAAACTCCTTAGCATGTATTAAAGACGCTAGTGTTTCTCATTGCAGTCTATTTGTCATTTGACTTTTGGTCAAATTCCGAACTGAAAATATTCTTTCCAGACTTGATGAGGAGTGCAGAATAGAAAGAAAATGAGTGAAAAGTCAAAGCCAATGAAAATTTATTAATTGCAATGTGTTGGTTTTAAATGTTTGTTAAATGTTTTTAAGTTTCTGCGATAAATTATTTAAAAATTAATAACATTAAAAAATAATGACAAATACAAAATTTGTAGAATTATAAGAAAAAATACAAAACAAAACATAAAACAATGTTGTACGAAAATTATAAAAAATTGTTGACGTTCTCTCGAAAAATCCAAGTGAGAAAAAATTTATAACCTGACAACCCTCATTGACCTTATATTGATAAACCTTGCTAAAACTCCTGATTTTTTTCTTAAATATTTAAACCACTTTAAATTTTTTGAGCGTACTTTGTTTCGTTTGGAAACATTTGTGTAAGAAAAGGAACAATATAATTCGTTTCTCCACTTACATAGAATATGTTGTGGCGCAAACTTCATACCTAGTTTTCAAATATAACATAAAATAAATGTAAAAAGACCTTATTTTATTTTCGAGTTTTATAACTGTATGCTGGGCAACTGAGTTTTTGGTTATTAATAGTTCAACTTCAGCACCGTAATAAATTTTATCCGTGTGAAGATGGTGAAAATTCAAATCTATGTTATCAACATGATCATCATCAATGCACTTTTTGTTTAAACAATGTGGACACAAATTACGAATTAAAGAGAAAGCTTCTTAAATTTAGTGTAGTCTTACATCTTCAGATTGCGTTTCGACATATATATCATTTATTATTTTAAGAAGTTAACAAAAAACAAAAATACATCTTGCTTATATCATCCATCAAACTATTTCATATAAATTAAGTTTTATCATTACATCCCACTGTTCAAGGACTCTTTCTACAACAGTTTGGTGAGACAACCAATGTTAAGAATTAAATGAAGTTATTAGTTGAATTATTTCCGAAAATTTGTAAAATCATCTTTTCAACATGAGCTTTTGCAAACAATTCAGTCATTCCTTTTAAGAAATCGTCAAGAAGCCGATTGATGTTCAGCACTCTGGTGCCACTTTGGACAGCTTTGCTCTAGGCAAACATTGACTTTTATTCATCATAACCGATACTTAAAAACATAAACATACAAGAAGATTACTTATTAGTGCATTAAGAAAAGTTTTCATATTAATGGACAAAAAGTGCCAGAAAATGAGATAGAGTGCCACACTGCCAGCCATCATACAATAGTTCCTAAAATAGTACAATTGTGCCATATTTTCCATCACTGAGTGGAACAACAGGGTCTAAATGTGTAAAATTTAGATGTTATATCAACTGTTGCTATTTAAAGAACAAATTTTTGTGTAAACATATACGAGTACATATACTACCAGCCTAAATATTGGCATAATTAATAATAATTTTTTAATTTTCCTCAAGTTTCCTCAAACACTATAATTTATAGATGCATGGAGAGTTTATTCCTCAACTGTACAAACTTTAAATGATCTTTGACTATCAAAACATTGTTGTAAATAACAGTAGTGTTTGAAACAGGTAGAAAAATATATTGAAACTACGAGGTTTGTTCAAAATGTATCGCGAATTTTTAATTTTCGCGGGTTACGTAAATTCAAATTTCGATTTTTTTGTGGCGTCTTCATATCTCTCACTTATGCCGACAATTTGGGCCATTTTAAATGTCCAGTTAATTGTTGACAGCTGGTTTGCTTGCACATGTTTTGGCTTGTCTTCGATTTTTACCTACTAAAAAAATGGAACAAAGAACCTGTATCAAATTTTGTGTGAAAAACGAAATTAAGTGCGCGGATGCATTCCAAATGTTGACTGTGGCATACGGAGAAGCTACAAAAAAAAAGCTGGTACAAAATGTTCTCAGAAGACCGAAAAAAGTGATGAAGTGAAGAAAATGGTATTGGCCAATCGTCGAATCACCATTAGAGAAGTTGCTGAGGACCTAGACATATCGAGCCATTCGACTTTTATCAATGATTTCTGCATTAGACGGGTCACCGCAAAATTCGTACCAAAATTGCTCAATTTCGACCAAACATCATCGCATGAACATTGCTAATGAGCTGTTGGTAACTGGTGACGAATCGTGGGTTTATGGTTATGACGTAGAAACCAAAGCTCTATCATCTCAATGGAAGCTACCGAACCAAGGTAAAAATCAAAGACGAGCCAAAACATTTGCAAGCAAAGCAGCTATCAACAATTAACTGAACATTCAAAATGGCCGAAATTTTCGAATTGTGAGAGACATGAGTACCAACATAACGCCATAAAAAATCTAAATTCGAATATACGTAACCCGCGAAAATTCAAAATTTGGCGATAATTTTTGAACATACCTCGTATACGTATGTGCTCACAGGTTTGAAAAAGTTGGTTGACTTTTGAGCTGAAAAGGCTAAAATAGCTTAGAGTGTAACACAGGGCCATCATACATCCAATGGCCCAATTGTGCCACACTGGTTTGAATTTATAAAAAGTGCCAAAACAGTTTTGGCTTGATGAGATGAATACACTTTATACTTTTTTTTAATGTTTAATGCTGGGAACACAACTGGAACGAACGACGAATTTTTCCTTGCGAAAAAATAAAACACATTTGTGCATATGAAAATGAACACAACAACGTCGTCGAACGAAATTCGTCGTGCGTGACGAACTCTGAGATAGATTTATTTCTATTTTGTAAGCCGCTGAACGACGAAAAAACAATTTTCTCCCTCTTTTTGCACACACAATCAGGGCTGTCAGATGTGGCGTTTTCTCCCCAAACGTTGTTGACGATTTTTATGGCTATTTTTTAACAAAACTGAACTTCAAAAAAGATTAGCTTGTTGAACGAGTAGTTAAAAAAAAAATCCTACCAAAACTCGTCGCCATGAAATAAAAACAATTTGATTTTGATGATTTTTCTTATATTAATTATAGTAATTAATGCCTTTTGAATTTGGATGAGAAAAATTTACAAGAAATAATTTTTGGCTATTTTATTTCTGCTTTTGGCGATTTTCTGCTAAATTTTTATACAATTATTTTATAAAAATTGTATTAAAAAAATGTTATATAAAAACAAATTTATTATCGAATGTATATTAAGAAAAACTATATAAAACATATTTTGGTGACTTTGGCGATTTTAGAAATCAATTTGGCGAAATAAGTCGGAAAAAATTTGACAATCCTGTTGTACACAATAACCAACTTTATCAATTATAAGAGCTGAATTCGCTGTGAAGCACAACAACGACGAATTTACGCAGCGAATTCTTATCGACGCATTCGCCTAGTAGTTCCTAGTATAAAGTTGGTATTCACTATCCTATACAGTCAAACAACTTATGTGAAATTACTACCCCGATATGATGCAGCTTATGAAAATTAAAAAAAAGAAACAATAACACTAGCTCAGGGTTATATTTTTTTCAAAAGTGATTCGATCATTTAGAATAGTGAATACTATGCAAGATAAGTCGGACCCCTTCCCACCCAAACCCCTTTTCCTCCAAAGCAGATTGTTGTTAAAAGGAGATATAGTATGCTTAACACGATCAGACTCTGCTGTTGTGGGTCTGGTTAATTTTTCTCTACGTGTGTTTTTTTTTCGAAAATTATTAGCGTTTTTCCTTAATATTTAACAAAGTTTTCGAATAAACAATTACAAACTTTGGGTACATACACGTTTTCTCTTTTTTGCAATTACCAACGAAAATAAAAGCAGAAATAAATTCATGCACTTGTATCTAACGCTCTATATTCAATGTGTATGCTGATAATCTTATAGGGTGAGGATATAAAAATCGATATATAATATTTTATTCCTGTATACATATTTAAATTTGTTGAAATCAGTAAGATTTTTTTAAGGACGCTCTATGTGTGTATTAGTTTGTATATGTATGTATGTAAGTATATAAACGAAATAAAAAAATGAGGATGTGGATGCAAAAATAAAAAACTAAAAACAAAAAACTTACAACAATGACAGTATTATAAAAAAATCAACCCCTGAAATATTAGACTGAAATGTATTAGTGGTGGTGGTGAGTCTGAATCAGTGTGTCACACAATTCATAGCTGGCTGCTACACTCAAGGCCACCCCTGGCTACGAAGACGTCGGTGGCAGTGACGGTAACTTTGGCGGTATATTGTAAAAAATAAATAAAAAAATTAAAAGAAAAATTTAAATCAGCAACGGTAAATATGTATACGTATGCATACACACACACACACACACATCCATACATACCCAGCGACGAAAAGAAGTAGCAAGCAGGCCTTTGACACAAGGCCTAATTACGCCATTTCATACTCATAAATTTTTTATACATGATCTAAATTAAATTGATTAAGATTCTTCAATACTTTTGTTATATTTTTATGCTCGCTTATCAATATCACTTTGCTTACCAAATTTCATTAGAATATTTTCTTTTTCTAAGTTGGATAAACTCTTAAGCCTTCTGTAGTTATTAGTGTTAAGGTGCAAATTAATAATTTGGGGCAAATTTAATAAGCCTATGCGAACTTGCCAGTGCTAACAAACGCCACTGGCTGGATATTGTTGAGGGCAGATGAATGTCTGTTTTTGAGATATTTTTGAAGAACTGGCCGAAGCTCCTTCTTGAAAAATAAATATGCCGGTTATTAGGCAGAATAAGAATGTTGTTTATTTTAAATATAGTCCTCTTTTTATAAAAATTTTACAAAATCCTATTCTTAACAATTTGTATTCCAAGACATTTCTAATTGAAGAACCACACAAGCGTTCAGGGCCCGTACAGTGCCACAATTGCCAGGAATATGGCCACACAAAAACTTACTGCAAATTACCTACAGTTTGTGTGATCTGCGATGAATTGCACGGTACTGCTAGCTGTACTAAGCCAAAAGATCAAGCGGATAAAAAGTGTAATAATTGTGGAGGTTATCACACCGCTAACTACAGAGGATGTCCTGTATATTTTTTCGTTAAACAGGCTTTAATATAATTTATTCTACGGATATTGAACGTCTTGTATGTGAAAAAAGGAGAGCTAGAAGAGAATGGCAACAACACAGATCACCCCTAAATAAAATCAGACTCAAAGAATGTACTAAACGACTCAAAGAGTCGGAAAAAAGTGCATTACTGGAAAAATATTTAGAAAGTCTCGATGTCACGTCAGCATCTAATTACTCGTTATGGCGCGCTACTAGAAATCTTAAAAGACCCGTTGAGCTGAAATCACCACTGCGCACTTCGACCGGATGATGGGCCAGAAGCGATAATGAGAAAGGTAACTTATTTGCTGAGCATTTAAAATCTGTATTCACTCCTTATTCATGTACGGGTGCTGTTGATTTGCCGAGTGTAGTTTCCCTACCCCCTCGTCCCTTAAAGTTTAAGATGCGCGACGTACAAAAAATAATTGCTGAACTCAACCCGAAGAAAGCTCCAGGTATTGATGAAATTAGCAACAAGATGCTGATGAATTTGCCTCTAATTGCAATAAGAATCCTGCTATTTATTTTTAATGCCATTTTACGAATGCAGTATTTTCAACATAACTGGAAACTTGCGGAGATCAAAATGATTCCAAGGCCGGACAAAGATCCTACCAAGGCTGAGTCATATAGACCTATAAACTTACTATCAACAATCTCAAAGCTTTTCGAAAAGCTGCTCATGACTAAATTATCCAAAATTTTAGCTGATAATGGGTGCATCTCTGACCATCAATTTGGTTTTAGAAGTCAGCATAGCACAATTGAGCAAACTTATAGATTGGTTCAATTTATAAGGAAGACATTTGAAGAAAAGAAGTATTGTTCTGCCTGCATGAAAGCCCTTATAAAGCATCCCGAAATCTCCAGGAACACATTACTCAGCTGGAAGTATGGTTGAACTTATGGAGAAAGTAAATGAGCAAAAGTGTGTCCATATAACCTTTACATTAAGAAGAGATACTTGTTCCCCCATTCGAATTAACAATCAAAATATTCCTCAACATTCTCAAGTGAAATACCTTGGTATACACCTTGTTCGAAGGCTTACATGGAAACATCATATTGATTCTAAGCTAACTCAAATGAAACTTAAGTTAACTCAAATACATTGGTTGATTGGCAGAAAATCAACACTCAGCCTAGACTGCAAACTCTTAATATACAAGTCGCTTTTGAAGCCAATATGGAGCTACGGAATTCAGCTATGGGACACTGCTTCAGCTTCCAATGCAGAGAAAATCCAACGAAGACAAAACAAAATTTTACGTTTGATAACATCGGCTCCATGGTACATTAAAAATTCAAATTTACATCGTGATTTAAATATGCCACTAGTGACTGAAGAAATTGCCAAATACGCAGGCAAGTGCTTAACAAAACTCGAGTCCTATCCTAATCCCCTTGCTCGTAACATCTTGAATTTTACTGGACACATCCGCTTAAAAAAGAGGGACACTACGGCTCTAATACTCAACACTCCAGATGTAGCTCCTTGAATATACTTTTATACTTTTATTTTTATTTTTTCTTCGCTTAGCACGACTCCTATGTATCATTAATTTACTATCACTAAGTTTATGTCCGACATTGGTCGGGCGTAATTAATTATATTTAGATTTAAGATTTCAACACTTATTGTTAGTTTATATCTGAAGATACAATAAATAAATATGTACAAAAAAAAATTTCCAATTGAGTATAAATTCTATGCTGAACGAGTTATCGTCCAAGTGCAATTCGCCCCAAACAGCTAAATGAAGGAACGCCCAAAATTGTTGGGTGATTAATCATTGTGAATAAATGCCCAAAAAAACAGCGCCCCATAGCCCAAAACAAGTGAAGAATAACCCAAAAGTGTAAAATGAATAATAATAAATTACCCGAATTTGGAATAAATAATAGGCCAACATTTTTTCTTTGGCTTTTTTTTTAAATTTTGTGAAAATATAGGAATTATTCGTTATGAAGAAATACCCAAATATCTAAAAATTTTGATTCGCCTAAAGTCGATGAACAATCACCAAATTTTTTTACAACAATTTTCGGGCGATGCAACATATTTTTTATTAGGCTATTTTCACTTGGGTGATTATACATATAACCGCTTACAAACTTAGTCTAATTGGTATTCATGAAGAATAACGAATATGACCAATATTAGTATAATTTTACAGCTTTTGAGAACATCTTTCATGAAATCGCCATGAAGCAAAGCTTTATTAGTCACGAAAACTTTGTGAAGCCGAAAATTTGTATTAGACTGCGTCGGGAAACATCATGGTGAAGAAAATTGTTGAGCCCGGCCGAATGCTCATCACTTCTCTGGTTTTTCACTATAACCAGTAGTAGTAGTAGGCACTTATTGCCTGAAGGTTTCTGCAACGCCGGCCTTTGGCCCGGCTTAAAGATGTTTTCTTCTCGGTATTTCGAAAAGCGGCTTCGCTGAGTAAGAATTTGTTCATAGCCGGCTTCGGCTATTCGGGCTTAAGAATTTTCTTTACCATGGTGTTTCCCGACACGGCTCTGCCTAATAAAGATTTTTTGTCTTGCAAAGTTTCGTCTGCATATTTTTTCTTTTCACTTTTTGCATTTTTGTTTAAGGTTTTTGTATTTGTTGTCCTGCCTTTAGAATACGATTTTCTCTCTGGAACGTTTTTCCAGTTTTGCTACAAATTTAGCACTTGCACAAGACGTATGTATGCGTACAAACACATAGTAAAAAACAGCCTGTATAGAAGGGAGTAGGTAGGCCTTCCTGACAAGACAAGTGGATCTAAAAAGAGATCCACAAAGAAGGCCTTATAAATTAAGGCCTCAAAAAGTTTGCCGTTAGGTAAGCAGGCAACGCTAATGCATACATCCATATTAATATTGTCAGATGAGTTTATATACATAAAATATACATACTTAGGCATGTATGTGTATTTTGTAAGTAGATGTGAAGATAGGGTGGGATATATGGTATGGTGTTGAGTGAGGTGTATTGGTGTGGGAGAGCGGGTGAGTGTCAGAAGTAGTACGCAGTAAGGCAAAAAAAGTAGTTTCTCAATATATTTTTTTATTGATTTTATTCTAGCATCTTATGCCTCTTGAATATTTTATAAATAGCTCGAATATACAATGCCTTTGATACATATGAAGGTAATTGCACTCATTATTCGACTAGTAAACCAATTTTCTTTGAGACATCCTGTATTAACTTTTTCACATTTCACATCAATATTCTGTATCACGATCAGTACAAACGATTAGTTCGGGGAAAAAACCAAATATCTTTTTTTTATAATACCTCAAGTCCTCAAATGTGCTGTGTTTGGTCGTTAAAGTTGGACAACCAATGTTCGGCTAGTCCCCGATAATACCATGATCGCATTGTTGCTTTAAACATCCCAATATAACAAAAAAACCAAAATCTCTCCATCTTGATTAGGTTAAGAACTAAGTTCCTTCAAAAAATTGTCTTAAGTTTTACAAATCTGAACCCCTAAGATATTCTATATTTGTCATGCTGTCCACATACAAGACTTGTCGTCTGATCTGATTGAATGCTGGACAGAGGCAAAAATACTGTTCCAGTGTTTCATCAGTATGCTAAATGTTGATCTTTTTAGTCTCAGAATCTCTTTTGTGCTTTTTGTATTTGGGTTTCCCAAGAGCATTATGGTCTCTCTTCTAATAGTAGAGTCCTGCCAATCCCTGATGTGTCGCTTTAAAGTGATTATTAGATTTTGTCACAGATATGCTCATACGAGTACACATGTATGTATTTATATCTACATATTTTATATAATCTAACCAAGCATGACAATAAAAAATATTTTATAACAGCTTGCTTACATATACATACACATATTTATTAACTATATTCAAGCTAGGAGTTTTAATAAAACAGAAAGTATAAAATAGTATCCCTTCATTTGGCAAAAAAGTATCAAAAAGTGGCCGGAATTACAATAAGTATAACACACTTTAATATACTTTCTAAAAGTAGCAAAATAGTATTTAGGCAATCGAAAAAGCGGCAAATTGCTACTTTCGTACCACCAACGTTAGCGCTGTTTAGCACCTCAATTCTCAATTATTTTGGTATAGCATCTCACATTTCTACGTGTATTTAAGGGTCGTTCAGATATTATGTAAAGAGGTTTTATACCCCCTCCCCCTTAGTAACGCTTTGTACTAAATTTTCAGTAAAAATTTTCGAAACAGTAACAAATCCTTGACCCATCCAATATGTGAACAACCACTTATGACAAAACAATAAACATAGTTCAGAAGTTTTTGAGCCACAACAACAATTTTTTTAAACTATGTTATAATATTAAGACATTAAGACACTTAAGACTACCGTTTAAATGCCCCATTGTACAAAACCTGTTCTATAATTTCCTTGATATGTGGGTGAATTCTGAAACCACTCTCGCAAGTAAAAGCTAACATCTTATACAGACTTTTTTCGTTTTCAAAAGAAAGAATGAAAAAAAATTAACAAAACAAAAAAATGTTCTTGGGATGGAGGAAAACATTAAAAAATAATGACTGTTGGTGGCTCTCAGTGATGTTGTTGCTGCTGTATGTATATTGCACATATTTTTTACAATTTAACTCGTCAAAATAATTTCCAGTGCTAATGCTTTTTTTCTTATTAAGCATTTCCTCCTTTTTCTGGACTGTCTGTGAGGGTACTGTTTTTTTTTATTTAAAATATTTTTTTGTGAGGGTGAAGTGGTGACATTAGCATCGACTGACGGTGGCAGAGGTGAATAGAGTATAGTTAAATAAAAAAATTTATACACACATATAAAAAGGGAAAAATGTTTGAGAGGGTGACTTTACAAATTAAGCGTTCTTTTACAATTTTGAGTTTTAAGGGTTTTTTGGTTAAGGTTTTTTTAATTTAAGAATAAAAAACAAAACACAATGTATGAACTGTACGTAAGTAAATGTGTGTATGTTTAACAACCGTCCTTTTAATAACATTACCCTGGGTAAAACTTCAGGACAAAAAAATGTTGGGGTGTTTTTTTGTCCAATTTTTATTTTATTATTTGTTTTAGTTACGTATTCGTTGCAATTTTTGCAATAAAGCCTTATCAATATTTGGTTATTTTTCCTGTCTTAATATTTGTGTGTTCTATTCTTTAGGGATATTGTAAAACGGGTTGTAATTTTATTACAGGGAAAACATAGTTCTTCTTCAAATAAACGCATAATGAAAAAGCTTCAAGAAAGAAACGGGTAAAAGAAAAAAGCAATAAATAGAAGTCAAGGCAACTCTCAGGCATAAGAAATTAATAACAGACGACATAAGTATAAAAGATTATATAAATGTTCTGAAGCAAACTGGATATTAAATAAAATTTATATATAATTTATATATAATGTTTGATGTAAAAATTTTCGATAATTAACCTCTTCTTAGCCATTCTTTGTATATGATTGAACATTTTATATACTCTGCAACAGATTTCAATTATTTTTATATTACTATTATATTTCATATAATAGTCAGTAGTGGACTTAGGCCAACTCCCGCCTTAGGTACTATTTGACATGTCATGATTTTCCAATTCAAAGCAGTACAACGTTTTTTATTCGCATTCAATTTGAAGAAAAATGAGCATCCAATATGGAAAAACTATGCAATATACAGGGAGGGTTGTCAGTATACCCTGACAAATCATCATTAATAGATTGACTTTTAAACAACGCTACAAAATTATCCAGATTTACTTTGAAAACCACGAAGCTTTATCGAAAAATTGTGTTCAGTGATGAGGCTCATTTTCGGTTTAACCGGCTATTAGTATGTTAATAAATAAATTTGGCGCAAATGAAGTGAAACCCGTTCACAACAGAGCTTACAGAATCCATTTTACCCCGAAAAAATCACCGTTTGGTTCGGTTTACAGGCTGGTGGTATCATTTCACATTGTTTCTTCAAATATGAAGCCGGAGCTTGCATTGCGGTAAGTGGAGATTTCTACCACATCTCGGTGTGCGATAATTTTTGGTTTGAAAACATGGATGACATTGACCCGGTTGAGATATGTTTTCAACAGGATGGCACTACCACTAACTTATTGAAATCAAAATTTTGCGGTGAGTTGGTTATGAGAAAAGTTACTTTCAATCGTGCGATTTGACTTCTCTAGGCTATTTCCTGTGGGGCCATGTGAAGTCAGTGACTTGTGTTAATAAACCAGCAACAATTGACGTCATGGAGGCCAAAATTGTTCGTATCATTCTTGAAATACGGTCAGCTATGTGTGAGAAATTTGCCTAACATTATACATTATGGAAAGGCTACGTCAAGGACATCCGAGGTGGTCATTTGCTCGAATTAATTTTCAAATATTAATGACATGTATTGAAATTTCAACTAGTTAGTCGCGTTACCTGCAGGGAGCGGACTAGTTTCGGAAGTAAATTTCAATCAAGAAACTTATGTGAAAGCTCATCATTCCGATATTCATTCTTTCATTCGTGGGTATATCAAAGGGCCATGAAACTTGATTCGTGTATTAATTTATGTGCTTGGGAGGGTATAACTGTTTATGTATCAGTGTGTGTGTGTGTGACATTAAAAGCATTACACTCATAAATGAATTTATAAATAAATAAGTGTATTTATTATATCCATTCGAATAGAATATGAAATGAAATTGCTGCGGTTTGCCTGACTGTCTTAATTAAATGTGATTTTTGCATGTATCTAATTGATGGTATCGGAAGCTCCACAGATTCTAATGGGGGAAATAGAAAATAATGAGGAAACAAATATACGTATGTATGTATGTATATATATAGATTTTTATTACAAAATTACGCACAAACACACATGCATACATACATAAATAATTGTTTTAATTCATTTACTTGCTGTCGGCTTTTGGATTATTTAAATAACTGTACCAACGGATACTTAAATAATCATATTTGAAAATAATCTGTAGTATATTTTGATTCGCACTGAACGAATTGGGAACGCTCGTAATACCTTCATAAATGCCAGTACCTGGTGTAATCAGAATCTAGCACGTAGGTGGAAAGAAACGATATGAATTTATGATGGATATTGGAATGGTAACAAGAAACTCGTGAACTGGCATCTCGTCAGCCTATGCAACGCAACAGGGAGATGCTACACAAAGAAGTTACCCGAAAGGCTGAACACCACAGCTGTAAAAACAAGCGAATTACACATAATCTGACGACTTGGCAATGCTATGGAACCACGTCTCTAACAAGAACTTTGAATAGTTTGAATTTGGGCCGACATGTATGGTACCTTAGTACACGGAGTTAAATCTTGTAGAAATTACTTTCAGGTTAATGACATCTTGGGAAGGACTTAAAAATGTTACGTAACCATTCATTTGGATATGCAGGTTCAGTTCATACGATATCCTGTTAAATGCTAGAATTGACTCTCATAAGTACTTATATCAACCCTAGTGAGCATTTCACTGCTGTGAAAGAGATCCTTGAGCTTATTAGAAATGGGACAACATTACGAAATAGTGATGGTAATTAAGAAATTTTTTTTTTAATTTAGCCATTTTTCATCACATTTCAATAGAAGAAAAATTAATTTAGCTATTACCCATTTTTAGTCACTTTTATTTTAATCGCTACTTTTTAGCAATTTTTCTATACATGGAATTTTTTTTGCCATTTTTAACAAAAAATTTTAACTTACAAAAAAGAATGCATTAGAGTAATATGTTACTGTTTTTGCATTATTATAAATAACAAAGAACAATAACGTTTAAGAAAATGTCTAATCATGTCTTTGTTATGCATTTTTACATACAAAACTTTAGAGCTATGCTCTTTACGCCGGACACAAGAGATATAACGTAATTTTTGTAAGAAAAATAATTGACACTTTTAGAGTTAAAGTAATTTTGACTTAGCTTCACAAACAACTTTGCACGATTTTTTGTGCAGATAATTCAAAAATGCTGTTATCTTAAATGTACTTATCTGCCTCAATGTGCAGGTATACAATTGTGGTTTCCTGCCTAAAAGTGCAGCTAAAGCAAAATGTTGAAAATTAAAATAAAAAAATGTTTTTCTTTATACACATGTGAATGTGTTTGGTATTTTATTAAAATTTTTATTTCATACTAGAATTTTCCCGCTACTTCGATCGCATCCGTAAAGAAACTGAGTAGACTTTAAACTGAATTTATACCAATTTTATCAAAAACAGAAATAACTCCAACAACACAAATTTTTACCGTTTTACCCTGCTCCGCGCAAATTTTTTAATTATTTCATTTCTTCTCCAGACAATAACAAACAAAACAACAAAAAGAATGCGTGAAGCAGTGACCAAGATAGATTGAAGTGAAAAAAAATTATTATATTTGTAAAATCTAGCCATTTCCTTTTTCAAATCTAGCCTGTTTTCAAACTGTAGACTTGGTGATGACAGCGTAAACATTTTTTTTACTAATCATGGCTCATATCATTAATGTATCATTGTAATATTCGAACAATGAGTTTAAAATTTAAATTGTTGAATTAAGCTAAGGGTTCGTATCCCGAGGAAGCCAAGTAAACATGTGTTGATTTCTCTGTGTGGTGTGGTGGAATAAACACATGAAAGAGCGCTCTTCAAAAACATTATGTTGCCCCGTTCTGCTAGTGCTTGTCCAATAGATTAATTCCTTGTCTACATATTTTTTAATAAAAGATCCTCAATGCATAAGCCACTAGCCGAACTGAACACTTTCAAAAAGAAATCTAGTTTTCAAATATCACAATAACAGCACAGTTTAGTGTTAATGTAACAATGATTTTCATTGACTTTTTTTTGTGAAATTTTTTTTTCAACAAATTTTGTTTTAAAATTAAGTTACACTAACAAAAATTATTGTGAATATAACATAAAAATTTTACAAAAATATTAGGTGAAAATATATTTTGATTCACTGGATTTTTTCTAAAACCAAATATTTAATTGAAGAGAATTGAGCTGATGATTGAAAAATCATTGCAGGTGCAATTCCAATCAAAAATTCAAATTGTATTTACTAAAAAGTTATTTTTATTATTTAAATACATCCCCATGGGGATAACTACCTTGTCGTGGTGTGGTGGCTTGATTACAGACCGTGGTCTATGTCTTCAACCCAATACCATAGATGTGCCGTGCCTATCGGATTTTTGCAGTCAGGGTTAAAAGGCTGTATTAGAACGGAGCCTTGCTGATACCTGGGAACCTCAGCAAGTAGACGACACCCTCACCACGTTATCGGGGGCTATAACGTGGTGGCCTTCAAATTTCCCATACTCGTGGGACCAAAAACGAAAAACAATTCTTTAAAAGCAAATACAGACCGATGGACTGACGGTGCTTTCTAGCGCGGAAGGACAGAGGACCGGTATCACGCAACCAGCTGTTACGGCTGGCCCGTCTAGTACGAGAAAACTCGTTCAGACAAAAACTGCAGAGAACACTAGCCAGGTAGTTGGTCATGCAGTAGTTCGAGCTCGGCCACGCCGGCTTCGTCCAAGCATGTCCGACCATCGAAAATGAGACATAACCAAAAAAGGTTATGTCTGAAAATTGTAAGCACGCTGGGCGCTCAAGACGCATCAGAACTGTCTGAGGAACAAAAAACCTCCCTTAAATGAGCAAAAGGTGTCCTTGAAAACAAGGACACCTATTTTGTGAAAATAATGAAAATGTTTCAGAAGCCTCTCGCATGAGAAAAATTCTGTCCGCTACTCCCTGTACTCTGGGGTATTTAAACAATCCCAATGGGACATGGGCTATATCGAGCGAGGAGTCCTTAAGAGCCATGCAGGACAGTCACTTTCCGGGTAACTCAATGTCTGAAATTCAGAAATCTGATTCTTACCCAATACCTATGGAAAATATATCTGACATTGTCAATATGCAGACCTTAAACTGGGCTGTGAAAAGCTTCAAGCCTTATAAGTCTCCAGGACCCGACGGTATCATACCGGCCGAGATATGGAAAGTATCGAATCTCATAGCCCCTAGGCTACTGAGAATTTACACCAGCTGTCTATGACTGACTCATATTCCTAATAAGTGGAGGAAAGCGAGAGTGGTTTGAAAACCGTAAGCTGGTAAAAGCTCTCACACCAGACCGAAGGACTTCAGACCAATAAGTCTACCATCCTTTCTTCTGAAAACATTACAAAGGATGGTTGATCATTATATCCGCAAAACCATCGATGGTAAACTACTTTCCTCGCATCAGCATGCATACCAAAGAGAAAATTCAACCGAATCGGCTCTACACGAGCTGGTTGGCACGATAGAGAAATCACTCTCTGTGAATATACCTTTGTGGCCTTCGTAGAAATTGAGGGGGCCTTAATAACATTTCTCCAGATGCATTAATTGACGCATTGTCGAATTTGGGGGTTAATGCAGGATTATGTAAGTGGATTCATAATCTACTAACTCACCACAGGATAACTTCAGCTCTAGGAGCTTCTAGGCAAACCCGCTTTGTAAATAGGGGTACACCACAGGGAGGAGTTCTTTCGCCACTGTTGTGGAATCTAGCTCTAAATCCCGTGCTGCTATCCCTAGAATCGCGGGGGTGCAAAATCGTGGCTTATGCTGATGATGTGGCAATAGCTGTAAGAGGAAAATTCTTCACTTCTCTATGGGACATCCTAGAGGATGGTCTTTCACATTTAACAAGATGGGCGGAAAAACGAGGGCTCGCCGTGAATCCTAATAAAACGGAACTAGCCTTCTTCTCCAGGAAGTATAAGATACCTGTTTTCCAACCTCTCACTCTTAATAATACGGAAATAAGAATGTCCAATACTGCAAAATATCTCGGTGTTATTCTCGATTCCAAGCTGAGTTTCAAAACTAATATTCTAGAGAGAGTGAAAAAGCAACAATTTCATTCTATCTATGCAAAAAATCCATTAGGAAAAATTTTCTTTACCCCAAAAATCGTGCATTGGATCTATGCTGCAATAGTACGTCGAATTCTCATGTATGGGGTCATCGTGTGGTGGCCGTCCCTGGAGAAAAAGACGTATCTACATATCTTACACAAGGTGCAAAGACTTGCATCCTTGTATATAACCAGTGCTATTCACACTACTCCTACGGATGCACTGGGGATCATCCTTCACCTAGTACCATTGGACCTTGTAGGGAAGGAGATGGCAATGACCTCAGCTATCCGTCTTCGTTGTACCTCTCTGTGGAACGGAAATGGAACCGGCCACTCTAGAATACTCGATGATGAAGCTTGGGAATGGAGGATTGACCAAACCTCCTCTGCTCTACTACACGAACGTCTTTATAAAACCTGGATACCATACACAGAATTGTGGATGAATGGAACTCCAAGCAGAAAAAAAGTGTTGATTTTTATACGGAAGGCTCCAAAACACAAGAAGGTGTGAGTTATGGAGTCTTTTCAGGGGCTTTAGGTCTTCGTATTGCAAAGCGACTTCCGGATCACTGCAGTCCTTCAGGCAGAGATCCTTGCTATAAGAGGAGTCGCGGATTGGTTGAAAGTGAATGTCAAATGAATGTTAAAGGTTAAACACAATGATTTATGCCTTAGCTGCCAGGATATCGATGAAAAGGAAAGTGTAGTACATTTTCTTTGTCACTGTCCTAGACTTGCAAGAAAGAGAATGGCCACAATGGGCGCTCTTGAGTTCAGGGAAATTTCTGACGTTGCTAGTATTGAATTGCAGCGTATTAGTAGCTTTATATTTAGCTCTGGTTGATTCGACGGTGGGGACTCCGCGTAAGCAGAGTCTCCGTGGTATCACAATGGACCAAAACGGTCTAACTGAGTCCGGTCTTCTGACTGCCACCAAATCTTGTGTTTAAAATGATTCTTATGAAACTGGAAATTAAATTATTTCAATTTCAATTTCAATTTATTCATTCATAACACGAAAACCTAGCCTCATGGCCATAATCAGTTTTCACTAATACTACTACAAAAGGTACTACTACAATAGTTTTATATGTAAAAATATCTATAAATATGTAACAAATATAATAATATAACAATCCTTAACATATTAACCAAAAATATATAAATATGAATGTATACTAAACAAAGTTTAAAACAATTAAATTAATAAATGCATAATAATAATGATAATAAAAAATAATAATAAAAAAAAAATAAAAATAAATAATAAAGCACAAGTTATTAACTGGAAGACCATCATCACAAGATGAAGGAAATAAAGATATGAAAGCTGGCGTGAGTCAGTGGTCCAAGGTGTACAGTAAAAAAAAAAAAAAACTACAACACGCTATTTTGACGTATATGTAGAAAAAGCTTTCTTTTGAAAGTTTCCACAGATAAATTAAATACTTTTAAATCAGATGGTAGTTCATTATATGCCCTAGCTACTCTTACATTATAAGAACGCTCCAATATTGTTGTTAATCTTGGTATCCTAATTTGCCTACTTCTACGTGATCTACAGAAGTCAAATAAGTCAATAAGGAATGTAGGTACCTGCAACTTAAATGTCTTATAGAAGTGTAATAGAGTACGAAATTTAACAAAATCTGCAAATGACAATCCTAAAAAATCTAAAACATACGATGAAACATGTTGACGCAATCTAAGTGAATAAAGATACCTGATAACTCTATTAAAAACTAAGCGAATCTTCTTGAATATATAACCCAAACTTCCAGAATAAACTTCCAGAGCATATAAAAATAAAGGCATAATTAACCCATAAACAATACGTTTCTTAATGTGGAAAGGTAAAAGCAAATCTAAGCTATATAGTTTACGTAATACAAAGTTAACCCTCGAAACGACGGAGTTAATATGACTCTCAAAATTCAACTTAACATCAATAATAAATCCAAGACATTTAATCTTGTCAACAAATTCAATTGAGACACCTCCCAATAAAATAGAAATATTACGACATCCACTACCACCTAAAAGCATCGCTTTGGTCTTAGAAGCATTAATATACAGTTGATTATCATCCATCCAATCACTAAGCTTACCGACAGTATAATCAATCATATTTTGCAGCACATCAGGAAAATCACAACTACCCTTAAACAACAGTTGTATATCATCTGCAAAGGAAAATGGCTGGCACATATTGCTGGTTAGAGTCCCGAAAAGATCATTAATGTATAATATAAACAATAGGGGACCTAAAACAGATCCTTGTGGTACACCACTAATAATAGGAAGCATTCCAGAGCTACAACCATTACTAACTACATACTGTTTCCTGTTGGCAAAATAAGAATAAATCAATTTACAAGCCGATCTAGAAAATCCATACAATCTATACAACTTATACACCAGACGAGAATGACTTACTCTATCAAAAGCCTTTGCCAAATCTAACGAAAGTAAAACGCAAACATTCCTTCCAGTTATATTCTTCCTGATATTATCAGTTAAGCCAATTAACAAAGAGGCAGTACTTCTATTGCACCTGAATCCAGATTGACAATCATCTAAAAAGTTATTTCCATCAACATGTTTAATAAGCTGTATTTTAATAAGATGTTCAACAATTTTCGACAAAATAGGTAATATTGAAATGGGTCTCAAATCATCAACACAATTAATACTATTAGTCTTCTTAATAGGAACAATTTTAGCAACCTTCCACAACAACGGAAATTTGGAGGATGTAAGAATAGTATTAACTAAGTGCAGAACATATTTACTAATTACTGGCATTAAAAATTTAATAAATTTAAGAGCAAAATCATCAAAGCCAACAGCTTTCGACTTAATTAAATCAAAAGCAGCATACATTTCCAAAACATCAACCCTCCGAAAAGAAAAACCAATACAAGGAATGCTAGAAAAATCAACATAATCATCATCGCACGCAATTTGATGCCTAGAAAAAGTATCATTCAAAGTATTCACATCAAACAAAACTAAATCATCAGAAGTGCCACCAACTCCATTCTTATTCAGTATCGACCAGATCTCCCTACTATCCTTGTTCTCAAAAATTGAACTATGGGCTATTCTCTTAAATTTCCTAATAACTGACTTAACTTTATTTCTATGCTTACAAAAGACTTTCCAGTTTTCAACAGTTCTGTTTTGTAAATACACATTATAGGCAAGATCTCTAAGTGATTTTTGATAATTAATCTCCGGTGAGTTTATCCAACGATCCCCACAAAACTTAATAATCTTCCTCTTTAAAGGCACAAACGAATGTAAAAACTTCATATTATTATTTAGTATTCCTAACTGCTCATCCACATCATCAGTCAAGTACATATTATCAAGCCAGCATTCATGCAATTTACTCTGAATCAATTCATTATTAATAGCATTATAATCATAATATTCAAACATTTGTGCTGTAACCGACCGTGAAGCTCTAAGCGAGAGAAATATAAATGAGTGTCGTGTAATACCAGGACACTGAAATTGACCGCTTTTAACCACCATATCGGGTAAAGAGACAAGAAAATAATCCAACAAGGATGTTGAACTGTATTGTACATCAAAATGCGTTGGCATTGAGTTATGGACAACAGAAAGACCCATTCTATTACAAATACTGCGCACCAATGAAGACGTAGCAGTATTAAACAGATTGTTGTTAAAATCACCAACAATGACAATGTTAGCATATCGTACAAGCAAGTCCGATACTTCACTCTCAAAAGAATTAAAATCCCCATGAGGAAGATACACAACTCCAACCAAAATTTTGTCACAACCAATACAAAGTTCCACAAACAAGGACTCAACAACTCGAAAACCACTTCCCCTATAAACTACTCTATGCTTAAGAGTTCTGGAAACATATAGAGCTACACCACCACCTCTATTACACGGATGATCATTTCTATGACATATATAACCAGGAATGTCAATAACACCATCAGAAACTGTTTCCTTTAACCAAGTCTCACTAACGCCAAACACACTCAAAATCTCACCATCCAACAAATGTTTAATTTCCGAAAACTTAGATGAATTTGGTTTCAAGTTAAAACTTGCGCAATTTAAATGGCCTATATTAAGATTACTATTTAAGTTGCTAAAATGACATCTCAAATAACTGTTATCACTGAAAGCTGGCCCTAAATTCTGCATAACACTCATATTAATCAAATGTAAATTGAATATATGTTATTGAAGCAAACAAAGAACAATCAAATATTTAAGTAGAGTAGCTACATATATGTATAAAAATTTGAATAAAAAAAAAAAAAAAATTAATTAAAATACGACCTTCAAGATTCAACATCACCAAAGTACGCCACATCACCAGTTGCAGCTCCACCAACAGCAACTAAAGGTGTTACAAGCTGTATCACAGGATCACAAGCATCCAGGCCAACGGCACCCGACATATTATCAGCTTCCAAATTAAGCCCATTATTGATCAAACCAGTACATTGTTCCATATTAAAAACTTTATGCACATTATTAGGAAACGTCAGTTTTACTTTTGGTACATCCATATTAATGAGCTTGTAACTAACAATTTTTTTATTTATATGCAGTTGCTTACAAATCGTCATAAGCTTGGCTGCCACTGGAGTCAAATTATCCAAAAGTCGAACCCTGGATGAAATGTCACCACCAATTACGTCCTTGAGCAATAAAAATCGCTTCCGGGAAAAATTTGCCATTAACTTATCACACAACTGCACAGAATTAAATTGCACTAAAACAGCCCTGCCATTATACATATAGGCACAATGATGTAAATCATTACTAGTAAATACCAAACCACAGAGCGATGCTATTTTCAAAACTGGTTGATGTACGTCAATAACATTACTAGGTAATCCTCTTATTATAACGCTGCTCCTATTTAGCCTCCTTTGCAATATATTGTTGCGAGTCTCTAAATCATCCAAACGTATTTTAATTGCAGCATATTCATTATTGTAGTAGAGATTACTTCTCACATTCCTCAATGCCTTCATCTTCTCCTCCTGCTCAGCACGAAACTTATCAAAAAGTTCAACCATTTTACGCTCAAGGGCTGCAATACTAGCATGTACTTGTTTCTCAAAAATTCGATTATGCTCCTCAAACTGCATTCCAATATCCGTGGAAATATTATGGAGTTCTTGCTGTATATTTCCAGAAACTGATACATTTGGAACATACTTTTCCTTTGGCACCGTACTACAACCATCACATATGTATCGGAAAACCTTTTTGTTTTGGCAAAAAATTTTATGTTGTTCTATTGAAACATTCGCACAATTTATATGGAAAAATCTGCCATAAAGGAAACATCCCACACTACTCTGCGTTTTAGTTACGTTCTTGTTGCAGGAACATGGAAAAACATCTTTCTTTTTTCCCGGCATTTTAATATACATACATGTATATAAGAAGTTCCAAAAGTAAATAATAACTTGGCGGCAAAATAAAAAATATGTATATATGTACACGTATGTATGTATATAAATCAGCAACAACTCAAGCAGTAAATAGCACAGACCAGAAACAACTCATATAAGCAATCAGAAAATTTGTTTATATTATAAGCCAATCAGGCAAATTTCAACAGCTCAGCTTCCACTCGATTATAAAAACACTTTGAGGAATTTCTACTCAATTATTCTTCAAAAATATTTAATTAATTCATAAATTTTGCTCCTCCAAACAAAATCACTTTAGTTACACATAGAGTTGCCAGAATTTTTTTTTGTCGTTTTTTATTTAAATTAATGTTGACTGAAAATATTTTCAAAATGTTTTCCTAAAAGTATCTTTAAATTTACACCGGACGATTACGAAAACCTTTTTCCTCCCCAATTACAAGTCAATGCACTCTGCAGTGTACAAATTAGTTTTGTCATTCGAACAAAAATTATTCGAATACTCTAACAACTTTTTTTCATTTTTGTTCGAACGAGCAAAAATGTTCAATTTAGAATAAAAAATTATTCGAATTATTTTTGTAGAATATTCGAATATTCGAACAATTTCCTTAATTACTTCGTATAAAAAGTATTTAACATTTCATAACTTTTTAATTTGTTAACAATGGCGGTATTCAATGTTTGACGCAAATTTTCGTCCGTTAGTGCAAATGCAAAATATCGTAGCTTTTCTTTAAATTCAAAAAAACAAAATACATACACAATCCACAGAAAAGCTACGGTATTTTGCATTTGCACTAACGCACGAAAATGTGCATCAAACATCGAATACCGCCAATATGATGTTAAGTAATCAAATTACTCCAAATTATAAATACTCGTATAATCATGTTGGTATATGTTCGCTAAACGCATCTCTTGTTTTCTTGCTTCGAAAAGATAATGCCTCCTTAACAGACCAACCTAAATTACGACGCAAAGCGTTGTCTATGTGACCAACCGAAATTACGTGGCGTCAATGCTTTGCGATTGGAAAATCCAATTTTGACAGCGCGTAAAGAAGTGAAGTTGGCTGCAAAAGTACAGTTGTTTTTGTTAAGTAATGTAATTTTAGCTACTTTCACGTCAATTTAGCGTTTTCATTTTTATATCTTATTTCTATTTGGAGGTTTTTTATTAATCAAAGTTAATTTACATTACTCATTCCAACGTAAAAGCTAAGCGCTAAATTACGTTTCGCTTTGCGTCGTAACTTATGTTGGTCTGTAATTGAATTAGAAGGTGTCTTACAATTCCTGGTTAAGAGTTTAAAAAATAACTGCTTTTCTACAGATCTAATCAAAAGCCCTATGGACTCGGTTGGTTATTGTTATAAATAAATAATATTATTCCTAGGCTTTCCAATAATAACTTTTTAAAATATGGCTCGAAAAGCTAAAAAAGAGTGCGTAAATAGTTTGATTTCATGATTATTTTGTAATAAAAATTTCGCAAATAATCTCAAGTACGATGAAGTATTAGATAAAATTTCTGAAGTAACTGACAATGTTTTATTAGCTGATCTAAAAATTTGTACAAATAAAGTAAGAAATTGTACTAATATAAAAATCGTCAACAATTTTGAGGTTGATTTAAATTATTTTAATATCAAAGAAAAGAACACACAAACTGGATATGCTTTTTAATAAATTTTTTTAACGGTATCACGAACATCAACAATTTGCGAAAGATACTTTTCTACTTGTTCTTTTATCAAAAGTAAAAAAAGAACCGTCTGCAAGCTAAAAAGTGGTATTATCTGCTGATTTTAAATGACTTTTTTAAAAGAAATCAATGATATACATATTAAACATTTTTGCAAATGTGTATAAAAACGTAAGTTTTTCAACTAATTTCCTTTAGGTTTTTCTAAGTTTGTTGTTAAAACTATTTGTTTTTCTTGTGTAATGCATTATATTTTGTTTGTTAATAAAAAAATTAAACTCATATTAAAACTTATTAAACTTTTTTGAAATTATTCGAATAAATTATTTTCTTCTTTGTTCGTTCGAATATTCGAACGAAAGTTAAAAATTATTCGTCTGTTCGAACAAGAAAAAAATCATCAAATTTCATTCGAACAAATATAAAACACGAATAATTAACAACACCAGTACAAATACTACTTTTTCCGCTTTCTTTGGAAAAGTTTTTTCTATTAATTTTCCCATTTATTGTACTTGATTATGTTTATGTAAATGTAATTTTTATTATGAATTTCATTTAATGTTGTTTTTATACAAGTCATGAGATGATATGATTTCAGAGAATACGTTTTGATTTTAATGACTTAGCGTTAATATACATACATATTTATATGTACATTCGTACCCATCATCTTTTAAGGAGAATTGATTAGAAATCTAACCATTATTCTATGCCTGAGCTTTGTGTCATTTGCAACAATGTTTTCATAATTTTTCAATGCCATTAACTTGGAGCTATAAATATGCACAGTGGGGCATTAAGTATTTAATTTTTCGCTTCGCATTATTAATTTGACATCACAGCTGCAACCGCAACCTGAGTAATTTTTGTCATACTACTTAACATTTATTTAAACACATTTAGGGAGTTCACAATAGCATTTTAAAATGTGTCTTAATATTGCAACGTTTCAACTTTAACACTTTAATATGGTCTGGCAAGTTTGTTGTTTTTGTTTGTATGTAAATCAAATTTATTACCAGGTGGCAAATTTAAAAGTATAAAAAGCATGGCAATATGGCAATGTTAAACTAAACATTTTAAAACTGTCAGCGCAGCTTGAGTTGGTGAAAAAATATTTGTATTTTTCTCAGAACAAAAGTTATTTTGAAAACTTTATCCAACAAATAATTTTTAATTTAACAAATTTTGTTATTTTAATACGTACGGCAGAAAATAATACAGTCTCTCATAAGCATTCGTACAAACATGCATTTTATTCTCCCTCTCTCATATTATAAACTAATATGTAAATAATATAAATATGTATGTGTGTTTGCCTGACTTTGATATACACAGTATGTGAATTTATAACGTTGCCTGCTCACAATAAAAAATTAAGATGGCTCAATGTCGCCACATTAAAATTTTAATATACTCATTGTGAATTCCCTAATTGTTTATAATCAAATCATGCAAAAAAAATTTTAATGAATTAATTTATGTAATTATAGAAACAATAAATAAAGTGCTTCTTTTCTGAAAGTGAGACACTGTTCAAAGTTAATAACATAAAGATGGTATTGCATTTTGTAAACATTCCCAAAAAATATTAGATTTCTCCTCTCGAGAATGTTTGTAAAAGTCCCTCGATTCATACTATTACAAATTAATAACATTGCTCTGCAAAAATGTGATTTCAATGGACTTTAGTGTGCGATTTCTTATTTAAATAAAACACTGATATTGGAATATTATCTACGTATTTATTATGATAAAAGTAAAAAATATTACATAAATAAATGGCTTCTATGATATGAATTGATATCTTAAATGAAATTAAGCACCAATATAACATAAAAAATCAACTACTGCTTAGTAGATCGATGTTTTTATAAGTTTTATCTGCTGCTTCAGGAATGATTTCCCAGCAGAAATCAGTTAGCATTTCTGGGGATCACTGCCGTTATATCTTTTTTCCATGAGCGCAATATCCCGGTAGAGTTTTTCACCATACTCATCAGATATGACATAACGAAAAAATCTAAATGCGAATGCAGGAAGTGTTGCACATGAATCACTGATGGATAAGTTGGTGCGATCGTACAATTTTTTACACTATTTGACATGAAAAAGTACCGTAGTACTCCCCCAACACATTTGATACTCTCACAGTCAAATTAGAAGTGCAGTCAGGAGACGCGCGAATGCATATATTTTTGGCAAGAATTAAATTTCTTTTTCGACAAAATGGCACGAATCTTTATTAGTAAAGATATTTTAGAAAAGTGTAATCTTCCACAACCAAATGTAAACGAAAACCATGATATTTTCTGTGGCACAGGGTTTGATCTATATACATATAAACGCAAATAATGTTGTAACAACTGTTTTAAATCAGTTTAAAGAAAATTGTAAACAGTTTTATTTTAAATTCTGTCAAGTTCTAAGGCAAAAGTGTACTTTGACAATGAAATGTTAGTTTGGTTTAGTAAGCTTTCTCCTGAAAATAGTTTATCTAGTAGAAACAACATCATAATACCACTTTTAATTAAAAATAAAAACTCAAAAATATAGAGCATTGGCTGATATGGAAGAACTAAAATCATTAACAACAGTGCACAGTGGGGGCTTTTTCAAACTAAATGGCAATAAATCTGGAACTTCTTTTTTTATATTCCAGAATTTTTAAAAAAGTTACAAGCCTCAGAACTTTTTTTGAGTCCTAGGTGGTCAATTTTGGCCCACTGTAACTATTCTTCAGCTTAAGCCAGGAGGCATGTGTTATAAAGCCTAAGTCTTCCTCTAAAAATATTCAAAGTTTCAGTTAAATCCAATCAGTAGCTTAGAAGTTCCAGATTTATTACCATTGATTTTCTTAAACTAAAAACGCATTAGATGAATACAAGTCTCCTGAAGAGTAGCTTACGGAATTTTGTCCATACCTCACTTCTCTGGAAATGTCGAAACGATTTTCTCTTACAAAAATTTCATGAAAACAAAACAAAGGAGCAGGCTTTATGTTCCAACAGTATCCACTCTCCTTTTTATAACTTTAACATTTGTACCTACATATGTACATTAGACCGACTCACTGAAAAAAACTTTTTGTTACCCCTCTCAAATGAAAGATTGGTCTTTTTAATGAAGACTGGGAGTCCAAACATTTGAAACATCTAACGATGACCGTTCGTGAGCTGGACCGTGTCTAAAAAAGGTCTATTTTTAAAGTTTTTTGCATATTTTCGTATTTTGTCCCAAGATGAGATATTAAAAAGAGTACATCATCTGAAGGACTTGTCATACCATCAGCAAATCATTATTCCATAAATACTACGATTTTTTATTGCAGGTGCTACTTATATTAAAATAAATTCTATTATTTTTTAAGGATTATTTGATTTGCGTCATTGTTAATTTATATCTGTTGTTAGTTCTCGCGCTAACTTTTGAAAAGACTATTACTTGGTATGGTAAAGGGTTTGTTTTTAAACTATGTATTTCCGATTCGACTCAACTGATCAGCAACGTTTTCACACTCTTCTTTCATCTTATTTAATTTCGTAATGTAGCTTACCGAATGTTTTTGCAATTGTACCGAATCTCCACTTCTCTAAGTAGTCACGGATAGCGACTCTATCACCACAAGGTTCTAGGCATTTCTTGTGCAGATGGCTTAACAACTTCTTCAATGGCTAACATTTATATACGTACATTATATCTAATATACTTCTAATTTTCACCCGAAAATCAGTTGTGAAGGGTATTTTTCTGCAAGTGGATGTATTGCACGGCGATAGGCAAGTAGAATTTTGTCAATTTCTTTTTAATTTCTGAAGGTATGGGGTAATGCTTCAGTTTCCAATATAGAGAGAATCTATCGAAGACAAAACAAGATTTTAAGACTAATAACATCGGCTCCATGGTACATCAAAAATTCAAATTTACATCGTGATTTAAAATGCCACTAGTGACCAAAGTAATTGCAAAATACGCAGGCAAATACTTAACAAAACTCGAGTTCCATCCTAATCCCCTTGTTCGTAATATCTTGAACTTTACTGGACACATCCGCTTAAAAAAGAGGGACACTATGGCTCTAATACTCAACACCCCAGATGAAGCTGTATGAAAATATTTTTATGCTTAATGCGACATTTATGTATTATTGATTACTATCACTAAGTTTATGCCTGACACTGGTTGGGATTAATTATTATATTTAAATTTAAGATTTAAATACTTATTGTTAGTTAATTTTTTTTTTGAATATACAATAAATAAATTGTATGTGACATTATATAATTTGTTTTTTATGCTTAATATCTGGCACAACGTGAACCTAGGGTCATTTGCTAAAAGCATCCAATTAAATAAAAAGATTTTCTCCCTTGTATGGCTCAGCAAAATCCACGTGGACTCTTTCAAAAACTATTATTGGCATAACTTCTGGGGCTGACGGCCGAAGTGATTGACACTCCACACAGTTTGACACTACATTTTCAATGTTAGGATCAAGAGAGGGCTACCAGCAGTAAGCTCGGGCTAACGACTTCATTTTCGTTATTCCAAAATATGCGGCGAGTATTTCCGATAAGACTTTCTGTCGAAGTTCTTTTGGAACGTAGACTCGAATCTCTCTTAAAAGGCATTCTTGTTGTAGTCCGAAATATATTTGTTCGATGCTAAATCTATATTTACGGTCGCATTTGCTGCCTACTTTTAAACTATCACGCAATATTTTGGTCTTCCTGCCTGATTCTGTGGCCCCACTTAGCTCTTGTGCTTTTACTGGTAAAGTTGTAATCATGTTAACTTCCATAGCATTTGTATCCTCCTGGGCCATTTCATTTTATCTGACATGTAACATGTCCCACTTATTTTAATTGTCCACTAAAAGTGACATAGCATCAGCATCATTACCGTTATCTTTTGACTTTTTTACGCGTATTTCGAAATTGCAAGAAAATACATAATGCTGCATGTATGAGGTTGACAATAGTCCTTTTGTTTAGCGAAAATATTTCTGCAATGTGGTTGTTATTTGTTACGAGTATAAATTTTCTGCCAAAAAGGTATTGATATATACGATGAAAGCCTACCACAATTGCTAATGCTTCTCTGTCAATTTCACTATACTTTTGTTGCACTTTTGAGTGGGTTTGAGTCGCAAATTGGATACGCCTTTCTATTCCATTTTGCATTTAGTGACTTAATACGCCACCCACTGTGTGCATATTGGCGTCTACAACCAAAACTCGGGTGAAAGTGTATCAGAACTACGTCCTACTGAATCTCTTTCTTTACCTTTTGTAGGGACTGCTCACATTCTGAGCTCCATACAAATTCTACGTTCGGGTATGTTCTGTATTCCACGTGAAATTAAATCGTTCGGAATTGCCATATCATTGTTGTTATAAATTCTTATTTCCAACAACAATTCTATGGCAATTCCGCATGTTTTAATTTCACGTGGAATACAGAACATACCCGATTATTTTGTAGAAGACGGTACAGTCCACATTCAAAATGGCCGAAATTGTTGGCATACTCGTAAGTGAAAGAAATGAGTACCAACATAACGCCACAAAAAAAAATCAAAATTCGAACATACGTAACCCGCGAAAATTCAATGGATGAACCCTGTTATTGGACAGAGTAGATCCAATGATCGCTATTAAACATCCCACCCACTCTGACAATACTTTTTCCTTAAACCCGAAAAATTGGCAACACATTACAACTATATTCAACCTACAGTAGAGTCTAAATAATACGTTATCGGGAGGACCAACTGCTTTTTAATTTTTTTTTTTTTTTACAAATCAGGGAAGTTTTTGACATAAAGACATTTTCTCAAGGCACCAGCCATTTATTTCAAATTTCTGAGATTTTGAAATCAACGGGTACGAATAATCGCGGTTTGACTGTAACTATCAACCTCAAAAACCACCAAGACTATGGATCTTCTAGCAAATACAAAAACCTTAAACCAGCAACACATTAAAATTATATCATTCAACCAGGGAATGAAATTCAAACAACTCAGAAATTAAGGAAATCATACTTCCCAGCTCTGGTTGAACATTCTGTTTATACTACTGATAGTTATTTAGCTTTCATCTTACACAGAGAAAACAGTGCCTAATAAATACCTCATAAAATAGAACAAAATTAGTAAGATATCACTATGGTTTTTTTCAGGAAGGAAATCAAGAAGAAATCTTGTAGTTTTTATTAGGTTATCTTATTAATTTTTTCAAAAAGTTTTTTTCTTGTTTTTATTAGGCGACACAATAAAAAATAAAAATAAAATTTTATGTCTTTATTCTTTGTACTCGTACTTATGTATTTTCATTTAAATACTATATCATATATATATGTATGTAGTATATGAAGATGTTATTTATTTATACATACTTACATATTATATTATATCCTTAACTAACTCACCATACATACATATTATTACTTGAGAGGAGAAGAAAAGTATTGAACCAGCAACCTTCTAACTGATAGACAAGCACTCTAACCAATATGCTAACAAGCAGCCTGAATAAGCATTGAAATTATTGTGCAAACATGCTTACACAAAAACGAAAAAGATCATGAAAAAATTGTCTCTATGCTTATTTACAAATATGAAATAACCAGAAACCTAATAAAATCAAGATGTCCTTATTAAAAATTAAAAAGATGCTTTACACATAATGACAGAGGAACCTAATGAAAACAATAAGGAATACCTGTTTGAAAAAATCATTAAGGCAACCTATTGAAATCAATAAGAAATCCCTATATTATATGTACAATTTATAAGAAAACCTAATAGAATCAAAAAGTTTTTCTCTATGGATTGTTTTTTTTTGGTGCCAAAAAATAACGGAAATTGAGTAAAAAAATTGTGGTTTTCTTCTTGATAAAATTAATAAGATTTACCACATAAAATAATAAGGAATCTTTATGAAAATATCTCCGTTTCTTTCTGCTGGGATACCCCTTAGCCTAAAAACGTTTAATAGAGAAAATCTTCTTGATCCTATTAGGCAGTTTTTCCTCTGCGTAGGTTTACTTATATCTAGAAAGTGTTATCTACTTACGTCTAATTGTAATAAGGACGTAAGTCGCACGAAAAATAAAAAGTATATAAAAGTTTCCAAAATTTTATTATCAATTGTTAGTTTTTAGTTTGGCACATGATTTTTTTTTTTCATATAAATTTTTTTTTTTAATAATAACAAAGCTTCCTACTTCTGCAACATTTTTTGCAGAAAAAGTTCATGCCAATCTTTGTATATGTACTTTGACAGTATTTCACGTGAAATGTTGAACAGAGTTGCGAACAGTGGAAAATTTATATCAAAATCTTCAAAAATTATGTCACTGGTACTATCAAAAATTACAAAAACAAAGATGAACATAGTGAAGACATTTTATACTACTCGTTAGAAATGAATTATGTATTATAGGCAGTAGTTAATAATAAAAATCATAAAAACATTTGTAATCACTTGAACAAGTTGTACACGGTTGTATATGACAAAAATAATCATCACCCATAAAAGGAGTGTGGGTCAGTTCGATGAAGAGTAAAGAGGGGTTGAAGTGTGTTAAGTACGTTTATTGCCTTATGCAAGTTACATTCTATACATTGACTTTAGCTTTAGTGTTAAGAAATTAATCATCAACGTGCGCCAGTTATGTATGCACTTCTTTAACTATTTGCCAAATACTGCATGCATACATTTTCTATATACATACATATGTATGTAACCAAAGGGAAAAATAAGGAGCAAAGATGCCTTCTGGAAGGCCTATGTACTCCTTATTTTGCATGTACAATGCCTGCTCGCTCCATACTCATATCTCTTTCGCATGCGTTGTCATTGCGGGGTAGTCCTTCTGCTCTCGCTTCTTTTACCATCGATTCTGAAAAGCCTTCAAATTAATGGATGTTACTTATGCTTTGGGGGGAAAAAATAAACAAAATATGTTATTCCTTCTCATAAATGTGTATATTATCTTTTATGTGATAAGGCATTCTTTAGCAGTTAGATAAGAATAGTAATTGAATCAAAAAAATTCTAGATAGGTCTGAAGAAAGAAAGACATCTGCGTTTTCCCGCTGGGTGTGTATATAGAGTGGCCGTTAGTTGTATGGAGAATTTTTTTCTTATTTCTTATATTCTCTCCCCCAAAATCGGTTCAGTTGTAAGAAAAAATACAAAAAAATTTCATAGCGATAAGTTGTGTTTTAGGAGGTGCGTCCGCTCCTCAAAGTTGGCCCTCAAGCCCATTTATTCAATGTAAAATGTGTAAGCGTTAAATACCATACATACATACAGCATAAGCTGTTTTTTATTGTGTGTGTGTATCCCCACCCACATTTTGTGCACGTAAAACGTTTTTAGCAACAAAAGACAAAAAACATATACAAAAACCTTAAATAAAATTGCTGAAGAAGGCCTCCTACCAGGCCTGTTGAGGAAGGGAACGCGGAAGGCCTCAGCTGGCTGGTAATAAGGTCTTGTGTCTGACAAATAAGGGTTTCCAGAAGCCCTGCTTACTTCTTTTTTCCGCTGGGTAAGAATAAATGTATGTACATACATACATATGTACATATAAATAGACAAACATTATTCTTAATGAATGAAGGAATTAATACATGAATGAATATACTTTCGTTAAAATATACGACATACATGCCATAAACTATTCTCAGGGTTGTTTGTTTTGGAGGTAAGAATTCATGATGATTTCCCCTAAACAAATTAATTTGATTTAGTCGAGTAAATGTTATTAACGTACAATTTAATAAATATTCTTTATTTCTGTCTTGTTTTGTCTTCTAATTCTTGATATTTGTGGCATGCTTATAATTATGAAATGAATACACAGTTGCCACACACAAATCTAACTGGATTAAGTAGCCAGTAATCGCACAAATATTAGACTTGTTTGTATGTTGGTAATCCAGCAAACATACGGCCTGGCCCATGATGTCGACAAGAAAGTTTCTTTCGTTTACGTATATTGAAAACAAAAAAATAAGAGAATTTGTTTTTGTTTTCAATGTAAGTAAGCGAAAGAAACTTTCTTGTCGACATCGTGGGCCAGGCCGATAATCTTTTTATTCTATTTACATACATATGTATAGTATATGTATGTATATGGGGCATTATTTGTGAAGCGGACAAGGCAAAAATTTTATTTTGCCGAAATGCCTCGATATTTGCCATAACTGTATTTCTAGTTGATATGAATGGGTACTATATTGAATAAAAATAAAATAAAATATATATAAAAAAATAATAAAATATTACTCATTAATTTCTGGAGGTCCCGTTTTCCTAGGATAATTTTAATTAAAAAAAAAATAGAACAAAAACGGGCCAGACTTGGACAAATTTTAATGTGAATTGGTCATTTCTGGTTATACAGGTTATACAGTGAGTTACGCATGTAAAGAAATTTGCAGAGCTTTTAAACTTATGGGCAGTCCATTATCAAGCTTTTACAGTATAATAAAACAACCTAGGCTAATTGGGTAAGAAGGAAAAACACATGTTTTGAACAATTTTATTATCAATTGGTCATTTCCGGTCTTGCCCATGAAATTTAAAAAGATCATACTATTTTGTATTAGAATCACATGTTTTTATTTTTTATATTATTTAAAAAAAATAATTTAAGAAATTTCCAAAGTCCGTTATTTATTAATCAATTCGAAAAACAATTTTTTTCTTCCTCGATTGTATGGCTGCCGTTTGAGACCGGTGTAAAAACTGTAAGCGGTACCTAGCTCACTCAATGATCACTTCGAAACTTAATGCACACTTTGATTCCTTATGACGAAAGGATTATGAGTTCAAAAATTAGAACATAAGGCATTAAAACTTTTAATATTTCGTGTACTGCTTCCCAACTTCCTCGCAGGCACCTTGGGGTCATGTAATGGCATAATCTCGAGTTCAAAAAAGTGGGTGGGACTACGACAAACTAAATTTCTTGTTCGCTTCTTCTTACGTTTATTTACCGCAGTCTTCAACGACTTTTAAGAACCTTTTTGCAAACAGTGGATTTATTGAGACATCAAAAAGAAACTATCGGATCATATATTTATATGTATGTACATCTGCGACGTCCAAGCCATATATACAATGTGCGAACTTTTACAAAAGAGCTTAGTGCTTTCACACCGACGAGAGCATAACAGCCAATCTGAATTCGACGCAACAATGCCGTGTAAGGACTTTCAATGCTGTTTGCCTCAAATGCAAATGGCAGTGTATGTGTCTTTGGACGTAGCTGATGTAGATAGTTGTTAATTTTAATTTAGTTGTTAATTTAATTCAATCTTAGTTCAAACCTTTTCATTTGCTGGGTGTATCAACTTCCTTTCCTCGACTGCTTGAGAATATTATTTATTCACTCACGTACTATACACATCTACACGCGTATTTTCATAAAATAAATATTAAATTGTATCAATATATTCGTACTCTTATGATACTCACTAATTAACCGTAAAAGAATCTAATACGTTTGGCTTTGTTGTGAAATCGAAATAAGCTGAATTTCAATCCCACTTTGGAAGGGGCATGTGGCTCTTTGTCTGGCTACTCCTGCCACGTATGTTATCTGCCTTAATATTAATGAGAAGCACAAATAACTAGTATAATAAAGAAATATGACTTGAAATAATTACATTTTGGATACTTTGCAACAAAATAATTTTGTGTCTGCAAATGAAACATTGCAATGAGGATTTTCACTTCGAAGGAATAAAAGTAATTTTAAAATTTATGGCATAACACAACCAAAACAAAGAGGATGCAATAACTCCAAAAATAACGTTGTTTGTTAGTTTTTTTGTTGTTGTTGTTGTTCAAGTACGATTAAAAACTCCATAAACAATCGTTAAGGTAAGTATTATAGTATATCCATAATATGAGTATAAGTTGACAAATATTCTGGTAAAGATCTATCAAATCAATGTTGCTGCAGTAAACACAAACTGTGAAACTACCTTGGATTGCATACAGAAAAACTCAGAGTCTTCTTCAGGAATTAAACCCGCAACCATCCTGCTCCTAGACTGTCTCCTGGTCTATAGCGCACTCAAACTCAGGATAAGTTCGTGATGGCTCGTGGGATTGAAATTCTGTTATGAAGATGTGACAATTATGCCTCCAACCATGAGAGCCGGTAGTGCTCTAACATAGAAAAAAGTATTCACCAATTAATGTTTTCAATTAATAATTTAATTGATTCAATTAAATTTTTAATTGTATTAATTAATTTTAGTGGAAAAACTTAACTGATATTATCAAATTGTTTATAGGTGAAAATTTAATTAATTTTTTAATTAATATTACAAATATTTTAATTAATATTACAAGCTCATTCATATTACTTTTTTGTGTGAATACATTGCCTTGTATAGGTGTTTTTTAGTATCACAACTTTGAGTTAGCATCAGTTGAGAGTTGCTTTTTTGCTTAGTTTGCTTTGAAATTTCATTATAAATCGACTTATACCAGAGCAACGCGTGCAAATTGTTCTGCGAATGGGTTGACGCACAAATTGATATTGATTTTGAATTTCCATTCAAAATTTTATTTTCCGATGAAGCCCATTTCTGGTTGAATGGGTACGTACATAAGCATAACTGTCGCATTTGGAGTGAAGAAAATCCACAAGCTTTTGTCGAAACACCATTACAACCACAGAAAATTACTGTTTGGTGCGCTTTATGGGCTGGCAGAGTCATTGACACATATGGCTTCACAAACGATGATGGTCAGAATATTACTGTCAATGGTGAACGGTTAGGAAAACCATTCGAAATTTTTTCGTGCTTCAATTACGTGGCATTAATCTTGCTGATATGTAGTTCCAACAGGACATAGCCACATTCCACACAGCGGGCGCTATAATTGATTTACTCCAAGAAACTCAAAGTTGTGGCAGTCTAACAAAACACGTTTTATATCGGCAAATTTTTCTCTGGTCTCAGTATAGCAAGGTTGAAAGGAGGTATTTTCAATTAATCACAAATTCGTAAACTTATAACCAATTCAGAATTCACAAAGCACATGAATCAATTGGAATTTCAAGCAAATAGCAAAGCAAAGGAATATAGTGAAATAGTAGGGAAAATGCTTCAAGATTTCCAACAACTAGGACTATGACTGTCAATTTGCATTATTTGCACAGTCATTTAGATAAATTTCCTCAGGATCTCGGTGATTATAGTGAGGAACAAGGTGAAAGATTCCACCAAGATTTCAAAACCATGGAGGAAAGATATCAATGCCGATGAGGTCGCCATATGATGGCAGACTACTGCTGGAGCTTACAAAGAGATTGCCCAGAATTAAAATATAATAGGAAATCCCATACAAAACGATTTTCTTTACAACATTTTTTTAATTTTTGTAAATCAATTTAAAATTTATAAAAATTAAAAAATCTATAAAATATGTGTCCCCACTCCACTCAATTGTGAATAAAATCAGAATTAATGGAATGATTTTAATAAATTTGGTGCATTTTATTTGTAACATAAGAGGGTATCACAATTAACAAAAAAATTAAAAATTTTCTTCAGTTTAAAATTTTAATGAGTTTTTGTAATGTTTTAATACTTTTAAATTTTTTTTAATGTATTTTTCAATAAACCTTTCTGAATATTTCCAAAACTATAAGACTGTTAAAAAAAATTAATAAAGGTAATTTAAAGGTAAGTTTGTTGCCTATCTTTTTGTGTATTTTTTTATTTAATCGAAGAACTGGTTCTCGAGTAAATGCAAATGTTGTGATGCAGCATCATTTTTCTTCTTTATAACGGAAAATCTCGAGATACAGAGTCATTTTCAATTCAAAAAAATTAATTTATAGGCATTGATACTCAGTATCAAGTGTAAACAAATTCACTACGAAACCTTTGACCTTACAAATTAAATTTCATTTTGTAGACCTGTGTAATCTATTTAATATTAGGCTACAACTAGGATAACTTTGTAATACTAACAAATAAAACAAATTTTTGGTGTTTTTGATTAGTTGCAAGGTATGTTTGCAATTCTTACGACTGTGTAAGAACAAAAAAGAGGAAGACGAAAACAATTTCAACTGGGATGAAAACTCAATTGATTTGAAAAATTCAATACAAAAACAAAAGCATGGGATAAAAGCCCTTTTAAACCCAAAGATGTTTGTGTATTTTTTTTTGGCGCTCTTTACCGGTTCCGTATTAATTTCATATGGATAGAAAGTATTTTCAAAAGCTACTTTGCGTGTTGCAGCCTTTAAAGAAAAATATTCAGGGATACGAATTTCCCTCCACAGACTATAGTAACTAGATGGGGAGCGTGGTTGAACGCTTTGGAATACTATATTTAAATTAACAAAGTTAAAGAAATTTTAAATAAAAAACAAACTTAAGCACTTAATTGAAATTTGTGCACCCAGAGAATGGCTTTCGTGTTGACACTATAGCCCAATTAGGTGTTTTTGATTCTCTAAAAGCTCAAGTTGAATTAATTGAGGATGCGGAAAAAAAAATTTTACTCTGAAAGACATAAGAAAGAAAGTGGAGAAATTAAAAAATAAATAAATTACATAAAACTATACAAAAAAATTATGGACTTAAAAAATGCAACAAATTACATCAATATTTTATAGTTCAAACAGCTAAAATTTAGAAACTAAATATTCCACAAACAAACTAGCAGCATTTAAAGATGCACCAATAACTACTGCTGATATGAAATGTTAATTTTTACAATAAAAATGTTTTTTTCAGAAAAACTAGGCAATTATTTACCTTTGACAATTTACAAAAACTTTTACTCATTTACTAAATAAAAGTTCTTCTAAACTTTATTTTGTATTCCAAAATGTTTGTTTAGAAAGCAATGAAGTTGACTTTTTTTTAAGTTTTTACTGTTATTAAATGTTGAAAAAAGAGTTAATAAATGCATATTTTATGAGTTTTAATACATATTTTTGTATTTTTAATGTAGTTATATATGGAAAGCAGTAGTATTGCTTGTAAAACTGGATCTGAGGATTACAATAGTTAAATAATCTGAACTGATTTACATCCCTGTTCCTTGCTTATTAATCCTCTTTTGTAAGTTCCAAAAACAAAATGAACTATTGCTAAAAAACCATATAGTTATAGATTGATGTGAAATAATTGGAAAGGCCTAACAAATCATACGAAGTAAATCTAAAACGGATTTTACTAATGAAGATGCATTAGCCCTTATTCCAAACTCAAGTCTTACAAGAAATAAATATATAATATTAAGAAAAGCTTTGTCTGAAAAAAAATGGGGAAATTTGCCGTTTACAAAGTCATTGAGGGCAATATAAGATGCAATTTTGCCACCGGTTTCGACGCTTTCGCTAATGAAATAAAGGTACTGATAAAGAGCTTATTTGCATGGAGATTGATGACGCCAACTGAGCATAAGGTATTACCTCATAGAAAAGAAATCATTGAAACCAACATTCTACCTCTGGGAGACCTTACAAAAGAAACTCAAGAGGCAAGAAACAGAGATGTGAAGCACTACAGTACAGATTATGTAATTATTGTTATCATCAGATCAGTTTTACAAGCAATACTAATGGTTTCCAAACATAACTAAAGAAATAGATAAAGACGACTCTGAAGCAACTCAAATAAATAGCTTCGATATTTCGCATTGTTGTTTTAAAAATAATTGAAATAAATAAATTTAAGACTTTAGGACAATGAACAAAGTTAAACGATCCAATTTATAAATAAATACTTTATTTAATATTACAAGGTTTTTCTCAGTTATAGCCTAATATTAAATAGATTACACTGCACAACAATAGACGTTTTTTATGATGATTAAATAAAAATGGCCGATTCTTATGTATTTGTATCTCATGATTACGATGGCGTCATTAGTTTTTCTCCATCGGCTCCAGTTTTAAAGATATAGTGACCTTTAGCATTTGCATAATTTACACCACTTTTTGTATTATTCCGTTCATATTTCACGAATGGTCTTTCAAACCTAAAAATACTTTCTGGATTATTGATCTACACAAACATCTGTTTTATGTAGATAGAGTCACATTGATGATTATATATCAAGATACCTTTCATTACAAAAAAGCTTTCAGCAAATTGTAATACGATGAATCAAAACAATTCACATATTCCATTTGCAATAATGGCTGAGTATATAAAGCAGAAATCTACATCAACTGACACCACACACAGTGGACCAAACACAAAAGAACGCTGATAATGAAGGTTTAGTGTCCTTTGAAAACAGCTAGTTGTTCCGTTCAACTATGTGTTTGTCAGAATATTTACAACTAACTTTGGTGTTATTTGTTCATTAATAATTATCACATGTAATTTGGCCTACAAAGCGATACAAACCTTAGCCTGATCAAATCATAAAGATACCTTAATGTTATTGTAAAGATATTAAAAATCGTGTGTTTTTTGTTTAATCCTTAATTTTTTTTTATTATAATTTTTTTAACTTAGTGTAACTAATAAACTTTTGGAAAGTTATATTACTGCTAGGAAGTTCACTGTTATGGAAGGAGAATCTATATCTTCCGGTGTCCCACAGGCTAGTATTCTAGGCCTGTCTTGTATTTAATATATACTTGTGATACGCCTGTGAGCAATAATATCCATACATCTACATTTGCCGATGATACAGCCTAAATGAGTATGCATGAAAATCTTTATGAGGCATCCTGCAATCTCCAGCAACATATTACCCAGCTAGAAATATGGTTGAACTTATGGAAAATTAAAGTAAATGAGCAAAAGTTTGTCCATATAAGCTTTACTTTAAGAAGAGATACTTGTTCCCCCATTCGAATTAACAATCAAAATATTCCTCAGCATTCTCAAGTGAAATACTTTGGTATACACCTTGTTCGAAGGCTTACATGGAAACACCATATTGACTCTAAGCTTACTCAAATGAAACTTAAGTTAACTCAAATACATTGGTTGATTGGCAGAAATTCAACACTCAGCCTAGACTGGAAACTGTTAATATACAAGTCGCTTTTAAAGCCAATATGGTGCTACGGAATTCAGCTATGGGACACTGCTTCAACTTTCAATGTAGAGAGAATCCAACGAAGACAAAACAAAATTTTACGTTTGATAACATCAAATAAATTTGAATTTTTAATGTACCATGGAGCGTACATTAAAAATTCAAATTTACATCGTGATTTAGATATGCCACTAGTGACTAAAGAAATTGCAAAATACGCAGGCAAGTACTTCACCAACCTCGAGTCCCATCCTAATCCCCTTGCTCGTAACATCTTGAATTTTACTGAACACATCCGCTTAAAAAAGAGTCTAATATCACTAAGCTTATGTCCGACATTGGTCGGGCTTAATAATTATATTTAGATTTAAGATTTGAACACTTATTGTTAGTTCATATTTGAAGATACAAAAAAATAAAGTATAACTAATCCTGATGTATTTTTGTTTGCTAAAAATTTTTGTGTTATTTGTAGTTAATATATCGTATATATTTTTTTATTTTGTAAAAGCTGCAAACTTAAAATATACGATATATTACCTACAAATAACACGAGAATTTTCTGGAGTGGTCCATACAACATTTTTTTGCGTAATGCGAATGACTTGTAAGTTGTCAAATGTAATATAAAAAAAAAAAATTTTAGTGGCGTTCGAAAAGAAAAATTTAAAGTATTTTTTTATGTAAAGCACAATATCTCTAAAACTAGTTGCTGGAAAAATAGTAAACGTATTTTCGTAAGGATTAGTTATACTAAGTTAAAAAAAAGTTATAATCAAAAAAATTTTAAGGACTAAACTAAAAACACACGCTTTTTAACATCCTTATAATAACATTAAGATATATTCATATATTCATCAATGTGACTCTATCTACATGAAAGATATTTTTGTGTAGATTATTAATCTAGGAAGTATTTTTAAGTTTGAAAGACCATTCGTGAAATATTAACGGAATAATTTACACCAAGTAAATTATGCAAATGCTAAATGTCACTATATTTTTAAAACTAGAGCTGATGGGGAAAAACTAACGACGCTATCGTAATCATGAGATAAAAATACATGAGGATCGGCCGTTTTTATTTAAACATCAAAACCACTGTTATGCAGTGTTGTCTATTGGTAAATAATTAAAAAAAAACAATACACACAAACAAAATTTTTCCAATTTTTAGTATAATACAGCATAATTTAAGGCCATGACTCACTATCATACATAGTCGTGCGATATACGAAAAAGTACAAACCTGGTGTGATGAATTGTTATTGTCTTTTGAAAATGTTCATAAACTCCATCATACCAGGGTTGTATGTTTTCGTAGATCGCACGACTTTGTATGATAGTGTATCACGACCTTTATGAGCACCTTGCGAATTTTGTCTAATTATCTGGTGCCGTGAATGGTTATTTATTTTAAACAGTACCATAACCATATATGCCGCTGTAAAGTAATGCGCGAAAGCCTTTTTAAATACATCAATAAATGTGTTTTGCTATTCGTTATATGCCACCTTTTATTAGCAGTAAGTACGAGTACACTTACATGATAAAATATCTGATATATTTATTATTACGATAAATTATTATTAAATTATAAATTATTACGATAAATATTTTTTATTACGAAAAGTGTACATAGACTTATTGGATAACATTCCAAATTCACTTTTGTTTTTCTGTATTAAGGTTGAATTTCAGAATTCACAACAGCTGTAAAGAGCTGATGTGTGAATAAAGGGAAAGAAATTAAGCGCATTCTATAAATTTTTTGAATTGCACTCTACAATCAGAATATTTCGAGATCAGTTAAATATATTAGAATAATTTTCTCAGGCTCATTAAAAAGACTCATATGAAACCCAAAAGTGCCAATTTATGAAAATAAAACTATTTTAAGATATATTTTATATGGTACAAAACAATATTTTTCCAAAACTTTGACTTTTTTCAGAAAATCTGCGCGTTTATGAAAAGGATCTCTTAGATTTTAATTAAAATTGTTTAAAGATATCTACATAATAAAATGTTGTAGTTGAAATTTTCAAAATCTACCGTCACAACTTTTTATAAGCGCTTAAGCACAAATTTTTTTTTTAAATTGACGATTTTCGGGCATTGTTGAGTACATGTCCAAAATAGAAAATAATTGGCTTTAAGCACAATCTTATTGTATTGCCTTTAACGTAGTAGTTTTTCTTTATTAATTTTCTTAAGAGATACAAATATATTTACAAGAGATTTTCTTAAAAGTTTTATATGTCCGTCAAATATACTTTTTCCGAATGTACTTTTTAAGAAATGTATTTATTTTAAAGTTCCTAAAGTTTATTTTCAAAAGTTAGTTATTTTATTTAATATTCTACGTGAAAGGAAGTCTAATACATACTATGGCATAAGGGAACGAACAATATGTACAATTGGCCTTATCACTTTACTGCACATCATGAAAAACGTGTAATTGCATATTGATAGAAATTAAGTGTGTATGTTTGTACATTCATACATACATACATACATACATACGCGTAGACGTTACGTGTATAAAAAAATTAGTTGTTTCATTCTAATCGGGATGTTTCATCAACATGGAATTGTGCTTTCCACTTTGCCGCAGTTTGTACACGTGTCATTCGGAAGTGTGAACATTTTCAGATTAAACGTTGTTTGTTATAGCGTACATACATATGTAGTTTAATAATGTTGTTTTACTTACTGGTAATGTAGCCAAATGAACATTTAAAGATCTCCAGTCAAAATGAAAGACAAAAACGATGTAAAGACAAGAAAGTAAAAATTAAAAGGGGGAAAATCAAACAGGATTGAATTATTTCAACTAGTGTGTATAAGTGCCTTTTTTGTTTTCACTAAAGTCCATTCAATTTAATCACTTATAGGAACTAAAATAATCTGCCCTCTAACTTACGGTTAAGTCATCAAAATTAGTTTATTCATTAAAATGTTAATTAGCAAATAAGTCATGTACTTCGAATATCCAATTATATCTGAGATGCGATAAACTCTCTTCTTTAGCAGTTTTAACATTAATTCCGAACAGGAAATTATCCAAATTAACATACATATGTATGTATGTACTATGTACGTATATTTTTCGACTGGATAAAAAACAGAAGAATAATGAAATAAAAGACATTAAGGACCAAATTTACAGTCCTTAGTTAATTATTAGTAAACTAAAATCATAACTATTGTTTAATTAATACTTCATATTCACAGTGCATTAACTAAAGTTCTTAATATGAGCAAAGAATGGTAACCCTATCAAATTATTAAGTTTCACTATTCGTCGGTTGGTTATTGGTTTGCGGCAAATATATGAATATATATTCAAAATACATTATGACTGCAGCAAACCAATAACCAACCGACGTATTGGCAGCTCTGCTATAGCATATGGTTTTTGTTTACACTTTTTATATTATTTCTTAAAAATGGATAAAAAAGTGTTCGTTCGTATAACTTTACTGTGCAATATATTGAATTAGTGCTGAAATTGGTTCTGAAAAACCAAAATATAATAGAAAATAAAAAAAAAGAATGTGTTACAGCTAAATATAAAGCAGATAGTTGAAAATGTATGTGTGAAATGTGTCTAAAATTTGTCAAAAATAACAATACTAATAAAGTTTACGACGAATCAGCTGCTGTCTAACTATTTGTTAACCAATACGATTTGGTAGTTTAACTAATGGTAAGCAAAGAGCTGTGCATCAAATATTAGTAGTTAAACCATTGCTATTAGTTAACTACTGACTGTGAATTTGGGCCTCAGCGATCCCAGGATTATATGGAGTATGGGGATTATAAGGAGCAAATTACTTAAATAACAGTTAAAGGAAAATTTAAAAGTTGTTTGTGTGCCGCTATAACTTCCCCGCAGGAAATGTCACTGAAATATCTTATAAGGACCTAATCGGTGTAGAATAAAATTAATTATATACAGATGTCATTCCGACATTTTACTATAAAAATTTAAAACTTATCTTTTTTACTGTGACAAACGAAAATAAATTTAATTTTTAAGCAGATCTTTTTCAGGATTCGAACTGACACCACTACCTTCTCGACATATACATACATACATAATTTAGCGAAATTTTATGAAGATTATGAAGAACTGAAAAAAATAAATATTGATTTTATGCGACGAATAAGTGAAAGCCAACACAAAAAACTTACGTTATTAGAACTCCGTTCTCCTTCTTTTGTGCTAATGCGTACGGTTATTGTTAGTAGAAAATTTGCATATGTATTACAAAAAAAATAATACCCATTACTTTAAATAACACTGCGCAACAGTGGTTTTGATGTTAAGATACAAATAACCGATTCGTATGTATTTTTATCTGCTAATTACAACGCCATCATTAGTTTTTCCCTATCAGCCCTAGTTCTATTCCCTTAATTTTTCCCGAATGTTTTCTGGATTATTAATCTACACAAAAATCCCTTTCATTTAGATAGAGTCAGGTTGATTAGAATATTGCTGTTATTGCAAGAATATTAAAAATCGTGTGTTTTTAGTTTAGTCTTTAACAAATTTTTTATTATAATTTTTATTAACCTAATACAACTAATCCTTATATATTTTTGTTCGCTGATTATGAAAATGGATTTATTTATTATTATCGCTAAAAAATTCTCCGCAAAATAAATTTACAGTCGCATATTTCGGTCAAAAAATTTAAAAAATTAGAAATGATTTTACATATATACATATGTATATTTATAAAGTATATACCTTTCAGCTTTATTATTAAAAACAAAACAAAAATTTTTGAGGAAAAAACAATTTTTTGTTTTGGTTGACCTTTTTCTGGAATTACCCATAAGTCTAATTTTTTTCGATTTCGTCACGACTACGAGAGCTATAAGAATTAACACATTTTTATGGGCACATACATACATACAAAATTTGGCCGAGCACTTGAGCACTATTTTTGCTCAATTAAAAAATTGAAAATTATGCATAAGTTGTTTTCTACAAGTTCGACAAATACGTATTCCTACATTCGCTAATCGGAGTAGGGTTTATGAGTATGCTGGCTTTTTACTCAGTAACTTGAATAAAACTAGACTTGGGTCGAACTCATTCAGTCGGTCGTTTTGACATAGACGGTCTAAATAGAACGAAAAAACTTTTGATCTGCAATGTAAAAACATACATATAAATTCTAATACTCCGCATTAGTGTTGAGCGATACTGTGACTGTTTTAATAATGTTACTCCTTGTGAACGTGATTTCCAAATCACTGTTCTTTTAAACTGTGACTGTGATCACAGTTTAGCAGTATTTTGTTTGTAGCAGTTCTTTTATTTTGGAAAAATCTACTAAGAAGAGCAGCAGTGAAATTAAACAGTGACTGTGATCACGGTTTAACACATTTCAGCGCTTCTGCTTTAAAAGTATGTATGTTTTGATAAATACTAATAAAAAGAGCAAAAATAACAAACTAAAACTTGCTAATAATCAACCCCATTCAAATATTGAGAATTTTCGTATAAGAGGCAAAGAGACAGTAAAATTACAAAATATGGGAGCTATACATAGTTGCCACGAAAGACGATTTAGCACGATTTGACGATTTTTTCTCGACAAACGGTGAAGATATAAAAAAACTCACGTGGTAGCTTTATTTATTGTAAAATAAGCATACAAGAACATTCACAGTTTGTATGAAAGAACTATATTTCCAAAACCTGTTACTTGATAAATTCAGTCGCAGTTGTGATTAGTGATTTTTCAATCGCCGTGAAAAAGTACCAGGTTTTGAAAAATCGCTCAAGTCTACTTCGCATTATTCTGTTAACATTTGTCGCTTTTACGTCTACTCGACAACAAAAATTTTGCACTGGCCTTGTATTGTACTGCACTTGAATTCTACGGAGCTGTGAATTGTACTCAATTGTTACCGACAACAAGTAGATAAATGGCAATTTTAGTGTATAGGGATGAGAAAAGTTGACATATAGATAGTTATAAAATACAATAAGAGGGAATGAATTTTTCAAAGTTATAAATTTTGCAAATGTAATTTTTCTTCCAAAGGTCATTTACGTCTTTTTGTTTTCAAAATAATTCTTCTGCATGAAAATAAACGTAAGAAAGTAGTTAATTTATTTTGCTGTTGTTGTTCGGTTAGGGTAGGTTAGGAAGGGTGGTGTAGTTGGGTCCATTGTGATTCTCTTCTATTGCCCCGTTAGTATTATTTAACGCCTATTTATACCCAGAAGTGCCGCTATTATCCGTAACTAAGCCATTGAACTCCCATGATACAGAACCTGACATCATATATATATGCACTCAGCCATATAAGCTTATGACGTTGCACGTTCGGGCAATGGCCTTCCTATTCATGTCCAGTAGCAGTTTGGATTTTTCTGAGTCAAGTTTTGGCCACATATCCCTCGAGACTCTACAATCCTCCCCACTTCGTCATGAACGGTTGGTTGGTCCTGCTCTCTACCTAATTACTGATTCCCTGTACTAATAACATATCGGTAATTTCCCCGATATGTCACAGATGCCTTCATCTAAATCCCACCCTATTCCACAAATTATATCAGAGTTGAAGAAAATTACTTATAAAAAAAGCTAAACTCCGCTGATTTGATCACTTTGACATAAATAGTGTGTTTGTTATTCAGTGTTTTTAGTACAATAGTCAAAACAATCAACAGAAAATTTATACTTAGTGAAAAACACAGTGAACATTTTTACAAAATTAAATTAAAAATTTTAACACTACGAACAAAAAAAAACACAATGTGTAAAGGATTATTAGTATTATAAAAGTGATTGGAATTAGTTTCCAAATGTTTACAGACTCAATTTTAAAAATTTTCATGAAGACCATCCGAATACACCTGCCTATTCTTGCCAGCTCATCGGTAATTTCATTTCCCTCAACACTGCTGTGCCCAGGAACCCAACATAGTCTGACACTGTATTTGCCCATAAGGAAGTTGAGGGCTCTCCTACAGTCACTAACAAGTTTCGATTTGGCATTGTGACCCTTCAAAGCTTTCAGCGCTGTCTGGCTGTCAACGTAGAAGGTTACCTTCTCACCTTCAGCTACATTCCTGGCCACTAGCTCCGTGACCCTGAGGATCGCCAAGATCTCAGCTTGGATGCTGTTGTTGTTGTTAATTTATAAACAATTTGTCACGAATAGTCAGATAAATTGTTAAAAGTACACGTATTATTAAATTGTATGGGCCTTTTAAATATTATAAAAAGTACCATAAAATTAACAAAAATTTTAATATATAAAAAGTTTTTTATATAAAAATTTTTAATAAATCCCGAGAAAGAAATCCCGGGACTTAATTTTGCCAATCCCGAAAATCCCGGGATTTCAGGATTTCCCGTTTAGCATCCGTAGTCAATAATTATTTGGCCAGAACCTTCATGTGTATGTCTAATATTTTAGAGAACGTTGAGGAGGTATACTCTGTATTTCAAAATTATTGTTATTATTACTAATATTATTATTATTATTATTATTAATATTACAATTCGAAAGCATTTGCTTTCGGTTACAGGGTCTACCCCCAGATATGTTATTTTTAACAAGAATACCAAATTTAAGCATTTGTGAATATAAATACCGAAGTTATGGATTTTTGGCCAGAATTGATCACACTGCTTTGGTGTAACTACATACGTACGTACTTTTGGCCTTTTCGAGTCTCAATATATGATTTTTGAGCTTTCATGTTTCGTTTCAATGTGATGATATTTTATACATATTTTAAACATCTCAATTTCTGTTAGTATTAGCCAGAAAAAATTAGTTCCTATGTGGGCTTTTTAAAGCTTTTACAAATAATTTGTAAAAAATGTCCACTTATTTTGCGCTAAATACCTATTTTAATTTTTTTATTAGGAGCTCGTGCATGGACCATTGTATGATGCGACCAGCTACACTATGCGCAAATACTACTACATTTGTATTGGGTGTTTTTTATTGAGGTATAGAACTTTAAGTTGGCATCACTTTTTTAACTGGCGGCCATTTTGTCAGCTGTCAAGTGATTAATATTTAGTTTGGTTTGCCATTTCATCATGAACAGGTTGACAAAAGAACAACGCTTGCAAATCGTGCAAATTTATTTTGAAAATAATGGTTCAGTTCGCGAAGTTTACCGCAAGCTCCGTCCATTTTATTGTCGACATAATCGTCCATCAGAGCAATTAATTCGGTTAACCATGGATCGTTTTCGCACTACGTTTACTCTATGTGATAATACGCATCCGCAGAGACGTCGAACAGTGCGCACCGAAGAAACAATTATCGCTGTAGAGCAAAGTGTTGAAGAGGACCCGAATGAATCGATTCGCCACCGTGCACAGCAATTGGAGCTTTGTCCATCAACTTTATGGAAGATTTTGCGCAAAGATCTTGGCTTGCGACCTTACAAGATCCAGCTTGTGCAAGAATTAAAGCCGCGAGACCATGCAATGCGTCGTGATTTTGGTGTATGGGCTGAAAATGAGATTGATCTCGATGCTGATTTTCATCGCAAAATTTTGTTCAGTGATGAGGCTCATTTTTGGTTGAATGGCTACGTCAACAAGCAAAATTGCCGCATTTGGAGTGAAGAGAATCCACATGAGACCCTTGAGACGCCATTACATCCACAAAAACTGACTGTTTGGTGTGCTCTATGGGCTGGTGGAGTCATTGGGCCATACTTCTTCCGAAATAATACTGGAGAGTCAGTTACCGTTAATGGAGACCGGTATAGAGCCATGATAACCGACTATTTTGTTCCCGAATTGGATGGCATGAATGTGGATGAGTTGTGGCTCCAACAAGACGGCGCTACATGCCACACAGCGCACGTCACAATCGATTTATTGAAGGAAACATTCGATGAGCGCATAATTTCGCGGAATGGACCTGTCAATTGCCCACCAAGATCGTGTGATTTGACACCATTGGATTATTTTCTTTGGGGATATGTGAAGTCGCTCGTCTACGCCAACAAACCAGAAACGTTAAGGGACTTGGAAGCCAACATTCGTGGCGTTATTGCCAACATACGGCCCCATATGCTCGAAAAAGTGGTTGAAAATTGGACCTGTAGAATTGGCTTTATTCGAGCCAGCCGCGGCGGCCACATGCCCGAAATCATATTTAAACGTTAATGGCATAAAATTATCCTTCCAATAAAGCCAAATTGATGGACATTAAAACGATTTTCTTGTGTTTTATTTCAATTCGAAGTTCTATACCTCTAAAAAAACACCCTGTATGTTCGTACATAAATACATACTTATAATATATATTAATAATAATAATAAGTTTATCGTCAGCTCTAATTGATGTTGTTCTTTATGGAAATTGATCAAGTTGGTGATATCTTTTATGTAAACGTATGAAAAATAAAATTGCATAAATTATTTTTTTTTTGGTTTTGCTTAATGTTGAGCTTTTTATGAAGGTTCTGTTGATAATATTTGTTGGTGTTGTATTATTTTCCAATCATTTGTTTTAAACTAATCTACAATTATACCCCGAAAACATTTTTCTTAGAATTCTTAAGGATCGTGAGTACTTTTTTGTTATAATCCTGAACAATAACATGAGAGCAAAAATGAACTCAGCCACATCTCAACATACATACATATGTATGTACATACATACAAACTTAAATATAATACAATCAATAGCAAGATTTTCAGACGATTTTATTTATAATTTACAATTTCAATTTACTGCAGTCATCATATGATATTATTTTCATTTTTCGATTTTTTTGCTTTTGGCTTTTGTTTCTGTTACTATTTTCTTCTTGTTTTTGTTGTCGAAACAAAAAGGTTTAATTTTGAAGGGTTCATTATGATTCATAAAGCCTCATTGATATTCAAGGTTTTCTTTAATACAATTCTTTTATTTATTATTATATTTCTGTTTTTATTCCTATTCTTATTTTCCTCTTTATTTTGTATGTACATATACATAGGTGCATACATATATGTATTTTTTTAAACGTTAAACGTAAATTCATCTTTTGACAGTGACAATGTTTATACTCGCAACATAAAGAATATGCTCTGTTTGTACCACCATCGTCATCATCATCGTCAGCATCATCATAATCATTGTCTTCATCAGCCGCATCAACAACATTAAAAACAGCGCCATCACAAACAAATAAACAGAGGCAAAAATGCTCGTAACTGAAGCAGCAACTGAAACACTGAAACCAGCACAGCAGCGTTATTATTTCAACAACATTTAGAAGTCGCGCATTCAAAGTCCTGTCTAAAGATTTTAAAAAAATATTAACAAAACACTTTTTTTAACTCTGGTTGATTTGTGCAGGTAAATGTACACGTACTTGTGTGTACGAAGAAAGCTACGCACGTACTAGGGATGCCAAACAGGTAATCCCGAAATTCCGGGATTTTACGGGATTGGCAATCACCGAATCCTAGGATTTATAAAATTAAGTCTTGGCATTTCTTTTCCGGAATTTCTTAGCAATTTTTATATAAAAAATATTTATGTATTCAAATTTTCGTTAATTTTTTTTATAATATTTAAAATCCCATGCAATTCTATACGTTAACTTTTAACAATTTAATGGATATTCGTTAAAAAAAATGCTTATAAATTAACAACAAGAGCAAAATAAATTACATAACTACTTTCTTACTGTTATTTTCATCAAGTGTGCTACAATATATAACTAATCGTCGGGTGGTTAATGGTTTGCCACATCAATAATGTATTCTTAATATCTGTGCGGCAAACCAGTAATCATCCGACGCAATGCCAAGTATACATCTGGCACACATGTGCCGATAAAAGCGTAACCACTAATTACTAATGAAAAACTGTTTTCATTCAGACACGTATTTATTAAGTTAAACAGTTTCATACATAACTTATAGAAAATTTTACAGAATCCAACATGATTGGAAACTGTTTAAATCAATAAATACATGTCTGAATCAAACAGTTTTTATTAGTAATTAGTGCTTACGCTTTTTTGGGCACATGTGTGCCAGATGTGTACTCGCCATAAGAATTATTTTGAAAGCAAAAAGAAGTATATGAGCTGTGGAAGAAAAATAACATTTTGAAAATTCATAAGTTTGAAAAATTTATTCCCTCTTATTCTATATTATGTGGGCAATTATGAATTAAAAATTTCGCGAGAAATTTTTTATGGGGAACAATTTCAAACAATAGTAGGTAATAGGGAAAACAAAAAAATCTAATTAGAAAAGGGAGAAAGAGTCGAAATATGTCGACTTTTCTCAACCTCCTATACAAAAAATTGGCCCTTATCTACTTTTTGTCGGTAACAATTGAATACTATTGATAGCTCCTTACAATGCAAGTGGAATTCAATACAAGGCAAGTGCACACTTTTTGTTGTCGGGTTGACTTAAAAGCAAAAAAATATTTACGGAATAATGCTTTATATTTTTTACGTTGCAGTTCAAAAGTATTTTCGTTTTATTTAGACCTTTTAGGTCGTTTGTGACGCAAACCTATGATCAAACCCATTTGAATTACAGATGTTTGCTTCAAAAATGACAGACTGAATGAGTTCGACCCAAGTCTAGTTTTATTCAAGTCACAGAGTAGAAGGCCAGCACACTAACAAACCCTTCTACCATTGGCGAATGTAGGAATACATATTTGTCGAACTTGTAGAAAACAACTTATGTATGATTTTCAAATTTATTCGTAGAGCAAAAATAGTGTTCAAGTGCTCAGGCAAATTTTGTATGTGTGTACGAGTATGTCCCCTTAAAAATGTGATATTTATACGTAAATAATTGAATTCGATTAGAACTGTGTAAATATTTGTTTTAATTTTTCGACATGTTCAGCCCTATTATGGTTGTCATAGTGGTGACGAAATCGAAAAAAGAGACAATGCTTGGCCACTGTAAAAAATTAAAAAAAACGTGTTAATAAATAAATTTAACAAAACAATAATATTTTTGGAACTTATTTTAATGAAAGTGAACCACATATATGTGTGTATTATATATAGAAAAAAATTTATATTGAAAACAAAAAGAAATTTTCAAATTTAGTTATTCTTTTCAGTATAAATTCTCAAACATCAAATGTGATTAATCAAATTAAAAATAGATGGGAAACCCATTTTTTTTTATTTCATATGTTACCACATCCTCGTACGTATTAGAAAATTTGTTAACTTCAGAGACCATTGCGTAATTATATACATATTATCAACATAAAACATTTTACAATGCTTAAATAAAATAAAAATTTGTTATAAGGTACTATTTATTAAAAAATTAATTTATTTAAAACAATTTTTAGATCCCGAAATCCCTGAAAATCCCTGGATTTTTAAAATTCAGTTCCGATTGGAATCCCTAGTACATACGTATGTACGGTCATACATTGAGTGGCTTGAGATTTTGCATTGTACTCTTATGTAAAAGGATTGTCTTAGGATAAGTTATCATCATTTATACCCATTGTTTGTGCGTGCCTTTTTAATAGTTCACCAGAAAGCTTTCTGCCTTCTCAACACATGTGGTTCTATCCATTAGAGATAGGCAAAAATATCGATATATCGAAATAACGATATTTAAGAAATAAAATATCGATACATATTGCTGGTATTTGAAAAAACGATATACCAATACATCGATTTTTATTTACGAGTATCGGGTTTCGAAATTTTTAAGAGCTCTATAAATTTGAGCCATTTTTCAACTGTATACGATACTGGCATCGCTGCCAATGATGAAAAGAAAAAGAAAAATTTCATAATAACAGCCGAGGCGGATCTATAAGGCGACCCTACTTAGCCAGGTGCCTTTAGAATATTTAAGAAATTATGATTTTCAAAAATAGTATTATTTGTAAATTCTCAAATAGTTTCTGAAAGTGACAGTTTAAAATGTGTGGTTAAAGTCTACTGATGATTTGTTAAAGCAACAATGAAATGCATATAGACAATGCTTAACCACCCGCAAATAAATTTCAAATTATTCATATTTTCAAAAAAACTTAATTTTTGGTAGCTCCTCTAGTATTTTTTGCAGAAAGGACCGTAGTTGTTGGTTGGGCTGTCATATTGCTGATGATCATTTAGCAGACTTGCGCAAACTTGAAGATTTATTGGGACTGTCTTGTAAACAGTGTTTATCACCTCTTTGCATTAATAATTCGAAACGTTTTTTTCATTAAGTCCTAAAGTTGAATGGAATATTTTGCGCACACATGCAATCGGCTTGAGTTATGTTTCAAAAAATATGTTGTTGTGTAATTACGTCTTGAATTTTAAATGCAATTCCGTTTTTTCTCAGAAATTTTTGTAAGACCACTAACATACATACATCCGTATTTGCTCACAGGAAATATTCCAAAACAAGTTAAAAATTTCATTTCGAATAGTCTCTGTAAACTTTGAACAATTTCTTAGTGCACTTTTTTGGCAATATTGTGATGAACAAGTCTCTCCAAGTTGTCTAGAAGTCTTTTTTTGATATACCCAAATATTGCTCTCCTTCCATTCTTCCATGTGCAGCGCTGCACTTCGCGTAAAATGAGCGTTAACTGTATATGTATGTCTGCACAGTTAAAATTGTGGTTTAATATTTGTTTATACTCAGCGATCTTAATTATAGATTATTTTGGAATTAAGATTTGAAATTAATTCCGAAGTAGTTTAAATGTAAAAAAAAATTTATTTATATTCATGCTATGCTGGGACAAATTTAATTCTTTTTTGGGTTTATTATATGTACACACGGGCTTGGTTTTAAAATTTAACCAAAATTTCTAACCTGTTTGCACCGAATTTGAACTCCTCTGTAGATAGCACATATGATAATATTTTGTTTTACTGAAACTTGAATTTTTCATTGATTATTCTTGAAATCGGTATAAATTCTTTTAATATTTCCCATATTTTCTCAGTTTTCTAAATTTTATCTTCAGGTGATAAAAAAAAATTAAAACACCTTCGAACACCTGTATTCGGTACTGAATTTTCAATAGATATCATTACAATTATTATAAATAATTACATTCTTTCTATATATAAATAAATATACATGATTATTAGTAGATGGGAACAATTAAATAAAGATTTTTGTAAAGGAGAAGGCAAAATGTTCTCTATTTTGGTTTCTTACCTGTTTGGTAGGAAACCGAAAAAATTGGAAAATTCAAGTAAACACAAATACAAGATAATAAAGTAAACACATCCATAAATACATATGAATGTATGTATGCATACATGTATGTATGTTTGTGTGTATATACACAACCTAAACTGTTACTTCTACTATCTCAATGCTAATGAAAAAAGGACACTTGTGAAATTTACAGATACGAACACATGCACACACAATATTTATTTAGTTTCCATTTATTGATGGATTAGAATCAGTCATATATATCTTTGTAACGCATTGTTTGTTTTAATGCAGTGTTTTTTTTTACAACAATACTATTTACGTACTTTTCATGATAAAATTATTTTGATAAATATATTTTGCTGATGCCTTCTTGATGTTTTTACGGCAATGTGTCTACCTGTTTCGAAAACAACTTTCGTTTTATATGTTTCATGAATGATTGACAAATTTTGATTAATTACGACTAAACCAAATGTAAAATCAAACAAACAAATCTGTAACTATATTACAAACAGATATCACACAATATATGAGAGCCAATATTCATTAGCAAGCATCAAAAATATTAATAAGCTGCAATTACATCGTGTTTAATGGTGTACTACGAGGGTGGTAACAGGATTTTATATTTTGAGAAATCGGAAGTGGCTTTTAGGAATTATGGGAAAAACTCCTACAATTAGAAGTGCACTAATTTGCAGCTTTCAAAGAAAGTTCAAAAAATTCAACACTCGTTTCAGAAATTAACAACCTTTCCCATGATGTGAAAAGAAAATGTTAGTTAGACAGTCCGATTCTCATATTTTGTTGCTGTAAGTTAGAAAGCTTTCCAGTGGTGCAGCCACTGCGGATTTTTAAAATTTTCAGTGTTGCCGTAATTTCCGGGGAAGTGCAGGGGAACTCTTGGAATTTTAGAGATTTTTACCTTAGTTTTTGGGAATCTGCAGTATGGTTTGTGACTTTGTGAAAAGGCTTGCAACTTGAATAAGTGGTTCGTGGCTGTCATAGCTGAAGGTTTCTCTGCTAACCAATATAAATGCAATTTACGCCTAAACCGATTTTGATGAAATTTAGAGCACAGATCAATCTAAGCTTAGAAGGATACGTATGCTATATGCTTTTTAAAAACTAGGACCACGACGAGAGGTAGGGGGACATTTCTGTCTCTCAGAAACTATCTAACCGATTTTAATAAAATTCAAAACATAAATAAATCTGAGTCTGCAAGGACACAAACGCTACATATTTTATCAAAAATAAGCCCACTAGGAAGTAACGGGCAATTTCTAAGGTAAATTAAACGTAAGAAACTATGTTCTTAGCCAGTGTCCCATGACATCGTGCTTTTTTGCTTAAATTTGAGTTTGAGTGTGTGTGCAAAATGTACATGGGATGCCATTATGTTTGTTTAAAGCCAGGGCACATTTGTACCCAGCAAAAATTACAGCTTCCGAAACGCATATTTATAAGGGAGACAATGTTACAGAATCATCTGCTGTTGCACATGAATAAGGCATTTTTTTCGAGATGAGCCAGCTAGAAGCAATACATTTAGCTTCTAAAAAGCCATGAATTTTTCGCCTTACTTAAGTGCTTCAAAGAAGTAATAGTCAGATGCAAAAGTTACCGGTTTTCCAAATTTTCTGAGATAATTTTCTATTTTGTTAGAGAGCCCGCCTCACGTTAGTGCTTTTCAGAAGCATTTTTCGAAGCTTGTGTTATCACGTAAGCAATGCATGGCTTCCCTCAGTTGTTAGTGCTTCCAAAACAGATTTTTTTTGCTGGGTATGGACGCATGTGTGTGTGCATGTACATGCATGATGTTTGTATACGCGCCCATCATAAATTCTTTTGTCGCGAAGTATTTGCTTCTTTACTTCTATACCTACAATTTTTTTTTGTTCATGCTTATATTTATTTATTTTATCTTCAAAAAAATGAACTAACAATAAGTATTCAAATCTTAAATCTAGATATAAGTATTAGGCCCAACCAGTGTCAGGCATAAACTTAGTGTTAGTAATCAATAATACATAAATGTTGTATTAAGCACAAAAATATTTTCAATATTTTTCATCTGGAGTGTTGAATATTAGAGCCATAGTGTCCCTCTTTTTTAAGCGGATGTGTCCAGTAAAATTCAAGATGTTATGAGCAAGGGGATTAGGATGGGACTCGAGTTTTGTTAAGTATTTGCCTCCGTATTTTGCAATTTCTTCAGTCACTAGTGGAATATTTAAATCACGATGTAAATTTGAATTTTTAATGTACCATGGTGCCGATGTTATTAGTCTTAAAATCTTGTTTTGCCCTCGTTGGATTCTCTTTATATTAGAAGCTGGATCAGTGCCCCATAGCTGTATTCCGTAGCACAATATGGTTTTCAAAAGCGACTTTTATATTAAAAGTTTACAATCTAGACTGAGTGTTGAATTTCTACCAATCAGTCAATGTATCTGAGTTAATTTAAGTTTCATTTGTGTTAGCTTTGAGTCAATATGGTGTTTCCATGTAAGCCGTCGATCAAGGTGTATACCAAGGTATTTAACATGTGCATGTTGAGGAACAACTAGATTGTTAATTCGAATTGGTGAACAAGTATGTTTTCGAAGGGTAAATGTTACCTGAACACACTTTTGTTCCTTAACATTAATTCTCCATAAGTTTAACCATAGTTCCAGCTGTGTAATATGTTCTTGTAGATATCGGGAAGCCTCGTGAGGGTTTTCGTGCATACTGAGGCAGGCTGTATCATCGGCAAATGTAGATGTATGGATATTGCTGCTCAAAGGCATATCACAAGTATAAATCAAATACAAAGCTGGCCCTAATATGCTCCACTGTGGCACACCGGATGATATAAATTCGGGCACACTCATGAAGTCTCCTTCAACAACCGTGAACTTCCGGCTAGTAATGTAACTTTCCAATAGCTTCAGAAAATTTATTGGTAGATATGATTTCAATTTTAAAATAAGGCCTTCATGCCACACTTTATCAAATGCCTGAGAAACGCCAATAAATAGGGCAGAACAATACTTCTTTTCTTCAAATGTTCTTCTTATAAATTGAACCAATCTATGCGTTTGTTCAATAGTGCTATGCTGACTTCTAAAACCAAATTGATGGTCTGGGATGCATCCATTACCAAGTAGAGTTGGGGACAATTTTGTCATGAGAAGTTTTTCGAAAAGTTTTGGCATTGTTGATAGTAGACTTATTGGCCTGTATGATTCAGCCTTGGTAAGGTCTTTGCCCAGCTTTGGAATCATTTTGACCTTGGCAAGCTTCTAGCGGTGTGGATAATACTCTAGTCGTAATATTGCATTAAAAATAAATAGAAGGATTTTAATTGCAATACGTGGCAAATTCATCAGCATCTTGTTACTAATTCCATCAATACCTGGAGCTTTCTGCGCGTTGAGTTCAGTAATTAGTTTCTGTACGTCGCGCATCTTAAACTTTAAGGGTCGAGGGGGTAGAGCAACTACACTCGGTAAATCAACAACGCCCGTGCATGTGTTTGGTGTAAATACGGATTTTAAATGCTCAGCAAATATGTCACCTTTTTCAGTATCACTTCTTGCCAAACCTTTAAACTCAATGGGTGGCTGAAGCTTTCTCCCAGCGCGCCACAAGGATTAATTAAATGCTGAAGTGACATCGAGATTTTCCAGATAGTTTTTAAGAGATGCAGTTTTTTCATATGCAAGTAACTCTTGGAGTCGTTTAGTGCATTCTTTAAATCAGATTTTATGCTGGGGCGATCTGTGTTGTTGCTATTCCCTTCTAGGTCTTCTCTTTTCACATACAAGACGTTCAATATTTGTAGAATAAATTCTATTAAACACAGTCTGCGGATGGGAGGTAAGAGCATGTTCAGCAGCCTGCTTAATATTTTCGTTAAGATTGACAATGTTAGATGCAATATCATCGTGTGTTCTTAGCGTTATGTTTTCTGTGCAATGACTACTAAAATATTTTTTGAATCCCAGCCAATTAACACGATTGATCATCTTCACATATGGGTGAGGTGAAACACTTCGTAGATTGGGGGAGAGTGATCGGAGGAGAGATCTAGGGAAGCTTCAACATTAATTAAATCCTTAGAAATATTTTTCATGACGCCAAAATCTATAACATCCAGAATTTTTTGTATGTTAGTAGGCCAGTAAGTGGGCTCTCCACTCGAAATAACATCCAAACCAATTTTTGGAATTGTGTTGAACAACGCTCTTCCTCTAGGTGTAATAAGCCGCGAACCCCAGAACGTATGTTTTGCATTGTAGTCTCCAGCTGCTACGAAACAAGGCCCAAGCGATTTGTAAAAATCCCCGTATTGATCCTCAGTGATTGAGAATCTTGGAGGGGAGTAAATTGATGATATAACGAAATTTGTACAAAAATTTTCAACACAAATATTAGTTGCTTGTAAATGTTCTGCAGAAATGTTATCAAGAATATAGTGCTTGAGTCTTGACTTTATTAAAACTGCCGATCCACCGCATGATCTTCCTATGGGGTCCTTTGTGTCATATAAAGTGTAACGATTTATTTTAAATAAGCTTCTTGAGGTTAAATGAGTCTCAGAGACCAGCATTATTACCAATATTTTTTCCCGTGAGGAAGTGCTCGAGCTCATTTTTGTGTTGGCGAATGCCGTTTGCGTTCCAGAAACATATTTTTAAGGTATTCATGCCTTTTTAATTAATACTTGAAGCAGAGTATTCTGCATTCGCAGCATTTATTGCATCATGTTAGTCATATTTGTAGTAAAGTTGTTTATAGTTTGCACCAGATTATCTATAGTGGCTTTAAGGCGACTGAAATTAAAGGTTGTGTGAATTAATTGGTTGGATCATTGGAGGAAAATTGGCGGAGAAAGCGTTTGCTGATTGAGCTGGAACTAATTTAGGTTTTTGTCCCATAGGCTGTTTAACGAAAAAATATACAGGACATCCTCTGTAGTTAGCAGTGTGATTACCTACACAATTACTTAATTTTTTTCAGCTTGATCTTTTGGCTTATTACAGGTAGCAGCACCATGCAATTCACCGCAGATAACACAAACTGTAGGTAATTTGCAGTACGTTTTTATATGACCATATTCTTGGCAATTGTGGCACTGTACGTGACCTGAACGCAACTATGATTTTTCGGTGTAAGAGAAACCTTTCGCTATAAATTGGATGGGTTTAATTTTTTTTTTTCAATTGTAAGTCATTCGGCTCCAGTTCAACACGATAAGGGTTGGGGACCTTTTCTCTGTTAATTATATTAGTAACATTTTTTACCTTAAATCCTCAGTCGCTGAGAGCACATTTTAATTCTTCGGGGTCAACATATGAATCTATGCCCTTTAATACTATTTGTAGGCCTTTAGCACTTTTAAGCTGGTATGTGTAAAAATTTGTTTTATTTTTTACAAATTCGCTAACAATTTTTCGGAAATCTTTTTCATCATATACTTGGATTTTAGTTTCATCAATTATACCTCGTTTTAAAAGAAAATGTCGATTATTTGAAAAACACAACTAATATTCGTACACAAAATTTAATCAGATTAAAACTTACGGCTCTATGCTCCTTGCAGGAATAAAAGGATATATATAAAACTAATGCAACTAATTATAAAATACAGCACAACGGGACCTCTAAGGACCCAAGTGGGCTGGTTTACTATAAATCGGCAGCCTGTTATAATTATAAAATAAAAACTAATACGTTTTTATACTAACACTAGCTTTCAATATAATTTTTTGGCAGTAATATGAACTTTGTTTCTTAAAAATATCTAGAGAATTCCGTTATTTTCTATAAAATTAATGACAGAATATATATATGTGCGTGACACCAAGAAAACAGCGAATTGTAATCATTTGCCGTTGTGCTGCCACCTTGTAATATTAATACGCCTCGTTTACACGTGTAATTACATTCAAATATTTTGTCCGGACAAAATTTTGTTCGAAAACAGTTGGTGAATCCATCTTTAATTATATTGGCGCATATTCAGAAATTATCACTAAGTGTTAACTTTTTTAAGTACCTAGTTAAGTTATTCATAGTTGATTACTTTCAGTAGTAAAAGTTTGCACTTAATTATGATTGAAGCTGTAACCAAATGCCAACTATCTAATACATTCAAAGAACAGCTGGTTGATTTCAATTACAATTTAATAAAACCAATTTGTGGCTCTCTAAAATGCACAAAACAACAAATACTCTTTATATCCTAACAATTTCCTATATAATAAGCTTACCTTATTATCTTTTTTCTTGCATTCATTTCTCTTGCGTCCAAAAAAAACATCCATCAATCAAAATAATTTAGAGATGTGTTTTTGGTCAACAAAATACGGGAACTTATTTTAATTGATTTATATACAGACTATAACCAACAAATTACTTTCTTAGAATTTGCATTAAATTTTTTAGGAAAAAAAAATATTTTTTAATAGCTTCATAAGCTTTTTAATTAATTACAGAATTTATCATTAAAACTATTATCGACATTTTATGTTCTCTACATACCAATATGCATGGTTGCATTTTGTTTACCAGCTGAAAGCAGTTGCTGCGGTAGTTATGAATTGTGAATAAGAGCTATAACTGAAAAACATTATTATGACGTCATCACATCTACACGGATACTCGACCACTTTTGTCGCTTTCGCTAACATAGACTTATTTCTATTTTCGTAAAGCCCGTGATATACTATCATACAAAGTCGTGCGATCTACGAAAAAATACAACCCTGTTATGATGGAGTTTATGAAAATTTTCAAAAGACAATAACAATTCATCACACCAGGGTTGTACTTTTTCGTAGATCGCACGACTTTTTATGATAGTGAGTCATGGCCTTAGGCAACAAAGACCGAATGTAGTGCTGCCAATATAAGACAAAATGATAAATAAACGATAAATGATCTTATAAAGAAATAAGTTGATTTGTTTTTATATTTGTACATGGTATATATACATATGTATGTAAAATATACGTAGTATATGTTCATTATCAGCTGCTTATTTTAGTGCTGTTAAAAATGGCGCGTATTCAGAATTCGTAACCAAAGTCGAAACTAATAAAACAGAAACTAAAAAATAGTTCATAGGTAGTTATAGCTCTTATTCACAATTCATAACTACCGCAGCAACTGCTTTCAGCTGGTAAACAAAATGCAACCATGCATATTGGTATGTAGAGAACATAAAATGTCGATAATATTTTTAATGATAAATTCTGTAATTAATTAAAAAGCTTACGAAGCTATTAAAAAATTGTTTTTTTTTAAATTACCACATTTTTTGTCTTAGAAATCGACGACGGCTTTTGTAAAGCCAGAATGAATATACATATGTATATATTAGGGATTTAACGAATGTTCGCATTCGCTTTCGCATTCAAAAATTATTCGCTTACCTTTGATATTTGCATTCGCTTTTGCGTTCGCTAAATGTATGCGAATATTTCAGGCGAATACTAGAGACAAAAAAATTTGTACTTCTTTCACGAAAATAGTTTACTATTAAAAAACATCAAAAAGGCGAAAATTATTTAAGCCAGCATGAAAAAGATACATATGTATATGTATGTACTTACAACTAAAGCATTCTAATCAAAGCTTTCGTTCAATAAGTTCTCATAAGTATCGAAATGAAACCATAATCCAGCGGTGTTTGGAAATATTTTTCGTACAGAAAATTTTAAATGCAAACACTATTAACTAGTTACACGAATCAAGGTTCACTCATATTACTTCGCATGAAAATTTAAAATGTTAACGATATATTTGTTTTTCCCAAGATGAGTACTTCTTCTACCAAATTTTTTCATGTACAATTCATTCAAAATTTTTTTAATATGTATTTTGACAGCATTTCACAGGAAATTTTGAACAAAGTACCAGGCTTTAGGGTCAAAGTACGAATGGGTTGATTGCTTAACATTTTGGAAATTTATTTTTAATTATTATTAATACTTATTCGAATAAATATATCTTACTGTTTTAAGAATTTGTATTTTTAATTAATTTGCTAAATTCAATACTCAATTTAAACAATATGCTGTATGTAGTATATCTAAGTATGTGTACAATACAACTTCATGCTCTCATACAAATTTATTTTCATGTGATTTTTGAATGTATTGTAATATTTGCATTCGCTTTCGCATTCGCAAAAAAATTAAAATGTTTTATTCGTTTTCCAATTTGAAATCGCTAAACTGGTATTCGTTAGATCCCTAGGATGTATCCTTATAAGAGACCGAGGTGTACGCCAAATTTCGTTGGTCTCGGTTACGCCCACCTTTTTAAGTCGAATAAAAGCAAAGTTCTGCCTGATTTTTTTATATATAGTATGGTCTAATGATTTTTGACATTTATTTGCTATTAAGAAGATGCATGGAATCTTCTTTGGCTCAACTCAAATTGATATTCAGAAAATTATTTAGTCTGAGAATTTTTACATTTAACATTATTCCTTTCCGTCTTAATTTCAATTTTTATTGCTTTTCCGTGCATATTAATGAATTTGTGTACTACCACAAATTCTATACAAAATTCCTATATGTGAAAATCAGGCAGAAGTGAGAATCAAGTTCAAAAAACTGCTTTCGATAGAGATTTATTCTAAGACTTTCGTCGTATAACCATCTGTGCGGCATATGCAGAGCTGTTTGCATTCCTGAAAGTAATTAATTCACGATGGGTTTCTATATTTTGCAATACATTTATACCATGTGCATAGATATACATACATGTAAATATGTTTTTGTTAAATTAAAGCGTATGAAAAATTCAAATCTTGTACAAAATGTTTGATACTTTTGGCTGAACTTTTTTATATTCATCGTCTACGTCAATGGCACGTATGAACATAAGTATGTAGGAATGATGTATTCCTTCTGTATCTTTCGCCCTTATTTTGGTCAACTAAATAACACCTTGATTTTCATGCGTTTATAAATGACGATTATAAGTCTTTCGATTGTTCGCTCGCACAGGCATTGTTGTGGAGAGTAGAACATACAGGAAATTAAACAATAGTAAAAGATTTAGCAAACAATTACAATGTGTTCTTTTAAGAATGAATTTCTTTTATTTTATAAATGTTGTTTTTTTCATTTCTTATTTCTTTTCGTTTTATTTAATTTTCTTTTGTATTAAAAACAATGATTGCGTCTTTTTTTAATATTGAGGGATTTCTGTTTTCATTCGAAAACAAAACTGATAATATTAATAAAAATATGTATGTATGCATGTGTATATGTACATAAAGGCGTGCACATACACAAACATTCACGAATACACAGACAGAGCGACATTTACACTCGCGTATACATACATACGCACATATTTTGTCGTATATCCGCAATTAAAGATGTTGTATACCCGGTTATACGACAACGTACAATAAAAAAAACCACGTTGAGAAATTCAAGTTGGTCCACTAGATTTGAACAAGTTCCCAAATTCTGGAAAGCCAGAGGGCAAATCTCTTCTTTTAAATGTATTTAATAAAAATTTTTAATTTCGACTTTATGTATGGATGTGTATACATACATTAGATGTCGAGAACTCAAAATCAAATTCTATTTGTTCTTACTTTCTGTTTATTAATTGCATCATTTTCCGCCCAAGCGAGCATTTTCGAAAATATTTATAAATGCGAATTTTGTAGCATTCCTTTGTTTAAGACCTCTGTCTTCTCGGAAAACTCTTCATATGTTGTCAGCAGTACCTGCATATGCTCTGATCTAATCAAAACATCACGCCCGATTATTACTGCTGATTCAAATTAAAATTGTTTATTTTAAACAAATTCTGCCAAAAAAAAACATTTAGCAGAATTTTTTAAAAGTTTAATGCTTTTTAACGAATGAAAATATCAGATGTAGCAGTGAAAATGCTAAAGTGGCAACAATGTATTTCATAACAATAGATCAATTTCAGTGAGCCCTATCTTTGAGTGATCGGTGACACTGTCCAAAAGCTTTGCAGACAAAAATTTGCCCACGTTGGCACTTTTACTCACAACAAAAACCACTGTGGTGTTAGTGAATGTGATTATAAATAAAATATTTATTAATTAAATTCATTGTATTCTGATTTAAATCACACCAAAAAAAAACAATTGTGATGCCGTTGTGTTGTTGGTGCTGTGGCATAAATAGCAACGAGCAATGACGGTGATGGTGGTGTTAGTCAATTATTATTAATTAGCAATTTATTTATTAAAGTGAAAAATATAAAAAATGTCCATTGGGTCATCACAAGCAACAATATCAATGGCGTGGACAGTAGACTTTTATATTTGTTATAAGTTAATGTGTGTGAGTGGGCCTGTGTATTTAAATTCATACTCACCATACCTATGTATGTACATAAGGAGTGCGAACGAAAAAAACTAGGCATACATTAAGGCTACAACCAGTATTGTCAGATATGGCGATATCTCGCCAAACGTGGCGATAAGCGTTTGTTTTTGTCGATGAAATGGCGATTTACTTGGCGACATTTGAACTCCTTGGCGATATTTGGCTATATTTAGAATAATGTAAAAAATATGAAATTTTAACGTAAGGAATTTTTTCTACAACATAAACTATTTCGTGCAAAAGAGAATTCTTTTCTTTATTTAAAGAACTTATTATCAGAAAGTTATACTATCATAGAACAAATGACAGTCTGCTGGAAGCAAAGATTTTAGATCTTGCAAATGTTGTCATTTCTTTTTGGAATATATAGCGTCTTGAACTTTTCTCACAATACTTAGAAGTGCATCCAGCTTTGATTTCCCTTGGCATCCATTCGCAAATCCTTCCTTTTGGCAAGCCTCCATAGATTTTACCATTCATCCGATTATATATATTTTCTTCCCTTGTGTTAACTATTTTAATAACCTTCATACTTTTATTATAAATAGTTTCCTTTATAGAATACATTTTATTGATTTAACAACATCTTTTGCTTTTCTTTCCACTTTTGAAAAAATTTTCAGACTGATAAAAATGTGTACTAAAACTAAGATGAAATTAAATTGAATATACATACATAACTAAAAAGTCAATGCTTACTTCAATTAAAAACAGTACAATAAATGTTCTGTAGTTTTTTTAAAATTCGTGTGAGTAATTGATGATACGTTATATTCTTTAAGAAAATCATGCACTTGATGATACGTTATTTTGAATTTTTCTTATAACTTTGGTATTTTTTATATAAGACCTGCAAAATTTTGTACACATATGTAATATCATATAGTGTATCGTAATTAATAAAAAAAACAAATTTGAATTTTTTGATGATACGTTATTTTGCATTTTAGGTGACGATATGTATACATTATTATCTACTAAAATATTAATTCGAAACAAATTTTTTATTTTAACTTTTTATAGCACGGTGCTTCTAACTATTTTTAATATAGAATATGACAGTGAAACACATTATTTATGCAAAAATGGGATTCAGATAATCCCGAAAATCGCAGGCTCTAAAATTAAAAAAGTCCGGACTCCGGGATTTTCATAGTCCCAAAAATCCCGGGATTTCCGGGGTCGGGATTTTCCGTTTGGTATCTCTGCAAATAATTAATATATGTACCTAAATACATGTTTGAGTAAATGTTAATTATATTTTATCTAAAGATTTAAATAGCAATTTTGATCTCGACGTTCAATTTTAATTTATCCTATTAAGATTGATATTTTCAAATAAATTATTTTTTATACGCCAGTAGTTGTATGTTATTTTACAGCGATGTTCGTTTTATAAATGAACTGATATTAATGTAAATACTTTTCCTAATTTTCTTAAGCAATATAACTTTTATGTCTTACGATAAGTATAGAACTTGTACCAAAGTGAAAATTTTGAAGTTTTTCAATTCATATCAGTTTTGTTTTGCTCCTTCAACTTTCATACATGCAAAGAAAATGTATGGTTGTAGCATGGTTGAGAAAACAATATTTTGTTCTCCGAAATAAATGTGTGGTCGTTAAAAACAAGTTATTGTTATTTTAAGCATTAATTGCGTTACGATAAACAAAGTAATGTTTGAATTTAATAATTACATTATTATATTCATAAAAATTGTGATATGGTTAGAATTTAACAATATAGTTTTGTTAAAAATTTATGACTACAACATAATTTGTATTATTATGTAAAAAACAAATAACAATATAATGTTATCCAAAACCATACCATATTTAGTTTAAAAAAAAATCTTTTTCAGAAATATCTTTTGCCACTTCAGTGTTTCGTTTGTAAGCTATCGGTATTGCACGCGTAGTGTTAAATAAATGAATAAGTAAATGAAGTAGAAACAAGAGGATATATGAATAAAAATATATATACATATATTTCTTTATACATGCGTGCCTGTATTTCGTGTATACGCACATATTTGTGCAAGTACACGTACATATATTGGGTGTTTTTTATTGAGTTATAGAACTTTAAGTTGGCATCACTTTTTTAACTGGCGGCCATTTTGTCAGCTGTCAAGTGATTAATATTTAGTTTGGTTTGCCATTTCATCATGAACAGGTTGACAAAAGAACAACGCTTGCAAATCGTGCAAATTTATTTTGAAAATAATGGTTCAGTTCGCGAAGTTTACCGCAAGCTCCGTCCATTTTATGGTCGACATAATCGTCCATCAGAGCAATTAATTCGGTTAACCATGGATCGTTTTCGCACTACGTTTACTCTATGTGATAATACGCATCCGCAGAGACGTCGAACAGTGCGCACCGAAGAAACAATTGCCGCTGAAGAGCAAAGTGTTGAAGAGGACCCGAATGAATCGATTCGCCACCGTGCACAGCAATTGGAGCTTTGTCCATCAACTTTATGGAAGATTTTGCGCAAAGATCTTGGCTTGCGACCTTACACGATCCAGCTTGTGCAAGAATTAAAGCCGCGAGACCATGCAATGCGTCGTGATTTTGGTGTATGGGCCGAAAATGAGATTGTCCTCGATGCTGATTTTCATCGCAAAATTTTGTTCAGTGATGAGGCTCATTTTTGGTTGAATGGCTACGTCAATAAGCAAAATTGCCGCATTTGGAGTGAAGAGAATCCACATGAGACCCTTGAGACGCCATTACATCCACAAAAGCTGACTGTTTGGTGTGCTCTATGGGCTGGTGGAGTCATTGGGCCATACTTCTTCCGAAATAATGCTGGAGAGTCAGTTACCGTTAATGGAGACCGGTATAGAGCCATGATAACCGACTATTTTGTTCCCGAATTGGATGACATGAATGTGGATGAGTTGTGGTTCCAACAAGACGGCGCTACATGCCACACAGCGCACGTCACAATCGATTTATTGAAGGAAACATTCGATGAGCGCATAATTTCGCGGAATGGACCTGTCAATTGGCCACCAAGATCGTGTGATTTGACACCATTGGATTATTTTCTTTGGGGATATGTGAAGTCGCTCGTCTACGCCAACAAACCAGAAACGTTAAGGCACTTGGAAGCCAACATTCGTGGCGTTATTGCCAACATACGGCCCCATATGCTCGAAAAAGTGGTTGAAAATTGGACCTGTAGAATTGGCTTTATTCGAGCCAGCCGCGGCGGCCACATGCCCGAAATCATATTTAAACGTTAATGGCATAAAATTATCCTTCCAATAAAGCCAAATTGATGGACATTAAAACGATTTTCTTGTGTTTTATTTCAATTCAAAGTTCTATACCTCTAAAAAAACACCCTGTATATAGATTTTATTTGTTTCAACAATATAATTTTATATTTATTTCTGTTTTGATACACAGCTGTTTTAAGCAAAAGATCTACCAATATATGGTTAAAAAATAAAATATTATTATTATATAGAATAATTGCCATATTTAACAATATTATTATAATATTATAATATATTTTAGTCACATCTAATAACCAAAATGTGATAACTTTGAACAATACTAAGACTAGGTCTAACACAGTTAATTGTTATTGTAGAAAATATTATTATTAACTCAGATAATAATATTACTAAAACTATTTTTTCTATTGCCAATAATATGATTTTACTGCAACAATATAATTTAATCATAGTATGTTGCTGTTTGATTATGGTTACCTAACCATATTTTTTTTTTGCGTGTACATTTTCATAAGCCCGAAAAAATTAAAAAGTGTTTTTTGGTTATATGTATGCTTTCTCTAATCTCTATTCACCAGACGCTTTGTAAACAAAAGAAATTTAAGTAAAAGAATACAGAACAGAAAATATATCGAAAAATTTTGGGTATTTTGAAAATAAACTAAAAAAATTGCTTGGAACTAAATTTTAATCATTAAACATTGTTAAATATCAATTACAAACTACAAATATTTTTTCCAGCTTAAAATTAATGTTTCATTATACTTGGCGGTGAGGCTAAAAATAAATCTAACAACACTGGCTATAACTTTTATCATAATTCAAAAAAAAATTAACACCGTTACATTGCTTTTCTTAATCATTTGCTTTAGTAGCCACATGTTAAATGTCATCGCGATAACAAAATTAGTTGCTTTGAAAATGGGCACCGAAGAAGTGTACGTCGGCTAAAGATCGGCGGAGCTTTCGGAGCTTCCTGGTCAAAAATTATATATTGTCAATTCTAAAGGAAATATTAAAGAAAAGTTCCGTGTGCAAGAAAAATCCAAGTTCCCAAAAACCTTTTTGCTATGGCATCAATTTGTAAATGTTGTAAAACAAAAACGGCTATATTTTTGCATTACCAAAAGCCCCAAAAAATATTGCACCCATGTTTAATAAACCATAGGATATCCTAATTTGTCTGGCCAGGGGTCTACTGTGTAATTCGAAACGAAAGAAAATGCTTTCGAATTTGTATGCTTATAACATGTAAATTCGAAAGCATTTTCTTTCATTTCGAATTACAGAGTAGACACCCAGATCTTGCTAGTTGTCACTATAGCAAAAAAGCAATTAAGTGGTATTATACGAATATTGTTTTTATGTACCCAAACAAGCTAATCCCCCAAATTGCCCAGAACTCCGACATTAGTAAAAAAACTTATTCAAGGATACTAAAACCTTAGGTGAAAACAAATGCGAGTTTTATAGAAAGTTGAGAACTGATAGCACAATGTTAACAAAGTGCACAAAAAAGCTCTAATGAAAGTAATTAAAGAAAAACTAAACAAATGTTTTACAACAGATTGAAAATTCCATTATTATTATTATTATTGTGTTGATAAGCAACTGAATACTATTATCCTTCATTCAAATATAAATTTGAAAAAATTCCCTTTCAGTTTAATTTCTATTAAGAAAAGTATATGCACCAATTTTTTTGGGCGTACTCCTTACTATGAACGTTCATTATTTTATGTACAGTGGTTAAAATTAACACTTTTTGCACACTTAATTTAGAGAATGGAAGGTTTTATTAACTGCACACAAAAAGATTGGTAACTAAATGCAGAAATTCACGTCGCTCATTTACTAACAACGTCATAACTCAAATAATTCGATTTTTGAGTTAATAATGCAGAATTAGTCCTCATATCTTACTCAACTCTTGAGAGAAAAATAAAATTTTAAACTGAAAACTTTAAACTCGTTTTCTGGGTAACTGCTAATTACGTAATTGTTTTAATTTTTTAGTATGCATTTTTGAAGCCGACATAATTTTTTTATAAAATTGTTATTTTCAATGTGGTGTTTGGCGCTACTTATAAGTTAACTTTGAGTCTTGGTTTTTCCCCACCTATTGTAAAATTTTCTGCCATCTTTTGAAAATTCGAAGGGTTCCACTTAAAAAAAGGACACAGTGAAAAAAAAGCCTTAACAGGTAGTCTTATTCACAATAATAGTTTCAGGTTCAAGACTTCATAATGCAATTTTTATATTTACTTTTATTACACCTTATTTTTTAGTATTGTAGGAACACAGAGGAGACCAGAGTTGTAGAAAGTGACTTAAGAAAAAAGCTCAAATCATCTGATTTGATCACTGTTAAAAAGGGACAAATATAGTGTGGTTGTTATTGAATATTTTTAGTACAATAATCAAAACAAACAGCAGAAATGTATACTTAGTGAATTGAACAATTGAAAATTTTTACAAAATTAAATGAAAGATATTGCAGTGTTGAACTAAATAAAACAATGTGTAAAACATTATTAGTAATATAAAAGTGATTAAAATTAGTTTCCAAATGCTTACAAACTCAATTTTAAACATTTTCCTTCAAAAATATTAATTTTTAACTTGAACTTGCAAAAAGCAAATAACGAATGAGACCACAAAGCATAAAACGAAAATACACTTGAGCACATGAACATTTGTACAAAATTAAATGGAGGAATTTGTGGTATTGAATTAAAAAACACAATGCGAAAAGGATTATTAGTATTAATAAAGTGACTAAAATTTGTTTTCAAATGATTAGAGACTTTGTTTTAAGTATTTTCGTTCGCAAATATTAATTTTTATCATTTATTTACAAAAACTAGGCTGCGAATGAGACCATAAGGAATAAAACGTAATTACTATAAATATTACAACGCGAAAGAAAAAGTAAAGAGGATTTGATGACTGTGTGAGCGAGACCTCTAAAAACACCACAAAATCACAATTATCTTCCGTCTTACTTTGTGCTCGTGACACCTCTGGTCTCCTCTGTGGTAGGAATACGTACTTTTCACACTAATGCATTTTTTAAACTTGTATTTTAAAACCTCAATTAGGCAGCATTAAATAACTCCCCACGATATAAGTCCCCAAAAACAAAATGAAATAAGTCCCCAAATAAATGTACAGAAAGCAACAACAACGTTTTTTTGGGAATTTTTTCCTTATTTTGGGGACTTCTTTAATTTTTATTTTGGGAAATTATTTCATATGAAATAACATAATAAATATAAATCTGGAATGAAATAAATCCATAAAAAATTTTGGGGAATTATTTCATTATGAAATTTATTTAAAATCGTAATGAATGTACATTTCAGTTATAGACATTGAATAGTTTGAAGATGTAAGAAGTTAAATACAATACAAAAATTTTACTTTACTTAAATATTATTTATTTTTTAGATTTTCCCTTGTTGTTTGTTCTTATGGGTAAAAAAATGAAAACATATATGCATATGTAGCGCTTTACTTCAATATAAAAAAGACAATGTCTTTGGTTTCGATCCTATATTCATAACACTCTATGATAAAAAGTATTTGCACTATTTTCTCACGGGGAAAGGCAGTTGGATGCTGGTAAATAATAAATACATATGACGATAAAGAAATAAAACTATTATTGTATTTCTCTTTACCTTATGGAGTTTTTTTTTTTAATTTTTTTTAGCGTGAATAGTGAAAATTTAAAATTCTGACAATTCACGCTAAAAAAATTTAAAAAAAATCTCCATAAGGTAAAAAGAAATACAATAATAATTTTAATTCTTTATCGTCATATACATACATATATGTAGATATATAGTTATATGTTGTGCGTTGTATCTGAATTTTTGTAAATATGGTGCCTAGTGAGAACATTCTTGAAGAAAACTCTACAGAAGTAGAATCGTCAGATAAGATTTTTGAGCTCGCGATTTTAGACAAACACTTGCATGTAATTAGTAAGGACAAGGCTTCAAATATTGTCCTTCTTTCATGCAAGCATCTAAAAATCTGCTGTGACACTCACGGGACGTGAAATTAATGGCAAATACAATTTCGAATGGGTTGCAAAAATACAACTCCCTTGTTGCCGCAAAACAGATAAAGTGATTAATTTGATTCATTATGTTGAATGTCTATTGGGGCCTTATTTCATTTTTAAAATTGGAGTTTTATTTCATATGAAATGAGTTCCTAAAAATTAGGGCATTATTTCACTTCTATTTGGTACATTATTTTATTTCGTTGGAGACTTATTTCATTTTTAAAATCGGGGACTTATCTCATATGAAATAAGACCATATGAAATAAGACTTATTTCATGCCGCCCTCAATTAACTTAATAGAAACAGCAAAATAATTTGACTTTACTTTGAACGAACTGTTTATTTGAAAATTTTTTACACTCATTTTTTGTTTGTACTTTCACTTGGCGCGCAATAACTTTTGGATGCTTGTAAATCCATTTGACCTAGCGAAAATACACAACGAAATGTATTCCCATTTCTAAAATTTAATTCTACATTAGACTTACGGCTGCCAGATGTGACGATTTATCGTAATTTTTTGGTGCCCCAAATTGCAAAATGACGATTTGACGATTTTTTCTTAATATTGGCAATTATTCAATAGCCCCAATAGGGCGGCTTTTTATGGAAAATCTACTGTTAGAATTCGTATATGCATACCCAATAAAAGACTCTTTCTTAATAATTTATTATTATAAGTGAAATTTATTTGCTGGTGGTTAAGCATTGTCTATATGCACTTCGTTGTTGCTTTAACAAATCTTCATTTCACTTCACATTTTGAACAGTCAAAAACCTCTTATCTTAAGCACTGACTGTCAAAAAATATTTGCGATAAGCTTAACCACCAGCAAATAAATCTCACTTATAATGGAATTATGACAATATCTCGAATAATAAATTTCTTGAATAATTTATCAATTAATTAAAAAAAAATTATTTGTTGATGGTTTAGCGTTAAATAGAATATTGGCATTTACTATTTAAAGTTACCCTTCCAATTTTGAAACTTTGAGTCAATACTCTATTGTTGCGATAAATGAAGATATGTACATATATATGTAAATACATATGTATGCAAGTATGTATATGGGTTAAATTAAAAGAAATTTTTTGTATATAATACATATCGATGGTGTCAAGTATAAAGGCCCTAACTCGTTTTTTTTTAGGAAATTGTAAAAAAAGTTACATTTTGAATATATTACACTTTCTATTATGTTTTACCTTCTCCTGTAACCTAGGGCTTACAAGCGTAAGTGCAAGTTCGAAAAACTCAATAGACAATTACACTTTCGTCACTTGCAGTCTACTTCCAACTCAACTGCCATGGAATTTCACAAGACAGTGATTTTTGTGATTTACAGCAAGTAAATGAAAAGTTAAATAACAATGTTGCCGTATTAAAAGTTTATTACAGATTAAATGGATTGTAGTTTTTACTTATTTTAATTACATTTAAGTTCTAGCACTAACACTATCAATGTTTTCTTTAAATATTCATAAATCAAGCAGTTGATGAAGTTTGAATCAATGCGAATAAAGTTCAATGATATCTGGTCCTTAAAATTACATTTTTTATGTTATGGACAAATCTGCATTGAAAAGTAAAAATGCAACTTCCAAGTCAGTAGGACATTTTTTCGTCATTTTCGTTGATAACACGTACACAAAACTTACATGCAAGTACTTGATGCCTAAACGTAGGCGTAGTTACAACTAATTGAGTTAGGTTCTTTTTACTTGAGACCAATCATATATTGATATCTGTGTAAATTGATATCCTCAATAATACAAATGTGAAAATGGCCAAATTCTTATTAAAAATTTCGGCCATCAAAAGTACTGAGACCAAAATTTGAACTTGCTGACTTGGGAATATTTTTCATAATTTTACCACTGAGGGGAACGCAGTTATGAGCGAGCAAAAACAATGCGAATGGCTTCGTGAATTCTTATTTTTTTGTTTCCTAATAAATATACTTATCTGACAGTCCTGATTAGACATTAGTTTTCATCCTCTATTTTACCAGAACATTTTCATAGCTTGAGCATTGACTGTGGCAAAACACTTCCTTCTTCGTCATACTATTATGTTCTTTCTCCTTTTCGGAGACTTTGGTTTTGCAATCGCAAACCACTGTGCACTGTTGCTAATTCTTCATAACGCTGCTTATGTCTGTAAAAAGTATTCATTAAAATCATAATACTCATGCATACCTCCATTTATACATGTATCGAGCAACTTAAAAAATTATAGAAATTGAAATTAAATTATATTCATTTAGAGTACTACTCGTTCATACATTTTCACATGCCCTCATGATTACCATTTCAAGTACATATACTCACACACTCTCACTTATTACGTTTTAGAAAGCAACCCTGCAAACATTTGTTTTTGCGGCAGTCGCTGGGTAGCAGGGTTGCCTATAAGTTTTGGGTATTTCAGTTTATATTCACACATTTTTCTGCTCCAATTTTACTTAAGTTAGGATCAATAAACATTTTTTTTTTGTATGAAAAATAAATTCTAAAACATACCTTTTGTATATGGTTCGAAACAAATAATTAAACAGAAAATATGTTACAATACCACAGAATATGAAAACATTTTTTGCGTCAGTTAATCGGTTAATTGACTGAAGTTAACCGGTTTAAACGGTTTAACCGCTAATCAAAAAAGCCAATTTTAAATTAACCGATCAGTTCATGGGATAGTAATTAACCGGTTAACCGAATGAATTCCCAAATATGTATTTATACCAGAATTTAATTTCGTATATGCAGGACACTTGCACTTCTCTTCGCACTGCTTTTGTGAATGTTAAAATAGATCCCTATATATTAGGAGTTTCTGTCAAGAGTAAACGAATTATGAGCGAATCATGTTGACTCATTTATCTGCTATAGAATTTGACAAAATTTATCAAAACAATTTAAATTTTGGGTGCGTAGCTTATCTGAGCCTTTAGGAAACGGAATTTATTTTCTAAGGTCCATAAATCGAAATTTTTGTTTCCAAGGGTCCATACAGCATGTAGCACTTACTATTTAATAGCTGTCGATCTTCGACTATTACGAAAAAAAACTAACCAAATGAATTAACATTTGGTATTCTGATACGCATTTGACGCAGAAAGAAGCTTTATGTTTTGTACTAAAAATATTTTATATAAATACGTTTTTAACGACTGAAGCTGGATTCACTTATAGTTTCCGAACAAAATTTTTATCCGGACAAAATTTTTTTATATGTAGTTTGACGTCTTTCTTCTTGAGAGAGAGACAATACTTTTTACGAACAACTCTCAGCTGTAATGATGAAACAGAATAAAGTCTGCAATTTCAGGAAAATCGCTCCCAAATTAATAAATCCCATAATAACATGGTCGGCAGTAACTTCAAATGCTCTCTAATTATTGTTTATTTTCTTTTGTGCTGATTTTTCTTTTTAGCTATGTTTACAAAATGTATGAAATTTATTGAAAGTATAGTAACATTTTTGAGAGAATGAGTACTTCTATATTAGAGCATAAGAAAAAATGCTCTCAAAATAAAATAGATTCTATCTCACGACTGCTTTCTGCGGCTGCTTTTTTGTATGGAAAATGTGTTTATGCCGGTATTCTGTTTAATCATTTAATTGGTTTAAAAAAATTTTTGTCGGAATCCAGCTTGATACTAAAACTTTATCAAATCAACTAATTTATTTACTTTCATTTATGTACTTAAAATTATATGTAATCATAAAGCACATTTTACTTTAGTTCTGCCTGCATAAGATTAAAAATAACTAAAAACAGCAATCTAGAATCGCATAACATAAAATTACAAAAAAAAACTATTTTTCGAAATACTAGATTAACAATTTCTAAGATGCTTACTTTATCGAAAGTGCATGTTTACAATAAATTTAAGAAAAACAAAACGATTTTATAGTATCCAGTAAGAATTGTTATAGTTCTTGTTACGGATAGTAAAAAATCTTAACATAAATAATATTTGCAGCAATTCATCTGTACTCAACAATAAAGAGATAAGGACAGCTACGATTGGAACTACGTATGACATTTCAGACTCCTTATATAGAAATTACAGGAAAGCTTATAAATTCTCAAACATATATGTAGTTGATTTCAAATATTGTTAATTTAAATCTTCTCCCTCCCTTTTTGTCGGAAACTTTTTAAATTTATTTTATAAAACGTAATTGTGGATTTTTAGAAATTTTCTTGGGAACGGCGAACAAGTATTCCTGGCAGCCCTGGTGGCAATACGAGAGTTCATAATTGTAGTTGCTGTGATTTATACATCCACTTTAAATTTAAAATAATTACTTATATTGAAGATTATTATTACTTTTTCAAAAATAAAGATTGGAGATTTAAATATAATTTCTCTTTATTACACGCTGGAAATTAGTTGAGTCCCGCATATCTTATTAAACCTACTCGTACATAAAGAAATCATCGAATTTCATTTCCGCTTGGACTTAATTTCAGTTTAAGCGGGAGGGATCGTTTTAAAATTATAAAATTGAAAATATAAAAAGGGCGAATTTTATTACATTTTGACTGCTCAGGGATGGAATTCATGGTACAATTGTACTTGTGTTTGGTACATTTTCGATCTTGTTGATACCGTGGTACTACCGCGACATACTTAGCACCATGTACAAATCTCCACGAAGGTCGGCCAACAGTCATAAGCTTAACTCTAACAGAAAACAAGTATTCTATCTTCAATTACTACCAAAATAATTACCATTAGTTATATGTAGATGAAAGCACGAACTGTACTGTCTATAAAAACCTGACAGTTGTAACTTGAAGTTTTGATGTTCAATGACATGACAGATTTTTGTGTATGACCACAAAGTACACAGATATGTTACGAGACGGAAGATAATTGTGTTTTCGGACTGTCCCGCTCACTCAGTACCTGTGTTTTCTTTAACGCTTGTTTCGTGATGACATTGATTTAAAGTACATATTTTCATTTTATAAGCAAAAGGTTAAAATTAATATTTATGAATATAAATATTTAAAGTTAAATCAAGAATCATTTGAAAACAAATCTTAAAAACTTTTATAATACTAACTACTAGTAGTAATAGTAACTACTAGTTGGTACACCCAAACGGACGACACATTCGTCCGTTTTCTAGATTAAATAATTTTACTAATATTCATAGAAAAATTACGAGTATCTAAACGTTATAAAAATTCATTAAAACACAGCCACACAGAATACATACACACTTATGCATGTAGCCATATGCAACCTTAATTAAACACTCTTCCTTTAAGTTTTTCATACAATAACAAATAAGAGGGGGAAAATCGTAAGAGCAGGTGAAAATACTATAAACACTCACACACACATTTTTCTTTCTTTTTTAAGGATAATTTAATAAATCCCAGTTGACCAAGACTTTCGTTAATGCTATCGATTTCGATTATTTCTCGAGCATTTATCGTGTAAAACTATCGAGAATGACACTAAAAAATTAATCGAAAAAGTTCACCTGTCGCTCAGTTTTGTTCCAAAAAACATTCGATTTCATAGGTTCGGTAGCAGTATCAAAAGTGAGAGCATATCGAACTAAATTCGATATCGCAAAAAGGCAGCAGAAAAAATAAAAAAGTAATTTTATTTTTTAATTTGTTTATTTTAAGGATTTCAACATGATACCTTCATTCTAACAGGCTAGCATACATTCACTAAGCTATCGTGGCAAATTGTTTTCCGTTTAATTATTGCACATACGCAGTTATGGTTTTTTTTTATTTTTTATCTTACAGTGCTGTCATAGCTCGAACTTGGTACCTCTAGACTAACAGACTAGCCCACTCGGGTATCGTCACACTTCAAGAAACTATCGAGAAAATTTTGAATATCGAAGCTTTAGCGAACATTCGATTTTTTTAGATTTGCGAACAAACATCGAACAATTTTGTTTCGAAAATTTCTTTGCTCTAGTGAGCATTCGTTTATATCGAATCTCAGGTCAAGTGGGATGAGTGTGTACTATGTGTGAATGTAGTAGTAGCAACTTTAAATGCTTATAGCTCCCACAATACTAAACCGATGTCAATAAAATTAATATTAATTAATTATTTGTACTTATTCGATGTACCGTCGGTACATACATATAAGTATTATTGTAGTGGATATTATGTTACATTGTTTATACATGTATGTACCGGCGGTACATCGAATAAGTAAAAATGATTAATGTGATGATCGTAAAAGATAAGCAAGAATAGTTCAACATACTTAGGTAGAGTGATATAACTTCGTGCTAAACTGAATAAAAAATGAAAAAACGGAAAAACAGAAAATGAATAGTGATGCTTACAAATGTATTTACAAAAGGTAAATCAATAACCGTATGCACAATATAATCATTTCTCATATTCCATTTCATTAAAAAATTTGCGTTAAATAGCTGATGTTAATAACAATATCTACCCCAGTAAGTAGACATGGGTGCCGATGAAGTGCGTGGCTGCACAGAAAAATATCGGTATTTTCTCGAGCTAAAAAAGTCTAATTTAATTTTTCTCTTTTCTTTTTTAGAAAATCACATTAATCAATAAAAATATTTCATTCGATAAAAATTGAATATACTGAACTTAAGCACTATTAAGAAATTATTCCTGATTAAAAATCATTCTATTTCAATTAAAATGAAAATGTCTCAATTATAAATTTTCTTAAAACGTTATAAGCCGTATTAAATTTATTTACGTATGTCGGGGTTTTAATGTACAACGTACATTAAGCGGGGAATACAATAAAAATAATTTGTAGCTTAACAAAACGAAAGTCATTTAGGTGACTGGATTAACCAAACGAGAGTTTCGTTAAGCCTACAATAGTTATATTTGTTTACTTTGCGCGTAAACAAATATCAAGTAAAACTTTATTAAATTTTCACCTGTAAGCAATTTGATAATCTCGATTAAATTTTTCCACTCGAATTAATTAAAGCAATTAAATAAAAATTAGTTGAATCAATTCAATTCTGAATTGAAAATATTTATTGCTTGATGGACAATTTTTTCAGTGTATTGAAAAGTATATAATGTGTATGTATACCTTTATGGATGTAATGTATTATTTTTATGTTATTTTCATATTGTATACTTGCGAATTTGTACACAGTTTTGTTAAGTTTTTCTTTTTAATATGAGCGGCTTAGAATGTAAACCTGCTAACTCACTTGAACCAAATGCCGACTTTCAAAACGCCAATACACGTGTATTGTTTTTGTCGCATTTGCTGGAATCCGTTGCTAGAACCTTATTATTTTTAAAATATTTTGATTTTGTTGTACAGTGAAATTAATACCCACAAAAAAAATTTCATATTGCTGTTGCACACAATACAAGAGATGAAAGAGCTTAAGCACCCCAGCCTTACGTTAAGCACATCCAAAGTAAATATCTTAATTAAATCACAACATGAACCTTAATTGAAAGCAATTAAACACTCAAAAACAAGAGCAAAGAACATAATAGAACAGTTAAAAGCCAAGTAGAACAAAGCGAAACCGAGAAAATGAGATAAGAAAAATATATAAAATAACAATGGTAAAAGTACCAGTAACAGTAAATTTCTTCATTCATTTGAACAAAGGAAACAATTAAATATTTTGTTTAATGTTCTTATCATAAGGGCTACATAATGCTGAATTAAGCTAAGGGTTTAATTTGTATTGTAAGTATGTTTTATTAAAGTAGAGCAACATACAATCAGGAACTTTCGTAAAGAATCGTATCCAAGACACCAGGGCGACAGACCACAGTTGCTGCTAGAGCAAAAATCATGGTAATACATATCGATGTTCACAAGCCGAAAGGCCCTGACTTGCATTTTCACGAAATTGAGTATTTCAATGATTCAAATATATTTCACACAAGTGCACTTCGGCCCAAAAATTTATTGCAAAAGTGTAAAAAATAACGCTTTTACAAGCAGTTGCACAAGCAGTTGTACAAACACTTTTGCTGTTCATTATTATGTTTTTACCTTCTCCTGTATAGTTAAAGTTATTGGAGTTAGGGCCTTTCTACTTGTGTCTTCTTAAAAATTGTGTATAAAAAATTAAATTTTTCCTTGGCAGACTTTTACAAAAAAAATTCGAGCTAGAGGCTATCAGGGCTCATTACGGCAAATTATGAAAACATTTTCAAGCTATATTTTTTTTAGTTTTTTTACTAATATCTTGCTTATATGAAACGATGGTCTAAATAGCTCCCAGATCTGAAACTGCTTTACAAATTCCTAACTGGACCAACTGTTTCGGAACGAAGAAGTGTTAAACTTTTGAGAAAATATATTTGGAGGCACCCTTTTGTAAGACAGAGTGACTCCAAAGAGCGTCAAAGTGGGAAATGCTGGTGTCTATATTTTTTCAGCGGGACAATCAACGTTAAGAAACAAAAATAAAACTTGCTAGAGCACCACCTTATCTCTTACAGTTTCCAAGTTATTTGACTTGCATAATTTTTTTTTTAATTTGTGGCCGTGACCTTTTTTAATCCAAATCGGTTCACTAGTTCAGAAGTTGCGGACATTTTACCACGTTTTTTATTTCACGCCACTGTGCAATGTAGAGAGAATCCAACGAAGGCAAAACAAGATTTTAAGGCTAATAACATCGGCTCCATGGTACATCAAAAATTCAAATTCACATCGTGATCTAAATGCTCGTATACCAATTGTGACTGCTGAAATTGTCACATCCTAATCCACTTGCACGTATCTTGAACTTTACTGGACACATCCACTTAAAAAAGAGGGACACTAGGGCCCTAATAGCCAACACTCCAAACGAAACTTCTTGAAAATAGTTTTGTGCTTAATACGACATTTATGTATTATTAATTACTATCACTAAGTTTATGCCTGACACTGGTTGGGCCTAATTATTATATCTAGATCTACGATTTGAATACTAATTGTTAGTTCATTTTTTCAAATGTAAAAAAATGAGATCACGCCCCTTCAAAGACACTTACACTTTCGTCGAAAGCATTAAAAATCGTCTGTCCTTTCATTTTTAAATTGGCGGCTTGTATGTTGATGATTGTTCGTTTACAAGCTGGTATGTCTTCTCGGAAATTGCCTGAAAACAAATCAGTTTCAAGTTTCTTCTCAGTCTTGACTTCCCAGCTAAAAAACTATGTATGGAGCATATATAATATCCCATATATGATACGGATCCGAAAAATGAGGGTATATGGTCATACATGATAATATAGATTCATACATTTTTATACATGTATGTATGTATGTGTAAAAAAGCGCACTGCTGTGCAATTAATTACATTATTAAAATTACTTTGAATGAACTCATAACATTAAAATGATAACGCCGAATGACGGAGGAAGGTCATTCTCTCTTGTTTGCAATGATGTCACAATACTCTAAAAACAAATTAATAAGGTCGTCACAATGAAAATTTTTTATTTACGGTGTTGTACCAGTATATAATTATTGTAAACGGGGGGTATTGGGAAACTAACGTAAAATTTTTGTATATACAGTGTTGTAGTGGTGTAGGATTACTAAGAACGCGGTAGTTATAAATGTAAAGTCATATTTTTGTTCTTGCAGTACTGTGGGGTACACAAATTTTGAAAGAGTCGTAATCTTGTATTTACAGTGTTGTGGTGGTACATAATTTTTGCGCACAGTCACAATTTCTGCCTGGGTAGTTTTTAATTTAATTTTTGGTAGTAATATAAACTTTGTTTCTTAAAAATATCTAGAGAATTCCGTTATTTTCTATAAAATTAATGACAGAATTATCCTTTTGATTATTTGATTTATTAAATAGGCTCACAATATATAAAATGCTACAAGAACGGTTTGTTTTGTTACAAGAGTTTTTATTTTTTAAACGTGGAGGCTCCACGCATGCATACCGTATATATATATTTTTTTTTTGATTGCAATAACAATCTTATGTGAGATATCATGATGCACACATTTTTATATGGCTCCACATATGAAGAGCTTCATAATTAAATTTCCACATATGAGCACATGTATTATAATACATTTCATATATTAGTCCATATATCAATTCATATATAATATATACATTCATATATGACAAATATATGGACCACACATTTTTTTTATGCTGGGTTTCTATAATTTATTAGTGGTTCGTAGTCAGATTCAGTTTCAAGCCAATATACATTATCACCATTAAGGCGCAGTTTTGTATTCATGGAAGCAAAATCCAACGTGCCGAACACAACATTATTGCATACGAGTACTTCTAGATCACAGAAACAGCTTAAGCTCTTCATTGTCAAGTCATTGAGGCAACATGTATTAAAACTAGTTTGATGGACCTTCATAGTGCCTGACAAAATTTTTTAAATTTTTGGTACCTTTAAGTTCGTTCCTCTTCTTTCTTTGAAATGTCTTCGTCATCATTTTACATTGGAACAATTTTTCAGGAGGGCGTTCGTTAAATCTTCCATCGACGAAATCTCGTTCCCAGCTCCAACAAATGTTTTTTCAGACCTTTTGCACGTCGCACCTACTCCATCAAGCGCGCCCTTGCCGTGACCGGTTTCGTGGTAATTCCACGTGAAGGCATACATTTTTAAAACGTTAAAACATGTATAACGTATATAGTGGATATGTGTTGGTTTAACGTAAAATAATAGACGTGAAATACTAATAAAGAAGTAATACACAGCTAAAAAAATATGTATGGTTCATATATTTTTAATATATGAATGTATATCAATATAAATATATGAATATGTACGAATTCATGTATGGAAATGTATGAGATTATACATTGCAAAAGTATTATATATGAATTGATATATGGACTAATATATGAAATATATTGTAATATATGAGCTCATATATGGAAAATTAATTATGAAGCTCTTCATATCGACCCCTTTGCGCCAAATTATCGTATGTTACACTTTTTCGAAATCGACTTTTTATGCAAATTGGTTCTAAGTTCATTAATACATCTGTTGACAAAATATTAAAGCGGTAATTATAATAGTTATGGAGATAACACAATATACATTTTATCGTACGTAACTGTGTAATTTACTTTGTGTGTGACGAGTTTTTCCTTAAAATTTACGATTTTATAACATCTTAAATATCGTCCCTATCACATCTCACTATCCAATATGCAAAATTCGTTGTTAGACTCGTTATCTTGGTACCCTAATTTATGCGATATGCCTTGTTTCAAAATGCTGAAATTCTCATAGCCGATAGATAACTCAATAAGAAATGTTTTAAGCCTGGCACTTTTAGGCTGACTTTAAATTCACAATTGACGAGTATTCGCGCTCTTCTGAAGATTATAAATTTGCATATTGGATAGTTTGATATTTCTCGTATAACATTTCATATATGCACCCACTAGAAGACTTTGACTTTCCTAGTAAAATTCTGTATTGAAATACGCACCTTCAAAATAAAATTATTTTTTTTTTAAATTTGAGTAAATATAATAAAAACTGCGTTTTAAGTTGTCCGATTTCTTTTGACGATTTTTCAAGTATGAAATGATGACTTTTTATACTTAAACGATTTTTCGATAATTTTATCTAGCAGCCTTGTTTGCCATATACGAGTACAATACAAAACTGTTTGCTACAGAGTACTTGCTTTAAAATTAACAATTATGTGAGTATTAATGTGAAGTAGATTTTTTTGCAAAAAGTGCTTAGATTTATTATGCAGCAGTTTCGATATGCAGGAAGTTTTAAACACTCCTTATGGAAAAATATTACACAGTTTTACTCCCGCAAATACGCCTATTATAATTTTAACGTTTACGGAAATCTGGTGTGAGCGTGATGGCAAACGATCTGTATTGAAATATGCTCAGCTCTCTATATATACATATTTGCTTATTATTGGCAATAGAAAAACAGTAAAATGAAGTCTGTATTGCGACAGTTGTGCTGGTCAGGACCGCAACAAAGTCGTAATATCTATGCTGGCGTATTTTTTAAATTCTTCGACTTCTGTCCATAAAATTAATGTTACTTATTTACTTTCGGGACATACTACGATACCAGTAGATTCCGTATATAGCACCATTGAATATTTTGTGGGCCTTATGAATAGCCGACTATTATCCGTAATGCGCGAACTAACCCATCAGGCTACCACTTCAAAAATTGGAAGTCACTGGCTAATTCGTAACTGCCCAACAAAGTTAAACTTAATATCAATGACCTCCATTACGTGACATTAAAAAAATCCAAATTCAATTAAACTAGTTTATCGATATTTTGATAATTCTGAGAAAAATCTTGTAACCAATTTAAATTTCTCTCAACGTTTAAAAAAATAAAAACCCTAGTAACAAAAAAAAACTATTCTCGAACGATTTTATACATTGTGGCCCTATTTAATAAATCAAATAATCAGAAGGATAATTCAGTCATTAGTTTTATAGAAAATAAGGAAATAGTCTAGATATTTTTAAGAAACAAAGTTAATATTACTGCAAAAAATTATATTGAAAACTAGTGTGAGTATGAAAACGGACTATTTTCTCTTTTATAAGTAAATGCACTAGTTTTTGTTTATGGTTTCTTAAATTAAATTTTATATGAGTTTTGTGTTTTTTAAATAATCGATTCAGCTTTTCTCTTAAAATTATGAATAAAATGTCTTTTAGTTCGTTTTTAATTATATGTCCAAATTTTAATAATTTAAATTATTGCACATTAGTACGCTTTTTTGAATCAAGGGAGTATGAATGTGAACTTTGAATACTGTATAGGAAATATATACACATACATGTATGAAAATGTATGAATAGATATTATCATATATGTCCATATACCCTCATTTTTCGGATCCGAATCATATATGGGATATCATATATGCTACATACATATTTTTTTAGCTGGGTATCTCACGTCCTTATCTACCCTGGACGCAAAGTCTCTACCCCGGATCTGATGAAGCAGGGGAAATACGGCAGGGAAGTGACGTTTTCGTTAAAAGAAACTAACACAATCAGAAAAATATGTATTTTAACGAAAAAACAAACTAACACAGTAAACTATGCTGAAATTAAAATAAATAAATATTACAAACAAACTTAAACGATAAATACTCGTAACAAGTAAATAAAACTAATCAATGAAGATACATCAATCACTGACACGTCCGAGCGAGCCGAGTAGCGTGGTCGAATTATCGGCCCAATGAGAGCACGCTAGTGGCTCGCGCCACGTTTATTGTTAAATTTACTTGAAACAAATGTCCTGCTATTAAAGTTTACAGCGCACAGTGGCGCTGTAAAATGTCCGCAACTTTTGAACTAGTCAACCGATTTAGATGAAACCAACTCTTTTGGAAAGTAGAAGTGTTGAAATTTTGAGAAAGCATATTTTGAGGCACCCTGTTGTAAGACAGGGTAGCTCCAAATAGCCTCAAAGTGGGTAACTGCGGGTATCGAAATTCTTTCGGAGCTTGTAACTTTTGTAAATATGGACCGATTTCAATAATTTTTTCAGCGGGACAATCAACGTTAAGAAACAAAAATAAAACATCTTAAAGCACTATTTTAGGCTGTGAAATAAATTTTGGAGATTTTTGTTGGTGCACCCTAGATGCAGCATTGGTCGAAAACTAGCAATTTTTTTTTCAAAAAATCTGATTTTCGGATGTGGCAAAAAAAATTGCACGGTCGTTTTTGTAATTTTTATGGTTTTTTATTATAAATAAACTTCTTGTAAGTAACCTGTAAGAAACTCTTGACATCCCAGACATAAATGTAGGCAGGAGAAGAGATTTTCTAAAAATGCTAAAAAATTTTCTAACACAATTTTTCTCAATAAGAAAAAAGTATTGTTAAATTATATATTGCGAAACATTTTAGTTTTTTTGAATAGTATACATTTAGCTTTGCAAACTGAAAAAAAATATTCTCCTACCTTCAATACTTTTCGAAATATTCAAAATCCAATTTTGATTAAAAAATTTAATTTTCTATATTTTTTATTTTTGTCTACATTATTGATCTTATTTCCTTTATTTCAAATGTTTCTTAATTTTTTTTATGTTATCACAATAGTAGATATAATTGTCTATTCAACGGTATATAATATGTATACCTTTGCCTTTATATCAGTCTTAAAATGTATAAACAAATATAACACCTCAGGTAACAATTTACGTGTTTTATCTGATATTAAAAGAAACCCACATTTTTAAGGCCTTTTGCTGTTATTAAATACTTTCTTTACTTAAATACAATAAAATATAAGAATTTATATACACACACAGTATATTTATATACCCACAAGGACAAAGGCATTCATTGGCAAAGTACAAATTTCATTGGCAAAGTACACTTTTGCCCTTAGAACTTGACAGAATTTAAAATAAAACTTTTTACAATTTTCTTTAAACTGATTTAAAACAGTTGTTTCAACATGATTTGCATTTATAAGTTTACAGATCAACTTCTGTGCCACAGAAATATCATGGTTTTCGTTTATATTTAATTGTGGAAGATTACACTTTTCTATCTTTACTAATAAAGTTTCGTGCCATTTGTCGAAAAAGAAATTTAATTCTTGGCAAAAATATATGCATTCGCGAGTCTTCTGACTGCATTTCTAAGTTGACTGTGAGAGTATCAAATGTGTTGGGGGAGTACTACGGTACTTTTTTATTCATGTCAAATAGTATTAAAAAAGTACGATCGTACCAACTTTACCATCACTGCCTCTTATTGCTTTTGGTATTCCTCACTGCAAGAAACATAATAAAAGGAATGCAAGTAAACCAACACTTTATTTGGGCAAAGCGTAAACACCAAAAACAAAATCAAAACCAAAAGCAATTGCATTTGTTACAGTCGCGTATTTTCCTACACTCTCGTTAATATGTTCTAAACTAAAAACACCAACAACAAAATTATTATATAGGGTGTTTTTTTAGAGGTATAGAACTTCGAATTGAAATAAAACACAAGAAAATCGTTTTAATGTCCATCAATTTGGCTTTATTGGAAGGATAATTTTATGCCATTAACGTTTAAATATGATTTCGGGCATGTGGCCGCCGCGGCTGGCTCGAATAAAGCCAATTCTACAGGTCCAATTTTCAACCACTTTTTCGAGCATATGGGGCCGTATGTTGGCAATAACGCCACGAATGTTGGCTTCCAAGTCCCCTAATGTTTCTGGTTTGTTGGCGTAGACGAGCGACTTCACATATCCCCAAAGAAAATAATCCAATGGTGTCAAATCACACGATCTTGGTGGCCAATTGACCGGTTAACCGAATTAATTGCTCTGATGGACGATTATGTCGACCATAAAATGGACGGAGCTTGCGGTAAACTTCGCGAACTGAACCATTATTTTCGAAATAAATTTGCACGATTTGCAAGCGTTGTTCTTTTGTCAACCTGTTCATGATGAAATGGCAAACCAAACTAAATATTAATCACTTGACAGCTGACAAAATGGCCGCCAGTTAAAAAAGTGATGCCAACTTAAAGTTCTATACCTCAATAAAAAACACCCTATACATACATACCAAATATTTTCTTACAGCCTTTGCTTGCATCGTGCTGACAATTGAATAGGAAACTTTAAACAATTATATCTTCTTTATTACACAACCGATCGCTTTAATTTTTTCATACTTTAATTGCACTTGCTTTTCCCTTTAATTTAACACAAATTTTATTTAATTTACTGCACTTTTACTATTTTGAACATAAAAATTGACAACCAAATACCATTAAAGGTGTCCTTACATGGTAATACAAAGTACTACGATTTTGTAGAATCAAAATATTATGAAATTCTCTCTGTGTTTAAAAAAAAGAGAACAAAAGTCTGTTGTAGGTAATTTTCATATTTACGCTGATACTATAAGTAAAATACAAGCAAAGATAATAAACTTATGAGTTAATAACAAAAATTGGAAAGTTGCGAAAAGAAAAAGATGTGTACTAATAAAACTAAATATTGGAGAAAACGTTTTATTATTTCAATGTAATTTTATTACAAAATATCATTTTTTTATAGGTTTGTTTATTGTTTGTTTGCTTTTGCTGTACCATAAGCTAATTGATGGGTGCAGTTGTACAGTATTTACAAAAACAACATGAAAATTTCCTAAGTTGATTTTGCTTGTTTCTGTAAAAGTGTTAACACCTTCAATAGATACCATTAGTGCTGCTAATGTTTACTTTGAAATACACCTCTGGTGTGATGAGAATACTTAAGTTTCTAAAATGGTTTAGAAAATAAACATTTACCGACCGCTTGTAAAATTTTCTATCCGTATTCTCTCCTACTCGATACATTTTGCTTTTACATGATAAAATTTTGTATAATCTACAGCATTTTTTGACATGTCGTAATACATTGTGTTACCATGTAAAGACACCTTAACAGTGATTTAGATTCTAGAACTACATAAATTTTAGTTACTAAAAGATGATGTTCAATTAATACTCACAAACAGTGTTGTCAGATATGGCGATATCTCGCCAAACGTGGGGAAAAAATTTTGTTTTTGGCGATGAAAATTTTTAAATGGCGATTGGCGATTTACTTGGCGATATTTTTGGCTATATTCTTACGATTTCAATAAAATAGAATAATATTAAATATCAGAAATTTTTTATTTAAGAAATTTGTTCTACAACATAAAATATTTCATGCGCAAGATTCTTAAAAACAAAATTATGAAACACAGAATCTTATTTGGTGGAGAAAACTACCTTTTATAAATTGGAACAAACATTTTGATAAGTCCCCGTCCATACAGTGAAACATTTGCTGCGAAACATTTTTGATATTTCTTTTGAAACTGCATTCGTGTCCACACTGTTAAGTTTTCGTTTTGCAGTTTAATACATTTTCTCATATACATATTTCTCATGAGAATGAGAAGAGAATGACGTACTCAATAAGAACTGCATGTACATGAAACAACGTACCCTTCTCCGTTCCTCTTTCTCCCTTCATCGACAAACTCAAAAGTTTTGCAGGTATTGTTTCACTTTATGGACGGGGGCTAATGAAGCACCAGAAAGCCTGCACGAGTTCTCGCTTAAAGTGTATGATTACAACGATGCTTCTGCTACTTAACAATTCAAGAATGTGATATTTTTACTTAAACACACATTTAAGTTGTTAAACACACATTTCAGTTTTATCACAAGATTAAAATAATAATTCAGATCTTGGTGTTCAGGTTCAATTTATCCTATTTAGACTGATCTTTTGGAATATGTTATTGTTAAGTATTTTTATATGCCGATATTTATATGTTAATGTAAACTCTTCTTAATTTTTCTTAAAAATATAACTTTTATGTCTTAGGATAGACGTTACGGATGAATTTTAAATTTAACAATATATATAGTTTAATTACAAAAGAAAAATATTTTTTTTAGCTAAAATTTAATGTTTTATTGTATTGGCGATATTTGGCGACATGACTTTCGCCAAGTAAATCGCCAGAAAGTTTACTTACGAGGTATGTTGAAAACGTATCGCGAATTTTTAATTTTCGCGGGTTACGTATATTCGAATTTTGATTTTTTTTTGTGGCGTTATGTTGGTACTCATATCTCTCACTTATGCCGACAATTTCGACCATTTTGAATGTCCAGTTAATTGTTGACAGCTGCTTTGCTTGCACGTGTTTTGGCTCGTCTTCGATTTTCACCTACTAAAAAAAAATGGAACAAAGAACCTGTATCAAATTTTGTGTGAAAAACGAAATTAAGTGCGCGGATGCATTCCGAATGTTGACTGTGGCATAGGGAGAAGCTACTTGGACCGAAGAAACGTTTATCAATGGTACAAAATGTTCTCAGAAGGCTAAGAAGATGTGAACGACGAAGAGCATGCCGGACGCCCGAGCACTTCAACAACAGACGAAAAAATTTATGAAGGAAAGAAAATGGTATTGGCCAATCGTCGAATCACCAATAGAGTTGCTGAGGACCTAGACATATCGATTGGCTCGTGCCATTCGATTTTTATCAATGATTTGGTCATGAGACGGGTCACCGCGAAATTCGTACCAAAATTGCTCAATTTCGACCAAAAACATCGCATGAATATTGCTAATGAGCTGTTGGACTGAATCGTGAGTTTATGGTTATGACGTGGAAACGAAAGCTCAAGCATCTCAATGGAAGCTGCCGGACGAACCAAGGAAAAATAGCCGAAATTGTCGGCATAGGTGAGAGACATGAGTACCAACATAACGCCACAAAAAATCCAATTTCTAATATACGTAACCCGCGAAAATTCAAAATTCGCGATACGTTTTGAACAAACCTTGTATATGACGTAAAGTATAAAAATTACTCAATTTATGCTTTGCATCAATTTTTGGATATTGTTTCTGTGAAATAATATGAAATAATTGTACGATATCATTCATTCAACATTTTGTATTATACTTACCTTTTTTATGAGCTGAATTTGCTACTTTTTTAGATATTTTGCCATTTTTTGCTCCTTTTTTGTTAAATTGTAAAAAAAAAGAATATTTGAATAGCAAAAAAATAATATATATAGATTTCATTAACATTTTATCTGTTAAAGATATCGTTGACAAATGTATATATTGTTCATGAAGCCGAAAGTGGGAATTATATAATTGTTATTAAAAGAAAACTTTTAACTTTTTATCAAAAACTGTGTGGAGATATACTATCAAGAATTGATATTAAGAATAAAAAGTTTAGTGTACTAACGTATTTGGATCCAGTACTTTTAAATTCCAATGAAGACATAAATTATTTCAGGCTTGTTTAATATCTAAGCACGTAATAACTGATCCACATGCGTTTGTTAATGAATTAAAGTTATTTAAATCCAAAGTAAATGACCAAAACTATGATCACATACATAATTAAAATTTCTGATGCTGAACTATTTTTCCCTGAGTAGGAAGTTTAAAGAATAGCTTTGGCGAGTATTTATTTTCAAACCTTTACGCATTTTCCGTTTATATATTTACTTTATCACACAATAGTGAACCTGCTGAACTTAGTTTTTCAAAGTTCGCGCTAATGAAAAATAAGTTAACAAATAAGTCGAAGGTAAATACTTGCAAACCCATGCTTTTGAATTTATTAGATCTTGATATCGAAGATTGGACTCCCAGTGCAGATCTTGTTAAAAAAAATATACACATTTTGAAACAAATGATATTATATATCTTGTATCGTCAACTTAAATGCAAAACTCCCTGACCAAGAAAAAATTAAAACTGACCTTTTTGTTTTCGAAGGGTTGCAGCCTTCATAGTCAGCACAAAGTAGACCAGAGGTGACACAGGACGGAGGATAATTGTGTTTTTGTGATATTTTTAGAGGTCTCGCTCACACAGTCATCAAATCCTCTTTACTTTTCCTTATTATTTTAAAGTAATTACATTTTATTCCTTGTGGTCTCATTCGTAGCCTAGTTTTTGTAAATAAATGGTAAAAATTAATACTTGCGAACGAAAATGCTTAAAACAAAGTCTCTAATCATTTGAAAACAAATTTTAGTCACTTAATTAATACTAATAATCCTTTTCGCATTGTGTTTTTTAATTCAATACCACAAATTCCTCTATTTAATTTTGTGCAAATGTTCATGTGCTCAGGTGTATTTTCAAATTATGCTTTGTAGTCTCATTCGTTGTTTGCTTTTTGCAAGTTGAAGTTAAAAATTAATATTTTTGAAGGGAAATGTTTAAAATTGAGTTTGTAAGCTTTTGGAAACTAATTTTAATCACTTTTATAATACTAACAATATTTTACACATTGTTTTATTTAGTTCAACATTGCAAAATCTTTCATTTAATTTTGTAAAAATTTTCAATTGTTCATTTCACTATGTATACATTTCTGCTGTTTGTTTTGATAATTGTACTAAAAATATTCAATAACAAACACATTATATTTGTCCCTTTTTAACAGTGATCAAATCAGCGGATTTTAGCTTTTTTCATAAGTCACTTTCTACAGCTCAGGTCTACTTTGTGATCACCAGCGTTCTTGTGTTTGGTCCACTGTGTGTGATGTCAATTGGTGTAAACTTCAGCTCGTTTTTCATATTTTTTCAGTGCAAATAGAATATGTAACGGTATTTCGAATTTCAGATAACGATATATACAGTTAAGGACTAAACTGTCCTTACATCCATAATATTTGGAGTTTGATGAAATTTGGAAAGAAATTAAAAAAATAAATTGTGCCAATATTTACGGTGGCAATTAATATGTTTATACAAAAAATAAAAAATTTTTCAAAATCATAAGAACAATAGTAACAAAAATGTTTAAAATGCAAAATACTTGGGGTTGTGATCTTGTTTCAAGATTCAGTGATTTCCGGTACCAAACCGTCAGAAAATGGCATGCAAGAATCAATTTTATTAAAATAATTAAACATTACGACGACACTTAAGACCGTTTGAATCTCCGAAATATGTTCTTAAGTATGTATACCAATATTGGTGAAATATATGTACATGGTTTATAAGGTATGTTTGTGTAGATTTGCACAATGTAAATGTTTTTTTTTTTAATTTCTCGGCATAAAAGTTGTATAAAAGCGTTTAAAATTTTTGAAAAGAAACAACTTCCTATTTGCACATTCGTGTTAAATGGTCTAATTTTGAGCGATCATAGTTTATAATTATTGGTTAATATTTTTGTTTTTTTAATAAACTAAACAACAAAATGTCAATTAAGTAAATTGAACATAATAACACATTAAAAAATAAAAAGTTTAGTGTAGTTATCACGTTTTTTTAATGTTTCGCCATTTTTATTTTTTATTTTTTTTGTTTGATAAATCCCCTATTTGGTGCTACTTTTTTTTAATCCCCTTTTTGTGCCACTTGTTGAAAAATGTCATCGGTAACTCTGGTTATATGTATAAAAATTATGAGAGTGTGCTGAAAGTTTATGTCTTATGCTAGGAACACAACTGGGATGAACGACAAATTCGTCCACGTCGACAAATTCGTCGATAAGAATTCGCTGCGTAAATTCGTTGTTTAAAGCATAATAACGACAAATTTACTCAGCGATTTCAGCTCCTATAATCAGGGTAGAGGTGAATTCACCTATTATTTCGGAACAAAATTTTTTTACTGAGAGTTTTTTGCAAGACGATTCGTGTGTAAACGATGCGTATTAATTTTACAAGTGGGAGCACAGCGGCAAGTGATTACAATTTGCTATGTCACACACATCTTTTTAATTGTTTAATGCAATTGTTTCGCTCAACTTCATTTGTATATATATATTTTTTTTTAATTTGCCTTTATTTCTATCCTAATACATACATGTGTACTCTGTGCTTTTATTATTCATATACCATGATGTGGCAGCTCAGTTCAACTTTGGCTGACAGATTAAAATAGTTGGCAGCTCAGTTCGATTTTGTCCGGACAAAAATTAAAATTAAACCCATTTATGCATTAAACACATTCACCACAGCAGGCTACCGACTACAAAATGGCAAGGATAGAACACACATATTTATATGAGAGTGATTCTTTTAAAGACAGCAAGGCAACAGGGCGGCAGGTTGTTGTCTATGCTGATTTTGTCGTTGCAGTCCAATTAAACTAATTTCTATTTCTTTGGCTACAATGAGAAAATTCAGTGTTGCCAGTATAATACAAAATGTTGAATGAATGATATCGTACAATTATATCATATTATTTAACAGAAAAAATATCCAAAAATTTATGTAAAGCATAAATTGATTAATTTTTATATTTTTACGTCATATAATTACATTTTGAAAGAGTAATTTAATTTTTATAAATGCGAAATGTTTGAAGGTGCCAATACTGAACTATGTATTTATATTTAAATATGAGGTGCAGTTGGTGCTGCTGCCGTCTCCAAAATAATTAAGTAGCTGGCTACGAGGCGACAAATGCTGCTAACGGCATTTGAAGTCGTGTGTTCGTGTAGCCTGATGTGGTTAATGTATTTAAGTAAGCACATGTGTATGTGTGCAGATGTACATACATATATTGTAAAACAATGAATAAAAACATGTAGTAATTTAAAAAAACAAAACACACTACCGCGACCAACTAAATGGTCATTCGAGATAAAAAAAATCATAAGAGAAACCTAAATATGATTTTAAAGTACCTGTACCGTATACCATTTTGATATACGCAGTTCGCCGACATTTTATTTCTTTCGTATTTACAAAATGCTGTCTGTCGGCCGCCATATTGAGTTTTGACTACTGTGATATCTTTAGTGACACTCCCAATCAAAGCATATTTATATAAAGTATATGCAGGTCTACAACAACTAAGAAAGTACAAAAACAACAGGCGATTTGTTTGTGTAAGAATAATGGATGAATGTCAAAAACAGATGAATACAACCAGACCTTGCATTACTTTTGCATAAGCACTGATTGAAAACCAAAAAATTTAGTGCAAATTTAAATTTGCACTTAAATAAAAGCTCTTAAGTGTAGTGGATTAATATTGCATTAGCAGATAATTGCATGGCGAAAACTGCACTGATTTTTTATTGCCACAGTACATCGTGAAGTAATGCAATATTATTGCATTATCAAGTATTCTACACAGTAATATTGAATAAAACGTTAACCTATATTGTCAGATAGCACAAATAATAAAATAAAAAATACAGTAAAGTTCATTGAGGGCACCTTTAGGTTAGCATGCTGCTGGTAAGGAAGGTTGAAATTTAGAGTCCAGCTCACTTGGGTCCAATACAATGATCCCTTTGTGCTGCCTGTTAATTGAAGAGAAGATAGTGAGAGAGGGTGATAGGAAAGGGATGGTGATAGAGAAGACAGGTGGTGAAGGAAGAGATGGAAGAAAGCTTCATTCTTTTACAATTCTGCTTTTTTGCACGTTTTTTGATAATGCAGTGTTGCAGCGCCTTCTGGTGTTAAATGAGGCGTATTAAATTTTGAAGCTGTGTTTAAGTAGCCATTTTATTGGCCAATGATTCAGCTACACAACGAAGGAGGGCGCTCTGATGTTACATTAGGATTAGTGCCTTATGCCTGCATCACTAGAACTTTTCCCACAACAACTGATACAAAGGACACTAATGCACATCAGAAAAATGCGTGGTGTTGTTATTTTTAATGACTGTCGGAGACCGGGCTCGAACCCAGGACCTTAGGTTTTGTAGTCAACGTGCTAACTACTTCAGCCAACGCCACCCTCCAAGGGCACCTTTATATGTACGTACATAGTAATTAACGAAAAAAAACTGTCAATATAAATACAAACTAGATTTCAGAACCAATTGAAAAAAAAAATTAAAAAGTTTCAAAGTTTTCAAGTACGTTGCATCTCGAGCTTATATGAAAAACCGTGGAATTGAGAAAAGATCAGAACTTAGGTTTTCGTTTATTATAAAGTTATACCTTAAAAAATTTGGATTTTATAAACGAAATATACTACCGCCTGGAACAATTTTTTTATGATTTTTCGTCTTGGGTTACGATATGTACATAGGAAACAATTCATATTTATGTATGTACGTATGGTTTTATCTATGTACACATTTACGTTATATTTTGCACTATAGTGCAATAATAATCTTCATAATGTGTGTAGTGGTGCAAAAAATAGTGCACTAAAAGTAACATTCATGCATTACTTTGAAGGGATTTTAGTTTAATGCAATTTAAAAAAAAAATATTGCAAAAATTTCACTAATATTATCAAAGTTCGTGCTAATTTAATAAATTTGCACTTGCATTGATTTTTTAGTGTGGGAAAATGGTCAATGCATTTGCTTATTTAATGCAATAGTCCCAGATCTGCATACAAGAAAAAGGAAATGTATGGATAGACAAAACCAAAGTAAATTTATTAATTGATAAACCTTTAATATGTGACATAAGTTTTTTTTTTTTTTTTTTTTTTTTTTTTTTTTTTTTTCATATATTTATTTATTGTATCTTCAAAAATGAACTAACAATAAGTAATCAAATCTTAAATCTAAATATAATTATTAGTAGTAGTAGTGATAATCAAAAAGGAAGAAAAAAAAAATAAATAAACGTATTTTCAAGAAGTCCCATCTGGAGTGTTGAGAATAAGAGCCCTTGTGTCCCTCTTTTTTAAGCGGATATGTCCAGTGAAGTTCAAGATATTACGAGCGAGCGGATTAGGATGTGTCTCGAGTTTTGTTAAATATTTGCCTGCGTATTTTGCAATTTCTTCAGTCACTAGTGGCATATTTAAATCGCGATGTATACTCGAATTTTTGATATACCATGGAGCCGATGTTATCAAACGTAAAATCTTGTTTTGCCTTCGTTGGATTTTCTCAACATTTGAAGCTGAAGCAGTGCCCCATAGCTGAATTCCATAGCACCATATTGGCTTCAAAAGCGACTTGTATATCAAAAGTTTGCAGTCTAGGCTGAGTGTTGAATTTCTGCCAATTAACCAATATATTTGAGTTAATTTAAGTTTCATTTGAGTTAACTTAGAGTCAATGTGATATTTCCATGTAAGCCTTCGATCAAGGTGTATGCCAAGGTATTTCACTTGAGAATGTTGAGGAATACTTTGATTGTTGATTCGAATGGGAGAGCAAGTATCTTTTCTTAGGGTAAACGTTATGTGGACACACTTTTGTTCATTTACTTTAATTCTCCATAAGTTCAACCATATTTCAAGCTGGGTAATGTGTTCTTGGAGATTGCGGGATGCCTCATCAGGGTTTTTGTGTATACTCATACAGGCTGTATCATCGGCAAATGTAGAAGTTAAGATGTTATTGCTCACAGGCATATCACAAGTATATATTAGATACAAGACTGGCCCCAGAATACTGCCCTGTGGCACACCGGAAGATATAGATTCGGGCACACTCGTGAACTCTCCTTCCACAACAGTGAACTTCCTATCAATAATATAACTTTCCAAAAGCTTTTGTATGTTTATTGGTAGGTACGTCTTCAATTTTAAAACTAGGCCTTCGTGCCATACTTTATCAAATGCCTGAGAAACATCAATAAAGAGAGCAGAACAATACTTCTTTTCTTCAAATGTTCTTCTTACAACTTGGACCAATCTATGCGTTTGTTCAATGGTGCTATGCTGACTTCTAAAACCAAATTGATGGTCCGGGATGCACCCATTATCAGCTAAAATTTTGGACAATTTAGTCATGAGCAGCTTTTCGAAAAGCTTTGAGATTGTTGATAGTAAGCTTATAGGCCTATATGACTCAGTCTTGGTAAGATCTTTTCCCGGCTTTGGAATCATTTTTATTTTGGCAATTTTCCAGTTATGTGGAAAATACTGCATTCTTAAAATGGCATTAAAAATAAATAGCAGGATTTTTATTGCAATTAGAGGCAAATTCATCAGCATCTTGTTACTAATGCCATCAATACCTGGAGCTTTCTTCGGGTCGAGTTCAGCAATTATTTTTTGTAGTTCACGCAACTTAAACCTTAAGGGACGAGGGGGTAGAGAAACTACACTCGGTAATTCGGCAGCACCCGTACATGAATTGGGAGTAAATACAGATTTTAAATGCTCAGAAAATAAATTACCTTTCTCACTATCGCTTCTCGCCCAGCCTCCGGTCGAAGTACGCAGTGGTGATTTAAGGTCAACGGGTCTTTTAAGATTTCTAGTAGCGCGCCATAAAGAGTAATTAGATGCTGACGTTACATCAAGACCTTCTAAATACTTTTCCAGTAATGCAGTTTTTTCCGACGATAGCAGCTCTTTGAGTCGTTTAGTACATTCTTTAAGTCTGATTTTATTTAGGGGTGATCTGTGTTGCTGCCATTCTCTTCTAGCTCTCCTTTTTTCACATACAAGACGTTCAATTTCCGTAGAATAAATTCTATTAAAGCCAGTCTGCGGATAGGAGATAGTGGCATGTTCAGCAGCCTGTTTAATATTTTCGTTAAGATTGGCAATGTTAAATTCAATATCATCAGATGATCTTAGCTGAATGTTTTCTACGCAGTGACTACTAAGATACTTTTTGAATCCTAGCCAGTTGACCCCATTAATCATTTTCACATATGAGTTAGTTAAATCACTCCTTAGTGGGTTGAAAATTGTAACTATTGTGGGAGAGTGATCGGAGGACAGATATAGAGAGGCCTCTACGTGAATTAAGTCTCTATGGATATTTTTCGTAACGCCAAAATCTATAACATCTGGAATTTTTCTTACGTCAGTAGACCAATAAGTAGGCTCCCCGCTCGAAATGACATCTAAGCCCATTTTTGAAATTGTATTAAACAACGCTCGGCCTCTAGGTGTAACAAGACGCGAGCCCCAGTACGTATGTTTTGCATTGTAGTCACCAGCTGCCAGGAAACAAGATCCAAGCGATTTGTAGAACTTCTCATACTGATCTTCGGTAACTGAAAATCTGGGAGGTGAGTAAATTGATGATATCACGAAATTCGCACAAAAATTGTCTACGAAAATATTCGTTGCTTGCATATATTCTTCAGTAACGTTGTCAAGGACATGTGACATAAGTATAATAAAAGATACATATGTACTTTAATAATTAATTAAATATAATTATTTGTAAATGTTTTGTAACACATTTTTTAAGTAAAAATTTATTTAAACTTTTTCACATACGTTTTCAGTATACACAATTGTGTATAACAAAGCAAAACAAAACAAAATGGAGTACGAAAATTGTAAACAACTTTTGACATTCAGGCATTCACACTACACGAGAAAAAAATTAATCACCTGAGTACTTGCATATACTTTGTATAAATTTACTTTGCTCCCAATCACCAAAATTAATCCACGCGTTCGGTTTATAGAAAGCCGTAAATACATATAGTACATACATACATACATACATAAATACATACATACATAGTCTGAAAAGCACAATAACCTTCCTTGCGTCGCGCATTCGGGTAATAAAAGTTTTACTTTATTTTCTGAGCTTAAAATGAAAAAATAACAAAAAAAAATATTTTAAAGCAATGAATATTAAACAGGCTGCTGAACATGCCACTACTTCCCAACCGCATACTGGGTTTAATAGAATTTATTCTACAAATATTGAACGTCTTGTATGTGAAAAGAGAAGACCTAGAAGGGAATAGCAACAACACAGATCACCCCTAAATAAAATCAGACTTAAAGAATTTACTTAACGACTCCAAGAGTTGCTTGCATTTGAAAGAACTGCATCTCTTAAAAACTATCTAAAAAATCTCCTTGTGGCGCGTTGCGAGAAAGCTTAAAACACTCGTTGAATTTAAACCACCTCTGCGCACGCCTACCGGAGGTTGGCCAAGAAGTGATACTGAAAAAGGTAATTTGTTTGCAAAACATTTAAAATCCGTATTTACCCCAAACACATGTACTGGTGCTGTTGATTTACCGAGTGTAGTTGCTCTACCCCCTCGACCCTTAAAGTTGACGATGCGTGACGTACAGAAGCTAATTACGGAACTCAACCCGAAGAAAGCTCCAGGTATTGATGGAATTAATAACAACATGCTGATGAATTTGCCTCGTATTGCAATTAGAACTCTTCTATTTATTTTTAGAGTATTATCCACACCACTGGAAGCTTGCTAAGGTCAAAATGATTCCAAAGCCGATCTTACCAAGGCAGAATCATACAGGCCAATAAGTCTACTATCAACAATGCCAAAACTTTTCAAAAAACTTCTCATGGCAAAATTGTCCCCAACTCTAATTGGTAATGGATGCATCCCAGACCATCAATTTCGTTTTAGAAGTCAGCATAGCACTAGATTGGTTCAATTTATAAGAAGAACATTTGAAGAAAAGAAGTATTATTCTGCCCTGTTTATTGGCGTTTCTTAGGCATTTGATAAAGTGTGGCATGAAGGCCTTATTTTAAAATTGAAATCATATCTACCAATAAATTTTCTGAAGCTATTGGAAAGTTACATTACTAGCCGGAAGTTCACGATTGTTGAAGGAGACTTCATGAGTGTGCCCGAATTTATATCATCCGGTGTGCCACAGGGGAGCATAATGGGGCCAGTTTTATATTTGAGTTATACTTTTGATACGCTTTTGAGCAGCAATATCCATACATCTACTTTTGCCGATGATACAGCCTGCCTTAGTATGCACGAAAACCCTCACGAGGCTTCCCGATATCTAAAAGAACATATTACACAGCTGGAACTATAGAGAATTAAAGTAAGCGAACAAAAGTGTGTTCAAGTAACATTTGCCCTGCGAAGAGATACTTGTTTCCCAATTCGAATCAACAATCAAATTGTTCCTCAACATTCACATGTAAAATACCTTGGTATACACCTTGATCGACGGGTTACATGGAAACACCATAATGACTCAAAGCTAACACAAATGAAACTTAAGTTAATTCAGATGCATTGGCTGATTGGTAGAAATTCAAAACTCAGTCTAGATTGTAAACTTTTAATATAAAATTCGCTTTTGAAACCACGGAATACAGCTATGGGGCACTGCTTCAAATTCCAATATAGAGAGAATCCAACGCAGGCAAAACAAGATTTTAAGAATAAAATCGGCTCCATGGTACATCAAAAATTAAAATTTACATCGTGATTTAAATATGCCACTAGTGACTGAAGAAATTGCAAAATACCAAGGCAAATACTTAACAAAACTCGAGTCCCATCCTAATACCCTTGCTAGTAACATCTTGAATTTTACTGGACACATCCGCTTAAAAAAGAGGGACACTACAGCTCTAATACTCAACAGTCCAGATCAAACTGGTTGAAAATATTTTTGTGCTTAATACAACATTTATGTATGTATTATTGATTACTATCACTAAATGTATGCCTGATACTGGTTGGCCCTAATTATTATATCTAGATTTAAGATTTGAATACTTATTGTTAGTTCATTTTTTGAAGATACAATAAATAAGTATAAGCATGTCAAAAAAAAACAAACATTTGTTTCCGTACAAAATGTGCCTTCAGTTTCGCACTTTACTTAAGCAAATGAGATTTAACTAACGTTGATGAAAAGTTTTATCAAGTACATTATAGTTTGCCACGTACTTTTATATGTAACAGCACAGTTGCTTAAGCTATCTTGTACATATTATTGTTGGGCCTTTAGTCTTTAATTGCAATTTCGAATTGCAAATATAAGACATTTCTTTAGTGTTGATTTTACAACAATCGTGTGCTTAGTCCTAGTTTACACTATGCAAGTCTTATTGCTAAGCTGATTAGTTTACGGGTGAGTGGCGAGGGGAACAGAAACGTTTCTTTTTCCCCTCGTCTCTATCTCCTAACATACTAACATTTTGTGGTCAAAATTGAAAGGGAAATCGCTTTATTGTATTTTAATGTTTGTTTGATATCCTTAAATGTCTCTTTTCAAACAAACGAAATATTTAGTTTTAAAGTTTTGGCCGAAAGATTTCGATTATATTAGTGTCCCCTTTAGCAATAACTTCAGGCATGTTGTTCTTGTTGTTTTGTTTCGGGTTGTGATTTTGGCTACATATATACATATCTATATATGTATGTATGTATGTACTCATGTATATAATATGTTAAAATTTATGTTTTACGTGAACATGTGTATACACCGTTGTGTCAAATACGGTCCATCTCATACTTTTGTTGCTGCAACGTTCTTTAATTTTGCTTTTATTTTCATTATTTGTTTAAGGTTGTTTCGTACGAGGGCTGTTTGATACATTTTGCGCTATGCTGCTCATGAACGCAAATAAATTGTATATGATTTTTAATTTAAGAGTAATAAGTAGGGATAGAATTTTCATGCATTTAAAATAGCGTTCTATATACATTGTACATTGTCGCAGAGAAACTGTGGCATCGCTAAGCTTTAGCTTTTATTGCCCTTTTTAGTACTTTTTGTTGCATCATGGAATTTTGAACTCTTGGCTTCTTAGTGATTGCGTTTCGTAAAATATAATAAGTGGAAAAATACAACAATTGAATTAGAAAAAGAATTTTGAAGTATTTATTCAACGTAAAGTATACACTAAAAATAAAATATACATATGTATTTAAAACTAATAAAATGCGCATTTATTAACTTTTTTCAATATTTAATAAAATTAAAAACTTAAAAAAATCAGCTTCATTGCTTTCTTAATAAACATTTTGTCAAACCACATGGAATATAAAATAAAGTTAAATCGAACTTCTATTTACGTAAATGAATAAATGTTTTTGTAAGTCTTCAAATATAAATCTTTGACGATTTTTTCTGAAAAAAAAAAACGTTTGTATACTAAAAATTAACGTTTCGCGTTCATGGAATTTCAGTTTTTGCTGTTAGAAGTATAAAATATTGATGAAATTTTTGCATTTTTTAAGTCCATAATTTTTTCTATAGCTTTATCTAATTATATATGTATGTATTTAATTTCTTCACTTATTCTGCCTTTCCGAAAAAAGGTCTTCATCTTCAATTAATTCAAATTGAGCTGTTGCAGAATCAAAACCTTCTAATTGGGATATAGTGTCAACAAGAAAGCCATATTTTGTACCAGTTCAGTGTCTAAGTTTTTTTACTTTAAAATTTCTTTAACTTTGTTAATGGCAGTATAGAATACGAGACAGCCTTCAAACACGTTCCTCATCTAGTTAATGAAGGTTGTGGGGTAGTTGTATCCCTGGATATTTTTATTTAAAGGCTGAAATTAGTACGGAACCAGTAGAGAGGGGCAAAAAAAATTACACAAAATATTTTGAATTTAAAAGGACTATTAACGCTTCTTGTTTTTTTATAGCTTTGCTAATTATCTCACGACAAAGCAGCTAGGACGTGATTTTCGTAACAAAAATAATCGACACTATTACAGTTCTAAATTAATTTTTGTTTTGATTTCTTTGCACTTAACAAGAATGATAAAATAAAGATTACGCTTTGCATATGATTTACCGTTTAATGACGTAGTAGTCCCCTCGCAAAGGCTACCAAGTCCGTATCATATGTGAAATTTATAATTTCTTGCAAAAAATTCATGTATTTTGTGGTAGTTCGCAGTCCTGTAATTAATTTACTCAGTGAGATCTCCAAGAAAAAAATTAAATCAGATTAAATAAACTGCAAGTTTTGTGTAATATTTTATAATAAATACATATAAATAATATTAAAATAATTAAAATTATATAGGAACTGTTCAAATTTGATTGTTTAAAAGCTGCAAAACTAAGAAGAATAAAAAACGAAATAAAGTGAAGAGATAAGAACATGAGCAAATACGAAATGTGCGTGCGTTTGAGAATACAGGGTGAGCGACGTCAGAGTTCCATCATGCCCAGAAAAGTTCGTTTATTCTTACACGATGGCGTAATCTTTATTTTATCACTCTTGGTACTTAAAAACAGAGTACGAAAATAAACCAAACAAATTGTTTGAATTTGTTTTGCTTCGTTCTTTGAGGTGAGTGACACAAAAACAAAACAAAAGCAATGGGAAGGATTACTCAATTTGTTTTTGTATTGTTTTTGCACATGAGCAGAAACCAGAGAACACAACCGATCAGCTGTAAGCCGGCAAACACCTTAAGCCGGCCACAAACAATATATTAATTTAATCGTATGCCACTAGAAAAGAAAATAACGGGAAATAAATGGAAACGTAAACGTAAACGTCAAATATTTGCGGCGAATTTGACATCATCATATAATATAATTTTATTGTATTGCTATTTAGCAAATGAAGTTTGTTTTATATAACTATGCAGCGTACACTGAAAAAACAGTTTTACATAAATTCAATGATCTCGCATTCATTGATTTAAATTCATTGAAATTCAACGTACTATACGTTGTTTCAAAAAAATACTCCTTGAAATTCAACGTAAAATTTTTTGTAAATATGAACTGAACGTTGAAACCATTCCTTGATATTACTCGTTGAATTTAACAACGCAATTCTCAAGTTTTATATAAGTTTTCTCAAGTTTTATATAAGTAATTATTTTGGATGATATTTAGATAGTATAATTTTATACATACTAGTATACGAGTACTATACATATTTATGTATGTTAATTTTAAAGATTCAGGAAAAAACGCTGAGGTTTGCATTAGAAGCCTCAGATACGACAAATTGAGTGCAATTGAGTGCAGGCATGCAGGAATTTCAGAATTAATGAAGTAAACCAAGCTTCCACTTTAGCCGAAGTTTTTAACAGATGGCCCAAGTATAAGAAACCGAGTAGATTTCGATATGTGAGTATATAAATTTTTACTGTTTTATACTTTAGTATTTATTGCAAAATAAATATTTATAACTTTATTTCAGATTAACAAAGACTTTGGCGTTGCTTTTGGGAAACGTGAAGAAGTTTTCTTTAACTGGTCGGAACTATTCGCGAAGAGAACAACATCAAAGATAAAGCTTTGATAGAAATATTGAATAATTTGGATGAGTCGGAGAGCATGAATTATAAATTAACAGTATAATTTATAAAAATTATTAAGGCTTTGTTATATTATAAAACACAATTTTTTTATGTACACACATATGTAAGTATATACATATATGTATATGTGTAAATTAATTCTTATAATATGAATTTTTAAATAAAATATTCAATTTAATATGAACTTGCCTATTATTATATTTATTAAAAGTGAAATTTTAAAATCAATGAATGCGCTCATGGGGTCAAGGAATAGGTTCTTTAAATTCAAGGAACTATTGCATTAAATTCAAAGTATGTATACGTTGGGTCAAGGAATAAGTTCATTGCATTCAATATATAGAATTAATGAATTTACGTAAGGTTTCAACGTATAGATTCTTAACTTCAACGAACTGGTACGTTGAATTCAACAAGCCAATGATTGGCATACGTTGAATTCAATAAACTTGTTCCTTAGGTGAAAAATAAGGAATAAATTCGTTGAATCAACGAATTTTTTCGTTGAATTTATGTACCTTTTTGGTTCAGTGTAGCTGCACATCTCTTCTTTTTTAATTTTCAACGTAGTTGGCATTCTTGACTCAAGCCTAGGTATTGAATTTTTCAAATTAGTTGAAGGAGTCCTACGGCGTTTTTGAACATCGAATAATATCACAAATATTGCGATCGTCAGTTTTTTATCACTGTTGAAATAATTTTGGTTTTCCTCTTTTTTATTCTTACAAAGTCGTAAAAACTGTAGCTTTTAAATACTTTGCAACAAACAAAAAACACCAAAATTTGTTTTATATCTTGAAAAAAAAAACAAAAAAGTTTAATCGATGCCATTTTGTCACAAATTATTTGTTTTGCAAATATACCTATTTTATTTAGATTGAACTACGACAAACGACAGAAAACATGTACAGATTTATGTACAGGAACATCCTATCCCTACTCATAAGGATTTCAAAGCAGCCTTCGTAACTGTTTTGCTATCTGTTGGTGAGTTTCTGGTTTTTTTATTTGTTGCTGTTCTGGTTGTTAGTGTTGCTGCGTTGTTGTTGTATTGCGTGTTTGTTATCGATAAACTTTTATCACCTTGTAATAAACTCTGGCGCGTGCTATAAGTGTTCAGACGTCTAACATACTGACACACATTCACAGAATACTACTTCCAGACATATTCCAGCATACAATATCTATACGAGTATGTATATTTATTGTAGAATACTTATGGATACATATTGTATGTATGTATGAATACGTATGTAGGTATAAATAAATCATTGAAATGTTTTTATTTTATTTCAAAATATATTCTACATTTTACAGAAAAACACATTCTGCCAATTTACGTACTGTACATCACTCAAAGTCTGAAAAGCCGGTTGAACCATTGCGTTATATATTGACAAATAAATTTTCAAAAAAAAAACGACTGCTGAAATATCTTAACGATCAAAAATAACCTGCAATGATATACATAAGTATATACATACATATATATGTATGTAAGTTCATATTTGAGCTGTTATATATGAAAGTGGTATAATTCCATGTTTTCATGTATCGATTTCAATTTCAAAATATTGGCGAACGATCATCTATGAGAGTAATGTCGTTACCACTCTTCACCCTTCAAATTTTATTACGAAAAATTAATAATAATAATAATAATTACATATTTTGAAACATATAAGATTAATGCTAATAGATATATTTTTACAAAAATATGTATATGTGTACGTGAGTTTGTCGATACGTTTAAAATGTTGTCTTAAATTCCTTATTTATTTGTTGCACTGAAAAAACTTCCAATCAGTGGAGTTTACTTTACAAAAAAGTGTTAATCGATAAGATGACAATTTCGTTTGGATAAAAATAATCGTTTGTTTCTAGCTATTTTACAAGGCCTAAAACATCTTGTGTTTCATCCGATAATTGTGGTAAAGTTAGTTGATTTAGGAAGGGAGGCAAAAAATAAACAAAACAATAACATGAAGTTGTGCTTTTTCCACCTTGAAATTTTACTTTATTGTTAGAAACTCGCCCTAAGGACATGTCCAAGTTGAAACAATATGTTACACACTCAAGCGGACTCAAGGACATAAACACATACCTACACCCATACAAATCTTTGGGAGCATACATATTCATGTACACATAAATATATGTACATACGAGTATGTATGCATGTGCGTATGTCACGAAAGTTAAAGACCTCTACAACATGTTTGTTGTTGTTTATTTTGTTCTTTTTTTGACCGTGTAAAAAGGGATGGAGAGCGTATGATAGTTGTTCGTTGGCTTGTTTTGTTGGAAACAGAAAAAATATAAATTAAAGCAAAACACAAAACACAAAACTACTGGCTTAATTCAACCTTGGCGAGAATCGTCATCATCATTTTTAATACTCTTACTACACAAGGAAGAGGAAGCTAACTTAATATAAAAGAAACATTACTTATCGCTTTTTAAAGCTTTAAATAAAATTTTAGTTGCCATTTAAAATCTCAAAAAAATTTAAAAATTGGAAACTTGGAGCAGCTGAGAGAAAATTTTAATTTCGTTTTTTATGTGATAATTAAGTTAGATTAAGATAGGCCCTAGAGAAGATTTGCTTCTACTGTGGCATTTGAGTTTTGGAAACCAACTCTTTGCCATAAAAATACTATTTGTTTGGTTAAACGTCAGTACTGTTGGGAATGTGATTTTTGCCGAAACGGTTTTGATTTGTTGTTGTTGTTGCAAAAATATATTTTGGTTTTTCTTTGCTGCCTTATCGATTTCTTTACTTTGTTAAGGGTCATTTTGAAAAATTGTAATACGTACTCGCATGCAAAGTTCCGTACATGCATTACATGTATATGTAAATACATACATAACATATACTTACATAGGGTTGTTATCCGTGCTCTTTTTCCCGGACACTGTCCTCTTTTTGGGATCTCTATCCTCGGATAAAATTTGCGTCCGGGAAAGTCCTACTTTTTAAGGAAAATTTTTCGCTTCTACATTGCTTGACAAATGGTATTTATTAAAAACCAAGCTAAAAAAGAAAATAATTGGTATTGGATGTCTAGATTATCTTATAAATAACACTGTCCATGAGGGCTGTGGTATATTGTTTTAAGACGTAGAATTATTAAGATGTATTCAAAATATCGATGGAGTTGCGTAAAAAAGGCCAACATAATATAGTATATAGCATTTAGCGAAAGTCGGTAGCCCTACCGTTAGAGATATACATACATACGATGTGTAATCGGTTGATCTTTAAATAGTTTTGGGTTCTCAGTTGATAAAAAGCTATTTTTTGAGGAATTCTTGTGTAAAACTTTTTTGGATAAGTATATACGGTAGAACAATAAGTTTGGAAAATGTTTCTAACATTTTAAATGATATTTGAAGTGCTATTTATAATATATAAACATATAAATATTCAATATTCCATGAAAAATGTTGCGATATTGACCGTTTTTACGCAACACCGTCGATTTTATTAGAAGCAATATTATTGGAAAAAATCAATTTCGTTCTATTTTTGGGTACTACTTTTTTAAGCAAATGTCCGGGTTTATTCCCTCTACTGTCCTATTTTTTTAAAGGACGCGATAACAACCCTAACTTACATGACATATAAATAAAAGTACACCGAAACACTTGCACGCACAAATGTACAGGATAACATGTCTGGAAGGGTTACAACGCTCAAATGTACATGCATACACACGTATTCGTACTTACTCCCGAATTTGAATTTATTTATTTAATTAAGTCTGCCGAGTTAATCTTACAGACTTATGCATATGTACTCGTACATTGGACGTTATTTAACAATTGCAGAGAAGCATAATAGATATGCACATACATATTTAGGACAAAAAATAAAGTTATTGAAAAGAGTTTAAATATATGGCGATGTCTTTTTTAATAATATCTTAATTCTTATTGAAGTCTAAATAAGGACACAGTAGAAAAGACCGCTTTATGCACATTAAATATGCACTACAAACATGGAAATATTCTCTTAAAACTCAAAGAATATGCTCTTAAAAATAACCTAAATTGGTTTATATGGAATTGAAATTCATATACTTTTACAAGCATACTTTTATTAAATTCAATTCAAAGAAATAAATCCTTACAGATATGCATTTAAAAAGTCTCCTTTTCCTTTTGCGTGGCCAAAGATATGGTATTAATTGTATTTCCTGTAATCATTTGTCTTTAATTTATAAGCCAACATTATCAGCAAAAAAAACGAGAAACTTTAAACCACAAACAAAATCTTACTGTTTCAATTAGCCATTTGAGACTTTAAGGGTCAATTTCACCAACTCTGTTTAAATATCAATTCTTATTTAAATGTCGATTTTCATTCATTTTTGTATGGAAAAATTACTTCTAAATATGAATTGATATTTAAATAAGTTGGTGAAATTGGCGCTAAGGAAGGTTAACAAAACTTAAAGTTTATTGTCAGCAAAAGTTGAATAAATGTTTGTGTTTGCAAGATGAAGCTTAGATTAGTTTGGTAGCTGCTGAAAAAGTATATAGTATAGCTTACTTGGGTTATACTTCGAATAAGAGATGGCATTAGAAGCACTAGCGCAATATCCATCCTCTACTCCTAGTAAATGAATTTATTTCCTTTATAATATTTATTAAAGCATGGGAAAAGTGATAATGGGTGCTGTTGGCTGATATAGTTAGTCCGTCAACTACAACTACGGGCTCTTTCAAGAGCCCAGACCCAGTCATATCAACATCATAGATTTTTCTGATATGCGTTGGTGTCTATGCTAATGCTATAGCATCGGAGACGATGCTATAAAAATTAACAAATACGCACGATAAGCAGAGGTGCAAAAACGAAAAAATTAAACAAGCTAATCTTCTCTCTATCTATCTATCACTTCAGCATCTGTACTTGCAGTATCCTTGTCCTACTCCCTCCCAGATAACGCAAAGGCAGACAACTTACTTTCTCCTCAGCAACCGCCCAAACATTTTTTGATCCACTTACTACACCAACCCCTCCAAGAATTCAACTTAACACAGGATGAAAAATCAAAACCAACAAACATGTCTCAATTAGAATTATCTTCAGTGTCTTACCAAAGGTGTCCGGTCTTTTTATTTGCTCGTTAAATTTCTGAAACAGCAGAAAGAATAAAATTAACTCCAAGTAGCAGTAATTAAACTTCAATTTATTTTGTAAATAAAATTCTCATTAACATAATTTGCATACCAATTCACTTGCAACATCTTGTTATCCTTAAATACTTTTCGTGACATCGTCTTAATTGATTTTTTAAATTTATACAGCAGTTTCAAATTAATTAACAAGTCTAAATGATATTTTATTTGTTACTTTGGGTTTTCATTGTTTTTCGGTTTTTTGTTCCTATCTCGTTAGCAAGATAAATTAAAAAGCCTAACGAAACGATATTAACGAAAAAAAGCAAAAAAGCAAGAGCTATTTAACTTTTAAATCTTTAATTGTAAAAGTAAATGAAGGTGTTATCAAGTTTAAATAAATTAAACTGTGTTAACACTCGTAATTCACTCTACTAAATTCAAAATGATTTTAATAATTTATTTCAGTTAACGAAAGGGTTGATTATAATTACTTGTTTTTTTTTTTGCAACTTGTTGCTTACAATGTTGCCATACTGTATTTTTAAATGATTTTTTACTCATTTGGACCAAATTGGTTCAATAAGTATATTTTTTTATATTTGTTACTTTAGAACTGCGTTAATTGTTAAGGGACTTGGAAAATATTTTTGTCTTTGCTACCGTTTCGTCCCATCAAAATTTCACACATCACTTAACGTTTAATTTCTAGCCAACGGAATTTTACAGTCACCAATTGGTTGAGATAGTGGTGTTTCACCTGCTCTATAAATGCGTGGCACTGCGTGAGACGAACTTGTAGGCGAACATACGATAGACGACCTATTATAGGTGTCATGGATATGTATAGGTGGCCTCATTCGTTAATTCAACGCAACGGTGTGGATCTAGTAAAAATTCTCATTGGATTATTGATCTAAGCCTTTTTAATGGGATCAGAGCTGTTTTGTGGCTTATAACTTCAACAAGAACGATTTACGGCTTGTTAGCGATTTTATTTTGGTCACTTTGGACTGGACTACCTTCTGTGGAAAAGTAAACAAGTTCATTCACTTAAGCCTAGAAGATAATAAGACAACGGCTCACATTCTATGCGAGCGTATCGTCTCATGTAACAGTAGAAGGCGTGTTTTTCATTCTGAGTTTCTGTGTTCAGATGGCATTAGACGGTTTTCTCCAACTTCTGTGATAACTTTCATCTTAACCCTATTCTATTCAATGGATAAATGTTGTATTCATCAAAAAAACTCACGATGCTTATTGATTGCTTATAGATAACAGCCAGCCGCGTAAACCATTATAATCGGTTGTACACAATTAAAGCAATTATAATGACAGAATCTTGGATTTTGGAAAAGTGTGTGAAAGAACGGTCACTAAAACTTAATATTATATTTCATGTAGTTACATATACCCAAACGACCCATCCGAAACTTTACACACATTTTGAGATAAGGCAAGTGGATAGTGCAGGATATTGGAAACACCATGCATCTTGTCAGGTCTTGCTTTCTTCCAAAAAAAAAAAACTATTTGAAACTACTTAACTGAAAACTTAGCAATACATTATTTCTTGGGAAAATTTAAGTTGGTGCCACGAAGTTGGTTAACTTGGACCGACTTTGAAAATCACTTTAGGTAATACATTAAAAAAATATTTTATCTGACTAAGAATACATGATTTAAAAAAAAAAATTACCATTGAATCGGATGTGCGTACAAGTCCGGCATCTCTGTTAATGTGACATTAAGTAATGAAACCGCAAACACCACAATGAAACAACAAAAAAACAGCAAGAACACCAACAAAACAAAAAAGTTTGAAATAATCACATCAAAATCCAATGTTAAGTTGTTAAGAATCCCCATTTAATTGTGTTTAATTGCCGTTTAAATAAAGATAAACAAAAAATCTTCAAGGGTGGATGACTGAAGCAAAAACAATAATAAAAACAACAAGGCCAAACGAACAACTACAAGAAAACACACACACTCGCAGAGTTGGTGCCAGCACAACACCCTGCAGTCGACGTAGCTAGCGAATGTCTCGCTATTTCGTTAACTACCAATCGTTACCACTAACTACCAGCCTAACTACTAGCAATGCACACGACTGACGATTTTAACATGGGGATGACGGTAGTCAATTTCCACCATCTGCATAACCCTTCGTCAGTGTTTTCGCTAGTCAATACAATTAATTTTTCTATTGATAAAACAATTAATTATCAGTATATTTTTTAATTAATTGTTATTTTTTTATGCGACGTTTTCATTTACTTCTGCTGCTAATTTTACCTTTATAAAAAACGCACATTCACTGACCACGAACTTCCAATTGTAACTGACTCCAACACAAAATCAAAATAACTATAGTGTGCTTAAAATAATTTTTTTCTTCTTGATTTTCTTTGGAATAACAGCCAGTGATGCCAACACTTGAATCATCAAAAGTACTGTGAGCATATAAAAATTTAAAAAATTGCGGTTAAAAAAGCACTAAGCTAAATATTCTCTGTTATTTATGTTTTATATAAATAAGTATTTATTTTTTTTTTGACTATGGCATATTAAATCGCTATACCGGGCAATTATTTTATAATAACATCAAATGCTTAGTGCCTTGAACGCATATTTTGCTGGTCTAAGCTTTAAATTTACTTTAAAAAAATGTTTAATTTCATAGGAACTAATGCCGTGTTTACATCTGTGTACCATGTGACAGACATGCTTAAAAAAAGCGTAACCACTAATTACTAATGAAAACCTGTTTGATTCAGACACGTATTTATTAAGTTAAACAGTTTAATACATAACTACTAGACAATTTTATAGAATCCAACATGATTGGAAACAGTTTAAATCAATAAATACATATCTGAATCAAACAGTTTTTCATTAGTAATTAGTGGTTACGTTTTTTTATGCACATGACACATAAGAAATGTCAGATATAAGTAAGCTCAGCCTAAGAAACTTTTTTGTTATCTCTTCAATTTGCACAAGTAATAAATCCGTATTGTTTAACTGTATTCACCCATACGAATTGAAATTGTAAAAACGTTACTTAACAAATTAATAAAAAAATTTCTTATAAGGAATTAAAAAAATTTATTGAGAAAAGTCGAAGCACTTGCTTCTTTGCTTTGTTTAGTTTAAAAAATTTTGATTATTGAAATAGCACTAAAAAGCTCTGCGCGAAATTATAAAAAGCACTATAAATACCCGTTTTTCTAAAAGGGGTATTTAATAAAGTTTCGGGTACTTAGAAAGGAAAAAAGCACCAAAATGGCAACGCTGATAACAACACAGTTTTTTCCACTCACAAAAAATTTTAGGTTGAAGACATTAACATATCCATGAGCGAGAGAGTCAAAAGGCGAACTCTTGCATTACTTGTGGCAACTGTAGTAGTATTCGATTTTTCGTTAGGGAAATACCTAAAGATTTTGAGTCAATTTCTACTTTTAAGACTGCAGGGCAGTGGTATGTGATTGTGTTTTATGTTTGCATGCGTGTGTGTGTGTGCTTGGGAGTGTTTGTAATTAAGTCCTGGTAAAAACATCAGAATGTTGTAATGAATTCTTTGCTACACTACTCAACAAGTGTTTAGGGTTTGAGTTTTGTTATTTTGAAATATATATGTCTGTATGTATGTACGTTCTCGTAATCTTAGTGGTAGAACGGGTCAGCAATAAGGGATTTAAATTAATTTGCTTGCCATTCCGAAAACAAAGGGCTCTTATTCTATGGACAGTAGAAATTTTCAAAGGATTACTTGTTACAACTGTTCAATTAGGAAAACAAGGAGAAAGGGGAAAGCAAGAATAAAAGCTTTTTATTTGATAATTAAAAATATTATTATCTGACAATGCACAAAATGGTAGACTGAAAAGTACTATGCTTGTAAGCGGGGAATTTAAAATTTTATATTAAGATTTACATATATAATTGGTGTTAATAATATTAATGAATAGTGGTACTATAATGTGTTGCATTTACGAATATGGCAAAATCTCTTCACATTATGCATATGAATTTGCTAAATGGCTCTGCAAATTTTTAACCGGTTGAGATACATCATTTAGTAATTTTTTTAACAGACACACAACTTGAACTTTTAGCACTTTTAACTTCAGTTTTCCATCTTTTGATCGAAAGTCAAAACAAACATTTAAAAAAAAAACAACCTCAAATATATTCATCTTATGCATAATTCGTTATGCGGATAACCAAAATTTTTTCCGAAGTTCCTTGATTTATGGCACAGCTATACTTCTAATAGACCTGAATGTGTATGCTAGATAGTTTTTGTTTGTACCATGTCTATTTGTCAAGTTAGTCGGTGCTAAAATCAACGGCATCAATCTTTAATTATTATTTTTTCGAACTATGAAAATAAAAAAAATATTAAATAAGTGATCTCTAAAATAAAATTAAATAAAATTTATTTAATTAATTAATCATATGCGAAACCGGAAATGACAATTTCACATTAAAAGTTTTCTCACTTCGAAACATTTTTTCTTTACCAAATTAGACTAAAATGCTCTTATTAGATATACTGTAAAAGCTAGGAAATGGGGTCTCCATAAGCTTAAGATTTATGCAAATTTCTTTACACACCTAACGCACTTCAAAGCCCGAGGTGAACATTTTGAATTACAACTTTTCTAATTTTGCCCCATTTTTATTTTGTCATTGAATCGCAATTAGTCTAAGGCAGTGGTCAGCAATATGTGGCTCGCGAGCCACATGCGGTTCTTTGGATATGAAGCTGCTGCTCTTTAGTTCCTATACTTGGCAGGAAAAAATAAGGGGTAAATAACGTTTCTTCAGAGCAAAATAAACGACAAAATTCGAACTTTTTATTGCATAATAAATCAAGACGGTGGCCTTGGCAGAAGTAGTTACCAAGTTGACTACAAAACCGAAGGCCCTGGGTTCGAATCCGGTCACAGAAAAAATCCCTTTGTGTCAGTTACTGTAGGAAAGTTCAAGTGATGAAGGCATGATCACTGGTGACTGAAATGTACCATATGCAGCAGAAAATAATCCTAACATAAAGTCAGAGCGCCCTTCTTCGTTGGTATTGTGCAGCAGAATCATTGACGAAGTAAAATAACCTATAAAATGGCTACTAAACGCAGCTTTGAAAATTTAAAGCGCCTAAAAAAGTTAACACCTAGAAATAGTAGTAAACATTCATTGCCTGAGTGTTACTTCTCTTTAAAAAAAAAGAAGCACCCAAACATTCCCAGCCGAAATGTTAATTAAGATTATTATCAGCATCTTGTCAAAAGCACTCCACCATCGTCAATTTAAAGAATTCTTAAACGAAATGGAGACTCAGTATTCCGACATTCTCCTTCACAATAAAGGTAAGGTGTTGAAACGTTTTACTTTGTACTTGAATGAAATAAATACATTCCTGAAAAGAAAAATTAATTATTTTTTCAGAAGATAATCAGAGCGGCAAGTTATTTTATTTTAAATTTCTACAGCCACTAGACACGAATTACTTCTTCGCAGTTTTAAAAAAATTAGAGATAAATTTGCTGAAATTGCATTCATTGTAAATTCTCTTAACACAAATAGTAACGAAATCCACATTGAACCACTTAAAGATGGATCTCGATCCTTAAAAGTGCAACTGGTCGATTTAGAAACTTACAGAGTTAAAAGGCATGTTAGAAGAGAAATGAATGTACGTAACGCAACAAAAGTGGACAGTTTTAAGAGTAGGAACTTATATTCAACGAATGGAAAAGTCTTCCCGATTGCTACAGTGCGGTGAAGAAGGTAGCATTTGGAGTGCTGACTATCTTCGGATCGACATATTAGGATGAGGAAGCGTTCTCCTGCATGAATATAATTAAAAGTAAAGTATGAAGCCAATTAACAAACGAAAATTTAAGGACGTGTTTGAATTTTAAAACAACGAGTTGTCAGCTAAACAAATCCAAACTTTCTAAAAAGATATGTACATATAAAAAGCTTAAAAGTTTAAGCAACATAATATTCGAACTTAATTTTTTGACAAAAATCAATTTTCGTCAAAGCAAAGCCAATATTCCCCATTGAAAACAATTGGATGTAATTACTCTTTCTCTACTTCCAAAGTACCATATAGCCGTGTAGTTTTTACTTTTCTGGAATCGATTATTAAGAACACAGCACTAACTAAAGTAGTTGAAAACATACGTAAATTTTAAGATGACAACAGGATAACATTTTTGATATTACTAGATCACTCTAAGGTCTTTGACTCTGTTGAACACCAAACGCTTATTATGAAAGTCTCGAAAATGTTTAAGTTTTCAGATACTGCTATAAAACTAATGGCTTCTTATCTTTGCAATAAAATACATAATAATAATAACAGTGAACTAAATGATGACGTAAATAAATATTTCAATGGCAAGAGAATTGAAGTTGTACACACAGCTAAAAAATCTAAGTTTAACTTTTACTTGCAACCTTACTTGTGTGTGGTTCGTCCACACACAAGCTTAGAAGCCTTTGGTGTAGTCAGGACTTTACTCCACTTAGGATAAGAACGATGCTAGCCAAGTCATACTTAATACCAAAGTGAAGCAGTAATGGGATTTGCACTTCGGTACCAAAAAATTTACCCAATAATGAACAAAACATTGGTATGAAAATTGTGTTCAGCGAGTTTTGGTCGACACTGCATATTTTCCAACTAAAAACTTGACAATTCTACTTATATAGATACTACTTAAAAAAACTTGTGACTTTGCTAACTATTCATTTATTTTATTTCACAAATGGAAACAAGAATTTGTCAAACTAATTAGTTAAGATTTCCTCAACTACACACGTGAATTTAATTAGTGTTTGCTCAATTATTAAATATATATTTTTTTCTTTCTCCATATTGGTATTTGCAATACCAATTAATGGTAGTTGTATTCATTTCGAAAATAATTTTTTTATTTAATTTTTTTCTTCAAGTATATTTGAATATGTACATGACTGAAGACACAAAAAAAATGTATTGGCATCAACAAAAAATTACGACGACCTGTGACTGTGAGAAAAATAAAATCCGTGGTGCTAAAAAGTTGAAAATAAATCTTTTCGAAAAAAATCTAACCGACTTCAAAGATAGGAATAAAGTATGTGGAAATAATTTAGATAAAGTACAATGAACAACAATAGGCGTGATCCCAACTTGCACGAAAAGCGTTTACGTATTCGAAAATTGGGTAAATGAGAGAGGTTTAAGAGAATAATGTTCCTCTTCTTCCTCTTGTACGAAGCAGTCTGTACTTTATCTTCGTGCTAGTTTGGGCACATATAACATCTATTTTATGGTCACCTGTTTGAAAAATAACAATAACAAAGAAAAATTACATTTTCATAAAAATTAAAATATTTGGAAAAATTTATGAAAAAGTGCTTAAAAACTAGTGGTGTATCGTGCAATAACCTTTGAACTTAATTTTTTTTACCAAAATCGATCATTTGCGATCGTAAATAGTCGATTTTCTTTAAAAAGACGAAGTTCAAAAAATGTGTTGCTTAGCACTATGAGAAAAAATATGATGGCGCGTCTCAAGTTTTGCTAAGAGCACAAAAATTGGAGTGTGAAGGAGTGTTACATGGCCAATAGAAACACAATTAACCGTTTTCAGGATAATAGTAAGAAGTAGATACTGCTGGTACCGCCCTTACGAAACTCTAAAACAGCACTAAGTGGAAAAAGGCCATGAAACGTGGAGGTGTAAGCTTGATTATTTGGGCCTACTTCAATTGGTGCCGTCTAGGTCCATTAGTAAAAATCGATAGTATAATGAGAAAATAATATTATCTTAGCATAAAAGAGAATGTACGTGATTTTGTGGACCAAAGTGGTCATACAGCGAAAGAAGTTGTATATCAACAAGATGGAGATCAGAATCATACGGCCAAAATGTTAAAAATATATAAGGCCCAGAACTCAAATCCATTGAAAATGTATTTAATTTCTTAAAAAAAACATCTTGGGCAGTACGTCAGTGGGCCAACAACATTTAATGAATTTTGGATCCGAGTCCAGATGGAATGGACAAATATTCCAAATCTTACCGCTTGAGTTTAGTCAAAAATATCCCTAGGTGCATTAAAAACTTAACTAAGTTAAAGAATTGTTCGAGAAAGTACCAAATTCATATTGAATTAAATAAAAAAATGTAACGTGCAGAAGTAGATACATAGACTTTTTCACAAAATTGACTTTAAATTTTGATATTCATGAATTTCGTTTTGTTTTCTTTAATTATTCTTTTACTGTTCGTTTAAACAAAAAATCTGGATGTTTTATTTTATTTTATGATTTTTACATAGTTTTTACATCGTATTTGGTGAGTATGTATCCACAAGTGCTCACCACTGTACATGACGATTACACAAATGTGCACACTGCTGTAGATTCAATATTATCAGTGGGTCTGATAGACACATTTCATTTTGAGAATTAATGCACAATTTTGCATTTTATTGCCATTTTTGCACGTCTTTACTATGCATAGTTATGCTTCACAACACTTTGAAACTGAATTCAAATTGTGGAATGCTCTATATTTCCTCTTCCCTCCATCTTGTACAATTATCCAAGGAGTTGTATATAATTCCAAAAATTTTTCTACCAACAAAATATGCATCTTTAGTTGCATCGTTATTGTTGCTAGTTGCTATTGTTTTTGTCAAACTTTTATATTTTATTTTTAGTAGTTTTATCGCAGTGTATGGTGTCATAGTTTCTATTGTTCTTATGTCCAACATGATCCTCATTCGATTTTACATTAAGTTTTGTTGCATATTATTTTTTTATGTTCTACAGTATAACGTAACCAGTTTGAAACTAAAAAGACAAATACATTTAAAAACATAACTTTGACTTCTCTCTACGTCTCCATCGTCCAATTCGATCTTCATGAATGTTAATTCCGATAATTATGCATATACTTAAGTCGTTTCCTATTTTTTGACACAATACACATGTATGTATATATGTACGAGTATAATAAAACTTCATTCATTCATTCCCTCATTCACAAAAAAAGAAACTAAAAAAATATTTTTGTATCTTGTAAGAAACAAAAACTTAAATAATTATTGCTGCACAGTGACACCAAATGGATAATAAAGGTACATGCTCACTATTATGTTTTCCATTTTTTTATTATTATTGAACGGCTCAGTACCTGTGATTGCGTCAAAGTAATTGTTTTCATATAACCGCGTGCATTCCATTTTTGACCATTTTTGGTCAGTAGCCTGCTGTGATCTATGTGTTTAACGTTTAAAGCTTAAACACACTTCGAACAGCACTTTTGTTAACACATAATCAGGTCAAGTTTTTTGTGGCACATAAGACATAAGAACCAATTATAGAAGAAATCTTTATAGGAGTATGTCAGAGTTTTCTGCCAGCCAATTTGAATCATTCTTCCTGCCACAAAAAACTTGCCCTGCACATAATTATGTTTCATTTAACAGAAAGACAATAACTTAAATTAATTTCTTTTATTAATTTAACTACGACTTGCTTAAGGTTAGCATATTGTACAGAAAACCAAATGATAATATTTGAGGGAAAAAAACTACAAAGCAAATTGATAATTAATAAGACAGAGAGTAACAGCAAATAAATAACAGCAATATTTGCAGTACTTTAAACTTTATTTATCTTTAATTTCTTAAAGGAGAAACAATCCGGCATTACGGATAATATATGGCAAAAAATCGTGAAAACTGAAAATCCTGAGAGTCTTTTCAGACACATACTCGTACATATGTATTTATGTTTTAAGTTTCATCATGAATAGTTTCAAACGGGAAGAAATTCCCACACCCACACTCAGCTTCCTAATTTAGAAAAAAAAATATAAAGCCTTTGCGTAGTTTTAGATACAGATATATTTGTCCTTTGAATTTCATTAAAATTGGCTTAATAGTTTCGGAGGGCAGGAATTGCTCACCGCCTCTTCTCAATCCTAGTTTAAAAAATATGAAGGCTGTGTGCCCCTTAAGATGCAGATGTAAGTGCGCTCTGAATTTTATAAAAAAAATAATAATTCAGATAGCTTATGAGGGCAGACATTTTCTCCTGGCCCTCTCGTAGTCTCACATGATTTTTAAAATGACTCTGTATTAAAACTAATAAAAGTAAAAAATAACTTTTCAAATGTACATACATACATATTTACCAATATATGTACATATGTATATGTAAAAAAATTTAAAAGTTCTTCTAATTTTTTTCATTCAAATCCACTGTTGTAAGAAAATGTATCTATAGAAAGTATTTGTCTTTTCGTGCCATTCATAATGACACAGAAAATCTGCTCCGCTAGAATTGTGTGAGGTTTAATAATAATGTCTGTCTACCTGACTCTTGAAGTGTTTATATGATGGACAATAAATATTCATAAGTTAACCGAGGCTTTTTGACAACAAAAATTACAAAAAAAGAAAATTTAAGAATAGCAACCTGATTTTTATTGTTAGAGAAGTTAATATATATTGTTTTATTTACGACCTAAAATCTCCAACACACAACGATGTTTGTTAAATACAAATGAGAACTTTTGTTCAGAGGTACATATTTATTAATTTCTTTAGTTTTTACAAATTAATACCCTGATATCCATACCATAACTAACATTTGGTGTTAATAATTTCCATTTTTATATTATTCAAATCGAAACAATGCAATAAATAAAAAAGTAATAAGAAACGTAGAATGAAATTAGTACACACACACGTGTATGTACTCGTACATATTATGTACGTATGCATATATGTCTCGTATGTCTGCACGCATGTCATTTTAGGCTATATAACCAGCATTTAGAAATTTAGATTTAATTCAACGAAATAAATTTAAAATGATCTGCGGGACAGATGGAAATTAAGACACTGTCGTGATTTCTACACAAAAAAAACCTCATTAAGAACTTCAGATAGGAAAAAAAATTGTCACTACGTAACTGCGAAATAACTGTCATAAGTATTTTGGACTTCAACATAATTATTTTAAATGCAGAATTAAGTCCGTGATACACTATCGTACAAAGTCGTGCGATTTTTGAGAAAATTCAACCCTAGTATGAACATTTTCAAAAGACGTAGATTATACGACTTTGTATGATAGTAGTGTTGTCATTCGGACAAAAATAATTCGAATATTCGAACAACTTTTTTCATTTTTGTTCGAACGAACAAAAATTTTCAATTTAGAATATTTTTTGTCGAATATTCGAACAACTTCCTTAATTATTTTGGGCCTAATTAATAAAAAATATTTTGATTTTATAAAAGGTTTATTAATCAAATTCCCATAGAAATTTTGTTTCAAAACCTCTTATTAAACAGAAATATTTTTTAGGAATAACGCAGTTTGTATAAAAAGTATTTTTTATTCTGTATAAAAAGTATTTAACAACAGGATGTCAAGTAATCAAATTACTCCAAATTATAAATTCTTGTGTAAGCTTGTTTGTAGATATACGAGTACGTTTGCCAAACGTAGCTTTTGTTTTCTTGCTTTGAAAAGATAATTTCACTTATTGTGAATGGCGTCGTCGACGTCACATCAAGACGACAGTAGATATTGTCACTTGGCTACTCTTTATCGGAATAAATGCAGATAATGATGATTATTTTCGATTTTCATGCATATCACAATTTGACGTTATCTCTACGTGTTCACTAATAAAATCAAACGCAATGGGAACTGACAACTTACATCCTAAATTTATCAGAATAGTTATGCCTCTAATTCTCCCGTGCGCCACTTACTTTTTAAGCAATATTATTACGTCTTCTACGTTTCCTTCAAATTGGAAATACGCAAAAATTATTCCTTTGCCCAAAGAAAATGGTGAACATAGACCAATAGCCATCTTGTTGTGTTTTTTTTTTTCGAAAATACTGGAAAAAGTTTTGCATAAGTAAACGATTTCATATATAAATAAGAGAAACATGCTTTCTAGTAAACAATCTTATTTCCGCGAAAGTCATAACTGCGTTACGGCCCTTTTTGAAGTAGGTGAACACATACGGCAGGGATTGGAGAATAGTAACATAAATTTCTTGGTACTTCTTGACCACACGGTAGATCATGTCACATTAATCAACAAATTAAAACACTTTTTCAGATTTTCAGCTACATAAATTAAACTTATTTCATCATACCTTTCATATCGAAAACAATCGGTTCTTGCAAGCAATGTTTGCTCTGACAAATTGACAATTAAAAGGAGAGTGCCTCAGGGCTTCATCTTAGGTCCGCTTTTATTTTCAATATATGCAAATGACTTGCCAAAAATACTTTCAAAGTGTAATATTTATCTTTGTGCAGATGACATACAACTTACTTTAACCCTTATGTGAATGGCAAGGTAGCCGGGTACCTTTGGCGTCTTCAGCTTAATTGTTTCTATGGAAGCAGATGGTCCACATATTTAAAACTTCTTGAGAACTCCTAACTATTAATAAATTTTAAACTATCATTATTTTTTAGCTTAAACATTATTTTGAAAAGGCGTGGTGGGCCAATTTTCATCTTACACCCTTAACGGTATGGCAAGGTACCTGGGTACCTACATACATTAAATATGAAAAAACGATTACTGCATGTACATATATTTTTAGTGAAATGTTACTAAAATAAAATTACAGGAAGTCGTTATGAATATTTTAGATTCAAACTTTTATTTGGTGAAAGAAAAACGCACAAAAAATATATTTTTTCATATATACCCGCACATACATAAACAAAAAAAGATAAACTTTCACTGATCGCTTCGCGAACCATTTATGCATAATGGACAGTTTGTTGAATGCTCATTATAAATGGGTTTGGAACATATACTGCAACTACAAGTGACAGCTCCCTACTACGGGAGTACGGCTGCTTTTATTATTTTGTTGTAAACCGGAAATGTTAGGCGTTGAAACTTCAAAATTTTTCCCAATCACACTCTGTATTGCAGATTTGACTGATGACTGGGAGATATATTTTGGGTTTTAAATGCGTTGTTCAATATTTTTTTACATACTTACATAATTCAAAGCTTACCTCTTTCAAAAATTGTCTACGACGGTCTGTGGAGCGCAATTGTATATATGATATACGATGCTAATGCTGCTACATCTATGGTATTATAAAATAATTACAGTGGCTATGGATTTGTTCTGCGTTTGCAGGGATATTCGCCTAGTAGTTTGTCCATATTGTCAATTCCTCCTTTGGTTTTGTTGTAGTATGTAATAATTCCAGGTTTAGCAGCAAAAGTAGATTCTACATTAGGCTTTTTCGGAACATAAGAGCACAATGCCGCGTCTTTGCTAAAGGCAAAGTTTGTAGTGTATATTTGTCTAAAATAATATTGAAATATTACTAGAAATGAACATCTATAGTAAGTGTCAGAGCTATTTTCCGTGTTTACGCATATATTTTCGACAAAAAATTTTAGTTTCCAATACTATTTCCTTATAGGTACCCGGGTACCTTGCAATGTTGTTAAAAGTGTGTTTTTGCTATGCAGTTAAATCATGAACTAAATCAAATTTATCTCTGGGCTAATGCAAATCGGCTCTGTTTGAACCCTTAAGAATCTAAATGTATTGTTATCTGTAAAAAAACTATAGTGCCTTGTATTTCTGAGGATATCGTTTTAAATGCTGAGAAAATTTAAATCATTAAAGAGCAAAAAATCTTGGAATAGTTTTTAATAACCACTTGACTTGGGCTGATCATATAAACTCACTTATTAGTCAATCGTATTTTAAGTTACGAGCGCTATGGTCCACACAATACTTTACATCCATCACAATTAGAATCTTGCTTGCCAATAATTTTTGGTTTCTTCCTTCTTGTATGGGTGTGAATTATTTGCAAACTGCGACTCTGTTAGCAGAGAAAAAAGTATTCACCAATTAATGTTTTCAATTCAATGGATTCAATTAAATTTTTAATTGTATTAATTAATTTGAGTGGAAAAACTTAATTGATATTATTAAATTGTTTATAGGTGAAAATTTAATTAATTTTTTAATTAATATTACAAATATTTTAATTAATATTACAAACTCATTCATATTACTTTTTTGTGTGAGGCGAAGAAAATTAAATGTTTTATTTAAAAATTTTATACGGTATGTGTATGGATTGAGAAGATCTGATCATGTTTCCTCTGTTTCTAAACTCCTTTATGGAGTAAGTTTGGATAGCCTATTAAAAATCCGCACTTCGGTTTTTCTGCATAACATAATACATACTCAAACTCCCAAATACATTTTTGAAAATATACGTTATTGTCAATCGCCACGAAACCGAAACATTGTAATAACTCGACATCAATACATAGTCTCCGAATGGCAATTTTATGTACATGCCGCTAGACTTTGGAATAATCTTCCACTATGTCAGCAATTAAACAGCAATGCTAATAGTCTTAAAGGATTTGTAGTTAATTCTTTTAAATAAAATTTTGTAGTTAACTATTTAAATAAAAAAATTTGTAGGTAATTCTTTTATATTATGTTATGTGCAATCTTCTAATATACATACATATATATTTTTTTTATATTTTTATTTATATATTTTTTAATCAACTTCTAATTCGAAAGTATTATTTTTTTATTTTTTTAACGAAATCCGTTTCTATACTATAAATATAAGATTAACTCCTGTTGTACAGGAAATAACCCAAAAAATAAATAAATAAAATAAAAATAAAAAACCATGGTGGGTGACTATTGATACTCTGTCAGAGTGGTCTTATTTGTAGTATTTTTAATTACAATCTCTTGATACTCTTAGTACTGTTTAAAATAAGAGCAAAATCATTTATTCTCATTCAGCAATAGATCAAATCGGCTTTTAAGTTTAAAATAAATCTAAAAAATCGTGGTTTTAATATTTGCAACTTCAAACACACCCAAGAAGCATTTTAGGAGGATAACTATGACGAGTCCATCGTTGAATGCTTTAAACCCATTGAAAGTACCATTTAGAATTAAAAATTGTGGCTTACATTGTTACTGCCTAAATTTGTTTGAAAATTTTTTTAATTTCAAAAACAACATTTCTAATATTTTTCTGTGGCTTACAAAGTTATTGCAGTAAAATATTCTTTATTATTTAATTTTAAAATATTTATAAAATTTTTTAATGCAAAGACTTTAAAAATTATACCAAAAAGCAAATGCTAATAATGATAACAATATCTAAATAATTTCTACAACATCTGCTTCACTTTCGGAATAATTGTAGAAATTGTGATTGTGGAATGATGGTGGAATGTATGGCAGTAATGATTTTATATTAATCATCTTATAAGCCGATTTTTTAATATATTCTGTGTACTTTTTTGTAATGTGCTATTTGCTGGTCATCCTTTTTTTGTAGTGTTTATTTCCTGGTACTCTTCATCAATTGAGTGTTTAATAAAAATAGATGCGTTATTTTCAGCTTTAAAACTAAAACATTGCACCCGAAAAATCTGTTTTATTCTTCTAAAACCTTAAAACCCCTTTTTAAAAACAGCAACAACTCTGTAAGCCACATCAACAAAATTAAATGTATTTTTTGTGTAAGTTATTACGTATGCCACAAAGACTTAAAAAAATCATATCGCGCTAGTTTCTGATATAAATTTCATGTCTCTTGGGAAGAGTCCTTTAATACCTATTGATTTAACAGAAATATCAGAAGAATTTGAAAAAAGGCTTCTAGTTTCATCAAAATTCATTGATGAACAAAAGAACAAGTAAAGTTAGGGTGGCTCAAAGAGTTATTGAGGAAAACAAAATAAAAATATATAATTTTGGAAGATCTTTCTCATACAAAGCTACGGTACGGTACGGTACGGTACGATTGCATGTGGCTTACAGACTTATTGCACTATGCGTCTCAATTATTAGAACCAACCAGTGTCGAACATAAACTTAGTGATAGTAATTAATAAAACATAAATTTCAAATTAAGCACAAAAATATTTTCAAGAAGTTTCATCTGGAGTGTTGCGTATTAGAGCCGTAGTCTCCCTCTTTTTTAAGCTAATGTGTCCAGTAAAGTTCAAGAGGTTACGAGCAAGTGGATTAGGACGAGACTCGAGTTTTGTTAAATATTTGCCTGCATGTTTTGCAAATTGCAAAATGCAATACAATTCTAATGTATGGGCCAGCGCTTTAAAGTCTATTTTGGTGGTGCTCGAGGGTAACAGCAAATTATCCTACTCTATTGATTCACATTGGAGCATCATTGTAATGTGGGGTGGTTTTCCTTGTTCTTTCCCTACTACAATGGCATCTGTTCTAATGAAATCGGGGAACTTGTTTCTGAAAACCACATTTTTTACGCACAACACGTGCTTCTCTAAGAGCACACCTACTTATGGTCGATTGGACTATAAATTACACCATGCATTACAGACAAAAATCGTTTTCTATCTGTACTATTCGTATATGGAAAAAACTACCTACAGAGGTCTCTCCTACCACTTTTAAAGGAGAAAATTAAAAAAAAATTTACACAGAAACTACTCCAAACAAGATATTTTCCTTGTTCAAACACAATGGGTTGCATGTGTACTGAGGGCATGACATCCCTGAGTACTGGTGCTATTAAAAAACACGTAAATCCTATGATAATATTCATCAAAAATACAAATTTGTCTGAACAAATAGTTAATTGAAAAAAATTAAGAAAATTTTCCGTGCAGACTAATTTTCCAATGCATATGTTTGTACATACATACGAGTACATGCATATGTACATATATATGTATGCAGAGGTGTTTTAAAAACATTTCTCAAAAGCATGATAGTGTGGCAGCGGCTTGTGGAATTGCATTTTATATTTTTCTTTTCCGTAAATGTTTTTAAAGCTAAGCGTGCTGGGTGGCCAGTAAAGATTTAAAGAAAGTAATAAGTGTGGAATTGTTGTAGTCCTATTCACAAATATTTTTTTGAGTCTTAAGTTTTCTATGCAAGAGTTGGTTATTAAATAAAGTTTTACTCTAAAGAAACAAAGACAAGTAACGAAATTTTACTCATATTTGAACACCTGTATTTATTTTAGTAAGACAAAATTCCGGAAAATACAAAACAACTGTTGCGGCCACTATTTGTTGCATTTGTATGTTTGTTTAGTCCATTATTGAGCACAGAAAGTGTGTAGTAAAAGAACAAAAAACACTGATACACAAACTCATTGGAAACTGATCTGATTAAATGTAGTGTGTTCGTTGTATGTATTTATGCCCACTTGACCTGAGATTCGATATAAACGAATGCTCAGTAAGGCGAAGAAATTTCAAAACAAAATTGTTCGATATTGGTTCGCAAATCTAAAAAAATTCGAATGTTCGCTAAAGCTTCGATCTTCGAACTTCCCTCGATAGTTTTTCGAATGTGTGACGGTAGCCGAGTGGATGTGTGCTAGTCTGTTAGTCTAGAGGTACCAAGTTCGAGCCATGACAGCACTGTAAGCTAAAAAATAAAATTAAAAAATAAAAATAAAAACATTGCACATACCTATATGCAATATGTGAACAAAAAAAATTTGCCACGATAGCCTGTGGATGAGTGCTAGTCTGTTAGAAGGAACTAAATAAAAATAAATAAAATAAGTAAGTTAAAATAAATAAATTAAAAAATTAAATTACTTTTTTACTTTTCCTGTAGCCTTTTTCCGATATCGAAATTAGTTCAATACTCTCTCACTTTTGATATTGCTAGCGAACCTACGAAATTTAATGTTTTTTGGGACAAAACTGAGCGACAGGTGAAATTTTTTCGATTTAATTTTAGTGTCATTCGCGATAGTTTTACACTACAAATGTTCGAGATATAATCAAAATCTATATTATTAACGAAAGTCTTGGTCAATTGGGTGTATGTATGATATGTATGTAGATGCGTATAAGTGCGAACTGATTAGACAAAAAGACAGAGTTAAATAACAAATAAATTATTTCATTAATTTACATGTCCATACTAAACCAGGGACACACAAACAAACACACACACTCGTATACGCACCCATTTACACACACACTTGTGCACTGTGAAAAAAGAAACGGCCTTAATTTGTATAAATGTTGGAATAAAATTAAATAATTTAAACATTTCACACAAATATTTCAATTAGGGTGTGTGGTTAGTACGTTTGTTGCTCAGTAAATTAATTTAAATGAAAAAAATTTTAAAGTGTGCATTATACAGTGGCACAGTAAACTATCCATAACTCCCAAAAAAATTTATGTATATATATCGTATCATTCCTTGTAAAAGAATACAACTTTTTCAAAAGAAATGATTTTTGCAACAGAACTATTAAGTAAAAAATTAAAATTAAAATTAAAGTTTTTCAACGACTTCAAAAGAGAAGGAGGTTATATGATAGTACGTATGTACGTATTTTTTATGTTCACCGATTTCTCCGTCATCTGTGAAGCAATTTTAAATATTTGAAATTTTATTAATTTAAATTTAAAAAGAAATGTCTGATGTACTGCAATAGCAACAGTGAAATGCGTATAGGATCCAACTAACCCCTCAAATATAACAATGGTTTCAAGTAGAAAGGCCCTAACTCAAATAATTGTAACTTTACAGGAAAAGCTAAAAACATGATAGAAACTATACAACTGCTTGTAAAAGGGTTATTTTTTACACTATTGCAATAAATTTTTGGGACGAGGTGTATTTGTGTAAAATGTATTGGAATCACTTCAAAACGAAATTTCATAAAAAAATACGAATTAGAGGATTTCTAACTAATAAATTCCTTTTTTGTGACGACACCCGATACACCCATTCTATTTAAAAATTATTTTTTTATATAAAACAGTATACGCGTACTACACAGGTGGTCCCATTTTCACCAATATGCGATAGGAACGGTGGATGGATACCCTCATAAAAAGTAATTATTAATAATGGCATATAAAGACAGCGATGCCAACTATTTATAATTGAACGCTCTCTTACCCTTCGCAAAATGCGCTAAGTTACAGCATTGTCAAATATTTATAGCCAAAACACGCTATTTTCCTACGCGCTAAATCAGATTTTAATAAAAGTCGATGTATGTATGTACATGTGTATTAGTAAATACAATTGATTTTTTTTATTAACTCTTTTCAGATTTTATAATACTGTTTCTTCAAAATTATATCCTAAATAACTAGAATCATTTATTACAGAATCAGAATTGGCTTCCAAATAATCGAAATCCTTAGTTTTTATGTTTAACCCCCGACCAAAAAGAGGGGTGTTATAAGTTTGTAGTGTGTGTACGTATCCACGTACAGACCAGACGGCTGGACGGATTTTGATTTAGTTTTTTCTGTTTGAAAGGTGACTTGATCGAGAGGGTTCTTAACTATGATTTTTGTACTTCAGCTAGAATAGATGCTTAATAATATATAATAATAATATAGGAGTACATATTTTTAGTTGTGAAATTTCAAAATATTTGCCATTTACAGTATTAAAATGCGTTTTTAATTCTAACCATAGTCAAGAGAATTTTATTTGCGACAGCTGAATCATTAACCAATTTAAAAAAATTTTATGAGTTTTGAATATTAGAAAATTGTTAAATTTATGCAAAAAAAGTAAAAGAAAATATTGAACTGAAATGATAATGACTTTATTCAAAACGCGCTAATTTAGCGCTTTTTTAGTAAACGCGCTAAGACGAAAAAAAGCGCGTTTGACATAGCTAAAACGCGCTAAATCTAGCGCGAAACACGCTAAATTGGCATTGCTGTATACAGAATACTATATCATCGATAGACTTCAAACTTGAGAGCGTAATCCAGCTGAAAAATGATGGTGTAAGAATGGGGAAGGTCTCCCTCCCATACAAAGTAATCACTAATTATTGCATATTGATAATACTATATCAGTGAGCATCCACAAACTTGGTGGGAATTATTTTATAGCTATTACCCAAAATCCAGAAGAAAAGTGGTGATGTAAAAGCAGGGGAAAGGCAATATCCCATAAAAAAAATACTAACTATCGCTTACCTCGAATACTATATTATTGAGAGTCTTCAAATTTGGCGTGAATTTCTGTATAATCAACACGCGTAATCCAGCAAAAAGTGGTGATGTAGCGGCGGGGAAATTGATACCTCCAACACAAAGTAGTTACTAATTATCCCATATCTGTTATACTTTACCAATGATAGTCTTCCAAATTGTTCTGACTTCCTTTATAGTCAATGCACATACCCCAGAACAAAAGTAGCAGCGAAGGAGCAGAGGAACGGGTGCCTGCCATCAAAATTTATCATTAATTATTAAAAATTACTTAAAACATTTGCACTTGTGGCAGCAAGTACATACTTTTAAGCATATGTATGTACACATACATATATAGTAGTGTTATTCGAATACTCGAAAAAAATTTACAAACGAAGAAACATTTTTCAACTTAGAATAACGAGTTGTATAAAAATATTTTACATTGTAATAATTTTGGATATAGTAAGTATATAAGCTTTTTGAAAATAATAAAAAAACTTCAATCGAAATTTAACCAGTTTTGTTTGAAATTTTGTAAAAGCAAAACTAAATTTTATGGAAATAAAAAAAATCTATACAAACCCAGGTGTGGGGTAATACACATTATTTATTTTGAACGGTGTACATATTTAGAAAATTGGACACACGGCTAACACGGCAAAATATTGTAGATGATCTTCTTACAAAATGTGTTGAGTTTTCACAACCAACCACAGTACCTTAACTATGTATGCTTCATGGCCTTTTTCATGTCATCAGCATACAGATAAAATAACTGAGACATGTCTGAATGTAATCATGATGAATTGGTTGATCCGTCATCATCAGATTTATTTGTTAGGAAAACTCCTGAAATCAATACTGCAGTATCGAGTGCTTCAGTTCCTTAAGATAATGGAACTGCTTCGATATTACCGACTATAACTTTTCAAACTATTATCTTGATGCCTATTACTCAGATAATCGCTGCCCAGACATAAAATATGGAATATGTTTAGTTTGCATCTTCTCCACTGCACAATTATCGCATGTTGGGTACGATGCCATGGGTAATGGATGGATCTTCTGACAGTTTAGACAGCCTGCTTCAATTACAATGTACCTTATTCCATCTATTGTCATACTTCTAGTTCAACCTCAATTAGTGCTGGAAGATTTATTCCATACAATGTGGGCACAATTTATACCACTGCTGGCACTATAGATTCAAAATTAATATCCTTAGAGCAACGTCTACAACTGCTATGAATTCAGGACGAAATCCACATATTAGAGAGTGACACCTTTCAGCGGTGATGACAATTATGATATCGATAAGTGGTTTATACAACTTGAAAAGTATGCCCAAAATGTGTGATTATACAGACAAAGGGGAGTACCTTGGCCTACGACGCCGGCTCAAAGGGACTGCAAGAAATCACCTATGTATATAATTTTGTTATGAAAGCGAGTATCTTGAAATTATTTAAGCGAACAATAACTCGACGGAAAGAATATCGTCAGGTTCAAAGACGTAAGTTGCAATTAACTGAATTTTGGACACTATTCTATAATTTTATGTGGTTCTAATGAACGATGAACGACCTCATACGCAGGCTGGATTAGTTGCATACAGAGATCGTTGGTGCTTTTTAATATAAATAGTGGAAAACTCGCTTCATCGTTTCGTGGTGTAGACAAAAATAAAATTAATAGATTTGGGTTTGTAAATGGTAAGGAGTAGTTTTGTGAACACAAAGTGATGAATGAGTGATGAAGAGGCGGTTGTTCCATTAGTAGAGATCTATTGAATTGAACTTAAATTATGAGAATGAAATTTATAAACATACTTCAAATGCAATTATGCCTTTTAATCTTTTGGAACTGCTACTATTTTAGCCATATCTTACAGATTTAAATTAATTGCACTATCCTACTATTGTAAAGACAATTTTGATAAATTAGCAAAAGGTGTAAGCATTAATGTTGACACTCCGAATAGCTTACTGGTCCAAAAAGTGGATCCTAGCACAAAGGGATTGTTGGGGTCTATTGAACTGACGAATACGAAAAACCATTTTAAAATAGACATTGATCCATACTTATTCCATAACGGAAATTTTATTAGCGAGATAGTAAGGAAGTGTAGTAGCCAGGTAAAAACGATTAATTAATGTACCGAGAACGCATACTGACTTATTACGGCGGGCATAACGAGTCTCCTTAAGCTTCCCCTATAGTAATGGTGAAGAAAAGGAATGGAACGTTTCGTATGCGTATAGATTATCGTGCTTTAAATAAGATTAGTCGAGGATTGTCTCGAATATTTGGGAGATAAACTATATTTTAGTACATTAGACCTTAAGGATGGCATTCATCAGGTCCCAATGCATGATGATTCTGCACCGTATACGGCATTTGTAACACCTTTTGGTCAATCCGAACATTTTTATATGACATTTGGATTAAAAAACTTCCCTGCAGTGTTCCAACGGTAGAAATTGGTGGTATGATTGTGGGGTATATAAATGACATCATTATTTACTATTCTCATATTTTCGACGGTTTGTACAGGATTTTCAAGAATAGCAAGGCCACTTACCGACCTTACCAATAATGATAGGATTTTCGAGTGGACACACTCCTGGAATGAAGCATTTCGTAGCTTAGGGACAAATTATTTAAGGCTATTCTATCATCAGTGTTTAATTCTTTCCGTCAAAATGAACTACATACCGATGGCAGCTCACGTGGTTTTGGCTCTGTACTTTTACAGAAAGAAGACGATGGGAAATTTCACCCGGTATCTTATCATTCAAAAACAGCTTCTGATGCTGAGTCAAGGTATAATAGTTCCATGCTCGAAACTTTAGAGGGCATTAAATGTACTATAGTTACCGGGCCTCACTTTGAATAGGAAAATTATAAAACCTAGTATTGCAAAATGGGCTCTAGAAATTGAGAATTACGACTATGGTATGCGACACAGAAAAGGTGAAATGATGGCCCAAGTCGTAATTAAGTAATTACAGCCGTTGCTATAATTACTTATGAGTCGGACGTTGACTTAAATATTCCTAGAAAAACAAGACGTCAAGGGTTGGTATTTAAGCGTAGTTCACGGGGTCAGAATTAGTTGTGTGTTTCTGCTGAACTAGAGGAAAGTATAGTTCGCGAAAAATTTGGCCATATAGGGATTGATAAATGTCTGAATTAAATTCAAAAACATTATTGGCTTACAAATATGAGGGAGAAATTTAATAAATTTATACGCAATTGCTTAAAATTTATCTATTACTCCGAGCTCAATAGCATCAATAGGTAAAACTTGTACAATATTGAAAAACCCGGTTCCGTTTGACACTTTGCCCACCGACTTCTTTGGATCTTTACCTTCCATTAATTCAAAGCAGAGGCACGTGCTAGTAGTGATAGATTCTTTTACGAAAGTTATAAAGCTATATGCAGTTAATTCTCCAAAAACCAAGGAATCCCTATACTCCTTGCAGGAGTAAAAGGAATAAGTATATATGTATATATAAAGAAGGTTGTTGTGCGTTGACTAAATATTTTTACAACTATAGTAGACCTAGACATATAATTCCTGATCGGGGAACCTGCTTTACATCCAAGTCGAGCGTAACATATCTCACAGAAAAGTATCAGCAGCCTCACCACAGCTAAATGGCCAGGTAAAGCGGGTTAACCGACGTTTGAGAGTTATGTTGGCTAAATTGACAGAGAAGTTCATTCGGGTAGAGTTCGCCATGAATAATTCTCCTCATAGTACAATTGAATAGACGCTGAGTGTGATGCTATTTGGCGTTTAGCAACAAGGGGAAGTTTTGGATGAAATTAGTTCCCTTTTTAACCCCCGACCAATAAAAGGTGTGTTATAAGTTTGTGTGTCTGTATATCTGTGTGTGTGTACGAGTCCTCGTACAGACCAAACAAATCAACGGATTTTGATTTAGTTTTTTTCTGTCAGAAACGTGAATTGATCGAGAGTGTTCTTAGCTATGTCTGAAGAAAATCGTTCCAGCTATTTAGAATAACATTTCCTTCAGGGTAAGTACATACCACATACATACATATGTACTCGTATATACATATATATGTACATACATACATACATACTTAAATACAAATGTGGCACATAAACATTAACATACTCTATCTTCTATTCAAATTAATTTTAAATTAAAGTTGTTTAACTGATTTTCGTTGTTCCTGTTCCTGTTAATGTTGCTTGATTAAATTCATTGGAAATTTGCATTAAGAGATTTTGTCCTTCTGCACTAGCTGCCAGCAGTTGATGTTGTCCATGGGTGTCTAAATGTTTTTGGACAAGCTGAATAATGAATTCTTGGCATACAGTAGCCAACCAGAATAAGATCAGCTAAATGATCACCGAATAAATAAATTAAAACAATAGAAAATGAACACAAGAATAAAAATTTATAAGACAACTGCAAAAGTTTAACAAGTCACGCCCCAAACAAAATGTGGAAAGCTAAAAAATACATATGCATGTAAGTATAGTATATGTATGTGTATATATATGTATATATTCATACATGTAAAGTAAATGTATGTGTATATGCATCACTTACATAAACAATCAGTCACACACGCACACGCACACACACACACAAAGAAGTGCTTATGCGTATGTATGGGTAGATGTTTGTGCAAGCTTGCTACGTTCATAAGTAAGTATACGTTAGAATTTAGAAGTATTGTAATTTTCTGGTGAATTTTCATTTAAATTAAGCGAATAGAAACGTCAACAGCAGCCTTATAATGTAGTCAACTAAACGGGAGAATATTTAAACACCAACGCTACACATGCACACCACATAAATACCATGAACGGGAGTAAGCACGAATGGATGGCTGGCTGACATGGATTCGCAATCAGAATCATTGCCTGAGAAAGTAAAATGAAGTAAATTGTACGCAAGCATACTGATGTACAGCATGTACGAGTACAGTTGTAAGCACATATGAGCACACACTCGCTCATATGTATGTACATAAATACATACATACGTGCAAGTTTGTTTTTGTACGTAGGTTTTTGTACAATGTAGGTACATGTTGACGGCGATGATGACGTCAGTATGTGATGATTTTTTTAATGAACAATGGAAATGCCACCTTACGGAAGAATACACTGGCCACCATCCTCCCTCTTACATTATATAAATTTATTTTTTATGAAAAATGTTTCTTTTCGTTTTGTCTTTTCTTAAGGACCAAAAGACCAAACTACACACACGGCTCGGCAAACAGAAAAAAAATCGAGCTTGTACAAGCAAGTTGCACAATTTAGGGTTTTGTAGGTATTTGTGTTTTCTAGAAGCTTCTTTGTGCGCAAATAAAAATGTTTTCTTGTTGGAACCAGTGTATGGAAGCCAACAAAACATTACGCCAACTTCTTTGAAATTTTTGTACATTAATTACCAGGGCCGCGGAACTGGTGGCCAGCAATGTAGCTGAAGGTGAAGTGGTAACCTTCTTCGTCGACAGCCAGGTAGCGCTAAAAGCTTTGAAGGGACACAATATCAAATCTAAACTTGTTAGTTACTGTAGGAGATCGTTCAACTTGCTTATGGATAAATATAGTGTCAGACTATGTTGGGTTCCTGGCCACAGCAGTGTTGAGGGAAATGAAATTGCCGATGAGCTGGCAAGAATAGGGTCCGCGTTAGATGAGGGAATGAGTGAAAGATCAGTGAAATTACCAATATGTCATTACTATAGGGAACTCAGTAATTGGGTAGTAAGCAGGACCAACAGTATAGAGGATTGTAGAGTCTCGAGGGCTATGTGCTCAAAACTTGACTCAGAAAGATCCAAACTGCTACTGAAGATGAATCGGAAGGCGATGCGAATCGTGATAGGCACATTGACTGGTCACTGCTCGGTCAGCGCAAGAGCGAGCATTTGAGAAACTGTCACTCAAGATTTCTGTAGGATGTGCAGGGATGAAGAGGAACCAGAAACCACTGAACATATTATCTGTCCGAAGCTGCAACATCACAGGCTTAGATGGCTGAGCAGATCTTTCCATGAGAGCATTACTGATATCGAGACGTGTAAACTAGAGGACATCTGGGGCTTCATCATGGGAATTCAGTGGCTTAATGACGGATCAAAGGTCACTTCTGGGTACAAATGGGGATAAACATTACTTTTTAATGGGCAATAGAAGGGAATCACAATGGAGTGTTTGAATACAGCAAAGTCCGAAGTCCAACAGAAATCTTCCAAAGCAAAAAATGAAGGTTAATTTCGTATTTGCTCACAGTTGCATTGCATATGTATGTACATATATAAAATGTAATTCTTTTCCTGCGAATATGGCTATTATTTTAATAGTTTCCTCGTTTTGTATAAGGTTATTACTTTCAATGGTGATCACTGAATAAACTCCGAAACTTTTCTTCATATATTTTTGTAAAATTAATGTGTTAATAGTTGCCAGTATTATTTTGAAGTTTTTTATGAATTTTCCCATTTCTTTTCAGATACAGCTTTTCGTGATAATCCTTATTTATTTCTTATTAGACCCAAGTTTATAATAAGGGCTAATACATCTGCATTATCGAAATCTTTCTTTTTTTTTTGCAATGTATATATTTATTTATTGTATTTTCAAAAATGAACTAATACAATAATTATTCAAATATTGTGTCTAGATCAAAGTTAGGCAAACACATACATATATAATATAAAAGAGAGTAAAATGCATGCTTGTGCGAATGTACGTGTAAAAAAGAGCACAACGAAGTGCTCACGGGCGGCCTTTTGCTTATCATTGGTCAAAATATAATTCTTAGGCCCGACCAGTACCGTACATAAACTTAGTGATAGTGTCCCTCTTTTTTAAGCGGATGTGTCCAGTAAAGTTCAGGATATTACGAGCATGGGAATTAGGATGGGACTTTAGTTTTGTTAAATATTTGCATGTGTACTTTGCTATTTCTGCAGTCACTAGTAGCATACTTAGATCACGATATAAATTTATATTTTTTATGTACCAGAGAGCCGATTCTGTTTTTTATTAGTTGGATTTTCTCTTATTTTAAGCTGAACCAGTGCCCCATAGGTGAATTCCGTAGCACTATATAACAATTGTTATTAAAAGTTTACAATCTAGACCAACCAATTAATTTATCTGTGTTTTTTAATTAAGTCCTCTTTGCTTTCTCTTCTGGCTTCTTGATTGAAATTCTTCGTATGATTCCGGAAGCCTTCCCCGTTGTTTCATATCAATCAGTATAACTACCTCGGCTTTTTGCCATTGTTCATTTTGTTTTTGAAACTTAATTTTGCTATGTTTTCATTCTTTGAACTATGCCTTAATCACTTGAACTTTGCTAGAGCAACTGACATAAAGTAACACTAATGCACTTCAAAAAGATGCGTGATGTTGTCATTTAGTGACTTTGTCGGTGACCGACCCAGGACCTGCGGTGTTGTAGTAAACGTGCTAATTAATTCAGCCAACGCTGAAGACTGATTTTAATTTGTTTTCTGAAAGGTTATAGGTATCTACATTTGGTCTAATTGCCAAAAAAAAAGCGGGCGACAAAACACCTTTTAAATGTTTTCCTTTGAAGAGTTTCAGAGAAGCTACCGGGTAGTTGAAAAAAAGCAGTTGTTTTAATTAAAGGCAGAAAATTAAACGATTTCGGAAGGTATGCAAATAGTAAGTGACTCTACAGGAGTAGTGGCGACTTCAAACGTATAAGCCAGTATTGCTGATTGGCTTTTTACAGCGTTATCCTCAAATAGATTCCTTCCTACCGGTAATACAATGCTCATCCACATCATAACTGATTTTCCTAAATAAAGTTCGAAGTTGGGATCTAGTTCCACTTTATAGAAAATCAATTTCGTCTTTGCATTTTATAATTTTGCAAAATTACTATCCCACTTCTGCTGAAACTATAAGGTACACAGTAAAAAAAGAGCTTCCAAGGAAGCCAATAATATCCTGAACTTGCGATCCTGATTTTTATATAGGTTCTTCTTCTTTTTATTCTTATTCAGTGAATCCGAAGTCGTGTTCATGACGTTGAGTAAATCTGATTTTCCATATGTTCTTTTTTCTCTTCCCAAATTTCTTTTAAATCAATACATTTTTTATAAATAAAAATGTAATACTTCATGGCATTGATTTTTTATTTTTCTAAAAAATCAACACATCGTATGTATTTGCGAAAACTACATATAATCTCCAATTTTGCATAAGTGAAATAGCTTTTTAATTAATTATATGGGTGTTGTTAATAATCAATTTCTGAAAAGTCAAATATATAAACATATTGATATTTTGGAAGTAGAGAAGTAGAGTTTCTGAATAATTACTTCCAACAATTTTCCACTGAGTATACGTACTTCCTTTGAATATTTTTTTTGAACAATAATTTAAAATAAAAAATACTGACATAAAAATATTAAAAAATTAAAAAGCAATCTAGATTATATTATTTTGACAAAAACTAAGTTGACGAAAAGTAATATCCTTAAACTGTATTGATTTGAAAACTAGCAAATAAAATATCTTTTGTTTTTCTTTAATTACATGTAACACTGCAAATTTTTTTGTGGTTCATTTTAAAAAGTTATATTTAGCAATGCAAAGTGAAAAGTGATAAGAAAATGCGAAGATGATTAAAATTGAATTAAAGCATTAAATGCTTTGTGGAACACTTTGCACACTCACTTTGCAGGAGAGCGCAATCACAAAAAAATTTTGGAACTGAAACACTTATCACTTTGCCAGAAAATGCAATTTGATGAGTGCAAAGTGAAAAGTTGATAAGTTGCGCTACAAGAAATAAGTAACTGAAACTAATCTGGCACACATGTGCCCAAAAAATCGTAACCACTAATTACTAATGAAAAACTGTTTGATTCAGACAGGTATTTATTGATTTAAACAGTTTCCAATCATGTTGGATTCTATAAAATTGTCTATTAGTTATGAAAGAAACTGTTTAACTTAATACATACGTGCCTGAATCAAACAGTTTTTCATTAGTAATTAGTGGTTACTCGGCATAAGTTAAATATTCTCTGGATAATGAAATATGAAAGGGACTACTGTATTTGACTTAGAGCACATGTGATAAGTTTTTAAGAAAAAGATGAAGTAGTTTAGGAGGCAGTATATGGTTGCTCTTTATTGGGCACCAAACATACACACACACACAAGCATTGCCACCGTTATTTATTGTGATGCTTCTTATGTAGCTTGGAGTGGCTGGAGTAGGGTACAGAGTTTTATATTGAGATTTGTATTGTTGCTTTTATTGTTGCTACTCCTTTTTTACTCCTTTCATTTTTTATGTATGTGTAGGTATATTTCATTTATTTTAAATATGTATATTGCTCCACCCTTTACATTTTAACGAAGCAACAAAATTAAATAAAAGACAGTACCAACCAAAAGAACAAAAATAGCATCGCAAAAAAAACCACAGCGTATCCAATCCTTAAGTGAGGAGGCTGCTGCCGCTGCTTCTTGCCAAAGCTACAACTACATCCATACATTGCCAACAGAAGACTACTGCGCACAGAAAGTACTAAAGAAGGAAAAATTATAAATTTTAACATGTGAAAAAAAAGAAAATGAACACAAGCAAAAAACGGCAACGTTACAAAATTAAACAAGAACAAAAATTTTAAACTGAAAAACTTGAATGTTTATGATAAGCAACAACACCTAAAACGTATTTAAACAACAACAACAACAATCATTAACTTTAAAAACGTAATTCGCGTCTGCGTTACAAAAGACACAACTAGCGAAGGAACGAAATATATATTTAAATGGGGAAATTAAATCCCAAATGTACAAGTATGACATGTACACATACACATAAGAACACACTTGAGTACATACATATATAAATACATGTATGTATTTAACCCGAATAGGTTTTTAGCATAAGGGAGTAATTACAATCGCAGATAGTTGAGGGTGCAACATTATTAGGTGCGAGAACATGTTTCCACTTTTAGCGTTTATGTACATATGTATATATGTATGTACATATGTACCTATGTATGTTGGTTTTTTGCACTTGCTTATATCTATATATAAATACACACTTATGTAAGTATTTATACTGCATAATACAGTCCTTATGATCCTTCAGTTTATGATGTGTTACCTTTACTGCTGTAAAAAGCTGTTGCCAAGGTGGTTGGTACCTGAATGCAGAAATACGCCAAAATTGTATGTACTTACATATGTGCTTCTAATCTGCTTTGCACCTACTTCCAACAGCACTGTAGGTAACACATACATATAATAATGCTTTATTTAACAGAAGCCAAATTATTTTTAACTCTTTACTGTCTGATTATTTTTAAGTGGCTGTTTGGCTCGATCAGTGCTTTAAAAGGAGAGAAATGTATTCGTGTATTTATCAGTTTTGCCAGAAAATAATGATGAGGGAATGCTGAATAGGAAAAAAAATTCTGCTAAAATGTTCTACAGAAGAAAAGTATAATGCCAGATTTAAATGTAGAAAAAATTATTGAAATAGCTCTGAATTTCATGTTTATACAAAATCATTAGTATTTAAAGGTATTTTTATAGCACGCACAAATATCAAATAGTTAATAATTGGTTTTTTTTTGGAAATGTTACAATTACGTTTAAAATTATTTTTACCCACTAATAATCCCAAATTATTATTTTACTGGGTGCTTCGGTAGGCTAGTGAGTAGTGTGCTAACCTATCAGTGTGGAGATTTTGGGTTCAATTCCCACGATAGACTCTGGTCTGTTTCACTACAACGAGTGAAGGTGTTTGTTACTATTTTCGTTTAAATTAGAGTTATGATATAATTTGTAATTGTATTTGTAACATTTAAAAAATAAATAAAAAATATTATTTTACTCATTCAATAAAATATTTTTTTATTAAAAATACATTGAAATTGGTTATTGAGGGGTTGGCTGGATCCTATGCGCATTTCACTGTTGCTAGTGCAGATAATCAGCGAACCTTTACCCTGCAATACATATACAATTATGAGAAAAATAATCTGCACAGAAGAATTTTTTTAACATATTACAATTTTTTATTTTCAACTGATTCTACCAGAAAGCACTTAGCAGAATTTTTTGAAAGTTGAATGATTTTTAACTAATGAAAATGCCAGATCTAGTAGTGAAAATGGCAACAATGGTAGTCATTTGTATAAGAAGCCGACTAAACTTCGGCACTCTACTGCAACTTTGGCCAGCTATGGTCTAGAACAGTCGTCGGCAACCTATACCATTACATTTTACAATTGTGTCAGTTATACTCGCACCACGAACCCGTGTTGCCAGTGAAATTTCGTCTCATTTCCCTAATTTGAAATTTTAAATATCCAAAGGCAAACTTGATTTAATTATGGTAGAAACACTCAAGTTTTGTTTAAAAAGAAAGGCAGCTTCTGTTGCTGCTACGTCAATTTAATGGTGAGTAAAAAGCTGGTTTTGTAGGACATTTTCTTAAAATAATTTAAATATATGCTTAAAATCCCTTTGCTTCTCATGTTTTTTCATGCGTGACAACAAACGTTGACAAACCAATCATTCTGGTTTTCCAAAATAGCTTTCTGAAAATAAAAAAATTATTGTTGGGACAATTTTTTTTTTCTCTGGCAACACTGATTCCTAAGAGTATGTGATACACACAACTTGTCTGCTTGAATGTTTAAGCTAGCCAAGAGCTGTTTAATAGGCCATGGTGTTTAATATACAACTACTAAAAGAATCTTCTGCTGATTGTTTGGAGAGTGATATTGTAGGACTTATGTTTAACTCTCTCTTATAAATCTTGCAATGTTTAATCGACGATACATTTATCTAAAATATATTTGTTCTTTTTTATTTTCATATTTAGTCCATATTTACATTATGCAAGTCTTATTGCTAAGCTGATTAGTTTGAAGGAGAGAGAAACGGGGGGAACAGTAACGTTTCTTTTTCCCTCGTCTCTCTCTCCTAACAAACTAATCAGCTTAGCAATAAGACTTGCATAGTGTAAACTAGGACTTACTGTTATAGATTATTATTTTTTTCTTCATTTCTTCGCTGATGCTTTGATTTGAGTTTTGAATAAAAATCTCGTCGGTTGTTTTAAGTGAGTTTTTATTTTTTATAAGAATTAAAGATATATTAAAGTGAAGTAGTACATATTAATTTAATGTGTTTGGTATTTTACATCCAATATTTATTAAATTATTGGAGGTACGTAAGAAGCTTTTAAAATAATGTAATTCTTTTAATTAATTGAATTTTTCACAGTTCTTTGCCATTCAAAGTTCTTGCAGCAACAGTTTGTGCACGCCAAAGATAGAAGCGATAGACGATTAAAAAAAGCAAAATTCAACATAGTAATTCTAAATTATCTCTGTATTCTCTGGTTGCATCTACATTCATATGTACATAAAATATTATTTAATCAATTAATGAAGAAAAGAGTTTTATTAATAAGTACAAAAAAATTTTTTTTTTCATATTTAATTTTTAAAATAAAAAGCATATTGAATATTATACGACTGCTCAAATCATTACCGAAGGATTCTCTTACAACTCTCCCAATGGCTCATATAAGATTAACGTTGAAGAACCTCACACGATTCACAAAGTTTTTCGAAGAAGAGTTGTAAGATAATCTCTAGATAAATCTCACATGATTGCATCTACGACACGAATAGTCTTCATTAACAGTTTCTCCCATGCGAAGCATCTTCTACGTTTAAAATATGAGCTCGTCTGCGATTGAAAATGCTCTGCATTCGATTCACAATAGACTCTTCTGCTATTGAAAAGGCTAGCTGGAGTGTTGTTTATTTCTCAAAATACATACATATACGTAATAGAAGAGGACGCGACGCCCTTAATTCGCCGATTACTGGTCTAGAATCTAGCGGCCTTATGTATAATCACAAATTGGCATGAACTTAACATAAGTGGCAAAATTGAACATGGTCTTAACGTGTTTTTCCATAAAATTTTATATTAAAAATCATGCTAGGATGCATTGTTGCCATTTTAGCATTTTCACTGCTAGATCTGGCATTTTCATTAGTTAAAAAGCATTCAATTTTCTAAAAATTATGCTAGATGCTTTCTGGCAGAATTTGTTGAAAATAAAAAATTGTAAATTGTTGAAAAAAATTCTTCTGTATAGAGGATTTTTCTCATAAATGTAAATGTATTGCAGGCTAAAAGTTCCCTGATGATCTGCACTAGTGCATAGGATCCAACTAACCCCTCAATAATTAATTTTAATGTATTTGTAATTAAAAAAACATTTTACTGATTAATGCTAGGAACACAACTGGGACGAACGACGAATTTTTCGGTGCGAACTTCCATCATAAAAAATAAAACACATTTGTGCATATGAAAATGAACACAGCACCGCCTTAGAACGAAATTTGTCGTGCGTGACGAAGTCTGATATAGCTTTATTTCTATTTTGTACGCCGACGAACGACGAAAAAACAATTTTCTCTCTCTCGCTTTTCACACGCAATAACCAATTTTATCAATTATGAGAGTAGAATTCGCTGAGTAAATTCTTCGTTGTTGTGCTTCATACAACGAATTTACGCAGCGAACGCTTATCGACGTGGACGAAATTCGTCGTTCGTCCAAGTTGTGTTAAGTTTGACATGAAATTCAAAGCCATTTCAATCATTTTTGTCTACATTTAAATCTGGCTTTATACTTTTCTTCTGTAGAACATTTTAGCAGAATTTTTTGACCGATTTAGCATTCTCTCATCATCATTTTCTGGCAACACTGCTGATGTAATCGTCTGTGTGTGTGTTGTAAGACTACATTATGCGGCGATTTTTAATGTCGATTTGTATACAGGAACTCGTCAACACGTAGTTTAATTTTGTCACTTATGCTAACTTCATGACAATTGTACTTTTCACCAAAAAAAATAAATTTAGCAAAATTTCAAAACTTTTTTTGTTTTCTTGCATTTTTAAATTTAAATTCTTAAATGGCGCACCCGATATATAAATATGTTCGTTTTACTCCTCGAAGGATCATACGGCCATTAGAAGCATGCATAGGTCACCCTAAAGGTGGATTCATCCATTGTTTCGGAACAAAATTTTAGTCCGGAAAAAAAATTTTTATGTGGTGTTTGACGTTTCTTTTTTTTGAGAGAGGGAGAGAGAGAAGAAGAGAACAAATTTTGTTCGGAACATTTTCAGCTTGAATTGATTTAGCTGCGTGGATGAAATTATTATTATATTAAATTATTATTATTAGAATGGAAATAAAGGAAAATTAATTTACATATGGAGTTGAACGGAACAATTGCATTCAACAATTACAAATATGTGTGTGACACAGCAAATTGTTTGCCGCTGTGCTGCCACTTGTAAAATTAATACTCATCGTTTTCACATGTATTTCATATGCTTTGATTTTCCAGACAAAATATTCTTGCAAAAACAAAAATTTTGTTCCTAAACAATGGGTGAATTCACCTTAATACGATCAGGATTATATTCAATTCAACGTCCCACTTTATATGAGATTCATAGATTACGAAAAGACGTTCGATGCAGTTGGGCGAAGCTCAGTATGGAATAATTTATTGTCGAGATGTATTCCGGGAAAACTGTTAGCATACTGAGAAAATACTGTGTGAGTGTCAAATCGGTACTTCTGTGTATATGGATATGAAGCATTTCAAGTCACCGCTTAATTACGTTGTTCATCCAAATATTCGTAAGGCCTGATTAGTGTTTACTTTTCGTTGCCGTTCTTTTCTGTAAAAAATATTTTGCAATTACTTTTTCTGCGAATTTTCTGTAGAATTTATTAAACTTGTTAAAAAATATAATTTTCATCCATTAATACAATCTTTGCATATTCCATTGTTATTTAATTGCCAAAAATACATAACTTTTTACAAAATCTGTAATTAAAACATAAATTCTTATTTGTTATACCACAACAAACTAATACAAACGCTTTTTTTAAATATATTTTCTACAGATTTTTCCTAAAAAGAAGAGAACGAAAAAGGAAAAAACAAAGGGTTGCAACGTATGCAAAGCAAAGATTTAAAAGTGGTAGCTAATCTTTCCATCTCACATTCAACTTTACCGTTATATAACGTTATTTTTCCAGCGATATTACCTATTTATGGCATTTACAAAATGCAATTACTTATGTATGTTTTTAAGTGTTCAAACAACATTGATCACCATACCATACATTTTTCGAGTTATCATGTAAAAAATCTCCCGAAGCTGGTTATATAGATCACAAAAAAGCAAAAACTCAAGAATAGGCTTACAGCATATATATAAATCTCGAAAACTTGCAAAAATGAGAATATCTCTAAAAAATTTGCAAAACCGCAAAAACTGTAAACGAACACACGAATACGATTTTAAGAATCAAAAATAATCTCATGTTCAAAAAATTGCGAAAATGCGAATAATTTTTCAATTTAAGAAAAAACTTTAAAATTTATTTAAAAAAAAAACGCTAAAATTGTAAGGATTGCAAAAAACTTGCAAAAATTATGAAAATTCGCAAAAACTTGGTAACATCGAAACCATATCAAAGTCTGATACTTATTAAAAAAAATTAAAACTGCCAAAAAACAAAAAATTGAGAACAATCACTTTTATTGCAAAAATTCGCGATAAATTGCAAAATAGCAAACTAGCCCTAAAATTACTTACAAATACCTAAGGATATAAGAAATTCCAAAAAATCGCAGAAAATTGGCAAAATAATGAAAAATTTGCTAACATCAAATAGATAGATGGATTAAAAATCGGTAAAATGGTAAAAAGGCAAGATTTGGCTAAAAATAATTTTTATCGCGAAAATAGCGAATATTGGCTGCAAATTGCAAACAAGCCTCTAAAATTCTTTAAAAACATGGAAAATTATAAGGAATGCCAAAAATTCGGAAAAATTCGCAAAAATTTGCAAAAACTTGATACTATCAAAAAGCAAAGTGTGGTACTAATTAAAAGTCGCCAAAACTGTAAAAAGGGCAAAAATGAAAAAAAATACTTCTATCAGACAATGAAATGGCTTGAGTCACCCCTAATTTGTTAAAACTACAAACAAGAGCAATAAGTTTTTTAAAAATTGCTTGATTCGCAAAACTTACTAAAATTTGCAAATAAATTCAAAAGCCTTAAAATTTTAAAAGGATAAATAATGCTCGAAAAACTTTTTTTTACATATTGCAAAATTACAAAAATTCGCAAATAATTTTCGGATACAGATAGAAGCCGTTGAATAATTTGCTCATAATTTTGCATTTTCGTACGGAATATTTTTTTATTTTTGTAATATTTTTTCTCATTTGTTTGGTATCATCCGGTTTATGTTTCAACTAACACACTAAAATATAAGGGGTTGCTCACAGTAGTCATATTTTAAACTAGTTTAAAAGTTTAGGACATTATAACATTATGACCTTAACACTATCGTTTGAGTACCCCAAATATGTGAATACATAAATATACTACACTAGTATGTTTCTTGATTATCAAAAATTTTTGTTAAAATGTTGAAACAAAGTCTCGCTAAATATTTCTGTAATTAATTCAGTAATAAAAGTATAAATATTAATACTATTCGTATTCTTTAACTAAATTCTAGTAACATATTTGATCCATAGGTTTTTTTAAAATAATAAAATTTTGTGCTTGTTATCCTAAAATCGAATTTGAAAATTACTTCATAATTTCTATATTTTCACTAGTTACGAATTTTTAAAACGTTATGTTGTACATAGCAGTTTTTATAAGTACTTTTTGTGCATTTTTTGACTTGGCAATATTATTAAAAGTTGCACAACTTTGCAAAATTTACGCTGATAATCTTGCACTTACTCAGACTCTGATAATTTTGCATCCTTTATGCAAAATAATTTTCTATGTGGTTGTTGTGATATTTTTTTTTAAATTTTGCAGTTTTGCTTTTCCAAAATAGAAAGCCAATTTTCGAAAAATTGTATGACATGTTTCAAAACCTTTTTTATAATTTATAATATATCAATTTCAATTGCTTATTTTCTGAAGATGTGAACACCCTGTTAACGGAATATAGAAAAAATCAATTACAATTTTATAAAAACGACCTAGAGCTTAACAAACATAAGAATAAACTAAAAAGGTCAAATAAATATAGTTAAAGTTTAATATTTAAATAATTTTATTTTGTAGCTTTGCTTTTTTATGAATAACAAATATTTTTGTTATATAATATAAGATTAATTATAAAAGTTTTGTTTGTGAACCTCTTTCAAAGACGTTTTTTTTAATAAATACCTATAAGTAGCATACATATAACTTTTAATCTTCAAAGAACCCAGAGTCCCGAAAAATCCCTAAATCTCAAAAAAAATTTCGGGATCCCGAAAAATCCTGAAATCACTTGATTTGATTTTTTGAAGTCCAGAATCCCGGGATTCGGAAAACCAGTCCCGATGGTCATCCCTCAATACAAGGAATAACATGAATTTATCAGTAGGCTGGAAACAACAAAGCAGCGTATCGAGTATATGAGTAGTCGTAAATATAATGATTTACCGGCAAAAATCTTTATTTAAAAGTAGGTTAGGTTAGGTTAGGTAGTGAGGTTGCAAAAGACAACCTCGTAATGGCTGTTGTCGACAGGGGAGATATGGATGGTGCCATCCCCAGGGGCAAATGGAGTACTATGGAAGCTAAGTTGGCAACCACGTACTACCAGGTCCTTGCGGAGAATCCAGGCATATCTCCCGTCTGTCGCGATGCAGGCTGGTATCAAGGCAGGGTCAAGCTGATGGTCTTTGGAGACCAGAGATCGGCGGATCTGTACAAGGCAGCTGTCAGCAGGATGGGAGAGCCGTGGCCGGGGGGCGAAAATCGATCTTGTTAACAAGAGCGACATTCCATCTCGACCACGTGCGCATGCCTGGATTCCGGGATTCCCAGATACGGCTGAAGCAGCGATAAAATTGTTAAAGGACTGCAATCCCTCACTTCCAACCGACAATTGGAAGATGGGGACATTCGGTGAGGCTGAGGGGGACAGACGTGGGGTAATTATAATACTAAACGCTGAAACCCTCCCTCACTTGGCCAAGTCTAATAACATTATATCGTACGCCTTTGGACAGGTTACTCTGAAGGTGTATAAAGGCGATCAGCCTCCAGAGACGGATAATTCTAAAACAGTGTGCTGTGGAGGAAGAATCTGAAGAGGAGGGGAAGAAGGCCAGCCTACGAGAATCTTCGGAAAAGGATTGTTACATTACATCCGACTCTGAAATTCTTGGAGGTGCCTAAGGCCTGTTCGACGCTGATTACGGCGAGGACACTGACCTTCTTCTTGACACTGACGACGAGTCTAATAAAACGGTCGTGAAGATGGATATCGTAGCGGATGTTGAACCTGCTGCAGATAAATCTCCACCACTCTAAAGCAGCCTCAGCTGCTCATCAGATTCGCATGACAACATGCGAAGTTGACATAGTCCTAATCCAAGAACCCTGGATTTGTGGTGGGAGAGTTTGCGGATTGAGGACCATAGATTTTAAGTTGCTAGCCGTCAAGAATGAAGGTAATACTAGAATCTGCATCTTGGCAAGGAACCACCTTAATATATTTCTATTATCTTACTTTAGCAGCAGAGACATAAAGGCGGTTAGCGTGGAAGTGGGAGGCACATGCTACTGGCTGGCGTCGGTATACTGCGCTTATGATGACCAAGGCCCTCTACCTTCGGTAATGGTGAGGGACTTTATAGCTGCGGCGGTAAACGCTCAATATCATATCATATTGTGCGGTGATGCCAACGCACATCATACTATTTGGGGAAGTACGGACACTAATGAAAGAGGTGAGGAACTTTTAGAATTTGTAGTAAGTACTAACCTCAACATTTGTAAAGAGGTCAAGAACCTACGTTGATAACAAAAAACAGACAGGAAGTCCTGGATGTTACCTTCTCTTCTGACTCGGTAGCCAATAGGATCATGAACTGGTGCGTACTTAAGGAACACTCCTTTTCTGATCATATGTTTATTGAGTTTAGCATTAGGGAGTGGGCACCAGAGGTAGAAATCTCTCGAAATATTAGGCGAACCAATTGGCGTCAATATAGGTCCATCTTTTCTATACAATTAGGATTGATTGGAGACTCGTCACTTCTAGAAACTTCGGTTTTAGATTCCGAGGTTAATAACATCACTACACTCTTTAAAAATGCTAGGGAATCGTCCTGCCCTCTAAATAGCCCAAGGGGGAAGAAGAAACCGTAGGTGTACATGCAAAAAACTGTTCAATAAGACTAAGTTATCCAGAAAGGTAAACTAAAAGAATATAAAAAGCAGATAAGATTTGCTCAAAATACAACATGGAAGAGGTTTTGTGAAAATATTGAAAATGTTTCAGAAGCCTCTCGCATGAGAAAAATTCTGTCCGCTACTCCCTGTACTTTGGGGTATTTAAAAAATCCCAATGGGACATGGACTATATCGAGCGAGGACACTCACTTTCCGGGTAACTCAATGTCTGAAATTCAGACATCTGATCCTTACCCAATACCTATGGAAAATATATCTGACATTGTCAATATACAGACCTTAAACTGGGCTGTGAAAAGCTTCAAGCCTTACCGGCCGAGATATGGAAAGTATCGAATCTCATAGCCCCTAGGCTACTGAGAATTTACACCAGCTGTCTATGACTGAGTCATATTCCTAATAAGTAAAGGGAACCGAGAGTGGTTTTCATTCCGAAAGCTGGTAAAACCTCTCACACCACACCGAAGGACTTCAGACCAATAAGTATATCATCCTTTCTTCTGAAAACATTAGAAAGGATGGTTGATCATTATATCCGCAAATCCGTCAATGGTAAACTACTTTCCTCGCATCAGCATGCATACCAAAGGGGAAAGTCAACCGACTCGGCTCTACATGAGCTGGTTGGTACGATAGAGAAATCACTCTCTGTAGGTGAATATACCTTTGTAGCCTTCGTAGACATTGAGGGGGCCTTTAATAACATTTCTCCAGATGCGATAATTGACGCATTGTCAAATTTGGGGGCTACTGCAGCGTTATGTAAGTGGATTCAGAATCTACTAACTCACCGCAGGATAACTTCAGCTCTAGGAGCTTCTAGGCAAACCCGCTTTTTAAATAGGGGTACACCACAGGGAGGAGTTCTTTCGCCACTGTTGTGGAATCTAGCTCTAAATCCCGTGCTGCTATCCCTAGAATCGCGGGGGTGCAAAATCGTGGCTTATGCTGATGATGTGCCAATGGCTGTAAGAGGAAAATTCCTCACTTCTCTTTCACATTTAACAAGATGGGCGCAGAAACGAACTAGTCCTCTTCTCCAGGAAATATAAGATACCTGTTTTCCAACCTATCACCTTTAATACTACGGAAATAAAAGTGTTCAACACTGCAAAATATCTCTTTGTTATTCTTGATTCAAAGTTGAGTTTCAAAACTAATATTCTAGAGAGAGTGAAAAAAGTAACAATTTCGCTCTATCTATGCAAAAAATCCATTGGAAAAAATTGGGATCTTACCCCAAAAATCGTTCATTGGATCTATGCTGCAATAGTACGTCCAATTCTCATGTATGGGGTCATCGTGTGGTGGCCGTCCCTGGAGAAAAAGACGTTTCTACATATCTTACACAAGGTACAAAGACTTGCATCCTTGTATATATCCAGTGCGCTTTGCACTACTTCTACGGATGCACTGGGGATCATCCTTCACCTAGTACCATTGGACCTTGTAGGGAAGGAGATGGCAATGACCTCAGCAATCCGTCTTCGTTGTACCTCTCTGTGGAACGGAAATGGAAGCGGCCACTCTAGAATACTCGATGATGAATCTTGGGGATGAAGGATTGACCAAACCTCCTCTTCTCTACTACACGAACGTCTTTATAAAACCTGGATACCATCCACAGAATTGTGGATGAATGGAACTCCAGGTAGAAGAAAAAGAGTTGATTTTAATACGGACGGCTCCAAAACACAAAAGTGTGGGTTATGGAGTCTTTTCAGGGGCTTTAGGTCTTCGTATTGCAAAGCGACTTCTGGATCACTGCAGTGTCTTTCAGGCAGAGATCATTGCAATAAGAGAAGTCGCGGATTGGTTGAAAGTTAATGTCACTTCAACGACTTTGATTAACATATACACCGATAGTCGCGTAGCTATCATGGCCCTCGAATCCCCGTTTCTAAGAACAACAACAGCCCTCGACTGCCGATCATCTCTGAATGAGATGGCAAAGCAGTTTGATATTAGGATCATCTGGATCCCGGGGCATAGAGGCTTTCAAGGGAACTCTAGGGCTGATGAGCTTGCTAGAATTGGGACAACCCTACAAGTTCCACCAGATTTGGAATGTGTGGGTTTACCCCTATTCTCTTGCAAACTCAGGCTCAGGCGCAGGATAGAGGATGAAACAAATAGAAGGTGGGTCACAAGAAATGATTGCGTGATCACAAGGCAGTTATGGACTCATCTAAATAGGAAAAATACGGCTTCTTTAATTTTGAAGAATAGGAAACAGATCTCGATTCTAGTGTCCGTGCTAACCGGACTGTCTCATAGGTAGGCATGCACAAAGGTTAAAGATTGAACACAATGATTTTTGCCGTAGCAGCCAGGATATCGATGAAGAGGAAAGTGTAGAGCATTTTCTTTGTCACTGTCCTGGACTTGCAAGAAAGGGAATGGCCACAATAGGCGCTCTTTAGTTCAGCGAACTTTCTGACGTTGCTAGTGTTGAATTGCAACGTACGACGGTGGGGACTCCGCATAAGCAGAGTCGCCGTGGTATCATAATGGACCAAAACGGTCTAAGTGAGTTCGGGCTTCTGACTGCCACCCCTACCTAACCTAACTTATATAAAAGTAGTTTAAAGAACTTTTTACGGCAAAACATACTCCTCTATGCTAATGGAATTATAATTATTATAGTATTAAAATATTTTCTTTATTATATAGTTATGGTCAACTAGAAAATATTTCTTAAGTTATGCAATATATTATTGCCTCTAACAAGCCTTCAGCTGATTCATAACGGAACAGAATTTGCAAACTAATTTTGTCTGTTTAGCGTGTAGAGTCCATAATGCAAGCAAGTGACTTGCCTAGAAAAAATATATCTCTTTGTATCTTGAAAACCGAACACAAGCAGTATGCGTTGATAATACATTATCTAAACCGTTGAAACTGAAAGTAGGTGTACCAGAAGAATTAATTCTGGGACCATTGATCATCTTCACATATGGGTGAGGTAAGTCAATTCTTAGTGGGCAGATTATACCGTTGGTGGGGGAGAGATCTAGAGAATGGATTTTTTGTATGTCAGTAGTCCAGTAAGTAGGCTCGCTACTCGAAATGACGTATAAGCCCATTTCTGAAACTGTATTGAACAACGCTCTACCTCTAGGTGTAATAAGACGCGAGCTCTACAAAGTATGTTTTGCATTGTAGTCGCCAGCTGCTACGAAACAAGGATCAAGAGATTTGCAGAAATTCTCGTATTGATCCTCAGTGATTGAGAATCTGGAAGGAAAGTAAATTGATGATATAACGAAATGCAAATGTTTGTTCCTTGTAGATGTTCTTTACAAATGTTGTCAAGAATATAGTGCTTGAGTCTTGACTTTATTAGAATTGCTGATCCACCGAATGCTCTTCCTCTCGGGCCTTTTAAATCATAAAAGGTGTAGCCCATAATTTTAAAACGACTTCTCGAATTCAAATGAGTCTCAGAGATCAACATTATATCAATAATTTTTTCCGTGAGGAAGTGTTCAAGTTCATTTTTATGTTGGCGAATGCCGTTTGCGTTCCAGAAACATATTTTAATTGATTGATTGGTTGTGCCATTTGTGGGTAAGTAGCGGAGTACTTATTTCCTGTTTAAGCTGGAGTTACTTTAGGTTTCTGACTCATTGCCCCTTCTTAACGAAAGAGTACACAGGACATCCTCGTTAGTTAGCAGTGTGATTACCTCCACAATTACTGCATTTTTTGTTTTAATATTTTGGGTTATTGCAAGTAGCAGTACCGTGTAATTCACCGCACACATCACAAAAAAGTAGGTAATTTGCAGTAAGTTCTGTGTGGGTCCTGAGAGCTTGTGTGGTTCTTCAAACTGTTATTTTTCGGTATAAGAGATATTTTAAATTATAAATCGAATGCGTCTCATTTTTTCTCAATTTTATATCATTTGGCTTAAGTTCAACGCGAAATAGAGGTTGGGAAATCTTCTCCTTATTTATTATTTTAGAGACATTTCTTACCTTAAATCCTTGGAGGATGAGTGCATCCTTTATTTTATCAGGAACAAAATAAGAATATATGCAATTCAATACAATTTGCAGGCCTTTAGCACTCTTAAGCTGGTAAGTGTATAAACTTGTTTTATTTTTTTCAAATTCAGTAACCATTTTGCGAAAATCTTTTTCTTCATATATTTGAATTTTTGTTTCATCATTGTTACCACATTTTATTGGAACAATGTGAAATTTATTCTCACCAATGACCGCGATTATTTTTTTAATAAGGGTGTTGGATTTTTTCACTCAGGTAGACAAATATGACACCTGTTTTACTGATATCATAAGCCACTAACTATACCCGACAACTAACAACGACATCACCACGATTATAAGAAAGGGGCAGGAAATCTTTTTGTGACGAATTTAGCTTTCTCTTTCATATTATGATGTTAATTGAAAATTTTTTATCTCAAAATGCATAACAATTAATTACAAACTTTTTAACGCCATTTTTGTATACTCTGTTATAGATAACAATTTGAACACAATAACATATTATATTAAATTGTTTTCTCACCTTAAGTTAAAACCTGGTTTTAACGTTAAAATCCTAAACAGCTGCGTTCCCGCTGCAAGTTTGATAAGTTCAGGTTTTAAAGAACAGATTTTCTAATACATTTGTCCAAAATAAAATAAATCTACTGTAAAATGCGTGTATGTAGTCGCCTTAGAATTGGTTTAGACCATATGCCACAAAGTTGGAGTGGAGAAGTTTTACATGAAGTTTTCTCAAAATTAGCCCGACACATGTTTTGTTAAATTTTTGTGAAATTACATGAATGAAGTTAGAAGTTAATATTACTTCATTGAAAAAGTAAAAATACGTTTTGTGCCGCATACATCACTTTGGTTAATTTATTTTCAAAAATTAGCTTTTTGTGCTCCAGACGTATACTTTACTGCTGTGTATTGTTGTTGTGACGAAAATTAATGCTTCAAATTTATTTGTCTTACTGTCCAGAGAAATAAGTTGATCGCTTAACGCCGACCTAGAAGCCGCCGTCGTAATATTTTTAATTATGGATCCGCTTACACACATACACAAGAAAAACAAGTAATTGAAGTGCATTTAATATAAATAATGAAATTAAATGATTTCTGTTATACTCAAACATGCACAATTAAGGTTTGTTTTATTTGATTTTAGTGTTTAAAAAGTTTATATTAAAACATGTAATCGGCGGCTGCGTCTGGGTGATGATATGTTTGCTTCTTACGGCACCTTCTTTTTTTATAGAAATTAACAGCCAAACCCACGATATCGAACGTCGTCATTCGCAATCATTTTTAACGACAAACAGCTGATTTGGGACCCACTAAACTTGTTCAGAACGACTAGTCGATCGACAATGAATGCGAACGATGACGTAACCACTATAGAAATTCATACGATATCAAATGTCAAAATCAGTCACTTATGTTGTGCTTGTCGACACAATAAAAAAGTGCACAAAAATACCAAATTTTTAAACATAAATTTACATTTATGAATTTCAAAAAAAATTTTAAAATTTATTTGTTTTTATTTTATTTATTTTGATCAGAAACATATACATATGTACATATTTGTCACACAATTCTACTTTTTGAATTACATACATATGTATGTATGGAATTTCTCTAACCAAGTCTTCTAAAACACTCTCTGGCTCTTTCCACATCAATAGATTGTTTGTCCCATTGGTGCTAGTCCCTTCCATTGTTCATTACAACCAATATGTTTTTGAATATTGCGGAACATAATCATATTTATTTATATTTCACATAGAAAATTTTTAAATCACTTTTTTTTTTTTTTTTTTGTATTGTCATATGTTTATTATTGTTTTTATTTTTATTATTTATTTGTAGAAACTTTAAGTAGCATAGACTTGCTTTTTTTATTGTACACTTTTCACATTTCAGCGCCTTTTATTTGTAAAGTAGCGTTTTATTTGTGAAATTTTTGATGTGGTAATATGTGAATTTGACAATGAGTAAATGCATTACGTTAACAACGTAAAGCCTGAGGACCGACAACTCGATAGTAAGTGGGTCGCTCGTGGGTTAGGCTGTAAGAAAAACAAGAGTTAACTTTACTTCGCACTTTTTTATGAAGAATTTTACGCAATCGCCAAACAATGGCGTGTACAGTAAAACACTACTATTAAACCTAAAAATAGTGAATATGGAGTAAAATAAATGCTTAATATCTCAGGAACCATAATAAGTTCCGTGAAACGCGTTTTTGATTCAGAAAGAAGGTATTCAAAATATGTATTCCATACCTAACTAATTTTTTTAAGAATGGTCGGTGGAGCAAAACTATTCTGGGGCGACGATTTGTTGCTGTTTATTTTCTGCTTTTTATAAAACTTATTTGACAAACTGTACAACAGTTGATTTTGATTGTATGAAAAACTCAGAAATTTTACAATGTGGAAACTATTTTATATTTTGTAAATGAACATTGTTAAATTATGCAACTATGTACATACTTACACAAAGTGAAGAAGTGCTTGGAAATCAAGTTATTGTATTTAAAAATTTCACATATTTATGCTTATATTACATAATAAAACTTTTTACCGGCAGATCGATGTCAGTATATCGTCTATTTTCACTTCCCAGAAGTCAATGAAAATATTTCCGTTGTTTTCCGTCCAAAAGATTCTTTTTTTCCCCAATTTTTTTATTATCATTGCAGTTGCATTAATTTTTAAGTTGAAATGTATCAATTGTTTTCTATTCCTGTTCACTGACATAAACATTATCAGCTGCTTCCTGTCATTTAAACTTGGCAGCACTGAATTTAAAACAGCGAAAAACAGGTTGGATTTCATAAAACCAATTTAAAAATTTATTTTAGGTTGGGTTAACAGTTGATTATAAAGTTAAAACCAACTTTTATTAAAACCATGACAGTGTGAAAACACGATCACATCAAAAATCAAATTATGCGCCGATTTTGTCAAATTGAATGGAGGAACTCGTCAACACCAAATTCAATTTCGTTGTGCATAAGGCTGTCAGAGTTTATTTTTTTCATTAATTACTTGAAATAAACTGTGTGTACAAATTATAATGCACAAAATTTTGTTTCAACGTAACTCCTCAGGTGTTGTGCATTTATCGCCGTTATCATGTCAGACTTCTTGCAAATAATAACTATTTAAATTTTTTGATTTGATATTTATTATTGCGATTTTATGTTTTTGTAGAAAAAAGATTATTTTTTTTGTCCTACGGGAAAAGTACGGGTCTTTTTCTTTGGCTGTCCTCTTCTTCCAAATTACAAGATAACGACCCTATTATAGGTATAAAAATACCTGGGTACATACATATACTAAATAAAATTATTTTTAGTAAAAGTTTTTGGGAAAATTAAAAATTTCCAAAAATTTAACATCCTTAGTTAAAGGGTAACACCAATACTTATATACATACATATGTACATACATACTTGCATATGTACATATTATTGAAATACATATAGATCTGTAAAAAAAATATTGAATTTACCAAAAAAAAAATTAAGATTTTATAAGGACAAAATACATATGTACATATGTATAATGTGATAACTTCTAGGTTTCATTCGTTGCAAAAACATTGAGATACACACATCCTACAATAGTCATTAAAAAGGAAAAACGCTAATAAAACTACCACTTGTTAATGACGCTTTGTTGTTTTATACATATGTACATCCAAAAATGGCATATGGCAACTGCAAAGAAACAAATAAATAATAAAAAACGAAGCATTTTGTCTTTACTTTAGCAGAGTAAAAATTTTCCCTAAATTTTTTTCTCTTCTGATTGCTGTAAATTAATGAGCTTTCGCAAACAGTATTAACGAGAGAGAGAAAACGTTGAATTTGTATTTTGCATGAGTTCGGCTCCGGAGTTAGCGTCAGCTTCGCGTCTGTCGACGTAGATGAAAGCGTCGACGTACATGGCTGCCTGTTCAGCTGGATGGATGCTTTATGCGTTATGCTTGGTGTTTAATTTTCGGTTTTAATTTGAATAAAATTGAGGGGAAATTTCCTTTTGTGCATGTGTGTGCATTTTTATTCTTTGATTTTTTTTGCTTTACCAGCAAATGATCGGAGATGTTTACAATGTTGAGTGCTGTTTCGCTGTTACAGCAGGTGACAGAGTGAGAGGTTTTTACTTTGTATTATTTTTGTTTTTTAGCTTAATATACTATATGTGTAGTTGTTTTTTATTGTAATTTTTACTTTACCCACACCCCACAATGTATTTATTTATATAGATACATACATACATACATACATATGTAAATAGATATACTACATACAGTAAGGGTATGCAATTTGAAATAAAATAAAAAAGAATTTAAATCAAAGAAACATCTAGGCAAAATATGTATTCTAATGAGACATAATACCTACATACATATTTATATAAAATTGTATCTATCTCATTCAAATGCTCATACAGTGTCCAGCATAACTCAAGGTACCTCAGCTGAAATAGGCCAGTTTATCAATTTAACAAAAAAATATCTGATCAAATTTCTTTTATTTATTATTTTATTAATACATATTTAAATTCGTATATCCAAAACAAAGCAAACAAACATATGTGGTAGGTATACAACAAAAAAACTATGCGTTGAAATCTTTGGTAACTCCATATTTTTGCCCAGCACAAGAAAGTAATTACGAAGATGGAGTAAATTATCACGATTTTTTTACTTAGTATCTAGAACCGTGGTCGGCAACCTATACCATTACATTTTACGATTGCGTGAGTTATACTCTCACCACGAACCGGTGTTGCCAGTGAAATTTCGTCTCATTTCCGTATTTTGAAATTTTAAATCTCCAAAGGCAAACTTGATTTTATTACAGTCAGAAGAAACACTCAAGTTTTGTTTATAAAGAAATGCATCTTTTGTTTTTGGTACGTCAATGTAATAGTGAGTACGAATATGGTTTTGTAGAAAGTTTTCTTAATAATTTTAATATATCCTAAAAAATGCCTTTGCATGTCACGCTTTTCATGCATGACAATGCACATTGACAAACCAAACATTCTGGTTTGCTAAAATAGTTTTCTGAAAATGAAAAATTTAGTAAATTTTCATTACATATTTTCTTATTGCTGGGACAATTTTTTTTCTCTGGCAAGGCTTGCTCTCAACAATGCGTGTGTACACATGCGTACCCTTTACCTTACCTTTTTTTTCAAAATCGTTAGGTATTTCCCTAACGAAAAATCGACTACCTACTACAGTAGCTACAAGTAATGCAAGAGTTCGCCTTTTGACTCTCTCAATCATGAATATGTTAATGCCTTTAATCTCAAAAAAAAAAAAAAATTGCGAGTGGAAAAAAACTGCTGTTATTCCAAAGAAAATCAACACGAAAAAAATTATTTAAGTACATAATTATTTTGATTTGGTGTTGGCGTCAGTCAGAAAAAAGTGCTTTTGTTTTAGAAAGTTAAAATGAGCAGCAGAAGTCAATTAAAACGTTGCATAAAAAAAGAAAACGAACAAATAATTGAAAAATGTATTAACCACCCTTAACGGGAATAAAAGTTCACGTGAAATGTGTTCCCTTTCCCTAAAATTGTGATCGCCAATGTTTGCGTTGTTGTTGTCCCAGTATAGGTACTATTCTTTAATTTTGTTCACGTGAACAAAATGTTCACCATTAGCGGAATCATTGACGTAGGGTTATGCAGATGGTGGCAATTGACTACTGTCAATGTCATCCTAATGTTAAAATCGTCAGCTGTGTGCATGACAAGTAGTTATTGGCAACGGGTATATTAAAAGGCAAAGGAAGAGTATATTAAAAGGCATGTCGCTCTTAATTTGCCGACCACGGATCTATGATGAAAGTCCTTAAAACGAAGAACTTCATGTTACCGATCTGGAATTGAATGAACAAGTTTCTTGTCTTGTGTAACCGGGAAATATTTGTAGGTATGCAGCCATGAGCAGTTCTGAGCTGATTTTTATTGGAAATTGACAGGTGCTCAGGGTTCAAATATAAGCTTTGGGGAGAAATAGTAACAATATTGCCAACTTTTTCCAACAAATATCGTTAAAGTAGACAAAAAAATAGCTACAAAATAGCTAAATATCAAAAATAGTTTAAACTTTCGCGGCAAATAGCTAAAAAAAAAACAAATTTCTTTTTAGGTTGTTTCAAAAATTTTGTGGTATGTTATTTTTTTCTTTTTGTTCTTTCATACTTCGCAAATTTCCTTAAAAATTTTATAAATGACCAAATAAAAGAAATGTAATAGGTTAATAAAAGGTTTATTTTATATAAAAAAAATATACATACATACATGTATATGTAATATATTCATTATATATTTATATACATATGTTTATAAAAAAAATATAAAATATATAAACGATATTATTTGTAAGTGTAAAATGATGCTAGTCAATATATTAGTATTATCGTAGGTAAATTTTGAACCTAATTTGCTTAGTACGGAATTCGGGACCTCCCCAGTAAAAAAATTGCTTCAAATAAAGTAGGCTTCTGTTATTATAGAGTAAAATTAGCGCCGACAAAGCTGCTGATTTTTATATGGCGAGTTTCCAGTTTGGAGTACTACATTTTTGCTCACAAAAGCCCTTATTTTAATCTAATAAAACATGCAAACATGGCAGTTATATTGAGAGCTCTTTAAACGATTAATAATATAGACGTATTTACTTATTTATAAAAGCGCTTTTCAAGATGGATGTGACTACATTAGCTAACTTTTTGACTTTAAAACCTGCATTATTGTGGCGCTATTCAATCACCTTTTTTCTATAGTTTACTTGATATACTTTCACTGTTCTAAGCAAGCTAACATTTTAAAGCGAATTATGATGCACAAAAAATTGCTAGAATTCCCGCTAATAGCTAAATCATAATTTTTCCCGCAAAATGTACTTAAAAATCGCTAGATTTGACGAGAAAATATCTGAATTGGCAACAGTGCCACATGCCACATCATCACATCAGCTGCAGTGTGCTTGGAAATTTATCGTGTTGGAAGTAATAACGATTTCGAATTTTCAGTTTTGCATTACTTTGACTTAAATTACTCCTAACTATTGTTAAATATACTACCTTATGCATAATTTCATCTACAAACTCCAAGTTACCCACACCTGCAGCTGACGTACATATGTACCTCCATACCATGATACCATCATTTCCGTGCCTAACCGGTTTACGCGTATTTTTCGGATTAGCCTTTTCATTTACGTCCATCCAAGCCAAAGATATTTTCTTGACACATCTGAAGAAATTACTATCTCAAAACTCACTTGTTTTGTTTTTATATAGAGTTTCATTAGTATAGTTTGTTACGTGTTGTACATAAATTGGCATCCGGCTATTTTGATCGATCTGCGTACTGTATTTGCAGAAACAGTTTGCTCACAGATTCTTTTAACTCTGTGTCAATCTTTAGTGCACTTTTTAATTGACTCTTCTTAATTATGTCTTTTATTATTCTTTCTATTCTTTTAGTAAGTTTTCGAAGACGTCGTGTTTTTTGTTTATTTCCAATTATTATTATTTTTTTTTGGAACATATGCAAGTTCTTTATAGCGAATACTGGTTACAAATACTGGTAACAACTACAAGGGATAAGTGCTGCCAGTGCGGATGTTTAACATTTTCAGTGACGTCGCAATTTTCTGGAGAAGTGCCGGCGAACTCCTCGGATTTTTATCCTATTTTTGGGAATTACCAGTATGGTTTGTGTCTTTACTAAAAGGTTCGTGACTTGGATAAGTGATTCGTTACAGTGATTGCTGAAGGTGTCTCCGTTAACTAATATTAAAAATGCGAAAGTAAATTTATTGTTTGTTGCGCTTTAATGGCTAAGCCACTAAACCGATTTTGATAAAATTTAGAAAACTGATAGATCTATTTATTTTTAAAAAACTAGGAGCACAAGGAGAGGTAGGGGGAAATTTCTGCCTCTCAGAAACTATCCAACCGATTTTGGTGAAATTCAAAACATAGGTAGACCTGAGTCTAAAATAAGACATAGGCTATAGATTATTTCAAAAATATGACAACGAGGGGAAATAAGGAAAATGTCTTCCTCTTTGAAACTATCTATGCGATTTTGATGAAATTCAAAACAGATAGATCTGGGTCTATGAGAAGACATACGCTATAGAAACATAGATAGATCTACCACTATGAAATTTCAGAGGTTCTTAAAATTTATTGCACAAACAGGAATAAAAAAACGACAATGATGTCAATGATGATGATCTGATTTTTAAATTAAAACATTACCCACATATAAACATGAGTATATATTTCTGTATTTTTGTTTATTTATGTTTAATACTAATGATTTTTGCATTTGATCCCGCTTAGCCATTTCTTGTCTACATTTAGTCATTATTGGTGAAAGAATTATGGCATGACTGCATTGGCCCGATAAATTAGCGGGTAAAGTAAGAATTATATTCTAAATTTGTCATTTATATAAAGCGAAACTAGTTCACAAAAATTACAAACTTTAAGTTATTTTAAATTTAATGGTTTTTAATTTTTATTGTTCTGAAAATTTTGTCGCCCGTAAAATCATGCCACCGTAGGCCAGGGCCTGTACGCAAATCCACTACTGGTAGGAACGTAGTTCTTTACAGCTTAGAAATTGCCCCTTAACCCCTAGTGGGCTAATTTTTTATGAAATATATAGTTTTTGCTACCTTCCAGACTCAGATCTATCCATGTTTTAAATTTCATAAAAATTGGTTAGAAAGTTTCAAAGAGGCTGAAATTGCCCAGTATCCCTCCTCGTGTTCCTGTTTTTGAAAAAGTGTATATCTATGTTCTTTCATAGACTCAGATCTGTTCATGTCTTGAATTTCATAAAAATCGGATAGATAGTTACATAGAGGAAGAAATGTCCTCCTTCCTCCCCACGTGGTCCTATTTTTGAAGCCTTTGTTATAGCCTTTGTTTTTTTTTTACCCATATCTTTATATGTTTTAAATTTCACAAAAATTGGTTAGATAGTTTCTGAGAGGCGGAAATATTCCCCTACCTTCCCTCGTGCTCCTAGTTTTTAAAAAACATATAAAATATCTGTCCTTCTAGGCTTATATCTATCTATGTTCTAGGTTTGATCAAAATCGTTAAAGCGCAAAACAAAAGAACTTTTTATCCAAGTCATGAACCTTTTAGCAAAGACAATGGAGATTCCAAAAAACTAGGCCAAAAATTCATGGTGCATGGTGCACCATAAGGAACTTACGTTCCAAAATTAAAATTTAGTGTTTTTGTTATTAAATTACGCGATGCTTTCCTGGTTCCAGTGCTTTTTGAAATTTAAAAGTTGACAACGCTGTTTAGTGTGGATTTGTGTGTGCGTGTGTGTCTCTTTCCCATTTTCTGGCTTGGCAGATTTTTTCTGATTTAATTTCCATTCAGTCACCTCTTGGAATATTTTTTGTAGTTGTTCTAGCCGTTTGTATTGTTTTTGTTATTTGGTTTTTTTTGATTAGTATGGATGTGTTTGAGTGTTTTTTGTACCTTCCTTAAAAAAGAGAGTTTTTTGTGTTATTGATAAAGAGTACTTCCCAAAACGTTCACGTGAGCGTCAACGTCAATCTGTAAATAAACTAAATGAAGTAAATGAGTGCAATGTAGTCATTATCACCCAGCTGTATATTTAAGTGTGTGGCTGTGTGTTTTATAAATGATTTAGTTGTTGTTTGCATGTTGAGAGGGAATGAGAAAAAATGGTTTCATTAATTTTCTACAATAGTATTAAAACGGCGGTGAACGATAAAACGTCGTAGCGCGCTCGTACGTATGGTTCATACGTTCGTTTGTACGTGCATTAGTTACGTTTTTTTCGTTTGCGTTCATTATTATTATAATTCTCATTACATTGTTTGTAAGTAGTTATGTACGTACGGGTTCTAAATTATTCGTTGTTGTTACTATAAGTATGTGTCGTCTGCCTACGATAGTTTAATTGTCGGTCGTCGTCGTGCCACAATCTTGATTGTTTTCTTTACCCGAAAAAACGTACGCAATTTGTTAATTGGCGCGGAAAACGCCAATCGCATTTACATCCATACATACATACATGTTATTATTATAATTTTAATACATACATACATACATGTGTAGTGTTTAAGTCATAAGAAATGTTTTAGTGAAAATATAAGTGTTCAAACCATAAATGGAAAAATCAAAATAATTAAAATTATATTGGAAATATTTAAAACTAAACTAGAGCAAAAGAAAATGTGCAAATAAATAAAATAATAATTAAACAAAGAGATGAATTTTTGGATAGCAAAAATGATATTTGGATAAATAAGATTGAGTAGATGTGAATTATGAACGATGACCATTTTCTTATAAGAAACCCTAGTGTAAAATCTTATTTTACAAAACTCTACTTTGGTCTTGTGTTTATTTTTTTTAAACAAATTTCACTGCTGGCTCTCATTAACCGCGAGTAAAAGTTACTGTGATCTATCATTCTACTAAATTATGTTTTTTGAGCGGCAGGCGTACCCACGTTGCATTTACATACATACATATGTATGCATGTACATATTTCTAAAACTATTTTATATGTACATATACATAAGTACATATTAATTTTAGCCAAAAATGTCAAAGTAAAGCAATTAACATGGTTCGGCCATTGATTACTAAAGTGAAATGCATGAGATGTCTAAAGAAATATAAAGACGACACTGGACTTACTTTATTTAATAAGGAGCTAGCAAACTAGTTTAATTTTCAGAATGGAATGGAGATAATCCCTTTGTCAACAGGTAGCTGGAACCCCGTATTATAGGCATATGCATACATACTTATGTATCTGAAATCGATAGAATAAGTACTGTGAGCTCCAAAAGATAGTAAACAGTTATTTCATCTCTGTAAAAGATTTGGTTGCACTACAGTATTAATGAAAATTAAAATAGTTAACTGTAGTTTAAGAGGCTTATATGATAAGATTTTAATTCTGTATGCCTAAACAGTAAATGAAAAGAAAATAAAAACAAAATTAATGCGTCAAAAAAAAAAACTAAACAGTGGCAGCATTCCTCGGTTCTTCTTTAAATAGATCGGTATAAAACTTTAAATTTTTTGAAAAGCGGTTACTAATCTAGCAAGCCGATGTAGTGAAAATGTTTTTGGCAGTTTCATATAAAATTTTCTAAGGAAAAGTGCAAACATATCAGAAATGGGTAAGCACACAACCAAAGAAGCGCGAGGAATAATTTTAGAGTTATGAATATATAAAAAACTCATTGCGCGAAATTGGAGAAATCGTAGAAAGGAATCACTGCGCTATACAAATTATAGCTAAGGGCTCAGTGGCACAGAAGTACCAGCAGTAGTACGAGAAATAAGGACCAATCATTGTGAAGTGCTGTTCAAATAGCAAAGAGCTTAACAGAGACATCTAGAAAACCATTTAGTGCCAGTAGTTAGAAGAGCAATCTACAAAAATGGTCTACATGGCAGAGTGTCACGGAAAAAGCCTTACATATCTAAAGCGAATAAACAGAAACGAAACGCGTGGAATTAGCAACAACGGACAAAAACGAGCCTGGAAAAACATTTTATATAGTGATGAGAGCAATTCGATATATTTGGAGTATTTTTCAGTCCAAAAATATTGCAGTCAAATAATGAAGCCCTTCCACGCGGAGGCTCAGTTATGATATGGGACTGCATGGCAGCATCGGGAGTCGGTAATCTTGTTTTCCTTCAGTCAACAATTAATAAAATTGATTAGTTAAATAAAATGAAAGAAAAATGACAACGACCCGAAACATACATCGATAATTGTTAAGGAATGGTTGTTGTACCGAATGCCTAAAACTCTAGATCAGAGACAAGCAAAATGCCCTTATTCTCTTATTTACACGTACTTAAACACTCGGAACAAAACAATTAAGTCTCTCATAAGCAGCGATGCCAACTATTTATAACCCAAACGCGCTATTACCCTTCGCAAAACGCGCGTTACAGCATTGTCGACTATTTATAGGCAAAACGCGCTATTTTCCTACGCGCTAAATTAAATTTTAATAAAAGTCGATGTATGTACATGTGTATTAGTAAATAAAATTGATTTTTTTAGTAGCTCTTTTCAGACTTTATTATATTGTTTCTTGGAAATTATATCCTAAATCACTAAAATCATTTAATACAGAATCAGAATTGCCTTCCAAGTAATCGAAATACTTAGTTTTTATTTTATTTGTCAAACTTTGTAACAACTTCCATATATAAATTGTCGAATAGTTTTGCGATTCAAATCCTTTTTGTATTTCAGCTAGAATAGATGCTTAATAAGTTATATAAATTTTTTTGGTCACGAGTAGTACACGAGTACATATTTTTAGTTGTGCAATTTCAAAATATTTGCTATTTACAGTATTAAAATGCGTTTTTTACTTCTAACCATAGTCAAGAGAATTTTATTTGCGACAGCTAAATCATTAAACAATTTAAAAATTTTTATGAGTTTTGACTACTAGAAAGATTTTAAATTTATGCAAAAAAAGTAAAAAGAAAATATTGAACTGAAATGATGATGACTTTATTCAGAACGCGCTAATTTAGCGCTTTTTTTAGTAAGCGCCCTAAGGCTAAAAAAAGCGCGTTTGGCATAGTTAAAACGCGCTAAATCTAGCGCGAAACGCGCTAAATTGGCATCGCTGCTCATAAGCACTCGTACAAGCATGCATTTCACTCTCTTTCACATTGTACACTGATACATAAATAATAAAAAGATGTCTTTGTTTGCCTTACTTTGCTCTAGACCAGAGCCAGGCAAGTTGCGCTCGCGTGCGGTTGCTACAACAACAATGAAGAAAGCAAGAGCAAATAAAATTATTTAATTTTTTGTGAGAGTTTGTATGAGTAGTCGTTTGTTATTAACCAGCACTGAAAGAAATGTTTAATGTAAAATTACTTTGGGGAAGCTGAGTTTTTGGTGTATAAAAAGGCATTATAGCCTTTCTCATAGCGAGTATGTAAATGTTTCTAATAATGAAAGAAAATAATTAGTTTTAAATCTAAAATGGACCGATTTATGAAAAAAAGTTTGAAGATTATTAATAATACAAAATTGAAAAATTACCTGCCCGTTTTTTTAAAGGAGTAAGAAAAGTACACTAAAATTTACTTGAGTGCAAAAAAATAAATTACTACTCAAAAACAAGCCGATTGATGTCCGGTGCTCCTTTGGACAGCTACGCTCTAGACTATTCACCGCGCTCTCCAGTCCTTAATTCAATCTAACATTTGTGGGAGCACTTTTCCAAATATAACGAAAAACCTGCCCTAGAAGTTTGAGTGCAGTACTGAATGCAAATGAAAATCAAACCAAATCTTTAAAGTTGACACTAATTTAGCTTAAGGACCTAATAATCTAATGTAATGGGTTCTGCTTACTTTTTTTATGCGTAAAATCATCAGTATTTCAAGATAAAGTGAATTATTTTTGTTCTTATTTTCTTTTCTTTTACTGTTAATACAGAACTAAACTCTTATTCTACAAGCCTTTTAAACTACAGTTAAACACTTCGAGCTGTATTGGGGTCAAAGATTTTGTAAAAATAAATGGGGATTAACAGTAACCAAAAAAAAATTACGCACCTACCGAAAGAACAAATTTGTCATATGATCTCCGCTCAATTGATTTATTCGCTAACATAAATTCGGAAATCATGCTATTGTGTTAACAGTGCAATTACATCTGAGCGAAATTTTTACTTACGAGATTTCGAGCAAAATCTAGTATATTTTGAGTAGATACCCCATGCAAAACAAAATCTACTTCCTTACTACGTTGGTCCAATTGTAAATGAAAGTGGGCGAGTACACGCTTTAGTTTTTTAATTTGATTTTATGATATACTTATTTCATTGCTGCGAAATCTGGCAAACACCTTTGATTTTTGTAATTACACTATTTTAAAGTTGAACAAATGCGCGGGGCTACGCCCATTAAAATTTATTATTATAGTTCATTTGGTTCTACTTAACCGATTTTTAAGAAACTTACCGCACACCTTGAGCTCTAAAATAGACATAATTGTTCATTTGCAAAAATGGGCTGAGGGACGCCCATTAAAAATTTAATATTATATTTCACGTACTTCTTAACCAACAGATTTTCAAAATTTGTTTTTGTTTGAAAGAGTTTACTTCCGGTTTGGTCCCATAATTTTTTTTCCCCCAAAATATTCTATCAGATCTTTGCATTGTAGTTGGTCTTAGTTTTGGCAGAATTATTTAATATAATTTAAAAGAAATGTTATCAAATCGATAAAAATTATCCTTTAACTTCAGGTTCAATGACTTCAACATATACCTACATACTTACATACACACATACATATGTATATACATATGTATGTATATACATATGTATGTAAACTATACATAAAGTAATGTTCCAAGGCATATTCACCAGGTAGTAGCGAAGACTCAGTTGAGCTATTTTTTTTTTAATTAAAATTCATCAGAAACTTCTAAATTTGTTTACGAAAAAGAAATAAAAAAATTTTAAAACAATTTCAACATAAAAAATATATTATTAAAAATATGATAAAACTATTAAAGTATTGTCAAAGTGCTAAACGTTGCAAATTTTGTTAGTGGCCGTGGAGAAATTTTTTCAACTTTATGTGAATAATTTTTATTTTTATTTTGTTAAACAAATTCTACTTTTAACATTTTGGATAAACTAAAAGCCATGTTGTTTTTTTCATTTTTGTGTGTTTTCATTGTTTTTGTAATCCTGATATTACCTGGAAATTAATGTGCCTTGGTAATGTTCATACATATTTGTTTAACAGCTAGAATTATTGTAGTCACATACATATACGTGGTATCCCGCTTTAACGGACCATATTATGCCATATTATTTTATATTTACAGTAAGCATAAGATTACAAATTAAAAAAGATATAGAAAAAGCCACAGCAAACCAGAAAATAAAAATATTTTTGTTACAGTAATAAAAAACTTTATGCAGTACATTTTGATTTCGTTCTCATTCTAGTGATCGATATGCTAAAACAAAATCTTTGTATTTGCATTTATTTTCTCATATTTTTATTTCTTTTATATCAGTACACAATTTTTTGGCGTACGTTAAATCGCTAATTCATACACTGAGCATTCGTCAAACCGGAACAGAACTGTGCTGATTTTGTTCGCAAATACATACTAACATGTCACTAAATATTACGAGTTAAGTAGTGATAAATTATGAAAATAACACACTTTTTACGTACGTACCAGATTACATATTGTTGTTAGAAGGTCTCATTAAATTCTGATACAGCAAGTATAATATTAGAACGTTGGTCATAAGCTATCTGGGATGGCTGGCACTCTAAGTTAACTAAGTTAAGATTTTGCACACGTTTTTGCAAACATATTTAATTTTATATATTTATGATTTGATCAGGCTAAAGTTCGTATGGCTTTGTAAGCCAAATTACATGTGATAATTATTAATGAACAAATAACACCAAAGTTAGTTGTAAATATTTTGTCAAACACATAGTTGAACGGAACGGATAATGGCAAGACTGTTGTAAATTTAGAGATGTTAAAAATGATCTTTCATTACAAAAAAGCTTTCAGCAAATTGTAATACGTTGAATCAAAACAATTCACATATTTCATTTGCAAAAAAGTTGCGTATATAAAGCAGAAATCTACATCAACTGCCACCACACACAGTGGACCAAACACAAAAGAACGCTGATGAGGAAGGTTTAGTGGCCTTCGAAAACAGCCGGTTATTCCGTCCAACTATGTGTTTGTCAAAATATTTACCATTAACTTTGGTGTTATTTGTTCATTAATAATTATCACATGTAATTTGGCTTACAAAGCGATACGAACTTTACCGTGATCAAATCATAAATATATAAACAAATGAAGTTCGAACAATAATTAAAATTAGCTAAATATTTAATTTTAATTTTTCAATAAGTATTTGTTTATATAAAAGCGTTTAAGCAGAAACATGTTTCTGGTTCAGTATTAAGAATTTCTGTTTTTGCGTGTTATTTAGACAAACTTAAATAGTTTTCTTGGCTGTTTCAGATTGTGCCTTTACACCTTGCTTTTTTTTGACTTCGTCTATAAAATTTGGTAATTTAATATTAACATACGTACTTACAAGTTCGAAAGTACAGTAGTTTCCGCTTGATTGCTCTAAAAAGCATTGAATGAAAATGTTCCATATAAAACACATGGAAAAATACCAGTTTAATTGTGTTACCCTTTTGATTGACTCTTAAATAAAATCCCTTTTCCAAAATCCCAAACAAAGTGAAGGTTAATTGATACTTGAAAATTTTCACAAATAATAAATTTCTTAAAATAATATATTTTTATTTAATATTTTTATTCCATATACAGATGTGTACATCCATAATCATTGCAATGCTTAATTAAACGGGGTTTCTTTTAATTGCACATTTTTAGAAAATCAATTCAGCGGAAATTACTGTATTTGCTTTTGTTTCGAATTACAAAGTAGACTCCCAGAGGTACAAATCAGCTTTAAATCAAATTCAAAACATAATATAAAATGGGTAATTAAAAATATTAAACAAAATTTATACACAAAATACCGAAGTATATTTATTTGACAAAAAGTCTTTATTTAATTTGAAAATGTTGCTTGTTTTATGGTTAAGCATTGTCGATATGCATTTCATTCCCACTTATGGAACTCGTCAGTTCAATAAAATGGATGCAAAATCGAATAAAGATGCTTGGATTGTAAAGATTTTTGTAGGAAGCTTTTAACTTATAATGGCTGTATATTGCGTTTCTCAACAACGTATTAAAAGTCTTACTAAAAACATACGAAGTTTGTTAGCTAAATTCAAAAATCTTTTGGGTTGAAGTCTACTGACGAGTTCCATAAGCGGGAAAGAAGTGCATATAGACAATGCTTAACCATAAAAACAAGTAAAATTTTTAAACAAAATTTATACACATAAACTTTTTTCTGTTTTGAGGTGTGAATTAAAATAGAGCCAGCTGTACCTTTTTTTTATAAAATATTATAATTAATTATGATGATATTAATTAAACCATTATTTTTAATAACGGCTAAGCATCGTCTTGTAATTTTTAGACGTGGGGAATGTTCAACGTCCACAGATGATTTTTATTAGGCAGATTTTTTTCTCGAAGACTTCTTTTAACTATTTGCCCATTTGACGCGAAAACTTTGCATCTTGATCTTGAAAGATCTTCTTGTTACCTCATCTGCCTTTCACTAAAAAGAAATACAAACTGGATGTTTGCACTTCAACAATAAGAACACATTCAATTGAAACAATTTAAAGTTGGAAAGCGCTCAAAATGTTCCACATCTTACAAAAAAAAAAAAAAAAAAAGAACACGAGAAAAAGAGTAGAATTCCCCAAGTAGTGAAATATATATTTTGTCGTCAGAATAAACAAAACATATTTAAGTCTGACAGAAGCAAACCCCCAATACCGAATTCTGTCCCCAATATGCCATGAAAGCTAGCAGTGAAACAAACTGTGCCTCTATTTCGGATTTAGGATAGAATACAGAAAGCTTCTTACACAAATAATGCCGCTTCGATGAGAGTTTCAACAAAACAAGACCCGAAAATACATCGAAGCGGGCAAAATATTAGTTCGAAGACAACGGACAAAGGACAAAAGTAATGAAAATTATTATAGAAATGTAATGTAATGTAACCTACTTTTCACATAAAAATATCGATCAGATGTTTCCTATTATAGAAATGTAATGTAATGTAACCTACTTTTCACATAAAAATATCGATCAGATGTTTCCTATGTTGCAGTTACATTCTATTACTGTCGGCTAACTGAGCCTTTAGAAAAAAGAAAACGTGTGCAGTAGCGTGAAACATGGTATATAAGTGAATAAGTAGACAAATTCCATGATAACGACCCTAATCACAACTCAAGGCTGGTCATAAAGTAAAGGTAGAGAAGCCTAAAGTAAAACTAAAGCTTCCACATGTTTCACAGTTCCCAGATTTAAACGTTATCGAACATTTATTTAGGGAGCCCTTGAAGCAGAGGCTTAAAATATATACGGCAATCGTCTCTATCCAAAATAAGTAAAATTTTAAAGGAATAATGAGAAAATTTTCCAGCGGAAACAACTAAACATCTAGTTTCTTCGCTGCTTCGAGAAGTTCTTGATGCAAAAGAACTCGAGCAATTAAAATTAAAAAAAAAATTACATAATATATTCAACAATACATCGTGTATACAATTTTGCTGCTCGATAAAATATTGAATATTATTATTTTTTGTTTAATATTGTTTGTTGTTGTTTATGAAATGTGATACTTTTATTTAATTTAAATGACTTCTGTTCTAAAATAAAAAAGTTAACAAATTTAATGCTTTTCCTTTAAAAACTACAATTTAAATTCAAACGTAATTACTACACATAGTTACTAAAGTATACTTACGGTGTACATTTTCATGCCTTATGTAAATAAAATAAAACCAGGTTATTTGAAAAACGATTTTTATTTGTTGTCTTAATAAAAAAATAAAAAAAAACACAAATTAACATAAAATATTAATTCAATATATACAAAGTTCTAAGTTATATAACATTTTGTATATTTGTAAGCTCACTAAAGTATACATACGGTTTTATTTTCGTATGTATGTGAACGCATTTAATATTTTGTGTGGCATCCTTTGGCTTGCACAACAGCTGACAGTCTAGCAGACATTGACAATGCTAGTTTTTTGGTCTTTTCTGCAGAAATTAAGTTCCATTCTTCGATCAATGCCTGCTTTAGGGTAGGTATAGATGTAACATTCCTTTTTTTGACTGCACGCTTGAGATGATCCCATAAATGTTCTATAACATTTAGGTCCGGTGATTGTGGTGGATGCTCTAATTGTGTTTTCACATTATAAAGTAACCATTCCTTCACTAACTTGGACGTATGCTTAGAATCGTTGTCCTGCATAAATATAGCATTTCGTTGGAGTCCTAGCTTTTCCACGCTGGGAAGGTAACTGTCTTTCAAAATATCAATATACATGGTCTTATCCATAGTTCCCTCAATAAACCTTAGGCATCCAACACCAGCTGCGGCCAGACATTTATGAGCCTCCACCATGCTTGACAGTCGAGCTCACATTTTGAGGTAAGAATTCCTCATTGGGTTTTCTCCAAACTTTTGCGCGTGCATCACCTACAAAAACCATAAATTTACATTCGTCCGTAAATATAACTCGTTCCCAGAACGAAGGATCACGTATGTGTATGTTTTGATATTTTTGTGCATACTCGAAGCGTTTCGTTATATTAACGGCTCTCAACAAAGGTTTCTTTCTAGCAACTCTGCACCGACGAACAGTTTGAGTGCAAGCTTTTATTCCGTGACACGACGCTAACTGATTATTAATTTCGACCGCACTTTGCTTCGGATTTTCTTTTACTGACCTAATTACTATCCTTTGCATTCTTTCGCTGAGTACAGATGGGCGCCCAGGACGTAACTTGCTTGAAAAATTTCCATTTTTTTTCAAAATTTTTTATTATTATTTGCACGGTTGACTTCTTTAACTCTAATATTTCACCAATTTTTTGCAATGAATTGCCTTCATTTTTTAACTTCACAACCATTTTCCGGATATCTTCAGAAATCTCTTTGATTTTCGGCATTTTTACTAAACTTTACTTAAATTTCAAAAAACCTTTCAAAAATCATACGAAATAAACTTCTACTAATGAAAAAAGTAATATTTCATAAAAATCTAAGCAGCATTTATAACGGTAAACCAAGAGAAACACGCGTATGTATACTTAAGTAACTTTCCAAGAATGCATTTAAAGAATTATATGGTTGTGTTTTCAAAACACTGCAAGAAACAACTTAATAAGTGTTACTAAGTTTATAATTAGAGAAATACTAAGCAAAAACAATTGACATTCTTAGCACACATACATAATTTTCTACAAAAACGAAAATTACTCGGTCGTACGTATACTTTAGTAACTATGTGTATTTTCTAAGCAAAAAACTGAACTCAAAAAATAAATTTTACTTCCTAAGAAAAAATAATAATTAAAAAATAATTTTTATTTCCGAAAGAATAAATAAAACTCAAAACTAACTCTTATTTTCTAAGCAAAAAATAAAAATCAAAAATATGTATTTTCTGAAGAATAACTGCCAGTTTATAGAAGCCATGTAAAAATTCTCGCCTCTCTATTTATATTGAAAACAAAAACAAGCACTCAAAATTTGTTTTTGTTTTCAATGGAAATAGCCAGACGAGCATTTTTACATAGCTTCTATGAACTAGCAGTAAATTCAACTCGGAAAATAATTTTTGTTTTCTAAGCGAAAAATAAAGCTCAAGAAATAATTATTAAAAATTAATTTTTAAAACAAAAAATACAACCGTTTCGGTCCCTTACTATTCCCCTTATTGTGCGTATTGTATTAGATTAAGAAAAAATGCAGCTTGTACTCTTTAATCAACTATAAATATTCGAATTTGAAGTCGAAAAACACAAACCACGCTACAATATCTATAATATCTTTAACATGCCAAAACTTGCCCATCCTCGCAATGATTTTAATCGACTGTTCCGTTTGATTGTATCGTACCTATCTTCACACCAGGTGTGAAATGTTCGGGTAGGTACATATGTATACCATGTTTACATACCTACATACATACATATGTATGTATATATGTACATATGTAGATTTGTAAAACGTCTTAAAAAGATGGCCTTAAGTTATTTTTTTTCAATTTTAACAGTCACTTATGCACAGCAAAATGAATAAAGCCTTTCATGAGGAAAAAGACAAATATGAATGAATGTATGTATGTACATATGTATGTATGTACGTATGTATGTATTTCTTATTTAAAAAAACTAATTATTTGCCTTAACAGAGTTTTATTAATTAAAACTAAGAAACATAGTTGAAACTTTGTTCCATTTCCGTCGGCCGGTTATTTGTAATTCAAACAAAACACCAAAATCCAACCACAAAATAATAAAATCCAAGCATAAAGAGTGAAGAGAAAACAAACCTTATTCAATATCAAGTTACTTCTTTAAATCACTTATAAGCAGACAGTGCGCATGTGTAGGTTTTTGTGAATTCGGGTGGTAGTAGTAGCTTTAGTAATTACCAACAGTGATGCCAACTCTTGGATCATCAAAAGCACTGTGCAAGGACTATTTATCAGTTCAATGCAATTCTCCTGATGATTCGTTGTGTTTTCGTGTTTAAACTGTCAAAACCTGTGGGCACCATACACTTTTGTTCATGTTTGTGTGTATTTCTGACAACTTAAACACGGTGCTGCCATATTTTTGTTCAGTTGCATGGACCTAATAAATAGACCTTGGCACTGTGAGCATATAAAAATGGGGCAAAAAATGGTAAAAATTAAAAGAAATTGAGGGTAAAAGCACTGTCACTGATGTTTTTTTAAATTATTTATTTTTTGTTTGACTATAATATATTTTCATAATATAAAATGCAGTTAATGAAATTTGTTTTTAAATCCATTAAAGGAATTGGTAATCATTCAATCCAGTTTTAAACAAATATGCAAGTTACGAGTCGCAATATTAGACTAGATGTCGTCTTGAATTATCGAAAAAGCGAATATGTTTTGCTGGTCCTCATGAATTTAATAAGCTACCAATATCTCTGCAGACTATTTTATCTCTTTCAACATTCAAAACTGAACTTAAAATATTTCTTTTAAATAATGTGAAAAGAAAACACTTCTTGCGTAAATTAATACTTATTTTCTTTCTTTTAAATGAATTTAAATAATAACTTATATATATATATAAAAACAATATAAATATTAATTATTTCATCTACAGCTGGTAAATATTTAGTTGCCTTTTGCCTCTCTAATGCCATTAATGGTGCTGAGGCCCCCCTAAACATCATATGTAAATTGAAAATTTTTTGATCAATATATATAATAATAATAAAATCAAATTACGTTAAATGGAAAGTGCCGTAACGCATCTTTTGCTGGCGTAAGCCACCTTTTGAACGCTCGACAAGCTTTTTCTATTTTTTGTTTGTTTTTCCATCCTAAAGAGAAATTAATGCAAAACTTACTTTTAAGAAAAATTAATAATTTCATAAAAACTAAGGCCCTTTTCCTGAAACGGGTATTTAATAAAGTTTCGGGTACTTAGAAAGGAAATAAGCACCAAAAAATACCCGAAAAGCACCAAAATGGCAACGCTGATTACCAAACATAATATGCATAGATTCTATGCATTGTTGCCATTTTAGCATTTTCATTGCCAGATCTGGCATTTTCATTAGTTAAAAAGCATTCATCTTTAAAAAAATTCTGCTAGATGCTTTCTGGCAGAATTTGTTGAAAATAAAAAATTGTAATTTGTTAAAAAAAATTATTCTGTATAGAGGATTTTTGTCATAAATGTACATGCATTGTAAGCTAAAGGTTCCCTGATGATCTGCACTACCAACAGTGAAATGCGCATAGGATCCAGCTAACCCCTCAATAATCAATTTCAATGTATTTATAAAAAAAAAAATATTTTACTGAATAAGTAAAATAATATTTTGGAATTATAGTGCGTAAAAAAATTTTAAACGTAATTGTAACATATCCAGAAAACACCAATTATTAACTATTTTTTATTTTGTATAAACATAAAATTCAAAGCCATTTCAATAATTTTTTTTACATTTAAATCTGGCATTATACTTTCCTTCTGTAGAACATTTTAGCAGAATTTTTTGACCGATTTAGCATTCTCTCATCATGATTTTCTGGCAACACTGATGCGATATAGGACAACTGTCAGAGAAGCAAGCCGATCAATTTTAAATTTATCGGTAGCAACGGCTTAGACGCTCATACCTCGCCGAAAGTGATATTTTTTTTTCGTTTTTCGTATATTTTGTAGCTCAAAGCTTTTGTAGTCTTGCATCTCTAACAACAGCATCAAAAACATCATACGAATTTCATTTAGCAAGAAATAAAAACAAGAGGAACAAAATGCAAACAAACACTGTCTTAAAATTAATATTTTTAATGCCTATTTTTATCAAAAAATGCCAAACTGAGGTTTGAGGAATTTTTTACATACAGTAAATGACCTCTTACAGTAACGACCGTTTTTTTGTTCCACAATATAATTATTTGCCAAACGATCCCACGCGAGTCACACAATATAATGGATTAAGAAGATTTTATACATAAACTCATTAGGTTCATTTAGTAGATTATAAGAAAAATTTGCATTGTTCAGAAACTAATGTCCCTTTTACCGTTTACAACTCAACTAAGTTGAATTGAGACTGAAACAACTTAATTTTAACAACTTCATTTTTTTTTTGATATTATGAATTTCAACTAATTTTAGTTGTCTCTGAAGCAATGCTCGAAAATGAAAGGTTCTTACCTATGCTATGTTTTCTGAAACCATCACAAAAGATTTTATTTAGTTTTGGCCTCACTATCTTTTCTTGAGATTCTATGTTTTATTAACATGGCAACAATAGTGGTTGACAAACGGGATTGGTTAGTGTCTAGAATAATGAAGCAAAACTAATACAATAATCGACATAAAAACCAAAATAAAACTGATAAAAAAACAGTTGTCTCATGGTGAAAAAAGTAATTCATAATAAAAATTTAGCAAATACAACTCAATTTAGTTGGAAACCATAATGGGGGCCTAAAATTGCGTTTTAAATATTTGCTGATAAAATCAAAATTAACTAAAGTTGAATGAGAAGAAGGTTGTTCTTGGTGAAGCACGTCTGGATGCATTTCATATCCGTTTGGGAAATTCATCAACAATTTCTGTTGAAGTCTGCGGATTAGTGTCCTAAGCAGAAATTAAATGTGTCTGGACGTGCTTAATCACAAACGAAGAAAAATTTTCACAACAAAATATCTGTTATTACTATATTACCATAGGCTCTGGCGGCAAATTACGGCATTCGATATCGGAGGAAATTTTAAAATATTTCCATTTAAACTCTATAAGTATTTATAGATATATTTTAGTTTTTAAATTATAAAATATTATTTTTCAATGAATACGCCGTATATTATTTTTCAATGAATACGCCGTTTTAATCGTAAATGCCTTTTAGGCGGTGGGGTCCCGATAAGTTGTAAATTATGTTACAACTTTTAAAATAGTTTTCCTTTTCTCTTAAAGCATTGGCATTAAAAAAAAGCTTAACGGTATAAAAACTAGTTTCATTTGTGTAAAAATTTGGCCAAAATAAATTTTCATTACGCTTTTGTATAAAGTTTGATATGAATAGTTCCAATTACACAACAAGTGATGAATAAATTAATAAGCAATATACAATTCGAAAATTCTAAGATAACTTATCTTAAAATCAGTTATTTGTATGGTCTCCTAAAAAGTATGTCAAAATTCAGAGGTTGTTTATTTTCGGTGTGAATTGTACCGACTGTACCGACTTCAGCAAATAATCGGCGAAGTAAACTAATCAATAAAATGGCTACTAAGGACAGCTTCGAAGAAATTTAATACGCCTCATTGACAGAAGAGGTACTGTAACTCTGCGTTATTAAAAAAAACCTTCACCATCTGTCTTCTCTACCTATCCCTTTCCTAACAACTAGTAAAAGTAGTAGGTATTGCCTGTGTGGTATTTCTATTAAAAAAAAAGATAAGCAATTTCAAATCGATAATAAATTATTTAAAATTTGTCTTTATCACCAAAAAAAAAATATGCATTCGCATGAAAGTCCAAGCCCTGATAATTACCGTGAACACGAGCCTTGAGCTGAAGGTCCATACCATCCGTTCTATGCATATGCGTTGTATGCGTTTCTGTACGTTCTCTCCGATTCTAAATTCAAGTTACATGCAATAGCTACGGCTTATGCGCCAAGTTTAAAAAATAATAATAATAAAATAGAGGTGACACTCAGTACATAAAAGCAATCGATTACTAAAATGTAAATTTTGTTCGTGAAATAACTATGTTATTTTATTCTTGAAAATAGTTGTAAGCTTTATTACAAAAGCTTTTTCTTTTATTAAAAACTTTTTTTATATAACTATATGTGACCTGCTCCACGAAAAGGGACCTCTCGCCGAAAAGAAGTTATTGAGAAAAACGCATTTAAAAAAAGCGCTTCGTTTTTCCGTGTTTTGCGCATGGTTATGCAACTCTTCCTTCAACCTGATCATCTGGCGATGTATTTCGACTCTCTGGTACTTTGTACGATGTTCACCAAGCAGTGTTGCCTCTATGAAAATTATTTCTAACAGTTAAAAATCTGTTTTTGCTAATTTTGTTTTCAAAATTACTAGAGCTGTTTTATTCTATTATTTATTATTATTTAATTTATCTATTATTTAATTAATTTCAGGTTAAAATTTGTAAAAAAAACTAAAAGACATAGAAACTTGCGGTTTGCGGCATTTGAAAGAGCGTTTTTTTCCTATAAGAATCACTCAAAAAGTAAAAAAAAAAATTTTCGGCGCAGAGGTCCCTTTTCGTGGAGCAGGTCACATATGTTGAATAGTTGACCTTTTTGTTATTTCTATCCTCTATGTGCCGAACGATACAAACTTTTTTTATGCAAAAAAAAAAATATAAATTTACAACTATTTTGAAGAATAAAATACATTAAAAGCTGTTTTTAACATACATAGTTATATACGAACAAAATGTACATTTTAGTTATCGATTGCTTTTATGTACTGAGTGTCTACTCTGTTGTGTTTATTATTTTTTAAACAACAAAAATACTTGTCGCATAAGTCGTATTGCATGTACCTAACTTGAATTTCGAATCGGAGAGAACGTACAGAAACGCATACAACGCATATGCATAGAACGGATGGTATGGACCTTCAGCTTTATTTGTATATTAATTGTTTCACATAGTACCTACTTTGGTTATTTTCGTAAATATTCTGAGCGTACAACATCATCATCACAGTAAGCAGAATTCTGTTAACCAGTTTTAAAATAAACAACAAAAGAACATTGCACTACTACCAATGAGATAACAAACAGTGATGCCAACTTTTTCAGAGGAAAGAGCACTGTTCGTTCATAAAAAAGGCACTGAAAAGTACTAAATGCAATATGTACATAGTACTTGTATCTACGGAATTTAGATTTCAATAAAAATTTTATTTGTACTCTTGCTGATAATTTCCCAAATAAAATCATTTGGTATCAACGTAATATCAAAACACTTTACTAAAATTTAAGTGCAAATAAGTGCCTTAATTTGCAAATTTCCAGGGTATACGAGTATACTACTATAATTCGAAACTAAAGAAAATTCTTTCGAATTTGCATGTTACATACATAAGTATGTACATATCTATGAATGTACATGTACATTTATTTGTATGTAGTTACATACAGGTAAGACGTCAAACCTATGTTTGTGTTTAAATTTATAATTGCAAAAGAGGTAAATTCGTATTTGCATTTTTTATGAAACTACAAGATAATCACAAATTAATATTTGGTGGAACTCCAAAACGCACTGAAATTAAAAGCGAAAAAGCACCGATACAGTGCTTATTTTTTAAAAGCACCAAGTTGTTCTGACCAATGTTGTAAATTTTTTTCTGACCTATTTCGCCAAATTGATTTTAAAAGTCGCCAAAATCAATTTTATGTAGTTTTTCCTAATAAATATTTGATAATAAATTTGATTTTATATAACACTTTTGTATAAAAATTTAGCAGAAAATCGCCAAAAGTAGAAATAAAGTCGCCAAAAACTATTTTTTTTAATTTTTCCCATCCAAACTCAAAAAGAATTAATTAATATATGAAAAATCATCAAAAGTTGTTTCAATTTCTTGCAGACGAGTTTGGGTAGGCTATATTTTTTTAAACTACTCCCTCAACGAACTTATTTTGCTGAATTAAAAAAATTTTTAATATCAATTTTGTTAAAAAATAGCCAAACAATCACCAACAAATATATTTATCGCCAGACAAATCGCCATGTCGCCAAACCAAAAATTTAGACGTTAAACAAGTTGAAAAATCGCCATATTTGACAGCCCTAGTTCTCAGTGTTCCCATAAGATGTAAGAGCAAAAGTGCTAGATTGCACAAATAAAAGTGATAAAATGCTCTACAGCAAACACAACAAAGTGATAAAATGAATTAACATTTTTAGTTTCTCTTGCAATAAAATTGTGAATTTTGTACAGGTATAATTTTTATTTTAAAAATTACTTTTTAATCATTATTCCTCACAAAATAAAAGCTATTTCTTGATTTTTTATTTATTCCTCACAAAATCAAAGTTATCTTGTGACTTTTATTTATTCCTCACAAAATAACATTTACATTTTGATTTTTATTTTTTTGCTTAATTTTTATTAAGCAAACTGATTTAAAATTGAATTTATCGCTATAGTCTGTAAAAAAATGTCTTATATGTTTAATTTAAATGTACTTTTTTATAGTTTATTCATTTTTAAATTAAAATTTTTTTGAGCAAAAAAATCAAAATCAAAACGTAATTGTTATTTTGTGAGGAATAAATAAAAGTCAGAAGATAACTTTGATTTTGTGAGGAATTAATAAAAATCAAGAAATAACTGTTATTTTCTGAGGAATAAATAAGATTAAATGGTGAATTCCTTGTGCACGTAGCACTTCTCTATTATTGTGATTTTTTCAGCTTAAATTTGGAAAATAATCGTTATTTGCGATCCCTGATTTTATATTATCGCTAACGTGTATATCATATTCATAGGTTCCGCAATACATTTTTTCATAGCAAATAAAATATAATTATATTGTGTAATATTTTGGTAAAATTATATAGTATTATGTTTTTACTGTGAGAAAAATGTCGCCATATTTTTTTAAAGATTTTTATCAATCATTTCATAGTATAGGTCAAACCATATTTATAATTTATAAATTTTGAGTCCAGCTGCGAATGGAATACGAAGAAAGAAAACATTTTTAAGAGTGTTAAATAGAATAGTTAAGTAAAAATATATCTATGTTCTACATAGATAAGTCAGATGAACCGAGTTAATTAAAAAATATACCAATTTCACATGTTGTATAGTTCTACTGAAATATAATCGTATAACCGACAACTAAGGTATTGGGTTCACATTAGCTTTGACTGTGCTTTTTGTCAAGCTAATCAATAACCTAATTAACACTATAAGCTCTTAAAAAGAATAAAACTTAAAAAAAGTTTTGTTAATTTAGTATTTCAAGTGGTGTACTTTAATATATTTGTACCCGTATGTCTATCTCAGAGCGGTTCAGTTATATGACTCCTGTCATACTAAACACTTAATGAAGATGTATAAATTTGATAAACAAGGAATTATTTATGGAAACTTTATAAAATTAATGAAAATGAAAAACAAAATGCCAAATAGTTTTCAGAAAGTGCTAAACTAGCACTTAGCATTATTTTCAAAATCGTTAGTGCTAAACGAAGAAAAAAAGTGCTAAATCTAGCACTAAAAGCTAAAATGGCAATCCTGCTGGGTCTGACTCAAAAAGCACTAAATAAATCTAGTGCGGAAGACCCTAAATAGGAATCGCTGGACAAAGTGGTCAGATTTTTTCTGACCCATTTCCCCAAATTGATTTTAAAAATCGCCAAATGTCGCCAAAATCCGTTTTATGTAGTTTTTCTTAATAAATATTTGATACTCGTAATAAATTTGTTTTTATATAACTCCCTTTTTTAATATAAATTTTTATAAAATAATCGTATAAAAATTTTGCAGAAAATCGCCAAAAGCAGAAATAAAATCATCATACATAAATTATTTCTTGTAAATTTTTTTCATCCAAATTCAAAACGCATTAATTTCTACAATTAATATATGAAAAATCATCAAAATCAAATTGTTTTAACTTCTTGTAGACGAATGTTGGCAGGATTTATCTCTAAGCTACTGCTTCAACAAACTAATTTCCTGAATTAACAAAATTTTTAAGTTAAATTTTGTTAAAAAATAGCCAGAAAAATCGCCCAACCCAAAATTTGGTCGCCAAACAAGTTGAAAAATCGCCGCGTTTGGCGAGAAATCGCCATATCTGACAGCCCTGTCGCTGGGAACACAAAAATTTAAAAAAAATCTGCACGCTCTTTTTCTCTATTTACTTATTGACAAGAAACTGTTAGTATCTCTCACTCTCAAAATAGAGAACAGTACATGTGCTAGCAAACGCGCGCGTGAGTGCATAAGGCTGTAATATTTACATAAAATACTGCTGCTTGTTCTTGGTCTGCTGCTGCGAATGTTTATAATTCACTCATCTAGCTGACGTTAAAAACAGCTGCAGTAAAGAGTTGAATTGTTTTATGTGTGTGTGTGTATGTGCGTCAAAACAGCTACAAAAACAAATCATGTGTATGAAAAAGGTGTTTGCAGTCGCAATTTTTGTAACTGCTTTGTTTTTTAAATATGTATGTATTTACATATTATGTACCCTGTTTAATGTTCTTTATGGTTTTTGTGCAGGATGTGTGAGGGCGAGTGTATGTGGTTATGTGTAGAATTTGTAATATTCTCATAAGTAAAAACCGCGCAATGCGTGTTCTCCTTTCACTATTTATTCTCTAAAATTGTATAATAAAAATATAGTACATACCTATTTATCTACGTATGCATGTATGTACACACTTATGAAATTATAATAAAACAAAATTAATTAATTGGGTAGCTAAAATTATAGTTAATACTTGAAAATGTTAAAGCTTTCTTGTTTCCCCTTTGTTCTTATTTTTAGGGAAGTTTTAAAAATAACTATCAAATGTGTTGTACAAGTGCTGGTTACAAAATTTTTTTTATCGAATGCATCAATAAAATAACTTATTAACAAATTAAAATTTTTTCAATAGTTGAGGAAAAATATGTAACAAAGTAACCACAAAAAATTTAATACACACCTTTTAAGAAAAAAAATATTCAAAAATATATGTATGTACATACTCGTATATCAAAAAATAACAAAAATGTCTTAAAGTTCCTATAAATTTAAAAAATATGTCCATACAACCTACATACTGATAAAAAAAATGCACACTACAGTAATAAAACAAAAATTTAAAAATTAATTAAAGAAAGAAAAAAGTCATCCTCTATATTATATTAAAACGTATTAACACAAACAAAAATAAAATTTTAAATTAATTGTATCAAAACAAATCAAATTGTAAAATATTATCTGTTAAACATAAAAAACAAATCATTGTTTGAAAACTATAATTTTTAGAAAAAATAAATTCAGTCCATGATACAAATTTGCTCAAAACTATGAAAAAGTTTCATTAAAAAGGTAAGTGAATATATTATATCAGAGTGGGATTTACAATTCGTAATTAAAGTTTTATTTGGCACGAATTGAACCCACGAAAGTTTTATTTAAATCTTTTGAGTATAATACCTATTACTTACACCTGTATGAACTTGTTTACACTTATGTATTTAGATTTTTTTCGTATTCCTTTAAGTTGGAACAAAAATACATATTTACGGCAGTCAAGATGGATTCCTCATAAATACATATTTCCAAAAATTCTATGGAAATTCCGCACGTTTTAATTTCACGTCGAATACAGAACATATCCGAATATTATTCTGGCATCAAACTTAAATAAATGTTATATTGTTTATAACTTAATACACATTCATTTGCTTTTCGTTAGTTTGAAATTTTCATCAAAAATTAAAAATTTTTCCTCCCTTTGCTTTTGATTGTTTACATTTACAAATATATGGTTTCGTTTTACTTGATTTTACTGGCAAAAATTTTTCCAGTAAGAATTTGCATTTCATTTTGCAGTAAATGAACTGTCATTTTTATCTCTCAATTCACCCTCTCATTTACTGAATTTTGTGTACCCGGACGCAATCCAGTAAAAAATAATAACAAATTTTAAAAAGTTTTGAGTTCTTTTTTTAGGATAGTGTATATCTGTGTTTTGTTACTCACCATTTAAACTTAAATCCCCGAGTGTAAAATGTCAAAATTAGCGAAAAGCACAAAGAATAATAAAAAACAAACTAAATTAATTTGAGGTCACTATTCTAATATTTTTCGCTTCAACGGAAGTCGATAAGTTTTTGTTATATAAGCATAGTTATTATAACGATACGATTATCGTAATAAAAGTTACAGAGTCGAGGTACTGGTAAAGGAGAAATCATGAATCCGCTTGAAGGAAGAAAATAAGCTTGGTAGTTAGTTCCACTGAGATTGAATGATTTCAAAATGCTGTCAAACATGTACAAATAAACAAATAACTCACCCCTATCGCTAGCACAGTACTGGTGTGCATCGGACGGTGCTGTTATGGGGGACTGCTAACATAAAATACGAAGTCAAACAATTTCGTAAACCGCCCCACATTGTGTGGCCAATGCGAAACGTTTAGATATCGGATGTAGGTATGTTGGTGTTAATGGAGCTTTCCATAATTAATTTTATGCCGTCAAATCACTCTTCTCTCATCAGTGAACATTTTTAAAGAAAAGAATTACAGCAAAAACAACAGCATTACACTGAATGTTAATAGAAAGTTTTTACTCACCAATTAGAGACAAACACTGAATGAGTGAGTGAATGTGTGTAAGTGTGCATGAATACATATGTATGAATTTTGTGTTTGTTTTTTTGCCGATCAAACATCAAAAGCAAGACCATTACATAAAATAATAAAAAGGAACTTCTCTTTGCCTGCTTACATTGTACATACATTTGGCAGGAGTGTGAATGTATGTGCAGTAGTAGAATTAGTCGATTCGTATCGTGGGTTGACGGATCAACTGACAAAAACTGTAAAGCTTATAATACATGCAGGGCTGCCAGATAAAATGATCGAAAAATCGTCGAAATCTCGATAAAATAAAAAATAATCGTCATTTAATACTCGAAAAATCGGACAAATCAAAATATACTTTTTTATGTATACATATGTTTTATTTTATAAATGTATTTATTAGGAAACAAAAACATAACAATTCATGTTCATATATGAATTTTAAACGAAGCCATTCGCATTGTTTTTATTCCCTCATAACTTGCATTCCCTCAATGGTAATATTATGAAAAATATTCAAAAGTTAGCACGTCCAAGTTTTGGTCTCAGTACTTTTCATAGCCAACAATTTTGATGATATCAATTTACAATATATCGTTGGTCTCAAGTAGAAAGGCCCTGATTCAAATAAAAGGAGAATGTAAAACACAATAGAAAGTGTAATATTCAAAATGTAACTTTTGTGTACAACTGCTTGTAAAAGCGTTATTTATTACACTATTGCAATAAATTGTTCAATTTCATAAAAAATGCGCATGTATATTAGATCGACTGACGTTGTATGAAGGTGAAAACCGCGACTTAGTTACCCATCTCAAATCAAATATTTGTCTTTTTAATGGGGACTCCCAAAACATTTGAGGGGTCTAGCGATGGCCGTTCGTGAGCTGGACTGTGACTAAAAAAGGTCTATTTTAGAAATTTTTTTCATATTTGCATACGGTCCAGTTGACGAACGGTCATCGCTAGACCCCTGAAACGTTTTGCGAGTCCGCATTAAAAATACCGATCTTTGATTTGAGAGGGTAAAAAAATTTTTTTTCAGTCTGTCTAATGTACGAGTATATACATAATAAATACATAAAATTTCTTTTAATTGATCCCATATACATATTTACTTGCATATATGCATGTGTGTGTGCTTCATACATACATTAATTTATCGCAACAATAGAATATCCACTCAAAATTTAAAAATTGGAAGGGGTAACTTTAAATAAAAAATGCCAATATTCTTTTTTTATTTAACGCTAACCATCAATTTTTTCATTTAAGTAATAAATTATTAAGAAAGAGTCTGAAAAACTTCAAAATCTTTTATTGGGTATGCATATATGAATTCTAACTGTAGATTTTTTTTTGCTCTATTTGGACTATTGATAAATCGTAAATTTCAAGGAAAACATCGTCAAATCGTCAGTTTGCTATTTTCGGCACCAAAATTCGTCAGAATTGCGATAAATCGTCACATCTGGCAGCCGTGAGTACACGGCATGTAAAAAGCCATATGCCATATTTTTTAAAATTACCAGCTGTGGCTACGTAATCTTTTTGTAGAATTTTTGTTCCAAAATGCAAATGTGGCACATGTAGCCGAAAGAAGAAATTTTCAGAGGCAGCACATCTGTAAGCATGTGAATATCTACATGTACATATGTTACTAGTACACAAAAAAAAACATGTTGCTGTTTATTTAATATGTATCGTAACGTATGTATGTGAGGTAGAAATCTATAGAAAATAGATTTTTACGTTGTAAACGTGAACTTCTGGCTTCAGCTTAAAGCTGAAGGTCCGTAGAATCAGTGTAATTGTATGTGGCAAGTTACAGAGCAAAACGCATAGAACGTATAGACACATAGGACGGATAAAGTAGGTTTACTTTCTACTCTTGTATCCGTCGCATGCATCATGAGAAAAGGTCAGCTGTTTTTGATAGCCAAAGATGGCAAATGTCATGGGACGGATGGCATGGCGCTTCACTTTAACAGAGAAAAATAAGCTATAGAGAAACTCGTTATATGTCGATAAAACTGTGAGGAGAACCTTAAAAAAATACAGTGCTCTCAAATACAATTCGTTATAGAGAAAAATTTCATATTTTGAAGTTCGTCATAGGGAAGAAGAAAACAAATCACTAACATGAGATCAACACATACGTACATAGCTTGAGATATTACACTTCAATAAGGTACATATTTCATTTATATTCATATTACATTTCAATAAGGTGCATACGTTGATTAAATACTATGTACATACATATATAATAGTCGTTTATATACAAATATATATATGTATGTATGTATGTTAACATAAATACATACATTTAAAATTAATCTTTATTAAATAAAATTTAGATTTCTCGCTTTTCCAGAAACATACATTAACTGTTTTTAGGCTATATATACTGAATATATTTCAATGCACAAACAATTTTGAAGAAATAAAAGATTATTCTTTATTATTCTTGTTTTTTAAATTGGTAAAGCAAAGTAGCTAAATAAAATTAGTAAAAATTTGATATTGCTAGATTAAAGGAAGAACAAGTTCACAAATATTAAAATGTAGCCATATCGTGCAAAAAGTAAAAAGGCGTTAAAAGGACTGAAAAATAATTGCAAAGAGTGCTAGATTTGCGCGTTTTATTAGTTTGGGGCCAAAAATTTTTTTCGCGTTTTGAGTGACTGAAAACGGGCTAAATCTAGCCCAAAAAGGGCTAAGTTGGCATCACTGCGACTGTGCATGTATATATAAGTATGTATGTCCTTTTATTCATCCCGTAGTCGTAAGCTCTGTTTTTGTTGTGCTTTTGTTTATTTTCGCAGTGCTGGGTTAATTACACATCTTCGTTTGTTCGTTTTTCTCGTTTTGTTGGCTTGTTTTATTTATATCCTCAGCACAACAAAAATAATAATTAACCAATGACATTCAAGCTTACCAGCCACTAGCTAAAAACCTTTAGCCAATAATTGTTATTTTCATTTCACACTTTTGGAGTAATTTCTTCAGCAGGGGCAACGTTTTTGAGTGGTGGTTCAACAAAGAGTTGCATTGGAAATTAATATTAATAGAGAATAGCAAAATCAGAGAAGATTTCATTTATTATTTCTCTTATGACGCTTTCTATTGAAGTAAAAATATTGCATACATATGTATGTATGTATGTGCCATCATTGTTGCCATTTCATCATTTTCACTGCAATCATTTCCAAGAAAACTGCTAAAAGAACCCACATACTTACATGTACACTAGAGTGGCATTAGAATGTATGAATTTATTGCAACACATAGCGTTTTCATGCATACATATGTTCCATATATGTACATATGTATGTTACATGTTTAACATATGTGCCCTCAATTATGAAAGTGGTCTAAGTCAAGTGCATTTTTGCTTCGAAATTTTAAATACATCTTAAAGAATCTTCAATAAATATTTCATAAATATTAAATAAATTTATTTTAATCCAGACTACTACAACTCTAAATTAACATGTTGCACAATATTAAAATATTTTTTGATTTGTTCAAATGTTATCTAGGTACTAAATACCTATTTCGACCAAAGAAATACCTATATGACTTAGACCGCTTTCATAATTCAGGGGACATATCTGTGTTCGTTTGTACAGAAAATCAACTGTGGGGAAAATTTTAAATTTCTTTTGTGAATATAATGCATGAAGAACATACATACATATATGTACATAGATATGTACATAAATATGTTACATATTCATTTAAGCTATTGTACATACCGCCCTTTAAACAGTTGTGGTAACATAATAATATATAATAAAATAATAATAATAATGATAATAATAATAATAATAACGATAACGTTTGACTGTGTATGACACAATTGTCTTACTTATAAAATGATTCTTTTTAACTTCCCACGAGAGATTACATATAGCTATGTATATTAGTGCAAAGCTTCCTATCCAATAGAAGTCATAAAGTGTACATTGGTAAAACCTGTACATACTTGCTGAGGACATTATTGAAAACCTTCAAGATGGCTTAACAATCTTAGAGGGGTACTTCAGAAAGTGGAGAATACTTATTAACACACATAAAAATCAAGCAATCAGCCTTATCATGAATCCCACATGTGAAAATTTCCGAATAAATTTTTTTGTTCAGGTGGATTTTAATTTCGTATCATCAATTCCATGTGAATAAAATAACGTACCTGTTTAAAAAAATGTGTCATTATATTCGGAGTTGTAAACAAATTAAATACGTTAACTGCAATAATAAATATATTAAAAAAAATTTATTTTTATCCAGAAATTTGTGAAATTTAATTAATTCGAGTAATACAAAAAATGTTTAGCTTTGCGATATTACTAGCATTGGAAGAGGAAGAAGATATTCGCGAACAACGAATTTGTGAAGGCATGTATTTTGTCAGGTTTCAGCAATATTATAGAGTGACTAAAGATATCTTCAAATATTTATTTGACATGCTGGATGGTGACTTACAATAGGATTATTGTAAACGGGGTATTGGGAAACTAATTGTTGTGGTGGTACATATTTTTTGCGCAAAGTCACAGTTTCTACCTGGGAACTTACAGTCTAAATGTATTATTGGTGTGTTAATTAATTTTTTTCTTTCTTTGTTTCCCGCTTCAATCAATTTTATACGCGGATGCAATTATTTTTACACTTTTTTCCATTCCATTCCAGGTGGGCCAACGCTATTTAGTTTTTCTTTGACAATTTCCCAAAAGCCAGACACCTTGGCCTTATTTTCCCTTACAAATCCTCTTGTAATGTCTGGGTTATCAAGCATTTCATCAAATAAAATATCTATTTGCTCCTTATTTACCGTTGTAGTCCTACATATGTACATATGTATATGAAATAAATTAAATTTGTGCATTTTAAACGTTTATTTTTTTAATTTTAAATAAAAACTTATATATTTCAACCTTTTCCGAAAGACAAATCTTTGTGAATAATTTTCTTCATAAATTGTAAAAATTTTTCACATGTGAACTATTCACAATCGTATGCAGGAAAACATATTCACAAGCAATTTTTTTCGGAGTTTGAAAAAGTAAGCATTCGGAAGTTTTCCCAATACATTTTATTCATGATACCAACTGTTCATTGCCTTGTGAAATTTTATTTATGATAAAGCTGAATATACCTACTTCACTCGAAGATGAAAATTAATTTTTATTCTACAAAAGGATATTCTTTTTTAACAACACTTATATTAAATGGGAATCAAACAAAAAACAAAAATTAATTTTGGAGATCATATTTCATAGGTAAGAAATAAATTAAATAAAGTTACAAGACTATTGCACTCTTTCATAATTAGTAAGTCATCTATGTATGTATATGTCGAGATAATAAAATCATTATATTTAAATAAATTTTTTTATCTTTATTGTACTATGGAGTCCCAGTTTGGAATGACGCTGCTGAGTGTCACGTAAAAAGTCTTCAAACTTGCCAAAACAAAAAATTAAAAATGATATAAATATAATATACCTTGGAATTATTCTACCCAACGCCTACATTCTATTAATAAAATTGATACAGCTAAAGATAGAATTTAAGTTAGTTTTAATTATTATTGTTCTAACTTCATTTGTTTGTATATTTATGATTTGATCAGGCTAAAGTTCGTATCGCTTTGTAAGCTAAATTACATGTGATAATTATTAATGAACAAATAACTCCAAAGTTAGTTGTAAATATTTTGAAAAACACGTAGTAGAACGGAACAACCGGATGTTTTCGAAGGCCACTACACTTTCATCATCATCTTTCTTTTGTGTTTGGTCCACTGTGTATGGTGTCAGTGTACGTAGATTTCTGCTTTATATACGCAACTTTTTTGCAAATTGCAAAACTTACAAGCAACTATAATATAATATGAGATGCGAAATGTCTGAAAATGTACATATGTGCCGTTAATTATAAAAGCGGTCTAAGTCATATATTTCTTCGGTCAAGATATTTAATAGTTAACATTTGAAGAAATTAAAAAATATTTTTATATTATGCAGCATCACGCGAACTAAAATCTACGCAAGTTTTCGTAAACAATTGCTTAAGGAAGGTCCTTTAAATAAACTGGCCAAGAACAATTCAAAATAATCAGCTTTGTTAAGAAACCAATCAGAATCCAATCACAGCTGAAATCCGAAAGCGCAAGTGGGGCTGTATCGGACACACTCTGTGTAAGTCTCCGGATGATATCGCGAAGCAAGCTATAGATTAGAATCAGCAAGGCAGTCGAAGAGGAGGACGTCCAGTACAAACTTGGAAACGACGAACCGAAATTGAACTATCCCGCTTAAATCTAGGTTGGAATGAAGTAAAAAATCTGTCACGGGATCGAGTGTAGAGGAATAATCAATATATATGCAACATTTTAATTTAGAGTAGTACTTGTCTCGATTGATATAAATTTATTTAATATTTATTAAATATTTATTGAATTTTTTTAAAGATTAATTTCATATATCGATGCTAGAATGCATATGTGTTCCCTCCCAGAGATATGCGAGTTTTATTCAGTGATGGTACACCAAAGATACACGTATTTAAATCTTTAAAATGGATCTCCTGAACAAAACCGGTTTTTACCCTTAGGTCCCTTTCTATTTTGCGCGTTATATTATGACTTCGAGCACTTTCATAATTAAGGGCACATATGTACTCGTATGTATTAACATATTAAATGTAAGCACGTAGTATTAAGTTTTATCTCAAAATAAAACTTTTCTTTTGTTTTCAATTTAGTTTTTATTACTTTTTGCCTAAAATTATTTTATATTGTTATTATATTAGTAAATAATATTTATTGTAAATATTTCTTCATTTCTAAGTAGAAAAGCACAGTTTAATTGTTAAAATAACACTGTAAACACCATTTAATGTTAAATAAACAAATTAATAAATAAATAAAAATAATGGTAATAATAATAATACTAATAATAATAATAATAATAATAATAATAATAAAAGCTTCTTCATAAAAAGCTTAGCCGTCACCGACTAAATATGTTATATATTTTAAGTATATAATTAGAATTTTTATAAGCTCTAGTTTTCGAGATATACCGTTATGTCAAAAATTAAGGCAATTACAGGGCATAAATTATCATGAAGCGGTAAAACTGAAGTAAAATTAATTAATTACTTAACGTGGGAAATAAAAGACCCTTCAGTTCCCTTTTTCATTTATGATTGTTTTTATTTCAAAAAATATAAAAGTTTTAAGTGTATCATGGAATTTTAATAACTTTAATTATCTGAATTCAGATTCAATTTCCTGCCTTTAACATTCTTCAACAAAGTGGGAAAACTCTTATAATATCGTAGAAAGGACTTTTATTTCTATTGTAATATTTTAGGAATCAATTAAGCTTTATTAATTATTATGTTATTAAAACTTTATCAAACATTTTTAAATTTGATTAACTTGAGTATCCGCAAATACAACCCTGGCATATATTCCCAAGTAAATTTCTTGAATGTCTGAATAATAATTCTCATCTTTATAATCCACCAAATAAAAATTATCACACTCAATCAAATCTGTTTTTTAAAAATTACTCATAATTTTTCAAGTAGTTTTTGAATTTGACCATATAAATTTTGTATTTCTGTTGTTTCAGTTGATAAATTATGTACAAGAACATATTTAAAAACCTTTTAGTTCCAAAATTATTAATACAAAAATTAAGATTGATTGGATTTTACTCGTTATTTTGACTTCATGTTCTAGCAAAAGCTGCCAAGTTCTTGGTCAAGTTCAAAATTGTTTTATAGTTCTGAAAAAAGGTGTCAATTTAAAATTATTCAAAATCGTCAAATTGAAGGCGAAAATCGTCCAGTCGTCAAAATGCTAATGTTGACACTCAAAATCGTCAAAATGACGAAAAATCGTCAAATCTGGCAACCGTGAATACAGGTAACCACGAAGCGCCAGCTAATTGAGGTTGTTTCGTGATGTGATCTGCCAAATGTTGTTTACGTGGCTATTAAATCTGTAATAATACAAATAAAGCTTTGCAAAGACAAAAGAAAACGCAAGACCAACTAAGAGTAAAGGCTCAGTTAGCCGACTGTAATGTAATGTAACTGCAACAGTAGGAAACAGCTGATCGATATTGTTATGTGAAAAGTAATGGAAATGGTTATAGAGATGTAATGTAACGTAACCTACTTTTCATATAAAAATATCGATCAGCTGTTTCCTACATTACAGTTACATTGCATTACAGTCGGCTAACTGAGCCTTAAACGAGAGACATGTACTCGTATTCTTGTTTACTCTTCGTTTTTTGACAGTTGTCATCAGAAAACAGCAATAAAAAGCCATGTTGTTTAATTTATTGTACATTTGTTGTAGATTCGCGGGTACATATATTATTGTATCATGTATTCAGTTAAGTCAAAAAATTCAAAATTAGACAACAAAATTATATTGAAGCCGTTCAAATATTATTTCTAAGTGCAGGCGATATCGTAAAAATTTGAGCAAAAAAAATTATAATATTTTTTTTGGAAAATATTCTGCATTTCTTTTTTTAAAGCTTCATAACTAACGAAAGATACAATACCGGGCCAGTGTTTTGTTCGGTAGCATGTAGCTAAGTATATTCCAAATGAATTGAGCCCTTTGCCATTTAAATTGGTGCACAACTTTTGATTTTATTCACAATTGAGTGACAGAACAAAACTGATAGAAACTGAAATTTCTATACAACAGTACCACACACAAAAAAAAATTCAAAAGATTTATACTTTAGGTATCTGTTGCTTCAAATTTTGTTTTTTTTATGAAGATATGTTTTTCAGTTCTTTTTCTAACTTGTAAATAATAAAGTTCTACACCAATTTAACGAAAAAGTGCTCCATTCCTTTGGAATACATTTAGCTACAAGTTGATAAATAAAAAAATAAACTCCTTGTTGTATTTTTATTTTTTGTGCATTCTTAAACACAAAAAAATTAAAATTTTTTCTAATTAAATTAAAATTTTTTCTAAAATTTTTATTTTTTTGGGTTAAATTTGTTTGATATCTTTGAAACTACTGAGCAAATTCAGAAACAATGTTTGCACGGCCTCAACATTCTTTGTTGTCGAATTTCGGTTTTTTTCTTTACTCAATATTACACACGTGCAGAAGGCACATGTGTAATAATAATAATAATATTATTATTAAGATTAGCATCAGTGAAATGCGCATATGATCCAGCTAAACCCCTCAATAATCTATTTCAATGTATTTTTAATAAAAAAATATTTTACTGAATAAGTAAAATAATAATTTGGGATTATTAGTGTTTAAAAAATATTAAACTTAAGTTGCAACAATTCCCAAAAAAAACTCATTAATAACTTGACTGCACCCGGTCAAAAAGACTTGTGTGGCAACACTCTATTCTTGAATAGCTGTTATTGTTATTTACATTTATTTTCTTTACATAGTGTCCACACCTGATGATTTTATATTATAACTCATAATATGACGCTTCTCATTTGTTTAAATGAAAGTTTAACATAATAACTCTAGTTGTTTATTTTTTAAAGGGAAGTATCACCCAGGCAATGAATACCTACTACTACATATGTTATCTACTCCACGAAAAGGGACCTCTGCGCCAAAAAAAATTTTTTTTACTTTTTGAGTGATTCTTATAGGAAAAAACGCTCTTTCAAATGCCGCAATAACTTCTTTTCAGCGCAGAGGTCCCTTTTCGTGGAGCAGGTCACATATGGATAAATGAACTGAAAGAATTTAAGTTTAGTTATGTTCGTCTGCGAGAATTTCGTACTAGATTAAAGGAAACTTATAAAAGTTTTCTTTAGGCTAGGACAAAACTCTCGTAGATGAATATTCGACTCGACATACGCAATACAGGTGCATATAAACATATATTTTTTAATAAAATTGTTTGTATAACAAAAAAAGTAACTATTTTTTAGTAGTCATTGCACGGAAAACATAATGCTAAGAACATCCGATGATATTGAATCTAACATTGCGAATCTTAACGAAAATATTAAGCAGGCTGCTGAACATGCTACTACCTCCCACCCGCAGACTGGGTTTAATAGAATTTATTCTACGGATATTGAACGTCTCGTAAGTGAAAAAAGAAGAGCTAGAAGGGAATGGCAGCAACACAGATCACCCCAACATAAAATCAGGTTTAAAGAGTGCACTAAACGACTCCAAGAGTTGCTTGCATCTGAAAAAACTGCATCTCTTAAAAATTATCTGGAAGGTCTTGATGTTACACCAGCATCTAATTATTCTTTGTGGCGCGCTGCGAGGAAGCTTAAAACACCAGTTGAGTTTAAACCACCCCTGCGCACTTCTACCGGAGGTTGGGCAAGAAACGATACTGAAAAAGGTAACATATTTGCTGAGCATTTAAAAACCGTATTTACCCCAAACACATGTATGGGTGTTGCTGATTTGCCATGTGTAGTTGCTCTACCCCCTCGTCCCTTAAAGTTTAAGATGCGTGATGTACAAAAACTAATTGCTGAACTCAACCCAAAAAAAGCTCCGGGTATTGATGAAATTAGTAATAAGATGCTGATGATGTTGCCTCGTATTGCAATTAGAATTCTGCTATTCATTTTTAATGCCATTTTAAGACTGGAGTATTATCCACACAGCTGGAAGCTTGCCAAGGTCAAAATGATTCCAAAGCCGGGCAAAGATCTTACTAAGGCTGAGTCATACAGGCCAATAAGTTTACTGCCAACAATGTCAAAGCTCTTCGAAAAGTTACTCATGATCAAATTGTCCCCAATTCTAACTGATAATGCGTGCATACCGGATCATCAATTTGGTTTTAGAAGTGAGCATAGCACCATTGAACAAACGCATAGATTGGTTCAATTTATAAGAAGAACACTCGAAGAAAAGAAGTATTGTTCTGCCCTCTTTATTGATGTTTCTCAAGCATTTGATAAAGTGTGGCATAGAGGCCTAATTTTAAAATTGAAGACATATCTACCAATAAACATTGTTAATCTTCTGCAAAGTTATATTCTTGCTCGAAAGTTCACTGTTGTGGAAGGAGACTTCATGAGTGCGTCCGAATCAATCTCATCCGGTGTGCCACAGGGGAGCATACTGGAACCAGTCTTGTATTTGATTTATACTTGTGATATGCCTTTGAGCAGCAATATCCATACATCTACATTTGCTGATGATACAGCCTGCCTTAGTATGCACGAAAACCCTCACGAGGCTTCCCGATATCTACAAGAACATATTACACAGCTGGAATTATGGTTAAACTTATGGAGAATTAAGGTAAACGAACAAAAGTGTGTTCAGGTAACATTCACTCTGCGAAAAGATACCTGTTCACCCATTCGAATCAATAATCAAGTTGTTCCTCAACATTCACATGTAAAATACCTTGGTGTACACCTTGACCGACGGATAACATGGAAACACCATATTGACTCTAAGCTAACACAAATGAAACTAAAATTAACTCAGTTACATTGGCTGATTGGTAGAAATTCAACCCTGAGTCTAGATTGCAAACTTTTGATATACAAGTCGCTTTTGAAACCTATATGGTGCTACGGAATTCAGCTATGGGGCACTGCTTCAGCTTCAAATGTAGAGAAAATCCAACGAAGACAAAACAAAATTTTACGGTTAATAACATCGGCTCCATGGTACATAAGAAACTCAAATTTACATCGTGATCTAAATATGCCACAAGTGACTGAAGAAATTGCAAAATACTCAGGCAAATATTTAACTAAACTCGAGTCACACCCTAATCCGCTTGCTCGAAATATCTTGAACTTTACCGGACACATCCGCTTAAAAAAGAGGGACACAAGGGCTCTAATACTTACCACACCAGATGAAACTGTTTGAAATTATTTTTTTATTTTTATTTTTTGCTTTGCACAACTCTTATGTATTATGAATTACTATCACTAAGTTTATGTCCGACACTGGTCGGGCCTAATAATTATATTTAGATTTAAGATTTGAATACTTATTGTTAGTTCATTTTTGAAGATACAATAAAAAAAAAAAAAAAAAAAAAAAAAAAAAATTTTTGGTGAAAATTTTATTTCAAAATGTCCAGCTTTTTTTAATAATCCCGCTTTTTTAATTCAAATGTCCAGCTTTTTGTTACTCTCAATCTGGCAAGCATACATCTAATCCATTATTCCCATAGAATGAACTGGCTTTTTGGTAACATTGGGAGGTATATTTTCACATATGCGCTAGAGAGCACTTTTGAGTTAATTTTTGTCCCTAATCTACCGCTCGCACAATTTCTTCTCCATATACGTCTTTAGAATTCCGTTATTATAATGGCCAAGGGTCTAGGGCAAAGATAAGCAAAATGCTGCCCGCGGGCACTTTATTATGTTCTTTTTTTACACGTACATTCGTACAAGCATGCATTTTACTCTCTTTTATATTATATATGCATGTGTTTGCCTGACTTTGCTTTAGCAAGGATTAGTGATGGGAATTGTAAATCTTGATTTCGTGCCGAATCTGTTTCCAAATAGTGTCAAAATCACTTGAATAGTGCCAAACGACTTTTTATATAATTTAAATCTTTGCACTATGTTCCTTCAAAGATACACTATTGTGTATAGCTAGAAAATTCCCTGAATATCACAAATAACACTTCCAAAATTAGTTGTTTACACACACTATACTAATAGTATAAAGCTGAAAAGTTCTATGTTTGTAAGAGGTAATCTCCGGAACTACTACTCCGATTTTAAATTTTTTTTTAATAAAAATGAAGAATGGAACCTCCTAATGGAAGTAGGCTATAAAAGCTTTAACTAACGTGCTTTTATAGGGTCCACGGGCGCTAAACCTCCTATACTCAGAATATATTAATTATCACCTGGGCGTATGTGTATTCATTTGTATAAGAAACCGAATTTTGTGTGTTAGTGTTTTTAAGCATTTGGCGTTTGACTCTTTTTTATAGTTGTGTACTCGTATGTACTGGTTTTGTGCTGCTAATGCCGGGTTGCAGGTGGTTTAAAAATTATGCCAACCGAAAACCATTTTCTTCACCGAATTTGCCCACAAGGTGCCACGTTATGCCATCATATTGAAATTATTTTTTACGACTCCGATACTCTTCAAAACTCACTCACACTTAAGATAAGGAATTTTTTAAATCTTCAAAGTGTTATATAGATCTGTATTCAATTTTAATTTTTCAGTGTATTTTTTAAGTTTGGAAACATTTGTGTAATACCCCTTTTAGACACAGAAAGCTTACTTCGCAAATTCTTAATTCAGCTAGGAGGAAGGCATAAAGAGATAGCATCCCTCCCTCTATTTCACACAGCTGAGTTAAGGCCTTGCAAAGTAAACTTTGAGTGTTTAAAAGGTGTATAACGAAAGGAATAGTATTATTTGTGCCTCCACTTAAAACATGTTCTGATGCAAACTTTGGAAACCAAGTCAAATAATAGTCATTGAAGTTATATTTAGTTTTCCAATATGACAAAAAAAATGCAAGGAGACTATTTTATTTTTTAAATCTACAACTTTAATTTAGAACTACATATTATGTATCCATATTATAACATAGAGATCATCCGTATATATTTTGTTCAAAAAATGTCGACACAAATGACGAAATAAAAAAGAAAGCCTTCTAAAAGTTAAATGTACTCTAACATCTCCAGACTGCATTTCGACATTAATATCATTTATTATTTTAAGAAATATTATAAGGGCTTCCATTGTTCAAGGACTCTATATACAATAGTTTGACGACATCAGCTGTTACAAAGAAAGTTATTTATTTCTTTTAATAAATCGTCACAAATATTCATTGAACACCGTTACTTTTCCTCATCATAACCGAACCGTCTAAGTTTTTAACACTTAACAACTTGGAATATTAATGCGAGCCATAACCCCCAAAAAGCTTAAGCAACATAATTTTCGAGCTTTTTGACTAAAATCGATTATTTACGATCGCAGATAATCGATTTTCGTCAAAAAACGAAGTTGAAAAATATGCCGCATAAGCTTTTTTCGCGGTTATGGCTAAAATGTGTAAAAACTGCCAGAAAAGGAGCGAAAGTGCCACAGTGCCAGCTAACATCAATTAGTGCCAAAAATGGCACATTTGTGCCACATTTCCCATCACTGGGGAGGATGTGTAATTTTTATTTTTCTGTTTCACTAGCCTTTGGTTAGCCTCCTCAGGAAATTATAAGAAAGAAATATGCATACATAAATACTTATATACATAATACATGCATATGTATGTATGTACATACATATATGTACATAGGTACATATGCATTGTAAAATCAAATTTTGTATACTTCTGCCTAAGCGATTCGTAGCCTTTTTAAAAATATCGGGTTCTTGCCAATGACACCATGTAATACAAATTCTTTTTACCTATAGCGTAATCGTACAAAACTGAAAAAAATAATAAATCATACAGTTCTTAAATAATTATGTAGAAAATGGCAACGTTGAATTAAATTCATCCACCAATGTTACCAATGAAGAATTCGGAAATCACACATGACTGTGTCCCAAATTACACATTTGAAGAAAAATTACACGTGAGTGATGTATTTTTCTTTCGACGTACATACATATGTACATATGTACTTGTAATAATATTTAATAATAAAATACACATATCGTCGTTATTTTAACTAACCTTTTTAAAAATTTACAGCAGAGCAGCTTTTATGATTGTTTTATGTACCTATGTGTCTTCCATTAAAATTGTTTGGGATATAGTACCTATGTAAATGCTAATGAGTAAAATAAGTTTCTGTTTATAATTTTTTTTTTTACAAATTGAAATGGAAACAGCCTGGAAAATTTAAAAAATATGTACCTACATATGTATGTGTGTATCTTCAAAAAACTAAGTTGCAGATATTTTTCCTAATACTTTCACACTTTTTGTAATCTAAAAGCATTGTTGTATATAAAATTGGGGTATTCCAATAGTACTCATAAATTAACACATTTTAAAGTAACACGAAAAAATATGACCCCTCATAATTTACAATTAAAAATATTGTACTTATATGTATGTATTTTGGTTTTAGCAGTTTTGTAAATTGTTCACTCTCTCTCTCAATTCCTTTGGTAAACTCTCACGCATTTCTACATGTAGTTATGACCAGTGTTGCCGTTTGAAATTTTTTTCCGACCAAAATTTTCCCAAAATCCGACCAAACTCGCCTGCTTCCGACCAAATTTGAAAATTTAATTAATATTTGTGTTTTTGATGTACATTTTATTTAATATTTAAGTAATATAAAAATTTCAGATGTAACATATTTGCATTAAAGAATTCAGGCATGTAAATTAATATTTATTTAATGTAATTAATAATTAAATACATTAAAATTGTAAATTATAAGAAAAAATTTTTATTCAGTCTTTTTAACATATGTTGTTTTCATTTACTTATGTTATAATTCAGGCATGTATTAAATGCATCACATTAAAAATAAAAAGTTAAAGTTCTTGATTTTACATTTGGTTATATAGGTCCCTTTTGGCTGACCAAACATAGTGCGGATTATTCATTTTGATAATTTCTTTACACTACATAATACCGTTGACAGTATTCACTTCTAGTTTATTCCTTAGTTTAGTTTTTATTAGCGCTAGTGTGGAAAATTTGCGTTCAGCGGTGGCGGAACTATGTGGCAGAGATAACAAATTAAAAATAAAATAAGAAATATTTGAAAAACTTTTCTCGTTTAATCCGTTTTTTATAGAAGCTATTTTTTGCCAAAAACTATTAATGTTTAAATTGGCCAAAGTTTTTATATCGCTGAGCAATAGCAAATTCCACTCAGTAACTTTTAAATCGGGATCACAGTCAACTAACTTAGGGAATTTTAAAACAAGATCCAGAATTGGTAAGTCGTCGTTTGAAAGTGCCTTATCAGGAGTTATCATATTTAAAAGTTTTATACTATCGTTTTTGAAATCTAATCGCTTGTTGATCTGAGCAAGAAATTCTATATACAATTTCAAAACAGCAGATTTTATTTCATATTTTTCAGTATTATTTAAATACTTTTCCGCATATGTTTCTGCCTTAGTGCCAATAAATATTTTACAAGTATCAAGCTGATACTGCTTATTTTTGTAATCAATTTCTATATCATTTATTAGTTCTTTTTTAATAAAATTTGCTCAATATTAAAAGAAAATTCAATTTATGCTAGTGTATAAATACGGTAAACATGAACTTTCCGCTCGAAATTCTTTGTTAAGATTATTGGCAATGGGTAGAAAATATGTCAAAAATAAAAAATAACATTTCATTTGGCTTGTCATATCCTCCGCAATAGCACCAGCAGAAATTCCTTGAACTTCGTATACACAGGAAATGAAATACAATTTTAGGCCATCCCATTGCTCAACGATTCTTAATATAAAGCCTTCCAGCGAAAGCCAAGGGGTGCTGCATATACTTAAAATTTTATGTGGTGCAACTGAACAATACTCTTGGAATTCTTTGAGTTCGCTGACACGTTTGGGACTACGAGAAAAAAAGGTGTATATGTAACTGGAGCAGAGATGTAAAGCGTGACAGGAACATTTAATGTAAAATAATTCTACTTCTTTTTCAAATAACGCCTAAAGGCCTCTAACATTACCAGACATAGCATTTTATCCGTCTGTTGACAATCCTATTAGGTTCTTGAAAGGAATTTCACATAACACAAAAAATTCTTTAATTTTATCAAATGTTGAATGCGCGTCTGACTTAGTTAATTCCAACATTGTTAGAAACTTATCTTGGATTTCAAAGGCTGAATTTACATTACGCGCGATTAAAACAAACCATTTCTGATTAGAGACAAAAACCGACCAAAATTGAATTGGTCCGACCATCCGACCAAATTAAAAATTTTAAATGTTTTCCGACCAAATTTGGTCGGATCCGACCAAAACGGCAACACTGGTTATGACAAACAATAAACATATCTGAGAAAGTCTTATTATTTTATGATGTTTTTCTTTTAGTCACAACAACAATTTTTTTTTAAACTATGTTAAAATGTTAAGATATTATGACACTTAAGACACTGGTGTGAATACCCCAAATGTTTTAAAAATCGTATTCTTTTACATATGTACCATATTTCGAAAAACACATTTTAACGAAGCGCACGATATACATATAATTACATACATACATACATACTGCGTCATATTTTATGAGTATTTTTTTATTAACGTACAGTACAATGAAATTAATTACCAATTCCAAATTACCTATAGTTGCTATGCAGCTTTTGTAAAATAAATAAAAAGAATTTAACTCAATGTAAAACTACACTAAGATTACACACCAAACTACCCTGCAGAAAATGCGAATAGTGAAATTGTAGTGATTTACTAGTGACTTTGTCACCAGTACTACTGACGAATTGTACCCCAGACAATGCTTTTTGCTGTAGACATTTAGCATGTACGTGTCATTGAAAATCAACTACTGACGTTGGTACTACTGAGTAGGAATTTCTTTTGGGACCATATCGAGACATTGGAAAGAGATAGTCACTAGTAAATTTTAGTAATTCTAATGATAATAAAACTGAATATTTTATAAAAATTTTTGTTTTAATAAAAAAAAAATTCAAAAAAAAGGGAACATTCTTTCAGCAAGTAAGGATTTAGTTTGCTGTTTGTATTAAGTATAAATGAAAAATTCAAGGTTCCGTCGAATTATTAAAATCAAACACTCACGTATGAATCTGGACTTACTGGACTGGACTTTTTAACTGATCCCACAAAATCTTCTACAGGCTCATAAAAATTTCCACAATTATTTCATTTTAAAATATTTTTATTTTTATAATTACAAAATGGATTGCTTTTTATTTGTCTTTTGCAATTTCTTTTTATTTGATTTTTTGAATTATTTTTTAATACATTTTTTTATTTGCCTTTTTTTATTGATTTCGTAAACTAATTTTCATAAAAACTTGAATTTTGCTTGAAGCCACTTGTATTTTCAACAAACCAATAAAACATTAAGAAGAAGCATAGTTGTGTGTATCTGACAAAATATTTTCTACGCATCAAAAACAATGTTAATATGTAGACGCACGTTTGACAATGTCACCAATATAGTCGACAAAGTGGTAACTTGGGGACACTTAACCCCATGTTTTCTGCAGGACCTACACATTCAATGTGCAATTACACACAGATTGGCAACACCGATATACCCACTAATTCGCATGTATTCACTTTAATTTGCTGACTCCTAATACCTACTACGTTTCTAGAGCGCACATAAATACATGCATACATACATACATATGGATATGTACATACATATTATGTATGTATATAGAAAACACACTCATATCAATCTACAATGTAGATTCTACATTCTTACATGTACGTATATTTACTGCAATAGATACATACACATATTTAATTGTGCCTTTTCTGGCTCTCATAAATAATATTTTTCTAAAATAAACTTGACAAACGCCGCAGCACCCCCACTCAAACAAATCTCCAACACCCACAAACTCATCCAGCCAAATTCACAAGAAAAAAAATCATTACTCTCCTATGTATCACCAATCAGGGATGCGAAATCAGATTTTCAAATTGTACTAACTTTTAAGAAAAATTGTAATTTTTCCACTACGATTGTACCAAATTCTTAATTTTTTTTAATTAACTCAAAACGTAAGTAATATTCATTTGTATATGTATGCATGTATGTGTGTAAAAACTTAACAATTAACAAAAAGGCACTTTGAGGTTAATTTATTATATCATTAATTATTATTATTAATTAATATTAATTTTTAAAAAATATTAATGTCTAATTTCAGTAGGTATACAAAAGACTATTAGTTGTTGAGATCTGGATATAAAAGTAACATTTAGGAGATACCTATACTTTTTCATCCTTGATTCGATTGGAGACAGTCGAAGCAAACAGTCTTTATTACTTTGGTTTTATTTATATGTTGGTACGAATACCCTTTCCACATTTTCAGGCGAATGTAGAATAGATAATATTCCTCTAGCATTTCTGGAAATATCGGAAAAGATCGGTTTGTTTAATTCATTTTTAATTTCTAATACCCTCGAGCAAAACGTATAAATGTCGTCGTTTCTTAATAATTCCTACATCAACCAGCTCTCGAAACTGGTTATTTATTGATTAATTTTTTTTTCATGTTGTACAATAGGAAAAAAGTTTCAATAGTGCTAAATTGGTCATTGGGGTGCTATGGTACTTTTGACTTTCAAATAGTGCTGGAAAAAGTACAATTGTACCAACTTTTCCATCCCTGCCCCTAATGGTCTGTTTAAGGAGTTCTTACCAGTGATGGGAATTGTGGCACAATTGTGCCCTTTTTGACACTATTGGATGTTAGCTGGAGAGCTTAAGAAAACACGCTGAAAAATGTAAAGAACACAGATCTGTATCACACTTTGAAGATTTAAATAATTCCTTATCTTAAGTGTGAGTGAGTTTTGGAAAGTATCGTAAAATATAATTTCAATATGCTGGCATAACATGGCACCTTGTTGGCAAATTCGGTGAAGAAAATGAATGTCGGTTGGCATAATTTTTTAATCACCTACAACCATGCATTAGCAGCACAAAACCAATGCAAAATACATACAAAACTGTTAATACGTATATATTTTATGCCAGATGAATTAGTCTCTTGTGTTATGGAAAAGAACCAAAATTGTATGGCTTAAAAAGTGTTCTTCTTCCTTCACCACCTGACTTGTACAATGTGCGCCAAAAGAAGTCATCCGATGTTTGTTGTTTGGCTCTCATTTTTTTCTAAATGAAGAACTTCGATTCTGTTTTTTTGATTATGTTTATCTGAACCTTTAGAGTTTTATTGGTCAAGTTGAGAAGATGATATTCGCCAAATGGGCACCGTCACAATTGATTGCTATACGGGCTCGCTTTATGGCATTTTTCATTACTTCGGCGAGAACTTCGGGCGACAGATTCTCGCATTCGTGTCGAATGTTGTTGTTGTCTTGAGGTCTTGTATTGTATTCTTAAATTTAAAATTAAGTTATTGCACATAAATACATACATATGTGTTTTTCATATGTATTTTTCATTTATTTGACAATGTCATAACTCGAAAAAATTAGTTTTATATTAAACGAGTTTAAAATTTTTAATTTACATACAACTTAATGAAAAAATAAAATTTAATTAGTGTTTTTTGTGGGAATTGTTACAATTTAAGTTTAAAATTTCAATTTCAATGTATTTTTATTTAAAAAATATTTTACTTAATAAGTAAAATAATAATTTGGGATTACTAGTGCCCTAAACAATTTTAAACTTAAAAAATAAAATAAAATTTTTTATTTTTCTCTCAAGGTTTGAATATACGAGGTTTGTTCAAAACGTATCACGAATTTTGAATTTTCGCGGGTTACTTATATTCGAATTTTGATTTTTTGTGGCGTTATGTTGGTACTCATGTCTCTCACTTATGCCGAAAATTTCGGCCATTTTGAATGTTCAGTTAATTGCTCACAACTGCTTTGCTTGCACGTATTTTGGTTCGTCTTCGATCTTTACCTTGGTTCGTGATGCAGTTTCCATTGAGATTATTGAACTTTGGTTTCCACGTCATAACCATAAACCCACGATTCATAACCAGTTATGACCCTCTGAAGCAAATTTGGGTCGTCGCAACAGCTCATTAGCAATGTTCATGTGATGCTTTTTGGTCAAAATTGAGCAATTTTAGTACGAATTTCGCGGCGACCCGTCTCATGAGCAAATCATTGATAAAAATCGAATGGCACGAGCCAATCGATATGTCTAGGTCCTCAGCAACTTCTCTAATGGTGATTCGACGATTGGCCAATACCATTTTCTTCAGTTCATAAATTTTTTCGTCTGTTGCTGAAGTGCTCGGGCGTCCGGCACGATTCTGAGAACATTTTGTACCACCTATAAACGTTCCAAGGTAGCTTCTCCGTATGCCACAGTCAACATTCGGAATGCATCCGCACACTTAATTTCGTTTTTCACACAAAATTTGGTACAGATTCTTTGTTCCATTTTTTTAATAGATAAAAATCGAAGACGAGCCAAAACACGTGCAAGCAAAGCAGCTGTCAACAATTAACTGAACATTCAAAATGGCCGAAAAATTGTCAGCATAAGTGAGAGACATGAGTACCAACATAACGCCACAAAAAAAAATCAAAATTCGAATATACGTAACCCGCGAAAATTAAAAATTCGCGATACGTTTCGAACAAACCTCGTGCATACATACCTACGTATAATTTTTTTTATAGTCAGAACAACGGCGACAATAATGAAAATTATGAACGTAGTGTTATCAGATTTATTTTGAGCCTTCTCGCCAAATGACTTGTCGAATATCGCCAAATGACTTGTCGAATATCGCCAAATACCGCCAATACATATAATAAAACTTTAAATTATAGCTACAACATTTTTTGTTTGTTTTGTAGCTACATTACAAATATTGTTAAATTTTAAATTCAGTAGGTATCGTCTATCGTAAAACATAAAAATAATATTATTTCAGAAAACTATTTACATTAACAAATAAATATTGGAGTACAAGAAATACTTAAAAATAACTTATTCCAAAGGATCAATCCAAATAGGATAAATTGAACTTGAGCACCAAGATAAAAATTATTATTTAAATCTTGTGATAAAACTGAAGTAACATCTACTTAAATGTGTACTTAAATACACATATCATATCCTTGAACTGGTAAGTACCATCAGCATCGTCGTATTCATGGTAAAATTATACAAGGTTCATGCACAAGCCCAGCCTGTTTATGTATACAATGCAGAAAGTTGTCAAACTTTGTTTATAAGCCGCAAAAATTTTAGTGTATGTGTGTGAATAAAATGATTACAGTGTTGCCAATGAATTTGCATATGGCTGTGTCTCCAATTACACATTGAAGAAAATTACACTACACATCTTTTGTGTATGTTAAAATTAAAACAAAAATAAATAAAAATAGAACCCAAAGTATAATTACACACAGATTATACATGAATCTCATTACATGGCCCACACATGAGAGTAGAAATTACACAATATGTATTACACACATATTGGCAACACTGAATGACTATAATCATGCATGAATGCCGCGTCTGCAATTGTACTTTAGTTACCCTGTGATTGCTGTTTTTAAAAACAAAAGACATCTGTTTCTGACAATTATCCGTTTGTTTCTACCAACAAAATGCGTGTGTTTTTTGGTTCTGTAATTTTGCTGTAGTCGTGTAAGTACCTTGTATAATTTTACCATGGTCGTATTCATACACTCTAGCCGAGAACTCGTGCAGGCTTTTTGGTGCTTCATTATCAAAATCTTGTTATAATTAATAAAAGAGAGTTTTCCCCACTGTGTTTCATAAACACCAATTTAGATTTTGTGGGCCATATTTTTTTAACTTCTTGAATTTAGAATTTCATGTACGAAATATTTTATGTTCTATTTTATTGTAATCGTAAAAATATAGCCAAAAATATCGCCGATGAGTACAAATATCGCCAAGTAAATCGCCAAAAACAACAAATTTTCGTCGCCACGTTTGGCGAGATATCGCCATATCTGACAACACTGTATGAACGACATACGCACTCAACTCACGGAGACAAAAAAAGTAACTAACCACTCCAATGCATTGTTGCCATTTTAGCATTTTCACTGCCAGATCTGGCATTTTCATTAGTTAAAAAGCATTCAACTTTCAAAAAATTCTGCTAGATGCTTTCTGGCAGAATTTGTTAAAAATAAAAAATTGTAATTTGTTAAAAAAATTCTTCTGTATAAAGGATTTTGCTCATAAATGTACATGTATTGCAGGCTAAAGGTTCCCTGATGATCTGCACTAGCAACAGTGAAATGCGCATGGGATCCAACTAAACCCTCAATAATCAATTTCAATGTATTTATAATTAAAAAAATATTTTACTGAATAAGTAAAATAATATTTTGGGATTATTAGTGCGCTAAAAATTTTTAAACGTAATTGTAACATTTAAAAAATACACCAATTATGAACTATTTTATATTTGTATGTGCTCTAAAAATACCTGCAAATACTAATAAGTTTGTATAAACATGAAATTCAAAACCATTTCAATAATTTTATCTACATTTAAATCTGGCATTATACTTTTTTTCTGTAGAACATTTTAGCAGAATTTTTTGACCGATTTAGCATTCTCTCATCATCATTTTCTGGCAACACTGCTCCAATGATAATTATAAACGTTATGCGCTTTATTAACTTAATAAGATCAAACACTTCTACAAACCCGAGTGCATTTACATACATTAATCCGAAGTGTCCTTATAATTGAAAGGACACTTCGGATGAAATTAAAATAATATAAAAACATCAATCACTCAATCACGCCTTCATTCTTCTTAAGAAATTTTTCATACCAGTTTTAGTTCTTACCGGCTTTTTGTTCGTAGCGGATCGTTTTGTGTTTAAATTAGTTTGTTTGTGTGATGCAATAGAAATATACATATGGATGTATGTACCTCCATGCATACATATGTATGTATGTATGTATTTTTTAATAGAAAGCGCTGAAATTTTGTTAATTGTTAAAAAATATTCAAATATTGTTAAAAAATAATCATTTAATTAATAAGTTTTATTTGCGGGAAAATGCATATTTAAAGTTCTTGTGGAAACAAAATTTTTATGCAAAAGCTAATAACAAAAAATGAACTATTCACTGTGTGTGTTGTTGTTGTTTTTTTAGTGCGTATCCAGCGTTGCCACTGGTGGAAAAAGAAATTACACAGCTGGAAATCTAAAATAGTGCAAAACCATATGAAATAGTGCAAAAATTCTAATAAAAAATTTTATTTTTTTATTAGTTTTTTAGTTAATTGAAATTTAGGAGATAATTTTTTTAATTTATAAAAAACGTACAACAAAATTAAAAATATTTCATAAAATTCACTAATTCACAAACATTTACTTCAACGAAGAATAATTTACCACTTTCCTCTTAATATTTTGTCAAGATTTCATAAAATATTATTTAAGCCAGGCGTTTGAGAAGAAGGTACTCTCCATTTTTCTTTTCTTAATTTAAACTTATTTAACTATATAGAAGTACTGAGCGATACTTATATGTACATTCCTTAGTCTTTTCCTCATTTTAAGCTAAAAGTTTGCACCACAATTTTAAAATCGGTGCTACTGTATTAGCTGATAACTAATTTTTGGGATATCAGTTTTAATAAAGTTCAGTTTACTAAAAAACTCTTTCAACAGAAGCGTTTAAGAGTGGTAATATCACAACTATTAAATTTAGAAAGAGAATATCACCAGCACAGTTTTTACTTTGAAAAATTTTAGACTTGTAAATTTCAAAACATCCAATTTATCGCATAGATTAAGTTCTTTATGGTATAAAAGTTCATATTCACGCCACTCATTTTCCTAAAATCTTTATATTTATTTTAAGCAGCTAAATAAATATATATTTCACTTCCCTGTATAACAAGTTCATCGTTTTTATTGCTCAACCAAAAATAACTCATTTTGTTTAAAAAAAATCAACTTTTATGTAATTAGACAAGAACAAATTTGCACAATTTTGATTACTTTAGCTTGTAATTTGTACAGAAGCAGGGATTCGCTTTAAAACATTAACTTAAAATTAGTTAAACGTCCAAGAGAATGTGAAAGGAAGTCCAAATAATATTTTGTAGATTTTTCATCTAATGCAGAAAGGATTGAATCAGTTATTTTTGAATGATCTTTAAAAACTTCCAATCTTCAATATAATCTAAATACTTCATATTGTTCTGGAGCACTCTCTAACAATTGCGTTATAATAGGTGATAAGATTGTATGGCTCTCTAGTGGGAAATATCGTAAAAATTCTCGGAGTTTGCATTACGTTTATAATAGGATCCGCGATTTCTTACCAAATCTTCTAAATATGTTTAGTATAATTTGGGCCTTATTAAAAATTTTGTTGTACTTTCATTAAGACTTACAGCAATATTGTTTTGTTAATATCTTTATCATAACCTTTGTTAGAGACATGGGGATTTCCCGCAGGCATGAATTTTCGAAATTTGTATTAAGTCGACTTATGCTTTTATCGCTTTAAAACATATAAAATAGTGCAAAATTACACCAAAAATTGATGGTGAAAAATTGTGCAAAGAATTTAAATAGTACAGAACAAGAACAAGATTTTATTTAATTCTTATAAAAAGAAGTTACAAAATATAATTGTGGATAGTATAACTATTTAGAACTATAAACATATCTTCACATGAATTCATAAAAGATATTAAAAACAATTTTTTAATTTTTAGTAAATATATATGGATTTATTAAAAAAAATATTTACTGCCTTATTTTTAAAAAATATTTGATGGTTATTCAAATCTTAAATAGCGTATTTTGTATGGAAATATTTCAATTAAGAGTTAAATAAGCTAAATAAGCATTAAATATTTTTTATGAATCAGTCAGTTTATTATTAAATAAATACACACGGAATGGACAGTATAGTTTCGATAGTATTACCAAAGGGTAGTAAAACCCTATACTCATTTTCATGAATTTGGTGATCAATTTTTTTTATGGGCCTCCAAAGATTTAGAAAATATGTGCGCCCTAAGAAAATTGTGTCCTCAGTTTTTGGCCAACACCTTATTCAGCTAGCTCTAAACTATATATATGGTAATAATGTAGCTCAGAGTCTACCGAACAAATCTTGTTAACATCTTATACCCAAAAAAAGTTATTTCGTACACTTTTTTGTTGCAAGTAAAAAATTTGTTTTCACTTTTAAGAATAACTTATAGGGACTCCTAATTTTTTGCTATCAATATTGACAAAGTTGTAGCTTGACCCAAAAAGATCTGCTTTTCTTTATTTTTTATCTGCTTCTTGAATTAATGAGCCAGCTTCTAAACTACAGGCTATTAAAATTCCTCCTAAAATAGTTGCCAATTCTTCATCATTTATTATCGCAATATTTCCTCCGCGTATGTTTCGAAACACACACAAAGCTGTGTATACGTATATATTTTATGTCAGATGAATTAGTCCCGTGTAATTTGGAAAAGAACAAAAATTGTGCGGCTTAAAAATTGTTCTCGTGTAAACTACCTCATTGGGCAGTCACACACGAGAACAATTGTGCTGGCATAAAATGATAGTTTGTGGGTGAGAGGGGCAAAGAGAGTGGTTTCGTGTTTGGCATAATTTTTCAACCAGCTACAACCCCGCATCAGCAGCACAAAACCAATACATACACAACTTATAAAAAAGGCAAATGTAAAATGAATACAAAAAAAAAACTAATCCACACAAAGCTATGTGCACGTATACATTTTTATGAAAGATGAATTATTCTCGTGTGTTCTAAAAAGAACAAAAATTGTTCGGCATAAAAATTAGTCTCGTGTGTGAAAGGCCATTAAACACACCAAAAAGAGCTGGGGGCAAATTACGGCACTCGTTATCGAACGAAATTACGGAATATTTCAATAGAGTTTATATGGAAATATTTTTAAATTTCGAATCGTATCGAATGCCGTAATTTGCCCCCTGATTATCAGCGATGCCAACTATTTATAACCCAAACGCGCTGTTCCCCTTCGCAAAACGCGCTAAGTTACAGCATTGTCAACTATTTATAGCCAAAACGCGCTTTTCCTACGCGCTAAATTAAATTTTAATAAAATTCGATGTATGTACATGTGCATTAGTTAATACAATTAATTAATGTTTTTTAGTAGCTCTTTTCTTTTTTTTAAATCATTCAACACAGAATCAGAATTGCTTCCAAATAATCGAAATCCTTTGTATTTATTTTAATTTTATTTGCCAAATTTTGTAACAACTTATATAAATTGCCGAATAGTTTTGCGATTCAAATGCTTTTTGTACTTCAACTAGAATAGATGCTTAATAAGTAATATAAATTTTTTTGGTCACGAGTACATATTTTTAGTTGTGAAATTTCAAAATGTTTGCCATTTACAGTATTAAAATGCGTTTTTAATTCTAACCACAGTCAACGGAATTTTATTTGCGACAGCTGAATCATTAACCAATTTAGAAAATATTATGAGTTTTGAATACTAGAAAATTTTTAAATTTATGCAACAAAATTAAAAAAATATTTGAACTGAAGTGATGATAACTTTGTTCAAAACGCGCTAATTTAGCGATTTTTTTTATTAAACGCGCTAAGACGAAAAAAACGCGTTTAGCATAGTTAAAACGCGCTAAATCTAGCGCGAAACTCGCTAAATTGGCATCGCTGCTGTTTATATGCAGAAAATATTAAAAACTACCAATGGGACTTTTTCTCATTTAAATCGAGAGAGTATTGTATTTTTTGCATTGTTGCCATTTTAGTATTTTCACTGCTAAATCTGGCATTTTCATTAGTTAAAATGCATTCAACTTTCAAAAAATTCTGCTGAATGCTTTCTGGCAGAATTTGTTGAATATAAAAAATTTTAATTTGTTAAAAAAATTCTTCTGTATGGAGGATTTTTTCATAAATGTACATGTATTGCAGGATAAAGGTTCCCTAATGATCTGCGCTAGCAATAGTGAAATGCGCATAGGATTCAGCCAACCCCTCAATAATCAATCTCAATGTATTTTTTAATATACAAATATTTTACTCAATAAGCAAAATAACATTTTGGTATTATTAGTGCGTTAATTTTTTTTAACGTAATTATAACATTTCCAAAAAACACCAATTATTAATATTAACTATTTTATGTTTGTAGGTATGTGCTATAAAAATACCTGTAAATACTAATGAGTTTGTTTGTTTTTTATATAAGCATGAAATTCAAAGCAATTTCAATAATTTTTTCTACATTTAAATCTAGCATTATACTTTTCTTCTGTAGAACTTTTAGCAGAATTTTTGGACCGATTTAGTATTCTCTCATCATAATTTTCCGGCAACACTGATTTTTTGAGGATTTTTTTAATTTCTCCTGGTATGCATGATCCCAATTGCAGAAAGGGCTAAGACAAAAGCGAGTTATGCCTACATACCTATATGCTACAAAATTTTACATAACAAAACTTCATATTTATATATACATACGTAATATCCCTATGTCTCTAACAAAGTTTATTATAAAGATACGTAAGTACATAATAAGAAAACAAAAATTTTACTAAAAACTAAATTTTTATACAATTTTGGGTATTCATTCGTTAATACGGTAATCTTTACGACAAAATTATTTTAATTTGCGTGTTTTAATTTTTTCAAAAATACGTTGTTACGTTAAAAGCGCTTTTCCTCGAAATTGTCTTTCGACTTATGTCGAGTACAAATTACGGCAATTTGTGACATCGCAATAGTGTGTACTAATGGCAAGGATTTTCATTTCCGATATTTTTTGTTGTGTGGCATTGCTTTCCATATAAAAAACATAATGTGAATGGCGCTGCACACAATTTAAAAATGACACCACATAATGAAAACACATGAAATACCAGGTGTATACCTACTCAGCATTACGATGTTGTTGCTTGTAATCAAAGATTTAATTGCAACTCCATGTTGTTTTTGGTAAATTTTCTATTATAACTCTATAAAAAATCGGTTTTCAGTGTATTAAAGTGCACATACACCATTGATACACATCCGATGTAGGTACCCTGTAGGAAATGGCACTAGTGAATCAATACTGATTCACTATTGCCTTTGTCGCCAGTACTACTGACTAATTATACCACGCATATTAAATGCCTATAGCAAAAATATAGGCATTTAATATGTGCGTGTTATTGAAAAGCAACTATTGACATTAGTACTACTGATTACATAGTTCTTTTGGGACCATATGAAGACATTGGACATAGTCACTAGTACATTTTAGTAATTCTAGTAGGTATACACTTTTAATAATGAAATGGTATATTTTGTTCACATTTTGGTATTTTATTTAACAAATTTATAAAAAAATGGAACTTATGCATAAAACATACATACAATACATACAGAACAGGAAGTAGTTCATTAATTCGTTCAGCATATTACCAGCAAGTAGGGATTTTGTTTGTCAATTCTATTAAATAAATATTTGTAAATCAAAAGTATGTTTCGCTGAATTAGTAAAGTCAAACACTGATGGCACAAAATCTTCCACAGGGTCAAACAAAAATTTCCGTAATTAGCATCTTTAACTAAAATTGGTTAATTTTCACATTTTCTATTTTTATACAATATGGATTGTGATTTTATTTGTTTTTTGTAATTTCTTTTTGTGTATGTTTTATAATTATTGTTAAATATATTTATGTAGCTATACTAACCTTTTAATTTGATTCCTTAAAACTTATTTTTATAAACACCTACATACTTAAATTTTCCCTGACGTAACTTTTATTTTCAACAAACCAATAAAACAAGAAGAAGCATAGTTGTATGTATCTGAAAAAATGCTTTCTACGCATTAAAAACAATATTAATGTCACCAAAATAGTCGACAAAAGTGGTGACTTGGGGACTCTTAACCCCACGTTTCCTTCAGGGTATGTATGGATGTACATACATACATACTACATACATATGTGCATGTGCGTGAACTTTCCCTACGAAATTAAAAATTTAAAACTACTAAAAACGGAATTCAGCATCCCTCACAACAAATTAGTAAACTCTTCATTTCCTTTCCCATACTACATACATACATACAGATGTTTATCCATAAATACATATGTATGTAAGTTATCGGGTTTGCTCATTTGCAATAATGAATTTATATATTTTTTCCGTGGTCGTATGCATATACATGTATGCATGTGCTCGTATGTATGTATATACATATACATACATATACATATGTGTCTGTGTACTCTGATTGGATGGAAAAATATAAAATCATTAACTAATCTACAACAGAAACGTGCGAGAAAGAAGAACTTTTTCACTAATTAAAACCATTGGAAAATTACAACAATCAAAACGTGTGCTTAACAAACACACCCCATTAAGAGGAGAAATTGAAAAACAAACAAGCAGCCCATCCAGCAACAAAAACAAACACTCGCACACATTCATACATACGCCCCCAAATTCATGTCTGTTATTTGCAGAAAGCTTAAGAGAGATGGTGACATTTTAACTGCTACTGCAGCTACACAATGCGGTTGTTTTAATTCTTGTCTGTTCTGTTTACTTTTTTTCTTATTTATCATCATCAACATCATTTTGTGATGTTAATACATCCAAAGGGTGGAGCTAATGCTTTAAGCACTCATTCAATATACACAAAACATCGAAATGAAAAAGTAAATAGATATAAGTAAAAGAAAAAAAAATATATAAAATAATAAAACTAAGAGAATAAATGCATTAAGCTAAATATTAACAACCGAATGAAGCTGAGTTTTGCTGGACTGAGGCAAGTACAATTGGCGCTGCGGCCAAAAACGACAATAGCATGCAAAGCACACGAAAACAGGAACAAAAAACAAACATGTTGTTGTGATTGCTGCAGCGTTCGCTGTTGGCTGCGGCTGCTTTAGCTTCAGCTGCAGCTGTTGCTCTCCTTTACAATGTTAATTAAAAGACACGCTCTTACAACCAGTGTTGTTAGATTAGGAGACTTACCCCAAATCGAAGATTTTTTTCGAAATGGGGATAATAATTTTGGCTTGGGGATTGAGGAATTTTGGGGACTTATGACATTTTTTGGGGATTTGTATTTTACTTAATATTTTTTATTTATTTCTCGGAATATTTTAATTTCAATACGTACTCCAATGGCTCTTTTTGGTTCATAAATAATTTAAAATGATAAATGGTAACAATGAACTCGTCTTTAACATTTGTTGTTGGCAAGAATTAAATAAGGGTTATTACAAGACAAGCTGGTACTCGCATTGGCGAGATTGCTCGTCAGATGGTTTTTTGTTTACATGTATATAACTTTACCTTGCTTGATGCTTACAATTTTTAGACACTTATGTTCTGAAAAGCGCAGAGTTGCATCTAATGCGCGTATCTGTACTTAATGTTCAATAGAGCTTAATTAATCGTATTTAACGTTAGATTCAGTGGATTTGGGTTACGATTTTGAGGAAAAACTAAATTCGACGTAATTATTAAAAGTAAGGACGACTTGTTTTTTATAACTAAAAAGTTTATTGTAGCAAATTATAAAACGTTTTCCATCAAATCTCAAATTTTCAAAATATATAAACAAATTGCTCCATATATGGATTAGGACAACCTAAATTTAGCTCAATCATACGGGTCTGTTCTGCAAGTTACGACATTTGAATCACGGTGATTTCAAAAAATCAATGAAAGCTAAATCATTCCTTTTGTGAATTGCACGATTTATAGCGTTGGAAGTTGGAAGAAAATATTCTATTATAAATGACAAAAACTTAAAATATAATAAAAACCCACTATCAAGTCAGATCAAGTCAGCTATTAGTAGTTTACTTTTGAAATTACCGTGATTTTCAGAACAGGACCGATAAAAATACTACAACTAGTGGCAATCAAGGGGGAAAGATTTATTTGATATTCAAACAACAAACAACTTAAACATGTTTTGGGCAGAAGTTTATCCATATGAAGATGCCGCTGGATCACGGCAGTTTAAAGAAATGGTAGAGTAATGTATATATTAAATTTACTTTGCTATCAACGAGTAACGCTTCCATTGAACGAGTTTTTTCGGCAACGAAATCAATAAAAACTAAAATAAGAAACAAAATTCAGTAAGATTGCTAAGATCTCTGTTAGGAAATAATATACATTTTAAAAATAATGGAATTAGTTGTGACACATTTGATCAATCTCCAGAAATGGTAAAATTAGTACAAATTACCTTTTGGAAATACAAATTTTAAAATTGGGGATGTCAGTCGAAAGATATCTGGGAACCCCATTTATATCAAAAGAAAAAGTACAACTATAAAAACACCCATAGTAAAATGCGAGTTATAACGATGATGATGCTGCTACACAAAGTTGCCAGTTCTTAATTTTCTGCCGTGCTACCACACTGTTCAGCAAAACTATTGAAACCTAGTTCTAAACTTAATAAGTAAGTACGTAATTAGTTAATTTTTATTTAAATTGAGTTTTATTTAAATACGATTTCATTTTATCAGTGGTTAATTAAAGTTCTTATTAAATTACGTTGAAAGTAGGGAGCACTGCAAAATTTCCCAATATTATGGAAGGCTTTTCAAACAAAACCTGTTTAATATAAATAAGAAAGATAGGTTATCAAAATCAAGAAAATTAAAATTGCATTAAAACACATTTTATCAAAGGAGCATCAGAATGCATTTTTCTATTTATATATTCCATGATATGAAGCTATGAATTGTATATGTTATATATTAGGAAGAATTACAAGAAATTCTTTCTAATATGACCAGATGATGTTTTCAAAACGACCACATGATGTTCATGTGTATGTTTGCAATAAACACATACACTCATAAAAACATGGTGCGCTCATAAAACTTAAATAGTCTTTAATTACACAATGTTAGGCACTTAACTATTATTTAATTATGCACTCAAAAAACAATTTCGTATATAATTAGAACTTAAAAATAATTACAATTTGATTTTAAACTCAAAAAATGGGCATACATTTTAAGAATAATGGAATTTGTTGTGACTCTTTTGATCCATCTACAGAAACGATAAAATTAGGACAAATTACATTTTGGGGAATCTTGGGGATACAAATTTAAAAATTGGGGATGTCGGTCGAAAAAAATCTGGGAACCCTGCTTGTGAATATAATGATTTTTCTTGCTCTTTATACCTATACATTCATACTTATGATGTACATATTCATACATATGTATACTTAAATACAATTGTAAGTACACATGGATTGGAAACATACATATTTATTGATTTCGGGCGTTTAAATTCTCACTAAGTTTTTCACATAAGTTCTACTTTTCCATATACCTATACAGTTGAATAAAAAATGCAGCTTCTCTATACCGAAATAAATACTATACATACCTATGTGTATTATACATACATATACATAAGTACTTTGTTAATAAATTCTTGAAAAACAAGAATGGAAAGCCCTTATGTCTACTTGTCCAGAATATGACTTATTTTTCTTACAATTAAAATTTTTCCTATCACTGGTATGCATTAGCATCCCCAATAAATACCTTTGTTTGTTGAACTATCGAAATAATTTGCAGCCGTTGTACACCAAATACCACACAAGTTCCTGAAGTCATTTTAAAAAATGAGAGAATGTGGAAAGTGTTCGCAGCTGGCTGAGAACGTTGGCTCTGCTGCTGCTCTCACTTCTCGACGTGGGCGTTGTGTAAGTGAGTGTGGGTTAGGCAAATATTTAAATGCGCTCACAACAAATTAAAGTGGGTAATTTGTTGCTCATTATGATAATCACGGTTGCCAGATTCGACAATTAATCGTCATTTTGACGATTTCGATGCCAAGAATAACATTTAGAGGGCAAGTTTTAGAGTCAAGTTTATGACTTTCGCCATAAACTTGACGATTTTTAAATAATTATAATTTGACACCAATTATTAGAAATTGCTGTCAAAAAAAAAAAATAAATAAAATAAAATTATGTGTTTGTTTATGCAAAAAAATTAAAAAAAAATGGATATGCTTATGTGTAATAATTTTTATTTGGTGGATTAAATATTAATGAAATTTAATTAGGAATACACGTCAGAGATCTATTTGGTTAATGAAATTGAAAAATTTAAATTCAGACAATTAAAATATGCTCCAGTCTTTTATTTCCACGTTAACTTATTTTATAAAAAAATTGCTTTACCACATTTTTCAGGAAACCAAACCAAAGTAAGAAATCGCTACAAAAAACCTCTGGAAGCAACATTGTATATTAAAGAATATTTAAAACTAAAATTTATTTATTGTTTTGATTTCAAAGTTGTACCTAATCTAATAAAATTTTTCAATTGCACTATATGAACATATATCCCTCCTTTATTGCAACAAAGCCATTACTCAAATTTTCTTCAGCCTAATTTTTTAACTATCGTCTAATTTTTTTATTAATTTAGACTCCAATTTAAAGTCTGAATTAATAAAACAAAACTCACTCGCACTTGAGTTATTGAATTTGTTTTAAATCTTCAAAGTGTGATATGGACCTGTATTCAGTTTTAATTTTCTTAGCGTGTTTTGTTTAGTTTGGAAACATTTTTGTAACAAAAGATATAATATTATTTGTGTCTCCACTAAGAACATGTTCTGGATCAAACTTTGGAAGCAAAGTCAAATAATTTCCGGAGAAAATTTTTTACTGAGAGTATTTTGCAACTAGAGATAGTAATCGGGGCAGGTTTTTTGAAATCCCGGGTTTCAGGATTTAGTGATCGCGTCTCGAAATCCCGGGAATTTTGGGACTTACAAAATCCCGAAAATACATGTATATTAAAAATGATATTTTTATTTAACAATTAATTTTTTTTGGCATATTTAAAAGGTACGAACAGACTTATGTATGTACTCGTACTTACGAGTATATAATTCAGACATTTAATTCAAATATTATGCACTAATGCCGTTTTCGTTTCTAGAAAAAGTGTCACAAAAAAAAAACTTTTTATTAAGAAAAATTAAATTTGGCGTTCGTTTTATCGTGGTTGGCGTATTTCGACTTCGACTTCAACGTTTTTGTAATAGGTTAAAGAAGACCTGAACAGTTTTTCTTTAACCTAGGACCAAAGTGTCGAAGTCGAAATACGCCAACCACGATAAGGCAGAATAATTTCTAATAAACTCTCTATTCCAAAATACCATTTAATTGCGAATTTTGATTGCAAAGTGCAATGTATGAAAACTATATTATTTATATACTATGTATATATGTATGTAATATTATCTACTAAAATATTTATTCAAAGCAAATTTTTTATTTGAACTTTTTATAACAAGGTGTTCTTATTATTTTTAATATAGAAGATGACAGTGAAAAACATTATGCAAAAATCCTGGGCTCTAAAATTAAAAAATTACAGGTTCCGGGACTTGCATAGTCCCGAAAATCGCAGGATTTCCGGGATCGGGATTTCCCGTTTATCATCTCTATTTGCAATACGATTCACCCATTTTATTAATTAATTATTGTTACTATTATTATTATTATTATTATTATTATTATTATTATGTATTATTACTATTATTGTTTTAGCTTATAATTTCTTTATCTCTTTCATTATATTGTTGTATTTACATGTTCTTGCTTTGCAAAGAAAAAGGAGAAATTTGTTAAATCAATCCTGGACTGAAAATTTGAACGAGTAGTCACTCGCTTATGGCCTATTCCAAAATAACGACCATTATTACTTATTGCATATTTATTGACCGTAAACGAAAAGAAAAACAGTTGTGGTCATTTGTTTATTTTGTTAATTCTTTTTGCTCTTTGATAATTTTTTCCTGTTTCAGCTTGTTAAACTTAGGGGTATTAGAGTTGTGTTATTATTGTTGGTAGCTGTTTATATACATACATATGTATGTATATATATATGTATGTATGTACATATTAGTGATGTGCCGAATGTAAATTTTTGGTATTCGCGAATACGAATACGAATATTTGAAACAATATTCACTAATACGAATATTATGGGTGCAATTTATAGACATTTAATTGGGATTCCAGTTATTTGCATCTGCAAAATCATATAAGATTTTTTTTTAATAGAAATTCCTAATAGAATATCAAACTATAACACCTATTAGTAATAAAAGCTTCAAATATATATAAGGAAATGGTTTTGCAGAAGTTTATGAAAATATTTCTTTCAATTCTCATAGAAAATTTAGCGTCATATCAAAAATTTATTCTTCTATCTTTATGACAGTATCAAATTATTAAGAATTAAAATTTTTGTTGGTCCACTTGAAACTACAACGTATAAGCTTTGATACAGTGGCGGATTTATGTTTGATGTCGCCCTAGGCCCTATGAGATATGCCGCCCTTTTTGCTTTATGAAGAAAATATTTATAAAATTAAATGCATATGTAATTTATAAAGGCCTTATTCATAAAAAAATATTTTTGCTTTATAAAAGGTTTATGAAACTGATTTCCATACAAAATTTGTTTTATTAAACCTTAATAAGAACTAATAAGAAAGAATTATTTTTTATGAATAAGGCTGTAAATATTTAAATTACACTGTGGAACAATAAAAAATCCGCATGGTACTCACAGTATAGGTATAAGGTAGTAAAACGCTATACTTAGCTTGGCGAAAAAAAATATTTCTGCATGAACTTTTTTTTTTAAATGAAGGAAACAATTTTTCTTACACCTTTCCGGGCTCCTAATTTGTTGGGGTGTCTAGACACCCCAATAGGTCATACAGTCCACTTTTTAACTTTTTGTCATTTTTCAAAATTTTTCGACGCTAAAATTTTTTTTCCAAAATCATGCACACTTCACACACTATTGAGTTTCACTAACACTTTGTGCAAAAAATCTTTTTTCCGCACTTTTTTTTAATATAGAAAATAATATTTTGTTTTAATCTTTTGAGCATAATTTACAAGGAATAATAGTTTTTGAAAATACTAAAATTTGCAACATAAGAAATGCAATATTAACAAAGAAAGTAAAAAACATGGAAAAAGGTATAGTCTAACTAGTAAAAAACGAATATTTACCTTCAAAATTTATTTAAAGCAGCAGTGAGTCAAACGGAAAACTGTTCGAATATGTCGAGTGCTGAAGTTCTTCGCTGTGTATAACTTTTCGTTTATTGCGTTCGCTTTGATTGCGACTGTTTGCATTTTCAGAAGCAGAAGCGTAAGCAGAGGCAAAAGCACTTGTCAATACCTCCTAACTAGAGTGGCCTCTGGTGTCGTGAATAAACATGTAGAATACACTTACCCGAATTATCTCTAAATCCCAACAATACACAATGGTCTACTCAAGAGCTAAAAAAACTTACATTTCACCGATAAATTAGCGGTTAAAGTCAGAATCGGACCTCACGGGCCTATACGTAAATCCATCACTGCTTTGATAGACGCATTAATTTAAGGAAGCGTGAAATTTAGAGTCCAGCTCACTTGGGTGCAATACTATGATCCCTTTGTGCTATCTGTGAGTTGCAGAGAAGATAGTGAGAGAGGGTGGTAGGAAAGGGATAGTGATAGAGAAGATAGGTGGTGAAGGAAGAGACCGAAAAAAAGCTTCATTCACAACTCTGTTTTTTGCAAGTCTTTAATAATGCAGTGTTGCAGCGCATCTGGTGGCAATGAGGCATATTAAATTTTATAGCTGTGCTTAGTAGCCATTTTATAGGTTATTTTACTTTGCCGATGATTCTACTACACAATACCGTCGAATTAGAATTAGCTGAAAGCACATCAGTAAATGCTCGTTGTTGTTACTGAATGCCTGTCGGAGACTTGCTCGAAACCAGGACCTTCGGTTTCCTAGTCAACGTGCTAACTACTTCAGCCAATGCCACTAGAATTAGATCGTATGCCTTTCAAATTTTAAGGTGTTTTTAAAGAATATTTTTCTTTAGAATTTAATATGAAAAAATTATTTCCGAAATAATATTGTATGTTAAAAATGTATTCCTATAAGAACAAGAACGAAACATTAAATATCAAGTACATAGTTTAACTACGTTTTGTTCTAATTTAACGGCTCTTTATAGCGTTAGAAGTAAAAAAAAGTTGTCGGACGGTCGAGGAAGTTGTCACACAGACTTTAATACAATAAATTAAAGAAAATTAACATTGTTAACAAGCAACAGCAATATATTACATTCCTGTCCTTCACATTGGACATTATGTTTAGTAATTTGATCTTCGAAAACATACCAACAATGTGTGTGTCTAAAATTCAAACAGAGCCATACCTAAGTTCTCTGACTTAAAATCCGAAACGTACCAGGTTAGATAAAAGTAAAAATGACGAATTTAAAATATGCGCATCTCTGGAAGACACGATTATTTCACATTTGGACATTAGTGAAAGTGACGGTGAAGTTAATGACAATTGCCATCTTAATTTTGAAAATGTTGCCGCGTCATTAATACGGAAAAGTGAAGCAGACTGTTTGGCGGAAGAACGGATAGCAAATGACGCCGATCATCTAAAATGGTTGAAGCTAAATTGGCAAAAGTCAGTGTTGGGATTAGTTTTGTTAACGTAGCTCATCGTAATAGGCTTGATGGAAAAAAAGCTTCTCGACTTTTATTTTTGAAGATAAACATTCCTCTCTTGAGGTAAAGAACTTTAACTTTTTCATGTTAATTGTACAAGAAGTTTGATTTGTTGGTTTTCAAGAAAATTGTTTATTCTTTGAATTGAAATGAACTTCTTTTTTAAATTATTGCCAAATAATATTTGTCTGCCATTTATTTACATAATAAAAATATTCGTATTAGTCTGAATTTGGTGAACACGAATATCTTAAAACGACCGAATATTGAGGAATTCGAATACAAATATTCGCACATCACTAATACATACATATCTATGTTTATGTTGTAGTTGGTAGTTGCTGCTGCTGCCGTTGTTTTTATTCCTGTTATATTTTATTGTGACTCTGGTTGTCTCGGTTTCGTGTTTGTTGGTGCGAGGTGCCAAGTAAACAAACAGAACAAAAAAGGTATCACGACAACAACAAAGAAAACAAAAACATTTTCGAAAAATAAGAAATAAAAAAGTAATAAAAAACAAACATACACACATACATACATATGTACTGTGTATCTATGTGCATACGAGTCAATCGTACAAAAATATATGCTATAGTTTGTTGAAAAAAAAAATATGTAGGTACGAGTATATCCTTCCTTCCGGTCTACGAACCCTTCGCTTCAAAGTCACACTCGCATACACATGCTGCAATATTATACACACAAAAACATACATACATATGTATATATATACATCCAATACTGCACAGTTATATTTAACGGTACTTAAAAACACTAACTACACTATGCAACTAAAACAAAATACATAGATTTTTTTTTATTTTCGATAACGATGCGACATGGTCGATCGATATCCTAAATATTAAAAAAGTCTGAATTACTTGGCTTACTTTTACATGTACATAGCTACAGAATTTTTTGCTTGCAGTCACATATCTTAGTTGCACTAGAATTGTTGACTACATCGCCAAAGTGACTGTATGCAAGTTTGCATATAAGCCACTCGATGCCTATAAGCAAATGTGTATATAGTCACTATATGTGACTGCAAAAAGTAAAACTAATTTTTATTAAAAATATACATACATACATATGTATGTCTATATGTATGTATGTATAAATACATAGGGCATAACTTTTGTTGGAGGTCAATCTCACAAGGGTCTATCTCACGAGCAGTATTGTTTTAATAATAAAAAAAAACATTTTTTTCATATTTATGTATTTCCTATTAAAACCAAATTAAGAATAGGGGCTAATACATCCCCGTTAGTAAAAATCTGTTTTTGTTTATGGGCTGGTATGCTTTCCATCATACCACAGTGGGGGATTGCGTTAAAAAATGGAAATAATTCTGCAGTTTCTAAATGAGCTGCTTGATTGTTATGAAATTTAATACAGCATTTGAGGAGGTGTCTAAAGGAGGCGGAGCCACAAAGTCCCAATTTTGGATTTTTTACCAACTTTGGTCAATTGTTCTTCTTCTTCGATTTGAAGACAAGAAACTTTTAATAAGTTAGAAACAAAATTTATAACATTTCATAAAAATTTGGTATCAAAAGCAATGTGCATGGCCTGTTTGCTCGCTATCAGTGGAATTTTTACACACATGTAATTTTTATGGAAAGTCTATCTGAAACTGCCGATAGAGTGAATAAAATAAACACTTTCGGCACTATGGGTGGCCTAGTGTACAAGTATAATTATGAGTATTTTCTCAGGTATTTTTAAAAAAAAGCGTAGCTTTATAATTACATTCATGAGTATTACACGCATATATTCAATTAATACAGCTACCAGCAACAATAAAAAAATTAATGCGTATTAATTTTCTTATAAAAATAAATTTGTATTAATTTGATTATAATTACTTGCATCTTCTTACAACATATATATAAAGAGCTTTCCGAGCAGACACAGGTCTTATAAATTTCGCACTTATCAATATTTTCGGCTGAAAATTCTCTCTTAGGAGGAAAATGATACCATTAATACACAAAAAGTAAAAAACAAATTAAATTTGCTTTTGAGGTCCTGTTAATTCCCAAAAAAATTCGTAAAATCCCAAAATTGGAATTGTTTCAGTATTTTTGCTGAAATATTTACAAACATATCATGTCTTAAGTTGGTATGATAAATTTTTTTCCAGCTTTGAAATTTGAGAAAAAAGGTCTTGCATATGATATTTATAACAAAAAATAAGTCTATTTCGAAACAATCTGGCACCTTCAATAACGAAAATTTTGAGCAAAAAATTTCTTTGTAATATTTTTGATAGTATTACCTTTTGAATTAACAAAACTATGCGGTGGGTATTTGTGCAATATTTTTTAAGAATAGTGAAATAATTAACCCACTTTTCCAAAAATTTAATTTGAGCTGCGTACAACTTTCGACTAAAATGTGTTTTTGATACCAAATTTTTTTGAAATTTATAAATTTTCTCTCTAATTCATTAAAAGTTTCCTTTTTCAAATGAAAAAAGATTTTACTTCTGTATTAGCAGAACAATGGACCAAGGTTAAGTGTATTTAGTACTCACATGAAAAAACATATCGTATAATTAGAAGAAATATTTTTTATTACGACAAGTGTACATAGACTTATTGTATAACATTCCAAATTTAGTTTTGTTTTCCCATACATTTGGTTTTCCTATACTCTCTATATATTTTTTGAACTGCACCCTATAATCGGAATATCTCGAGATCAGTTGAATATATGTATTGGAATAATTTTTTCAGGCGTAGTAAGAAGACTCATATAGACATCAAAAATTCCAATTTAAGGAAATAAAATTATTTTAAATACGAGTACATACATATACGAGGTCTGATAAAAAAATAACCGTTATTTTAAAATTTCGTGAGTTACGTATGTTCGATTTTCGCATTTTTTTTTCTGTTATGTTGGTACACATGTCTGTTATATATGCTGGCAATATCAGCCAGTTTGGATTTCAGTTTGTTTTTGACAGATAAAAAGGTTAGTCGTGTTTTGGTGTGCTCTTCTATTTTTTACTATTCGAAAAAAGGGATCAAAGAAACTGTATTAAGTTTTGTGTAAAAAATTGAATTAAATGCGCAAGGACATTTGAAATGTTGACTTTGGCGTTTGGCGAGTCTACTATGAGCAGAACACAAGTTCAATTGTGGTATAACCGGTTTAAGGAAGGCCGAGAAGATGTCAATGACGATGCTCGTCCTGGTCGCCCGAGCACTTCAACAACCGATGAAAACATTGAAGCAGTGAAGAAAATGATTTTGGATAATCGTCGAATCACTATCAGAGAGGTTGCTGATGACGTTGGCATATCGTTCGGCTCATGCCAAACAATTTTTACGGATGTTTTAGGCATGAAACGTGAGGCAGCGAAGATTGTTCCAAAATTGCTAAACATCGTCAACGACGATCCAGATTTCCTCAAAAAGGTCATAACTGAAGACGAATCATGGGTGTATGGCTATGACATTGAAACCAAAGCCCAATCATCCCAATGGAAGCGTCCAGAAGAGCCAAGACCGAAAAAGTAAAAAATCGAAGAGCACACCAAAACACGACTAACCTTTTTATCTGTCAAAAACAAACTCACAATCCAAAATGGCTGATATTGCCAACATATACAACAGACATGTGTACCAACATAACAGATAAAAAAAATGCGAAAATCGAACATACGTAACTCACGAAATTTGAAAATAACGGTTATTTTTTTTATCAGACCTCGTATATTTTATGGAACAAAACTATATTTTTCCAAATTTAGATTTTTCTTAGAAATATTCGAATTTATGAAAAGGGTCTCTTCAGATTTAGTCAGAATGATTATAATTATTCACATACTTTAACGTTATAGCTGAAATATGCAAAATCCACCGTCACAATATTTTATAGGCGCTTAACACAAAAAATATTTTTAAAATTTAGGATTTTCGGTAATTGCTCTAAATTGCCTCTAAACACATCTTCAATAGATAGGCTTTAGAGGTATGTGTTAAACAAACTTTTTTTTATAAAATTTAAAATAATGTAGATATTTAAAAAATGCTTTTTTCGAAGAAATTTTAAAATTTTGATTTCTTTTCCCGATTTCACGAATGCTGATATTAATTTTTTTTCCAATTTTAGTTGAAATTTTGTCCAAAATCGAATGATTTGAAATCCAACAATTTAGTCAGTAAATATTTTACATCTATTGACTTAATAAATAAATAAAATAAAAAAAATTATTGGTGTTTTTTTTCGCAATTGTTATAATTAAGTTTTGTTACATTTGTTAGCGCAGTCAGTAAATTATTATTTTTTAGTGAAATTAATTGGCTGGCGCCTTTCACATTTCACTGTTGGTAATGCAGATCATCAGGGAACCACAGACGATACCAGAGTTGAAGAAAGTGACCTTTGAAAATGGCTAGAATCATTTATGACGTAGGTTCTGCCAGAACGAGACAACTGTAGTTATTTGTTATTAAGTTGACACCAAAATAATCAAAACAAACAAGAGAAAATGTGTATTTTGTGAAATGAACAGGAGGGTTGCGTTGGCTGACGTAGTTAAGACGCTGACTACAAAACCGTTGGTCCTGGGTTCGAGCCCAGTCACCGGCAAAGTCATTAAATAACAATTCCACGCATTTTTCTAATATTCATTAGTGTCCTCTGTGTCAGTTGATGTAGGAAAGTTCAAGTGGCACTGGTCATTGAACTACACCGGCTTGAGCGTATACTAATGCTAATGTAATAACAGAGCGCCCTTCTTTGTCGGTATTGGGTAGCAGAATCATCAGCGAAGTAAAATAACCAATAAAATGGCTATAACACAGCTTCGAAAATTTAATACGCTTTATTGACACTAGAGGCGCTGCAACACTGCCTTAAAAAAATAACGTGCAAAAAGCAGAGTTGCAGAAGAGTTACTTCTCTTCAAAAAAAGTGAATGTATTTGCAAAATTAAATGAAAGAATTTATGTTGAATCAAAAAACGAATGCGAAAAAGCTTATTACCATTAAAAAAAATATTAAAAACTGTTTTAAAATGACTAAAAGTTTCATTTGAATCATTTTCATTGAAAAACATTATTTTTTACCTTTTATTTACAAAAATTTAAGCGAATGAGGTTACAACGTATAAAATGAACATACGCTAAAAAATGACGCAATAGAAGAACTTTTAAAGAAGACGCAGTGACTGAGTGAGCGAGATCATCCGACTACACAAGCTAAATTCCGTCTCGTGTCACCTCTGAATCCTCTGTGCATTTACCCCTGAATAAGTAAAATAATAATTTGGGATTATAGTGCGGTAAAGAATGTTAAAAACAAGTAATTTTTTCAAAGATATTTTAAACAAATAATTTATAGGTTTTGGCACTGCTGGACCAATGCCTAGCAATGTTAAGTGGTTTGTGCATATTTGGGCTCGAAGGACCATGCAAGCAAGTGCTTGTTATAAGAATGCGTTTGTACACATACATTTCTTGATTCATTAACATTTTAACACTGTTGGAAAAGTCTTGCAGGCTTCTTGAAAGTTTAATTGATCTGTTATATAACAATTAGAGTCATCACAATCGTCGTAACTATAAATACAGATAATTCTTATAGTTAAATACTACAGAGACAGACTGACATGACATGCATAGGTACACGTTTCGACTCAACGTGGATTTTTCTTAAGATGTATTAAAAATGTAGTTTAAGCAAAAACGAAGGCATTCTAAGTTTAATTTCTATACTAATCATCACAACGACCGACAACATGAAAAAAGTACTGCACATGCATTATTTGTGGGAATCATCCATTTTAATTTCAATATGCAATTTTTTATTCTTTTATTTTGTGTGTGTATAAAGTTTAATATAAATCAACAATAATTGATTTCATTCGTTGGTTGGATTTTTTTTGTAGAAGCAATATCAAATTAAAATTTCAAGACAGACTTTTTTTTAACTTTTTTATGTATAATTTAAAAAAAAATAATGAATGGTATGTATGTGCAGTAAAGCAGACGTGTTTATTGAACTCTCCATATCTTACCACAAAAACAAAACACACATAATTGGTATTTTTTTGTAGTAATTTAAGGTAATTTTAAAATGAATCTTGATTTTTTCTCAGTTAACAAAGTCCAATTTTAATTTGTTAACCCTTTAAGGTCAGCACATTGTGATACACTCTCGAACGCATTTCTTGCGTTCCACGTCCATCCGCGTTGTGTGTTATAAATAAGCGTTATTTTTTGCTGGATTGAACAGTTTCCATCAAATGACTGTCAATATATTGGGCATAGATTTTACACAAATGTGAATTACAAAGAGCTGTAGAATAGCAATAAAAGCTTGTTGGGGTTTTTATTCTATAAAAAAAAACAATTTTCTCTATTTTTACTTTAAAATGAATTAGCTAGTGGCGAGTTTTCTTTTTTTCATAATACTTTATTTAAATATTAAACGATTTAACATTTTAGTTTTTTAGAAAAGTGCACATATTTTTTTGAAACCCAAATTCGTTAATTAAAGAAATTAAATTTTTAATTTGCTTAGCATGAATATTATTATATATGTCAGTCACTTCTTGGAAATAAAATGAGTTTTATAAATATTATTAAAACATCTGTTTCAACACTGATTGTAACAATTTTGGGTAGAAATGACGATGAATCTATTTACCTTTGTCTGTTTTAATTTTATGTTATGTTTAATTTACAGTCAATTTCGCTTAATTATCAGCTATTAAAAACCAGAGATTTTCGAAGCAATCAATCATATTTTAAGCAGACTTTATATTTCTTTAATTTAAAGTCCACATTCGTATGACTATTCTAATTGCCTTATTCATAAAAAATGATTCAGGTTTATTAAGCGCTTATTTGACATATTTCTATGAGAAATTTGTCAAATAAACCTGCAATAAACCTAAAATATTTTTTATGAATTAGACCGTAAGTCTTCAGTAAATGCCTTTCCTCTACAATCTTTGTTCTTTAAAATGCTGTTTAAAGTGGTTTAGAACAAGCGTTGTCAACTTTTAAATTTCAGAAAGCATGCTGAAAATAAAGTAGATGTGAAATTTTTTTTGGAATTTTGCCCTTAGTGCCCGCAAAAAAAATAAAATAAAGAAATATTTAAACATATATACAAGCAACCCGCGAAAAACATACAGGTATGTTCTGATACTCGCATGGTTTTAAAATCGCATGTGATTTGCAAATCGCCAAGCATGTTCTGTGACTCATGCGTTTTTCTTGCGACTTGCCATATTGATTTAGGTCAGCTGCTATTTGTTGAAATCGTCAGTGTACAAGTAAACAATGCAAACACAAAATTAAAAAAACAAAAGAATATTTTATAAATTTAAATTTTATAATAAAAATTTTACGAAAATATTACTATTTTTGATTAAAATCAAAAGAAAAAATATTTAATTTTATTAATTAACCATTTTACTGCTTCATTACAGTTTGGTTTAGGCTAAATTCATCAGTTCACTTCAGTGTACTCTTGTGATTTGAACTCGCCAAGAGTCTTGCGATTGCGTTTTTCAAGACACCTCTCTGCGAGTCAGGCTTGCCATTTTAGCATATCTAGTGCTAGATTTTGCACTTTTTTCTTCGTTTAGCACTAAAGATTTTGAAAATAATGCTAAGTGCTAGTTTAGCACTTTCTTAAAACTATTTGGCATTTTTTACACTTTATATTTCACTAATTTTATAAAGTTTCAATAGATAATTCCTTAAGCTAGCCAATTAATATTATATATGTTTATCAAATTTAATTATCTTCATTAAGTGCTTAGTATGACAGGAGTCATACAACTGAACCGCTCTTAGATACACATACGGATACAAAGTTATTAAAGTGCACCACTTGAAATACTAAATTAACAAAGCTTGTTTTAAGTTTTATTCTTTTTAAAATCTAATAATGTTAATTTTGTTATTGATTAGCTTGACAAAAATGACAGGCAAAGCTAATGTGAGCCCAAGACTTTAGTTGTCGGTTATACGACGATATTTCAGTAAAACTGTACAACGTGTGAAATTTTTTAATTAAATCGGTTCATCTGACTTATCTATGTAGAACATAGATATATTTTTACTTAACTATTTTTCTTTCTTCGTAGTCCAATCGCAGCTGGACTCAAAATTTATAAATCAAATATTTCAAGCGGCCTATGCATACAATATTATTGAATATGTTATTGTTCACATCGTTGGGCTTACGTAAAAAGGTCAAATCTCGCACAATTTACCCAACAGCATCGATGTTATTGTCGGTTTGACCTATACTATGGAATGATTGATACAAATCTTTCAAAAAATATGGCGAAATTTTTCCCACAGTAAAATACTTAACTATACTAATACTATATAAATTTGCCAAAAATTTGCACAATATAATTCTATTTTCTTTGTTATGAAATATGATATAATATGATATACACGTTAGCGATGATATAGAATACAAAAAATTCACAGTTTTATTGGAAGTGTATGGGCCGCTTAAGAAATAAGAGAAACTAAAAGTGATAACTGATTTTATTACTTTGTTGTGTGTGCTGTAGAACATTTTAGCACTTTTATTTCTGTAATCTAGCACTTTTGCATTTACATCTTATGGCTACACTGCTGAGAGTTGAAGTCACAATCGCAAATGTTATGCGATTTGCAAGTGTCAGAACATGCCCGAATACCCTTCTGGGCAGTCGTGTAAAAAAGCACTGAGCAAAATTTTTCGGTACAGAGAATTTTTGTTTTAAGCTGCAAAGAATTTGTAGAATCTAAAATAATTATGCCGAGTACACACTATGGCATTTTGTGACATCGCAAGCAAAAATAAAAGTGTGTACTAGTGGCAAAGTTAGTCATTTCCGAAATTTTTCGATGTGTCGCATTGCCTCGCAAAATGCTTACGCATCTGATGTAGACAAAAAAGAAAATTTCAGCGAGTTGACATTTTGTCACATTGAGTACATACCGAACAAATTTTAAATGTGTGTGGGTATGAAAATTTAAAAGTATGGAAAATTAAAAAGAAAGTGAAAAAGCACAGCTGCGTGTTAGAAATTTTGTACATACGAGTATCTTGCTTTTGGATGTATGTACGAGTATGGTGCTAAAGAGTCAACAATAAGGTAAAAATTTTCCCCTTTGATGCGCACGAAATTTTTAAAACTACCTGAATTCTGCTTCCGTAAAATAGAATGAAGAGTACAATAGAATCCTTTGGTGGTGCGCATATTAAGCCCTGGTCCGTTTCACCACTTTCTTAGCCGTTTTCTAAATTGTCTTGATTTTTCTTTCTTATTATTTTTAAACATACGCTGGCACTAGCCAATTGAATAAATATTAATTCACGAATAATACGAAACCAAGACTCACAATTACTAAAAAAAATTACAATAAATGTAATTATACCAAAATTAGTTCTTTATGTAGAAAATCTTACCGTATTGCCATTATTAAGGATGGAACAATTTCCTGTCGCAATGACACAACAAACTAGAAATGACAACACAAAAATGCCACCAGCCTTATTTTATTTAAATTGAAACTATTTTTGTCAGAGTTATCAATTTAAATTGATTATAATTATATGTACATATTTTGATTGGGCCATTGTTATGTTTTCATTTCGAATTGTTTTTGATTAATTGGTTTTTGGTTCTCAAAAGTTTTTATCAATAAAGCTTTCATATATCACCCGTTTATTTAGATCAGCTATTTGTTAAAATCGTCAATATAAATACATACATACGAGTACATATGTATAAAAAATCAACGGACACAAGACATAAAGGCATTTTTTATACTGCGGCTTCATTTCACAATCACAAATATTTACATATGTATTATGCGAGATGCGAGTGTGAGGTTATAAGATTTGTAGATAAATATTTTATAATTTTAGCATATGATCTAATTTCAACTGACATTATGATTATTTGTTGTGGGATCTAAATATATAAAGTAAATAAAGAAAGGTAAAAAGATAAAAAGGGAGAAACATTTTTGAATATCCACAGTCAGCTGTTTTCTTTTTTCACTTTTCAAAATAGGAAGACAAGAAATAAAGAATAATTTTGTTTAAATACTTATATTTACGAGTATTTATTGTATCTTAAAAAATGAGCTAACAATAATACATAAATAGCGTATTAAGCACAAAAATATATTCAGAAAGTTTCAGCTGAAGTGCGGCGTATAAGGGCGTTAGTGTCACCTTTTTCTAAGCGTCCAGTAAAGTTCAAGATATTACGAGCAACGAAATAACGATGAGACTCTAGTTTTGTTAAATATATGTCTGTGTTTTTTGCAATTTCAGCAGTCACTAGTGGCATATTTAGATCACGATTTATATTTGAATTTTTGATGAACCATGGAGCCGATGTTATTAACCTTAAAATTTGGCTTTTCCTTCGTTGGATTTTCTCTACATTAGAGACTGAAGCAGTGCCCCATAGCTGAATTCAGTAGCACTTATATACTCGTATATGTTAAAAGTTTACAATCTAGACTGAGGGTTGCATTTCTACCAATCAGCCAATGTACCTGAGTTAATTTATGTTTCATTTGTTAGAGTCAAGAGGGTCTACTCTGTAATTCGAAACGAAAGAAAATGCTTTCGAATTTGCGTGGTATTAACATACAAATTCGAAAGTATTTGCTTTCATTTCGAATTACAGAGTAGACCCCAAGGTGTTGTTTCCATGTAAGCCACGTATTTCACCTGTGAATGTTGAGTAACAACTTGATTGTTGATTCGGATGTGGGAACAAGTATCTCACGTAGAGTAAGTTTTACATGAACACACTTGTTCGTTTACTTTTCTTCTCTATAATTTCAATCATAGTTCCAGCTGGGCAATATGTTTCTGAAGATATCGAGATGCGTCGTGAGGGATTTCGTGCATACTAAGGCAGGCTGTATCATCGGCAAATGTAGATGTATGGTTAGCACTGCTCACATTCATATAACAATTATACGAGTATATCGTTGGTCTCAAGTAGAAAAGCCCGGACTCAAATAATTGTAACTTTATTGCAGAAGGTAAAAACATAATAGAAACTGTAATCTTAAAAATGTAACTGTTTTTGTAGCACTGCTTGTAAAAGCATTATTTTATATACTACTGCAATAAGTTTTAGTTACGAGGTTGGAATCACTGAAAAACATAAATGCGGGGTAGAGCCTTTCTACTTGCGACTATCGCTGTGTATGTACATATATTCTGTTGTTTCCAGTCATATTAACTGCCTCAAATACCTCGATGGCAATTTAGTGTCTTTCGCACTATATTGAGTGCTTTTTGAGTCACAACAGTGCGCACTTTTTTCAACTTGTTGCGTTTTTACAAAATAGCTAAATTGGTGCTTTTTTACTTTTAATTTGAGTGGTTTTAATATTACTAAATTAACTAAATATTAATTTGTAATGGTCAAATGCCAAATACGAATTTTCCTAATTTTTGCAACTCTAAATTTAAGCACATACATGCATACTCAAAGCAGATCTAACAAGGTGACTATCACTTGTTCCTGCTTGCTTCTTAAGGTGCAATTAGACGTGCCATAGCCATAATGCCATAGCCATAACCAAACCAAAATTCAATTCGTTTCTGTAGGTGCAATCAGACGTGCCATAACCATAATTATAGGTGACTCGCCATAACGCCATAGCAATTACCATAGAAACCAATTGAATTTTGGTTTGGTTATGGCTATGGCATTATGGCTAATTGACCTTTAGATATAGAATTTTTAAATTGCCTGTAACAAATTAAGGCAGTCAATTCCAAAACAGTTCCACTTAAATTTTATATAAATGTTTTGATATTTCGTTGAGTACTAATAAAATTTTAACTGAAATTTATGACCTGTAAATATATGTTTATACATGCAAATATACTTATTGCATTTGGTCCTTAGTGCCATGGGTCACGAACAGAGAAACAAGCCGCCTTAAAAAGTCGGTGGCGGCGGCTTGGGATAAAATAGTCGGCGGCGGCTCATTAGCCGGCTGACATTTTCAGCCGATGGTTTCGATTTGTACGCTGAATCAAAAAAACATCTTAAAACAAGAATTTGCGTTTTCGTTGTAAAAATGCTGCATTTTTTAAAATTAGTTTTAAAATAAGAATGTTTTTTATAATATTAATATATAGCATTGTTATTTTTATAATGAATATAGAATGACCTTCATTTTAAAAATTAATTTTTTTGTTAAATATTTTAAAAACAATTTTATCTTTTTACAATAAAAATTATCATTTTTTAAATTAGAAAAATATTTTATTACTATATCAAGAATTTGAATTTTTTAAAATCCAAAATTATTTTTCCCCTAGTAACATTCTATATTTGGATCGTATTGAAAAAAGAGGATTAATTTAAATAATTAAAGATTAAGATAAAAAAAAATGAAGTAAAGAGTAAGATAAAAAATAAGTTGTCAAAAAATAAAAAGCACTACCAAAAATTTCTACTAATATACATTGCAAAGCATATCAAAAACAAAAGCTCTTAACAGCGAGATTACTCATCAGCCGAGTATTTTTTATACAATTATTTTAGTGCCTTGCTTGATGCATACAATTTTTTGACAATTACTTGCTGAGACTATGTGAGAAGCAGAGTTGCATATAATGTCTTACCTGTATTTAATGTGCCTTGATACCAAGGCATATCAAACAAGACCACGCATCATAACGAAGAATTCATTTGACAATTAGTTTTGTGCCTTGTTTAATGCATACAATTTTTTGACAATTACGGTGTAAAACTGTGTGAGAAGCACAGAGTTGCATCTAATGCGTGTACCTGTATTTTTGTATCATGCAACCCACATTCAGTTGTTTTGTTGAACTTCCTTTTACGAAATTTTATTAAATTTTTTTTTATAAGTTTTTAAACATATTTCTATAAAAAAAAATTCAAACACCTGATGATTTTCATATAATTTGTAGGATGTGGTAAAAATTTGCCACTACAAAAAGCAATTAGCCGGCTGCAATTTTGAGCCGACGCTAGCCGCATGCATCGGCGGCGGCTTGAAATTACATTGAAAGTCGGCGGCGGCTCTTGAGCCGCCTGTGAGCCGATCGGCTTGTTACTCTGGTCACGAAAAAAAACCCGCGATACGAATCTCCTCTTCTGAAAGGGTTAAAATGTTTCTTAGTTTCTTCGAGCCTATTATAAGTCCTTATAGTCTCTGTTTAGTGAAGGTTAAGAGTGATTACAGAGAACAACATAAGGCTTAATAATTTTGCGGTTGTATTTTTTATACCTTTCGATAGTAATTATCGTTCTGTATTTTGTTTCTTTTTTTTTGCTGTTGCTTACTTACTGTGTATTTTTAAATAATTGTTTTAGCAACGCCGCCACAACCACCACCACCACCACCACCACCATCATCATCATCACCGATATCATCATTTTGTTTTGTCCTGGTCTATAAAAAAAACGTTACTGAAAATAATAACTGCTTAAAAATTGCTGTTTTATCTACAGGGGTAATAACAAATAAACATGCAAACATACACATACATATCTATGTGTGTACATATAGGACCAATTCACCATTAAATGCACACGCACACTTAAACGGGTTCATGCCTTCTCGTACTTGAGCGACGACACACACTTGCAACTATTACATGGACAAAATATCCTCGATGAGGTGTGATTGTGTAGGCGAATCTCGAATTGCAGTCCAAAGATTTCCGTTTGAAAACAAGTGGCCACTAATTATTGAAACTACTCAGTTTGTGTACACTGTTTTGTTTGTTGTTAATTTTTGTAGTTAGTTGGGTTCACGTTTACGTTTATATATTCTTGAGCCAATGATCTTGTTTGATCTCGACGGACGGACAACTTTTGTTTCAGTATTTTGGGTCTGACTAACCCAGTCTGTGTGTCAATAGCGGAAGTTGTTGAGACGTTTTTCATTCGTAATTAAAATCACTTTTTTCATTTGTTTAACTCACACACAACAACATTTAATTTTTTTTCTTTATTTGATTATACACTTCATACATACTCTTAATTACCAAAAGAAGACGAATGAACGTCATCAGAAATAATTAAGTTCATTATATTTATAAGGCAAGCGAATCACAAGGAAAAAAGAGCAATATTAAAAACTTTAAACACATTTTAAACTTAAAAAACCAAATAGTTATTAAGTTTTCTGCTTCGATACAATACATATTTAAAAACGAATGCGTTTTAAGTTGAAACAACTTTTGTACTTACAGTCAGAGATTTGTCATAAAATTTTCCAACTGATTTGATTTATCTAACAGTTCCAAATGGAAAGTATACATCTAACTAGCCACAAATTGCTGAGGCAAGTTGAAGAATGTCAAAGGAAAATGGTGAATTATATGAAAATTTGAAGAATGCTATGCAAAGTGTTGTTATATTGAAATAACCAAGACCTTCTAGATGATTACGTTTGAACAAGCCTTTTTTGTCACCTCGTTTATATTTAGAGAATTAAAATTTTCGCTAGTGAGCGTGCATGAGCGAAACTCTGATGCAGTTTTTTTCCTAACTTCTGGTTTTTAATTACTGTACTATTGAATTATTTAATTTTTAATATGACGAGCCCTAACCGCTTAAAAAACGTATTCCGCAAGAAACTAATTTTAAAGGCTGTTCTTTTTAATTTCTTTCCAATTTGTTCAGGATTTTTGAATGACCATTTAAATGTAGACTGCTAATGATCTTGGCAACTCTTTATGTTTGGCGCTGTTCAACCGCAATATAGACGAGTTTTTGTGCCGTTTTGTAACAGTAGTCAAAACATTTGGTTTCTATTGGGGAATCAAAGCCGAAGAAGGCCAAGTTGAATTTGTCAGCCAATAAAACTACGTAAAAAACCGTTTTTTGGGATGCACGCTGATATCAAAAAGGTAAAATAATCAATGACGAATATTATAATGGCAATTTATTGGTAGATTTAATGAGGATTTGACAAAAAGCGATCGCAGTTGGCGAAGAAAAAAGTTCTATCCACCAGGACAATGTAAGGCTGCCCGTACGCTCATTATGAAATGATTAGAAACGAAATTCAGATTTGGATACGTTTCTATAGCAAATAAAATGATTTCTTTAATTTGATATTTTTGCATTAGTCGTGAGTTAGAAATATTCACGCTTCTATCTCTAGATGAAAAACAAATTAGATGTCTTTAATTTTTTGTGACTGACGATAATTCAAAATATTAAAATCTACATTTGTAACTGAGCAAAGATAAGTATGCGTCTTCAACGTTTTATAAATACTATTTTAATTGCGTAAGTCCACTACTTTAATTTTTGTGCGACGTTTACTGGGAAGATATGAAAAAAAAATATCTTTGGCACTTTTTAATTAAAATCGGCATTAATTTAATGGAATATTCATATGAAGATACCTACATATATTTTTCACATTATTGAAAGATACAATTTTATACCTTTTCTACTAGTTTGGCCAATTTAAATACGAGTGTAATAATTGTGGTCCCACAGCCATGCCGTCGTTCAGTAAAGTCACAATGGTGCTCTAACCCTTTTTCCCTTCTGATTAGCTTTAGTTTCTTTTGCCTTTTTTTCATTAGTTCTCTATTCTTATTTTGTTAGCACGTATCAGGAATGGGATTGAGAATTTTAAAATTGTACCAATAACTTTCATAAATTGTACTTTTTAACCTTAATTTTACTAAAATATTTTTAGTTGCAATTATTTTTATTAAAATAATCGTCGGTAGCCAGGAAATTTTCACAAATTTGCTTGTGAGTTCGGATGTTACGGCATATGCTACAGCAGCTGTTTACGTTAAAATTTAGAATATACAAATTAATAGCATGTGCTCTAGCATCTGAATTTAGAAGAAAAATAATTTGGAAAATCACGAGTTCACATTTTTTGATTTTGTCGTAGCGTTTTACTTTCACAACACTGTTTTCAAGTGAAAAGATATTAACATACACCAATTTTCACTTTGGAACAAGGAAAATAAATGCGGATTGAAATTACTAAAACTGGGAAGATTCCTTAAATGTACTAATGTAACCATTGGTGTACTATTGTACTTTTCGAGTTTGAATAGTACCAAAAAAGTACAATTGTACCAATTTTGCCATCCCTGCCACATTTCACTCGATTCGAATTAAGTTCAATTACATATGTACATACTCGTACATATTTGTTAATGTACATGTGTAAGTTGGCTGTTAATTCCATTCAGTGTTTTCGTGTTCATTTGTATTCTTTGTTTCTTCTTTACCAATAATGAATGTTTGGTATGAAATTTAATTGCGTAAATGTGAGCATAATTTTAATTATTTATATTTTTCCAATTTTAAATGATGCTTTCTATCTGTGTTTGTTAATGCCTTTTTTAAATTACTCTTTGTTAGGCCCTACACGTTTGTAACACAGTTAAATAATTTATCAGAAAAAAAAAAACTCATGAAACATGTAGTTTGTGTGTTTGAATGCATGAAAGATGCTTTTAAATTCAAAACTGTATTGTTTTGTGCCAAATTGTGTTGATAATGAAACTTTCTTTCGAATAGATACATTTTGGCGAAAGTCAAGAATTTATTGTAAGATGGATCACGTTCATGCACGACCTATTTTGTTAGTTCACGTGAGTAGGAAAAATTATCACAATCACGAAAATTTAAATCTTGAATATGCAGTTTAATTACAAACTAGTTTGAAAACCTAAACTAAAACTACTAATTATTTCGTTGCATTCCTGGGTGTCCGTCATGTACTTTCTTGCAGAAAGTAAAAATTGCAAAGTTTTGAGTTGATCCCCTTTAGAGGAACAAGTTTGATATGTTCTTTAAAAAGAAATTAATTTTCTTTGATAAGGGCTATTAAACATAAAAACCAATTTAATAACGATTTATAAAAAGGGGATCGAAAAATTACCATTTTAGAAGCTCTCTAAAGTTTTTTAGTTTGTCATGTTTATACATTTAGTATTTCTGAATAATTTTAAATTAAAATTTTTGTTGGTTGCTGAGAAGAGATAGTAAGTTTTCGATTTAATTGTAGTAAAGAGATAGAGTAAGATGGTGATAGTTAGTTAGATGGAGAGAAGAGAGGCATAATTAATTTATATCTTCGTTTCTTATCAATGTTGCTATTGTGCGCCTTGTTAGCTGCAATCTATGCGATTTTGATGAAATTCAAAACATAGATAGACCTGAGTCTAAAAGAAGACATATGCTGTTGATTTTTTCAAAAATAGTACCATAAGGGGGAAATGTTTTTCTCTTTGTTATTATCTATGCGATTTTTATTACATTTTTAAAAAAATAGGACCACGAGGAGAGGTAAGGGGAAATTTCTTCCTCAATGAAACTATCTACCCGATTTTCATGAAATTCAAAACCGATAGATCTGAGTCTAGGAAAGCACATAGCTATACACTCTTTCAAAAATGGGAACATTAGGACGGGTAGGCGCCAATTTCTGCATTTTTGCATCTATTTAACAGATTTTGATGAAATTCAAATCATGGATAGATCTGAGTCTGGAAGGACACAAATGCTATATATTTTTCAAAAATAAACCCCTTAAGCAATTTCTAAGGTATGTTCCTACCCGGTGTCCCATGACATCGTTCGTTATTGTTTTTTTTTAGTTATTTTACATCTCCGACTATTCATTGCTGCAGATATCGATGAATATTAAAAAATTATGGTGATGATAAAAAAAGACTTGCATTAAGATAAGAGCTTAATATGTTAACAAAGTTTCGCAAAAATCAGATCTTCTTTTTTAATAGCAAAATTAAATAGCAGCTATGAGTTCTTTCTATAGTGACAAACATCTACTACTTTTTTAAGTCAGTTTAAAAAAAACAGAGTGGATTTTAATTGTCTAAAAAGGCAATTGAAAAAATGTAAAATAAATATTTTATAGTACGTAATAATTCGAGACAAAAACTCCGAATGTTCGAGTATTTGAAACTAAAACGTGTGTAAAAAAATAAAATCAGTATTTAAAAAATTACAGCCATCGATATCGAACGAAACTTTAATATGTAGTAGCTAAATATAAATATTTTGAGTTTTCGTTTCATGTTGAATGCCGTAATTCCCGTTAAACATTTTCGATATACATCTGTATGTATGTATGTATGTATTTGGTTTTTATGTATGCCATTTCTTTTCGACTTATAATTTTTGAACGACTATTGTTTTTTCTTCTTCTTTTCAAAGGCATAATAATACTGAACATTAAAGAGTAATAACACAAAAAAGAAATAATCACGTTTAATTGCTCATTTCATCATCCAATTAACAGCACCAACCAGCAGAATCAGAAAAAAAGCGAATTAAAACATGAACAAAACTCCAACATTTTTTTCCACGACGAAATATGTGGAAATAACACAATTAACCAAAATCATGTGTAATTATAAAGTAATTGTGATTTTGATAATTTGTTAAGTTTCTACCTTTTACAGCATGGGTTAATGAATGAATCGCGTACTTACAACTGACTGACTGACAGGTTCTTTGATCGCCTGGATAGATGGCTGAAAATCAAGACTAGAGTACCATACATTGACACACACTGAAAAAAGGTAAAAAAATACAAGACCAAATTAAAAAAAAAATCATTTGCAACGAAAAAAAAAATAGTTTTAATTAAATTGTTCTTATAATTAAGAAAATCGTTACTTTAATTTAAATTGTTTGTGTAATTTCGGAGTCTAAAATATAAACAGATGGCTCTTAAATAAAACTAACAAGTCAAAAATTCTTTTCAATAAACCAATTATCTAAACAATTAATAATGTGCATTAATCGAGATAAATTACATCCTTATGTATGATAAAATTCCAACATAATTACATACATAATCGTATATAAATACATATGTATATTTTCTTGATTTGCAAGCCCTTTGAAATAGCCTTATTCTATGAATGTGGTAATACTAAATTTGTAACCGAAATTTTGTTATATTATTGCAACATTTATTTGTGCTACTTTGTAATAAGAAAAAATCAACAAATGTGGTGGAAAAATGTACATTTATTTGTAATAAAAATTAATTAGTTAAATAATTATCCTGTAATCGGAAACTTTTTTTGTAACAAGCCGGGAACCAGGTGGGTAAACCTGATTCGAGTACGTTGAATCCAATGTTGCTAAACATTTTTGTAGGGGTTTCAAAAATAATTAAGATTGAAAACTCGAATTTTTTTTCCCAGTTTTTACCATTTATTAATCTTAATATTGATATATGTATATCGATTGAAAAACATCTTTTGATGTACATGCGTCCTAAAAAAGTTTTTTTTGGAAAAAATTTAATTTTTTCAAAATTTTTTTTTTCTTGGACAAAGTTGCAAATTTGTGCAATTTTTTTTGGCATAATATGTGCTTTTAATCAATATAAAAATGAATAAATGGTAGTACTAGCAAAAAATTTTAAGTTTAAGGTACTTTCATGACATAATTCAATATCACTTAGAAAATTTATCTGGCAATCCCATCTTTTCATTTTTTAACGTAATTGTTTTTCGGCTTCTTTTCCGCCAATTTTTTAATTTTTTTTTGCTGACATTACCTTTTTTGTTTTAAATTTTTATATAAATTTATTCACAAATTTAATATACTTTTGTATTTTCTTCACTTTAATGCACGAGCTTACTGACATAAATGAGCTTAAATTTATAAAACTCAATATCTGTACAAAAAATTGTCGCGTTATAAACAAAAATTAAACATTTTTTATCGTTAGGCTGCGCTGAATGTGACTCCAAAACAAGGCTTAAAACAGTAACATTTCAAGCATATGCATGATCAATTTATGATTGCGGAGATTTTTTTGATTTTGTTCTTTAAACAAGTCGCTCTCTAAGCATTTCAGGGTTATCATTTTCTAGTCTTATTTTAAGTGTGGAACTGCTTAATCAGTTTTTGATAATTTAAGGTAGTCGAAATGGGCTCAGTTTGGTGAAATAATCTTCCACATGCTCACTGGGGTTGCACATACATACTCGTACATGTATGTATGTATGTGTATGCAAACATGTAATGTCGGTAAACATTAAGCGGAATGTTAAAAATAATAAAAAAACCGATTTTTTTAAACTTCTTTCTTGCATTCGTCGTTTCGTCAATTAAATTCAATTATATATTTGCTTTAATTGTAACTAATCGTACCAAAAAAATATGAAAATTTATATAAAAAAAGATTTTTATAAAAAAACAATCATTAAAATTTACTGTCAACATTCATGGAGAAAAATTGATTTGATTTTATTGTAGCGGCCCATCCGTTTGAGTTATTGAAACTTCACTAGAACAGCGAAAAAGAAGAAATACAAAGAATGAGTTTAAACAAGGAGAAAAGAACATCATAAATCAGCATAGAAATCAAGATACAATTAAAAAGATACAAGACTCTACCGCAAAAAAAAACTCACACATACACACATGCTGAGTAAAAAATAATTTGTATTTTTTTTTCACGTACACACACTTACACACATCAACACACACATACTCTTACAAATTCTCACAATACCGAATTACCCTGCCACAAATTTTATTTAAATCGGTTGAATGTATAGTTGTCGAAAGTTTGAATTTTTTCAATTACATATTCTAAAAATGTATGGATTTATATTACAGCGCTTTGAGTTCGAAATAAGAGAGAAGTTCCAGGGATGGCCTGCAACGCCAACCGCAACCGATGTTTTTTTTTATTATGTACTACCCAAACCAACAGCTAATTAAACTGATCTTTGTCGTGGGTTGCGATGAATTCTGGCTTCACCTTTCTATGTCCAATTCTATGGCGTTTTTTGAGGATAACAGTACTTCGTCACTTAAAATCCAAAAGGCCGAATTATGTAATTACAAAATACAAATATTTTTTGTGGTTATAATTTAATGTTTTATTAAATTGGCGATATTAGGCGAAATTCAATAAGTCATTTGGCGAGAAAGCTGAAAATAAATCTAACAACACTGGCACTGTAAAATCCTTCTTTGTCATTTTGCAACCAAATCACGCACAATTCAATTCAGACTGATACAATATTCAATGCTTCATCTGCTTCGTAGCACTGAGGGACTCCCCCTATCTTTATTCATGCAAAAACATTATGCAAGTATTGAGGTCAAAATCTTCGATTGTTGGAAGTTCTGAGTACGTAATGAGAAAAATTTTCGTGTCGCAAGAATCAAGCTGTGCAAGTAACGAGTATGTGCAAGAATCGATTTAATACTGTATTTTGATTATGAATAAAATTAAAAGTTATGTACCGTTTTGTTTGAAACAAAAAATTCAAGAAATTTAAAAATGTAACCGAGAGCATCAATTCGCATATTATCGAAAAAAGTACGATCGTATTAACTTTGCCATCACTAATTGTATTTATTCTTCTGTTGATCACAACGAATTGAGCGCTCTGTATTTATAATTTTAGGTTGCTTTAATGATTTTTTTATGTTCTGAGCTTTTGTTTCTTACTTTGCGATGATTATGAGAACTGCTTTTTGTTTATTCGAAGTTTTGTGTTGACCGTTCTTTATTTATTTATATTTTGTATACGTACATATGCAGTGGTGGGCAATTTATATCCAACTAATATCATAGGTTTGCTTTTCGTTGACGCGTGTGTCCTCACTTTTGACCGAGTTGAAAAAAGAGCAGATTCTACGTTCAGCGGTATTTTTTATAATATATCTCATTTATTTGAACAACGCCATAACTAAAAAAAATGCGATTTTTAAGTTAATAAAGCAGAATTAAATCTCTTGTCGTGAGTCACATCATTCGAACTTTTCAACTCTTGAGAGGAAAATTTTTTTTTTGCTAATGTATTTTTAAGAAGCAATTAATATTTTACTGAACGTTTTAAATATTTTGGAAAAAAAATTAAAACTTAATATAACACTGTCAACAGTAAGTTGTGAGTAAATTACAAACTTTAAACTCGTTTTCTGTAAAACTTGTTTTTTAGTAGGTTTCTTTCGTCCGTTTAAAATCGTACTTTTACGATGACATGAGATCGGTGCTTCAGCCCAGAAGCGCGACTGTTATCAATTTGTTATTAAGTGAAAAGTGAAGAAACATTTTTTAAAATACCGTATTGTGCTAGATCTTTTCGTTTGAAAAATATTGAAATTCCAAATCAAACTGGTGTCACTAGAATAATCTGAAGGGTAAAGGTAAGAGGAGTTAGAAGAGCGATTTCCGATTTCTACGGAACTTTTCATATGCCTGGGTTCCTTATTCTATCGTTTTAAAAAAGTGGGCACTAAAACGCCCATCAAAATGGAAACACACAAGTAATATCCCATGTACTTTTACCTAAACCATTTCTAAGAGAGTGCAAAGTTTACAAGAACATGGGTTCTTGCAGTAACACAATCTTGCGTTAAAAAGTCGCAAATTAGGCTCTCTCCGGTACCTTACGATCTTCATTACCTTACGATCTTGTAATGCGAAAATGTCGTGAACATTAAATTTAGTGTACTTCCACACAACCTTTCGGAATAGGATTTCAACAAACGCTTTTAAATAATACATAAGAGCATAGAGAGGTAAAAATAAACCGCCAATTTTTTCAACTTTAAAATTGTGTAATTATAAGAACCAAAGTAGGTTTCTCAGCGATCAAATAAGTAGAATATTATAAAAAAAAATTGTAGGCGTGTCTCTGCCCAATGGGTCCAATTTGAATATTCCAAAAATGGACTTATGCGGTTTTTCTGAAAACCAAAGAATTTTGATTTTATATGGTAATAAAATTAAATTAAATTACACAAAAAAACAATGAATACAGTTGCAATAGTTTTGCCCATCACTGTGTTCGTGTTTTTAGTTTTTGGGTGCGGTACCAATGTTTGTTGCTGCCGCTTTTGATTCAATTTCAATTGTTGAGTGGCAGCAGCATACCCAAACATACCTTTTTATTTGCATTTCATTTATTTAAATTATTTTTCTTTGATTTTGTCGTTTTTGAAATAAATGTAATAAATGATGAGTGAAGTCTTTCATTCATTGTCCATATAGGTATTGGTAGGATTTAAGGTTTTCATTCTCATGTTATGATATTTTTTTGTCTCTTTGTTTCTGCTGTTGTCATTGTATTTTTGCAGTCCTAAAGAATAAGAATGTTCGATTTAAAGGCGAATAGATAAAGCACATTAACTAAAAATGCTTCTAATAGTGTTCTTACACTGACACGGTTTTAATAAAAATTGGTTTTAACATTAAAACCAATTGTTAAAATCTGGTTTTACCATACAAAATAATTTTGTCAAAACCAACTTAAAACTATTTTTGTATTGGTTTAAAGTATGTTTAATGAAATGCAACATTGTTTTTGCTGCATTAAATTGAGTTCTGCCAAGTTAAAATGCCAGTGAATAGGAATAGATACCGAGTGCAACATTTTCAACTTAAAAATGGAAGTAGCTGCAATAATTATCAAAAAAATTTTCAAAAAAGGATATTTTAGACGAAAACACTTTCACTGACCTCTGGGAAGTGATTAGCCAACCGAAGATTAGCCAATGGTATTTTTAAAAAATTCAGTATAATTTTTTTGAGACTGGTACAAAGTTTCTTTTGAATTTCACGTTCTTTCATGGGGTACCACTGAATTAACCTTAAAATATATTGATGAGGTCTCATATATAACAATGCTTACAGTGCGATTCCTGAGGAAGCTCACTATACCACTCTCTGTAAAACGCCTAGGAAATATCCAAAGCCTCAACCTTACTTTCGCCAAAATAGTACCCAGACTGGGTAAATGAAGTTAATCATACTTGCCAACGTTTTGGAAGATGCAGAATATATTGCTATTGAACTATCATTTTCAGGGATAGTTTCTTATGGAACTTGTCACACACCTTTAACGCTTGTAATTTAAATTTTTTTTTTCATATATTTATTTATTCTTCTTCTTTGGAAGTTCTCGCTGAACCTTCATAGGGAAGTTCTCGCTGAACCTTAATAATGAACAGACGTCTTAGCGGAGTTTTTTTTTCATATACATATTAAACAAACAAAAAATCATAAAAAAATATTCGTAATACAAAATAACCGTAATACATACATATTAACTTTGATAAATAAGCAAAGCAAATATTGCTGATATTATTTTTACATAGCAAGAAACAAAAAACAAAACCACAAACAAAGTGCCCTTGAGGAATACTCTACATGAGTACCTCAAAAACAAAAAATTGTGAAGTGAGTTCAAACGGCAGAAATGCATATTTTACTGTGAGTTCTGAAGCTCTCAATGTTAACAATAAAAATAAAATATCTGATGATAGTCTTTTTCTAACAGCAAACCCACTTTTTCGTCAGCGATCAACTTCGCTTTGTCCAATGCCAACTAGTGATTCGTTAACATTACAATTGCCTAGTACTTCTTCATTCAAGTCAGCGATATCATCCGCTCCGGGCTCGTGTTCATCACTAAACCAAGTTATCACTACAGATAACAGTAACCCAAAACCAAAGGTACAAGTAGGAGTGGACAGATAACCGTGGTAAAGCGTGGGCGAAGCCCAAATTCTTCTAAAATTTCATCAGCTCCAAAGATGTCTAGGGATAACAGTGCATCTTCCACCAATCGTCAAAATCGTTTTTCATTATTGCAAGACAAAAACGACAAGCCCGCTACATCATCGCAAAAGCCTTTTAAGCCACCACCTATTTATTTGAGAGAAAAAAAATTCTAACGCGCTTCTAAAAAAAACTACTGTCGACCATTGGAGAAAATACTTTTCACATCGTTCCAATTAAACGAGGTAATATTGATGAAACTAAAATCCAAATATATGATGAAAAAGATTTTCGAAAAATTGTTAGTGAATTCGAAAAAAATACAACAAATTTTTACGCATACCAACTTAAGAGTGCTAACGGCCTACAGAGAGTATTAAAGGGCATAGATTCATATGTTGAGCCCGAAGAAGTAAAATGTGCACTTGTCGGCCAAGGATTTAAGGTAAAAAATGTTACCAACATAATTAACAGAGAAAAGGTCCCCCAACCCCTATTTTGGGTCGAACTGGAGCCGAATGACATAAAATTGAAAAAAATGAAACCCATCCAATTTATAGCGTAAATTATCTCTTACACCGAAAAATCACAGTTGAAGAGCCACGTAAGCGTTCAGGTCCCGTACAGTGCCATAATTGCCAAGAATATGGCCATACAAAAACTTACTGCAAATTACCTACAGTTTGTGTTATCTGCGGTGAATTGCATGGTTCTGCTACCTGTAATAAGCCAAAAGATCAATCAGAAAAAAAATGCAGTAATTGTGGAGGTAATCACACCGCTAACTACAGAGGATGTCCTGTATATTCTTTCGTTAAGCAGGCTATGGGTCAAAAACCCAAATTAACTCCAGCTCAACCAGTAAACGCGAACTCCGCCACTTTTGCTCAAATGAGCCAACCAGTTACTTCACGTGTATCGTATGCTGATGCTGCTAAGACTAGTTCTATTCGCACACAAAATGTTCCACCGCCAAATAATTCAACGAATGCAAACTCAAGCTTTAACTTTAGTCGCCTTGAAGCTAGAATCTGGTGTTAACTATAAACAACTTTACTACAAATATGACTAATATGATGCAAGAAATGCTGCGAATGCAGAATACACTGCTTCAAGCATTAGTTAACAAACCATGAACACGTTAAAAATATGTTTCTGGAACGCAAACGGCATTCGCCAACATAAAAATGAACTTGAGCACTTCCTCATGGAAAAAAATATTGATATAATGTTGGTTTCTGAGACTCATTTGACCTCAAGAAGCTTATTTAAAATAAATGGTTACACTTTATATGATAAAAAGGACCCTAGAGGGAGAGCATGCGGTGGATCAGCAATTCTAATTAAGTCAAGACTCAAGCACTATGTCCTTGACAGCGTTACTGAAGAATATATGCAAGCAACGAATATTTTCGTAGACAAATTTTGTGCGAATTTCGTGATATCATCAATTTACTCACCTCCCAGATTTTCAGTTACCGAAGATCAGTATGAGAAGCTCTACAAATCGCTTGGATCTTGTTTCCTGGCAGCTGGTGACTACAATGCAAAACATACGTACTGGGGCTCGCGTCTTGTTACACCTAGAGGTCGAGCGTTGTTTAATACAATTTCAAAAATGGGCTTAGATGTCATTTCGAGCGGGGAGCCTACTTACTGGCCTACTGACGTAAGAAAAATTCCAGATGTTATAGATTTTGGCGTTAACGCTTGTAATGACACAACTTTTTTGTTAATACATTCTATACTGCTCTCTCCAATAAATTTAACTAAGCTGTGCTTACTACTTTCCCTTTTGTAATAAACAATCTTACTTCTTGAAAAGTACTCGTATTTTATGTACTTCTACTCAAACATGATACAAATTGGGAAAAGTACATAATTAATAATAATTAATAACTAACAAGTTCTATGAAAATAAAAACTTTCAAAGAGCTGACTTAAAAATAATCATCAAAGTACAAAAAGAAGAACAAAAAATTTTAACAACCTTAAAAACGGAAATTAAAAGTAAAAATAATCTAGTTTCAGTTAAATAATACATTATTATGTAGCTGTGTCACCTACAGTGCTCTTTGGGCTCGGTACCAAGAAGGTTAAAAGCACATGCATTTACACATTTCTCCGTTTAGTTACCAACTCTTGCTACCGAATTCTAGCAACAGTGTATGTATAAGATAAAATAATGCTTTATTTAACAAAAAGACAAAAATTTTAACTTTTGAGTGTATACTTTGGAAGTCTGTAGTTGTTGTAAGGTTGTGTGTGTCGTCACACTTCCCTTAATTAATCATTCAAATACTTGATCCATTGTAGTGTTTCACAATAAACCAAGTAACCGAAAAATTTAAATTAAAAGCACTAATATTAGTGAGTTGGTTGTTTCATTTTATTGCTAATCCATGTTATTGCTGTAATACTCGTACCATGTAGGAAGTGTCACTAGTGAAACAGTACCGATTCACTATATGTTTGTTACCAGCACCACTAGTGAATTATACCGCAGACAATGTTTTTTGCTATAGACATTTAACACGTGCGTGTCATTGAAAATTTATGTACTACTGACATTGATTCTATTGATATTTACCTAGATATTTATTATAATATCGGTGGCAATAAGGAAAAAGTGCTTAAATCATATTTTAGTCTTTCGTAGGAGAGCAATTTTACGCTTTCCAGTAGACTTTCAGATATTTATTTCTTTGGCAGTTAAATTTCGCACTTTGGTTTTATTTAGCTATACATCATTCTACACATAACAATTGTTACATTAAATTTAAAACATATAGTTGCCAAAAGGGGTGAAACACTTAAGCCCAAGCTTCCTACAAGGTACGTATGTACATATGCATACCATACATGTATGTATGTATGTGTGTTCGTACTTGTAACCAAACATTGAGATACAAATCTGTATATTGTTTGGCACTTTTTTCTCTCGAAAATAAATAAACCACCAACCAAATCATGTTGCTAATTAAAAATTAGAAAAATTAATTAATTGTGTGTATTTTTTAAAATAATTTTTCAAATACTGTTAGCACCTTGTTTATGTTCAGTGATTGCAAAGGTGTGTAAAAGGTATTTAATTTTTTGTGTTCACAAGCATACACAAGCATACACATACATACGCATTCCTACCATGTCAAAGTATCCGATATATAAATTTGTAGTTTTCAGAAGCGCGCAAAGATCCGTCAATTTTGAATTTCAAGTCGGCGTATTCGTAAAAGAGCCAGACCTAAAACATTTCTTATTGATTTATATATCGTCTATGATAAATTCATCACTTTGAAACGAGGCATGTCGTATAAACTAGAGTACCAAGGTAACGAATCTAAAGAACGAATTTTGCATATTTGTTTGACATGGTAGAGACAATATGCAAACATATGTATCTGTACATGCACAAAAGGCCGCAAACTCATTTCCGACCAGGCGTCGTCAGGAGAGGACCGTATAAATACATTCATACATATTGTTAAATTTTTACGCTGTAAAAACGATTTTCTGTGGAGTCGAAGATTTGCAATTCAATAACAGACATCCGTGTACTAATTAGGGTTAAGAATGATACTTTATTTACTAATTGCACTTACATCTGGCACACATGTGGCCAAAAAAGCTTAACCACTAATTACTAATGAAAAACTGTTTTATTCAAACAGTTTCCATTCATGTTGGATTCTACAAAATTGTCTACTTTGAAATTTGCTTTTGAAGCAACAACACGCACTGCGGGTTAAACAATTTTTAAATTTAAAATTTAAAATTTTGAAGTTTTGTGATATACGAGTGTATAAATAAAATTCTAGAAACAGAATTTAAAGAAAAAAACATTAATTTTAAAATTAATATAAATTTCAAGCCTTTTACGATAAATTAGTAAAATTTATTAATTTGAATTTGCAAACATCGAAATTTTGAGAAGCCTATAAGAGGCAAGCAACTGCTTTTCAAATAGTGTTTGCAATTTACGTTGTAAACCAAGGTTGTGGACTATGGAAGAAGAGACTGATAAGGCCTTTGTTAAAAAAAGGAAGAAATCTGAAAGTGGAAGGATTGATGAAAGGAAAGACCTAGAAGAACTGCGCAAAGCTAATGCGTTTTTATCTGAAAAGCTTGATGATGCAGGACGGAGAATAGATAAATTGCCAAGTGAAAATGATTCCTTAAAAAACATTCCTAGGAAGATGAGTGCAAAGGAAGATGTTGAAGGAAGACAAAGCAGAAGTAAGTCTGTTCCGGTCATAACTACTTATGATGTTAATATTAAGAGTATCATAGAGATTATTGACAAGTCAGTTGACCACAAGAATTATAATATTAAGATGATAGGTACGAGTATTGCAAACATAGAGGTCTGCACCCTTGAGGATTTTCAGAAAGTTAAAGTTCTTCTTCAAAAAGAAGATGTTAATTTTTATACATACACCCCTAAGGGACTTCGGCCATTTACTGTGCTGATTGAATATCTTCCCGATTCTTTAGAGTCAGAAGAAATTTTAGTCTATCTGAACGTCTGCAGGTTGGAGTGAATATAATGGGATAATACGACTGGGAGGGAACAAATGGATTGTTAGAATGACAAGGGATTTGGACATAAGGAAATTTTATGCAATACGTTACATTTTGCGTTGTAGGGTAGGAATTAGAAAATTACGCAATGTTTGAACTGCCAGCGTTATGGTCATATCAGCACAAACTGCCGCATGCCATATAGATGTGTAAAATGTAAGGAATCTTATAAACCTGGTAAATGCGAAGTGCCTTCTAGGGTAGAGAACATCGAGGAATTTTTAGTTACTGATCCTGTGACTGGTCAGATCTCAAAGAGAATAGGTCTGTAAGATGTGTCAACTGTGACATTGATGGACATGCGGCCAGCTCAAAGGATTTCCCGCGTAGAAAAGAGATTCTTCGTAAATTGGGGGCAAAGAGGCTTCCAAATGCAGCTTTTCGTCCCCGTATTCAGTATACCATTGAGAATGTAGTTAGGGGTGGTATTTCTTATGTTGCAGTGGCTGCAGCTGGTAGTGCTTCTGCTAGGAGTGTGCCTGTGCCTTCGTCGGAGATTTTCAGACCTGTGCCGGAGAAATTAGCTCAATCTGAAATTTCATTGGGATCTGCTATGACCCAATATGACGTTATTGGCAAGGACTGTTGACGATAATTTGGTGGGTAATGTTGAAATGCCTGGGTAAAATTGGTGGTTTTGCGGGAAGATACCGCGAGTTAGACTATGACAAAGACAGGTCCGGTGCCTTGCTGGTAATGCTAATGACATTAAAATACGATGGCTAATTCCATAAAAACAATTTTTATAAATACTAATTTAATAGTCTCAAGGCACACGAGGCATTATTTGAGTTTATTTTTGACTAGACATAAACCGGACATACTACTGGTGGCTAAGCACCATTTGAGTTCTCGCCATAAACTTGACATGACTGGATATAAAATATTTAGACGTGACCGACAAGGCGGACGTGAAGGGGGCACAGCTATCCTCGTTAGGGATGCCTTGCAATGTGAAGAGGTTATTATTGCCACTGGTTTGATTGAGAATACGGCTATTCGCATTCGAAGATTGAATGCTGCTGATTTTGTGATCTCAATGTATCTGAAGCCAAGTAATGTTTTTACTGCAATTAACTTTGACTCAACACAGATACTGGTACGCAACTATAGTGTAGTAATTGGTGCTGATCTCAATGCAAGGCATCCCTACTGGGGTGATCACCAATATACTAACATAAGTAGAAGTAACGTTCGAGAATTTTTACTTTCGAGCGCAGACTTAGAGGTGCGACAAACTATAGGACCAACTAAGATCAATACAGGTGTATTGACTTTTTCCTGACATTTGTAGACATTATTGCAACTAATTCAGACCAACTTAAGACGCTGGACTACGAATCAGACCATATGACAGTGGATCGATATACAAGGTATGACTATGAACGAATGAACAGACGCAGATTTTCAAATAGATTACGAGTATCAACAAATCTGTATACTTGTGGATTGCCACTTGACAGGAATGTGACTGACATGGGAATTGATGTATGCGTGGAATAAATGAAAGAAGCCTTTCAAGATACTATAGATGCATTCTACCCTTAAGGTTTCCATTGGAGTAGAGGCCTCTTAAAACTTCCATTCCATATAATAAATTTTATTGGACAGATAAAACGACTCAGACGAGCAATTCAGGGAGACGCAACATTTTAAGGTCAGACTTGTGGAACTTGGACAGAATTAGACAAGGTGCCATAGCCAACTTTGAGCGCGGGAATTGGACAGATTTTTTGCGAAATATCACACTAAATAATCGTTCGTATAGAGTTCGTATTGGGGACGCTGTTTTTCAGGATGCATAAATATTTCATAGTATTACCTTAATGACACATATGAAGTAAAAAACATAAATGCATCTGAAAGAGTTTCAAATGTCTGGTTATACTGGCTATGGCCAGAGCTGCCATCCATGAATGTCAAATTAAAGTGAGATTATTCACCTTTTGGGATGTATTCCAGAGTCGAAGTATACTTTCCGGGTTACTACTCGTTAAAAGTTTTAAGTTCACTTCTGCTAAATTTTCATCCACAGATACAGGTGGAACAATTCTACTTTCGCGCGTATATTTGCATCTTGTTTATATAATTTTACCGCCCCGTCCCCTTTTAGCTTCAGAATACAACAAATTAACTTTTTTTTTTAATTTTTGCTTAAAAATTATTTTCCTCTTCTAAGCGTACTAAAATGTATTTCTTTTTCATAATTTGTTAAGGTTTTGTTCTTATTTACTAGTTTTTGTAAGCTATTGAAAAGTGGGTAAAAAAGCAAAATCTGAAACTTTTTTAATTTTTTAATTTTTTTTGCAAATTAATAGAAGACACTCTAACACTTCAAAAACAGGAAAAACCAGAAGACCATATTTTTATTTATTTTATATATTCAATAAAATTTTAGGACTTTTTTCACGCTAACCCCCATTAACACGAAGTTCAGTTATATTGAAAGTTTACTAACTTACAGTTAGCTTAAACTTTTGTTTTAACTGAAGGTTTAAAATATTCGTTAACAAAAAACAAAAATTACTTAAAACTTGCTGTTATCAATTATTTTGATGAAAAATAAAAGTCAGAATATGGACGTATAAAAAATAATTAATTTGAATAGTTATATATTGGAAATTTTAACAATCAAATACGCAAATAAGCAGAATGAAATATAGAGAAAAAGGGGTTCGGTAATTACATATACATATGTCCATATGTATATGTTACAGTTGCCCAAACTTTTCACCTATGGAGGAAAATATTTTGTTGGCCACTGTCGAGAACAGACATATTTTCAATATTTATTTTAATTTTTAGAAATAATTTTTTTTTTTTCATTTTTGGTAGACTTTATTTTTATTTATTTGGTCATATTTTAAATTTTTTCCTTCAGTTAAAACTTAAAAATATAAATTAAAATTTAAAAAATAACTGAAATATGTGTAAGCAAGTTTGTACAAACTATAGTTGAAATTTTAAGTTTAGTGTTAACTGCAGTTTAAATTTTTTATTGTTAACGGACCTAAGTCAATTACATGCGATTTTTAAAGCAATGAAAAACTATTGGAATGCAACTTTTTAATTTCAAATGTAAATGCCTTTTATAGGGAATATAATACGCTATAAAAAATAAACAAATTTTGATTCTTATTTGAAAAAAAAGATTTTTCGCAATTAATTTTCTAAAACATTAAAAAACTACCTAATTTTTTTCAGTAAAATTTTTTATTTGTTAGTTTTTGTTGCAAACAGTTAAATTATACCTATTTTGTCAAATTTGTTTTTGTTTTTATGTTTTTTTTTCTTAAATCTCTTTGAAAAGTGGAGAAATACGAACGAAAATCTATAATTTTGGCTTTTAAAATAGTATATATATTTCTAAGTTGTGGCAAAATTTTCAAACAGTTTTTATTAACAATATTTTAGAAAATGTAACAAATAAACAAAAACAGAAAAAAAAACCAGAAGACCATATTATTTGTTTCTTTTTAATATTTCATTATACTTGAACGTTTTTTTAATTTTAAATCAAATAATATGAGTTTTTTATGCAATAAAAAATCAGTTTAAAGAAATATTTTTTAAAACTGGTTAAAATGTATTATTTTCTTAGCTTTCAGAAAAACTAAACTTTAATCTTTTACTCAAAAAACTGAAATTAATACAATTGTTTGAATGAAACGGTCAAAACTAAACTTTTTGCTTAATAATTAAGGCGAAAAATTCACTGCCCTTTAGCCCCCTCTGCCGGGGTCAATAAGAAATAAGACCTTAAAATTCTTCCAAACTGGTTTGAATGAGATTGTTACCAGTGTTGCCAGAAAATGATGATGAGAGAATGCTACGTCGGTAAAAAATTCTGCTAAAATGTTCTACAGAAGAAAAGTATAATGTCAGATTTAAATGTACAAGAAATTATTGAAATGGCTTTGAATTTCATGTTTATACAAACTTATTAGTATTTGCAGGTATTTTTAGAGCACATACAAATATAAAATAGTTAATCATTGATGTTTTTGAAAATGTTACAAGTACGTTTAGAATTATTTTTAATATATTTTTAATTATAAATACATTGAAATTGATCTGAATCCTATGCGTAATTTCACTGTTGCTAGTGCAGATCATCCGGGAACCTTTAGCCTGCAATACATGTACATTTATGAGAAAAATCCTCTATACAGAAGAATTTTTTTTAACAAATTACAATTTTTTATTTTCAACAAATTCTGCCAGAAAGCATCTAGTAGAATTTTTTGAAAGTTGAATGCTTTTCTGGCAGTGAAAATGCTAAAATGGCAACAATGATTGTTACCTATCGAATGTCATTACTAGGGAAAGGATTTTCATGTTTTCTGTAGTTGGTCGTAGTTCAACGTAAATAAAATATCTTTGCGAATCAACAAGTTTGCGACAAAATGGCATCGATTTGTTAGTGTATATTTTTGGCATATTTTAAAATAAATACATATTTTTGCATATTTCATATTTTTATAATTTTTTTTAATTGTTTTCATGCTATAAAACAAATTTTAGTGTTTTTTGATTAATTGCAAAGAATTTTTGCAATTCTTACGACTGTGTAAGAACAAAAAAGAAGAAAACGAAAACAAGTTCAACTGGGATGAAAACTCAATTAATTTGAAAAATTCAATACAAAAAAAAAATAATAATAGCATGGGATTAAAGCCCTTTTAAACCGAAAAATGTTTTTGTAATTTTTTTTGGGCGCTCTTTACCGGTTCTGTACTAATTTCATGTAGATAAAAAGTGTTTTTTAAAGCTCCTTTGCGTGTTGCAGCCTTGAAAGGAAAATATTCAGGGATACGAATTCCCCACAGCCTATAGAAACTAGATGGGGAGCGTGGTTGAATGCTGTCGAATACTATATTTATATTAACAAAGTTAAAGAAATTTTAAATTAAAAAAAAAACTTAAGGTCTGAATTGATATTTGTGCACCCAGGGAATGGCTTTCGTGTTGACACTATAGCCCAATTAGATAGTTTTGATTCTTTAACAGCTCAAGTAAAAAAATGCTTGCTCTGAAAGACAGAATAAATGAAGAAATGAAAAATAAATTAGATAAAGTTATACAAAAAATTATTATTAAATTATTAAAAAATACAAAAATTGTATCAATATAGCTTATAGTTCAAACAGCCAAAATTTAGAAACTGAATATTCCACAAACGAACTAGCAGCATTTAAATATGCACAAATAACTTTTACTGATTGGAATGTTAAATTTTATAATAAAAATTTCAAAGATTTACCTTTGACAATTTACAAAAATACTTATTCATTTACGTAAATAAAAGTTCTCCTTAACTGCATTTTGTATATCGAGGGCTTATATTCAATACCCGCCATACACCAATTTTTTGAAAATGACTTTTTGATCGCAAATTGTTCACTGATGCCACCTTAATCTCTGACAAAAATTTCCGACAAAAAAAAATTAATATAAGTCCTTTTTTTAAATATTTGTGATATCGCTATCAACCGCACGATTTTTTTTAATACTTTTTTAATACTAATTTTTATCAATACCCGCCATACGCCATACATTGAGAATACGGAACGAATAAATTTCCAATTTGAATTACCTTTTTTTTAATTATGTTTATTTTTTTGTTATTGTTTTGTTATTGAATTCTTTTATGTTAGAAAAACGTTAAACAAATGCTTAATTTAATAAAATTACATATTAGAACAAAAAAAATATTTTTATTACTGTTCAATAACCGCTATACGCCATAAAAATATTTGAAGATTTCAGTTGCAATACCCGACATCAACCATATCGCTACGAATAGAGTAAAAAGTTCTATTTTTTTTAAGGGTGACTCAGTAATCATATTAAAAAAATATTATATATAGAAGAAAGATTAATTCATACCTTAAGAATTTTGGAATGAAACAGTTTTTTCTCTCTCCTGAAAAATTGTGTTTTGGCGTATGGCGGGTATTGAATATAAGCCGTCGATATGGAATATAAATGTTTGTTCAGAAAGCAATGAAGCTGATTTTTTTAATGTTATTAAATGTTTAAAAAAAAAATTAATAAATGCACATTTTATTAGTTTTTAATACATATTTTTATATTTAAAATTTATATTTTATGTACATAAAACGCGATTTTAACTGCATGAAAATCCTTTCCCTAGTCATTACTTACTCTTAAAACTGATTACGCTGATATTGAAGCAATCAGTGTTGCCAGAAAAGTATGATGAGAGAATGCTAAATCGGTAAAAAATTCTGCTAAAATGTTCTACAGAAGAAAAGTATAGTGCCAGATTTAAATGTAGAAAACAATTATTGAAATGGCTTTGAATTTCATGTTTATACAAACTACTTAGTATTTGCAGGTATTTTTAGAGCACATACAAATATAAAATAGTTAATAATTGGTGTTTTTTTTGGAAATGTTACAATTACTTTTAAAATTTTTTTACAAAATAATTCCAAAGTATTATTTTACTTAGTCAGTAAAATATTTTTTTAATTATAAATACATTGAAATTGATTATTGAGGGGTTAGCTGGATCCCATGCGCATCAGATCAGATCATCAGGGAGCCTTTAGCCTGCAAAACATGTACATTTATGAGAAAAATCCTCTATACAAAAGAATTTTTTTTAACAAATTACAATTTTTTATTTTCAACAATTTTTCGAATTAGCAGAATTGTTTGAAAGTTGAATGCTTTTTAACTAATGAAAATGCCAGATCTGGCAGTGAAAATTCTAAAATGGCAACAATGGAAGCAATACCCGTCTCTCTTATTCTTCAAATAAGACTTACTCTGCGGACGCTCACTGTTTGTTAAGCAGTAGTGACTCACTGACTTTACTTTTACACACTTATGGAAGAATTAGTACATTCGTATCGTGAGTTTACGAATCAGCTGACATAAATAAAACATGTCGCTGTTTATTTAATATGCATCGTAACGTATGTGAGGTAGAAATCTACAGAAAATAGATTTTTACCCAGCAAACGTTTACTTCTCTCTCACATACATACACACACATGTATAAAGCAAAGAGGAAATACAATAACAGCTGACACGTTCGCTTGCAACCTCACATATTTACTAAATAACATCCATATTTAAACCATACAACAACTTCAAAAGTAAGGCCGGATTTACATCTGTGTGCCATGTGCCACACATGCGTAAAAGAAGCGTAACCACTAATTACTAATGAAAAACTGTTTGATTCATACAATTATGTATTAAGTTAAACAGTTTCATACATAACTAATAGACAATTTTATAGAATCCAACATGATTGGAAACAGTTTAAATCAATAAATATATGTCTGAATCAAACAAGTTTTTATTAGTAATTAGTGGTTACGCTTTTTTTTTGCACATGGCACACAAGAAATGCCAGATGTAAACTCAGCCTAACACGATACGAATCGACTAATTCTACCTTTATGTACGACTATCAACTGCTTTCAACTGAGATTTAAGGCTCAGTTAGCCGACTGTAATAGAATGTAACTGCAACAGTAGGAAACAACTTGTTGACGTGGCGACATGTTGTGGGATATGGGCCGCCATGGGGATACGCTGTCGTTGGTGTAACTCGAGTATATTAGCAGCGGCAACGCGTGTCCCCGTGGTGACTTCTACCCAACGGCAACTCAGGCTTAGAGAAACAAAGGGGCGAATCGTTGTTTTGCCTTGGCACAAAACAAAAAGAGCTTTATTTCATTCGCTTTAAGACAGCTGCATAATAAAGTTGAAATAAGTTTTAATTTAAAATTAAAGTTTTTATTGCACACAAAAAAAAGGATTTACATATACAGTGGCTCTAAGATTTGGTGATAAGAGCAACATTTGGTTATTCTACCGGGAAAAGGTAAACTGATACGTGGATTTAATTATATTGTGGAAATTGATTCGGTGGTACACTGTGTCTCAACATTTGTGGCTAAGTGAAATAAAGGTTAGGTTAGGTTAGGTTAGGTTAGCAGGCTGCTGGTAAGGATAGGTGAAATTTAGAGTCCAGCTCACTTGGGTCCAATACAATGATCCCTTTGTGTTACCTGTTAGTTGAAGAGAAGATAGTCAGAGAGGGTGATAGGGAAGTGATAGTGATAGAGAAGACAAGTGGTGAAGGAAGATGGAGGAAAGCTTCATTCTTTTACAACTCTGCTTTTTTTTGCACGTTTTTTTTGATAATGCAGTGTTGCAGCGCCTTCTGGTGTTAAATGAGGCGTATTAAATTTTGAAGCTGTGTTTAGTAGCCATTTTATTAGTTATTTTACTTCGCCAATGATTCTGCTACACAACGAAGGAGGGCGCTCTGATGTTACATTAGGATTAGTATCTGATGATGCCGGTGTAGTTTTTAGTGACCAGTGCCTTATGCCTGCATCACTACAACTTTTCCCACAACAACTGATACAAAGGACACTAATGCACATCAGAAAAATGCGTGGTGTTATTATTTTTAATGACTGTCGGAGACCGGGCTCGAACCCAGGACCTTAGGTTTTGTAGTCAACGTGCTAACTACTTCAGCCAACGCCACCCACGAAATAAAGGTTAGAAATAAAGGTTAGAAAACGTAGAAATCGGAATAAGTTTTTGAACAATTTACGCTGCAAGTTGTTATTGTCGACCTTGACATACAAAGTTTAGCTTTCATTTTAATTAAATTGCGGAAAATTTTCATACAACGTAATTTTTCTGAGTCATTGTGCAGCGGTGTATAAAAAAGTGGTATCAGGTTACCTTGAAAATTAAGTGTCACTATATCGTTTGCCCTTTGTGACATTGGAAAGTTTTGTTGTCCTTTGAGTGCCACAAATTTTGCCAGCATACGGGGTAATTTGTTTTTCATTGTCATTTGCTTAAAAAATAGAGCTGCAAGCAAAACTATCGATAGTCGCTCCACTCGATAGTTTCGATAGTTTGATGTAAAACTATCGATACTATCGATAGTATCGAATGGTTTTATAAATGTTGCCACATAAACGATATTTAGCATACTTAATGTATTTAAGTACATATACAGAAGGCTTAAAGCAACTGCATACCGAATTCGATTTTTTACTTTTAATTACTTGTTTTATTCTCGATAGTATCGATAGTGGAAAAAACTATCGATATTTCATTTAAAACAAAACTATCGATACTATCGATAGTACTATCGATAGTTTTGCAGCTCTATTAAAGAAGGTAGTGGTTCAGACGTATCTCTCTGGCTCTCGAGTATATATTCATAATAAATATTTTACAAAATGTCTCAATAAGAGCGGCAGAAGACTTAATAGGCCTTGAGGCACCACTAATAGCAGAAAATTTTTCCGGCTATACAGAGCATGCATTTGCTTTTGAAAGCGAGGAGATAGACAATGCTTGGGCCAGGTGTAAGAAGCTTTATGAAGAGTGGACAACAGAGACAGTGAAAAAGAAAAAAGAACTTGTAGCTGTTCAAACAAAACAACAGCAAGTAAAAAAAAACGTATGTCAACTGTATACATATTCTTTCGAATTCTTTCGAATGTGTCCTTGTGACACAGGTAGTGTCTCCCCACATTCGGGGATAAGGTCACACTTTACAAAAATCACTATTGACGACCAGTTAGCAAAGTTTTGGGAGTTAAAAGAAGTGTCTCGTAGGCAGTTATTATCAGAAGAAGATAAAATTTGTGAGGAGATCTATAGTTCTACTACCACTAGAGACTCTAAAGGGAGATATACTGTCAGTCTGCCCTTCAGAAGTAATATTGCGTGGCTTGGTCAGTGAGCCAGTTTTTAAGAAATGAAAAATCATTAACACGTAACGCTGAGCGCAAGGCACAATATGATGCGGAACTAAAAGAAAACGTAACTCTAGGGCATATGGAAAAATCTATAAATTCCAGTGGCCCAAGTTATAATTAACCCCATAATGGTGTATTTAAGCCAGAAAAAACAACAACTAAATTAGGAGTGGTCTTTAATGCCTCTCTTATGACTCCTAGTTGCAAAAGTCTAAACGACATATTGTACATACATTGACCCAATTCTACAAGATACACTTGTTAATTTAACATTGAAATGGCGATTTTTTCAGCTTGTGTTCAATGCCGACATTTCAAAAACGTACCGGCAAATTATGGTAGCACCTGAACATAGATCCTTTCAGAAAATAGTTTTTCGTAGTTCAGAAGACGGTGATATTGAGGACTACGAACTCAAAACGGTTACTTTTGGAGTAAATTGTGCCCCATACTTGGCTCTTAGAACAATACTTTAATTGGCCAATGATGAAGGAAAATGTTTCCCTTTAGGCTCAAGAATCTTACGCGACTGTATGTATGTCGATGATGCACTAGTGGGAGCGCATTCAATTCCTGATGCCTTGGTGGCACGTGACCAATTAATTGGCATCTTAGAAATGGGAGGCTTTGAGTTAAGAAAATGGACTTCTGACTCAAGAGATGTTTTAAAAGGTCTGCCCCCAGAGCATTTACTAAACTCCTCCTTCGTATCTCTCGACGATAAAAGCACATCGAAAACACTAGGCATCCAATGGAACGCAGCAGAGGACACGTTTTTCTTTACTGCAGACAAATTTAAACTTAGATCGAGTTACACCAAGAGGGAGGTGTTATCTATTATTGCAAGGTTGTTCGATCCTGCAGGTTGGCTAGCCCCAGTAATAATAAATGCAAAAATTTTAATTCAGCAAATGTGGTTGGATAAAATAGAATGGGACGAACCTATAAAATCAGTAGCTTTGCAGAAATGGCAAAATTTTATATTTAATTATGAACAAATTGAAACAATAAAGCTTCCACGCTGGGTTCAATATTCGCGGGTTGTAGCATTCAGTTTCATGGCTTCTGTGACTCATCTGAGTTAGCGTATGCAGCATCAATTTACGTAAGAATTAGTATAGGAGATAAAGTGCTCATATGCAAAACAAAAGTGGCCCCAGTAAAAAAGCCGACTTTACCATGACTAGAGTTGTGCGGTGCAGTATTGTTAGCAAACTTAGTGGATAGTAATATTCCAGCTTTCGGACATATTCGCTTTACTTGTGGTCTGACTCAGTTGTAGAAAATAGGGTTGCTACCATATTAGAAAAAATTGGCAACAAAAATTGTCTCATATATCTTCAAATAACAATCCAGCCGATTTAGCAACCCGGGAGCTGACTCCTGCTGAGGTGCGTTCAAACGAGCTCTGGTGGTGTGGTCCTGATTGGCTACGTTTTGAAAATTCACAGTGGCCCGAAGATCCAGCTCCACTTGAAACAACTGAAGAAGTAAAATATTTTAAGGTTTTCGTTGCTATCTCGGCTGAGAGGGAAGATATTCTTGAAAGATTTTCTAGTCTTCCACGAGCGCTGCACGTAATAGCCTACATGTTTCGGTTCGTCACTCTTTCCAGTAAAGCTAGGCATGTGACCCAGGTATACGATACACTAAGAATCCAAGCCGAAGAATTACATTTTGTCAGAAATCGACTTTTTTCGTTGTCGCAACAATTGCACTTTTCCAGTGAGTTCAATAGTCTAAAATTGAAGAAGCCAATTGATTTGCATAGCCCTCTGCTAACGCTTACTCCTTATAAGATCCAACGGCCGTCTTAGCCAGTCTATCTGTTTGTCGTACCATGAAAGTCACCCTGTAATTTTGACGTATAGCAGTAGACTTGTTCGCCTTTATGTAGAATTTATACATAAGCTTGTGCACCATGGAGGCCCTCGTTTCATGCTGTCTGTGATTCGACAAGAGTGCTGGATTCTTAAGACAAAAAACTTGGACAAAACAGTGGTCCATAACTGTAAGATCTGCGTTTTGCACCGTAAGAAACTTCAAGGGCAGATTATGGGCTATCTACCTGAAGAAATAACTACATTAGGCCGCCCCTTTGCTAACACCGGAGTTGATTTTGCGGGCCCCTTTGAGATAAAAATTTCACCGGTCGATACTGCCGCCTGACTAAGGCCTATGTGTGTCTCTTTATATGTTTCTCTACCAAGGCCATACATATTGAAGCTGTTAGTGACCTGTCCACACCCGCTTTTCTTGCTGCTTTAGCTCGTTTTGTTGCTCGACGTCGCTGCCCCAGCCGTATTTTCTCCGACAACGGTCGAAACTTTGTTGGCGCCGCACATGAGATAAAGTTAAATTTCAATAAAGTAGTAACAGAACTTAGTGACTCAGCGATTAATATGTATGGACACCAGAGGTTAGATTGGCGCTTCATTCCTGCAGCTGTACCTCATATGGAGGTGCTGTGGGAGGCAGGGGTTAAAAGTCTGAAAACACTGATAAAAAAATCGGTAGTCCAGCTTAAATTCACGTTCAAAGAGTTCGCTAATTTGTTAGCACGCATTGAAGCATGTCTTAATTCTCGCCCGCTCGGCCCGTTGCCAGACAGCGCAGAGGAACTGTCAGCTCCCACCCCTGGTCACTTCCTAATAGGCTCCTCTCTGCTCTCTGCAGCTGAACCTGAAGAATTGTACTCGTCATTAAGTATCGCTAACCGCTGGCGTAAAGTAAAGGCTCTTCAACAAGAAATTTGTAGGCGCTGGAAAGAGGAATTTCTAAACATAAGCGAAACAAGTGGAAAGTGCCACAAGTAGATCTAAAGGTTAACGAATTAGTGGCTCTGAGAAGTGAACCAACTTGTCCCACAGAATGTCGTTTAGGGCGCGTAACTAAACTTTATTATGGCCCTGACAACAAAGTACGGGTAGTTGATTTCAAAACTCAAAATGGCGTCATCAGTCGCCCGATCCACAAATTAGTATGTTTACCACCTTTCCACAATTAAATCCACGTTTAGAAGATATCGTGTCTCAAATTTAAAAATATTTCCCCCATTTAGCTAATCATGACAGACCTCGGCAATTTCAACACCAGCTTTCCGTGCCCCCTGTGCAACCGGCTACATGCCATACGCCTATGCACCAAATTCATGATGATGAGTGTGGAGAGTAAACTCCGAGTCGTGGCCCAAAAGGGTCTTTGCTATAACTGCCTGGCACAGTCACATGCCCTCTCTGCATGTGCCAGCGTAGACCGCTGCCGAAAGTGTCGAGTGCTCATCGACCCTAATACTGATCGGTCGAGCATCACATCAAAGGAGGCAGAAAGGCTGGGATGTCGCATAAAAAACGGAAAGACAACTATTCGTTTAGGCCACAAAACTAGACATCGGCGTCTGGTGGAGATCCGCACCGTCCGGATGACGTTTTTCCTGCCGACTGTGCCAACAGGCAATGGTACCGGAGTCATCCCATCTACCTTATCTTGGGAGCAGACGTGCAGAGCCAAGTATTGATAGGGCCGGTCCGAGGTCGTGCAGGTGGTTCCTACCTCCAAACCACAATATTCGGGGAGATCTATTTCGGTGATGTCTATTTCGGGGAGGCCAAGAAGAGTGACAACTGAAGAGGCACTACTTAAGCTATTTCTGCTGGTATTCTTTTCCTTTTCTTTTAATTTTATTCTCTCTTTTTTTCTCTCTCCATCTTTCATTGAAGATATCTAATTTAATTGAATTATACTCTTTTATATAATGAACAAAAATTTGTACCCGTCTTTTTGTTTTGAGTAGGGTAAAATAGCGTGGGTCCTTGCAACATTGGTGCAAGGCCGGCGGTATGTTGACGTGGCGACATGTTGTGGGATATGGGTCGCCGTGGGGATACGCTGTCGTTGGTGTGACTCAAGTATATTACCAGCGGCAACGCGTGTCCCCGCGGTGACTTCTACCCAACGGCAACTCCTTTAAGTGCCGCGAGTAAGAATGCCACCGGTCTGGGCCGATGGGCAGGCTTAGAGAAACAAAGGGGCTAATCGTTGTTTTGCCTGGCACAAAACAAAAAGAGCTTTATTTCATTCGCTTTAAGACAGCTGCATAATAAAGTTGAAATAAGTTTTAATTTAAAATTATTTAATTTATTTATTTTAATTTAAAATTAAAGTTTTTATTGCACACAAAAAAAAAAGGATTTACATATATAGTGGCTCGAAGATTTGGTGGTAAGAGCAAGACAGCTGATCGATATTGTTATGTGAAAAGTAATGAAAACGGTTATAGAGATGTATTGTAACATAACCTACTATATAAAAATATCGATCAGCTGTTTGCTACGTTTCAGTTACATTCCATTACAGTCGGCTAACTGAGCCGTAACTCTTTCTTTACAATAATGAACTGAACTCTTACCTCCTTAAGAAAAACTGGTATGATGTTAGCAGAAGTGGCGAAATAGAACTAGACTTTAACGAGTTGCTCCATGCAATTTGATATTTAAAAGCTCCGCATAATGTAGTTTTACTCCACTATTTAATCCTAGTGTGATTTTTAATACGAAATTTTATGCCAAAACTTGTTAAGAGCAAAACTTGTTAAGATACGTGCACAAGTGACAATAATTAAATTAATTCAGTGTTTTGAAGATCATTCAGCTGCTAATAGCTTTTTCTATTCTTGTTATATGTAAAATAGAATTTTCACAGGGATGGCAAAATATTTAATACATGCATCTTTTAACAATGTCTTATTTTTAGGTAGAAAAGAAAAGATGATAGTATTTAAGATATAAGATTTAGTAGCAATCTCACAGGTGCAATGTTTTGAGCACACCTGTTTTAAAGCGTACGTGTGGTTAATAAAGTAATATTTATTGTTTTTATCGTAATATTCTATTAGGCTTCTGCTTGCACTCTTTGTTCGTCTTTAAAACACGCATGTATTCTAATATATAGTATTATGTGAACCGATAAAATTGTAATTCTATTTTATTTCATTCTTGCAGTTACTATGCAATAATGCGTGCGCGGAAATGCACCATTAACTTCATCACATTCTTTTAATGACCTTGGTAAGTTACTAAAAAAATATTGATTAGTTAATTAATAATTCTTATTTTAAGAAATTCGATTGCAGCCAAAAGTCTTCTTCATATGTTTTATTGAACGATTTGCTTGTCGATGTGAACTTTCATTTCGTCCAAAGATCAATTGTAATCAAGAGAAAACATTAAGATATTTTATTTTATAGTCTGTGATATGGGCTGAGGTCTAATATACTTTAGCAGCACACAGTGGGGGATTTTGTTAAAAAATGTAAATAATTCCGCAGGTTCTAAACAGGCCGTCCGATTGTTATGACATTTCAAACAGCATTTAAGGAGGTGTCACCAATGCCAATCTGATGTTTTTGATCTGCTAAAAAAAATTTTTGCAAAGAGATTTTTCTATCCAAGTGTTTAAAACACTTATGGGTTTTCGCCTAAAGTTTCAGAAATATTCGAGAAAAAAGAAACTAAAAGTAAGATTAAAAAACATGTTGTTTATTGAGTTCTTGTTTCAACTTGTTATTATTTGAGCTTCTCATTTATTTGAATGAACGTTTAACATAATAACTCTAGTTGTTTTAAAAAAATTTTGGGTAAAGATTCCTAGATGATCTGCATTAGCAACAGTTAAATGCGCATAGGATCCAGCTAACCCTTTAATGATCAATGTTTTACTGTGCGTTAACAAATGTTAAAACAAATTTAAACTTTGGCTATTTTACCAACCTTTTTCCACAGTTCTGCTAATGGAGAAGTCAAATCTTATTCGATTTATAAATGAAAATTTATTATGAATTACGAGCAAAATGTTTAACAATTAAAAAAATATTTTATATTAAAAGCACAATTAAGTCAAACGTTATACGCAATTTAAAATAAAATTTTGAAAAAAGTAGATTTTTCGTTCTCAAAAAGTAATACAATTTCCTTATTCAAAAAGTAATACTATAAGAAATATTACAAAGAAATGTTTTGTTCAAAAATTTCGGTATTAAAGGAACCATATCATTTCGAAATAGACCTATTTTCGTTATAAATATCAAGTTTTAATTTTTTTTTCTCAAACAAAAAAATTATCATACCACCTTAGGACATAATATGATTTTAAAAATTTTCAAAACCATTATCTGTGCCGGGACAAAATAGGAAAAATACAGCAAAAATACTGAAAAATCCTATTTTTGGGATTTTGCGAAATATTTTTTTTGGGAATTGCCAGGAACTCAAAAGCAAATTCTTATTGTTTTTACTTTCTGTGTATTAACTGCATAATTTTTAACCTAATAGCACATTGAGTGCCAAGCGGTTTTGATGAAAACCTTCGCAGGAGGCCAAACATTTGTTTTTTTTTAAATTAGTGTATTAGTGATAAAAAAGATTTCTGAGATATTCCTACTCCATTCTGCCCCTTACCTTTTATTTAATATAGTTTTTTTTATCGTACATTTCTGCACAGTTCATACATTTTTCACTTTATAAAATCTCAAAAAATCATTCTAGACCCATGAATGCTTTTGCAAAAATGTTTAGTAAAGGATTCTTTATTTAAAAATCACAAAAAATTTCAATCATTGTCGTATATAAAAGAAATTAAGGCTCTAAGTAAAAACAATCGTGGCACTCAATGTGATAGAGACTTTTCAGCCAAGAATATTAATTGAAATTTCATAACAATCGGACGAAGGGTTATGTTTTTAACGCGTTTCTTGTACAAATGTTTGTAAATTTTTTTATTACCTCGTATTTTCCAAACGCACAGAGGAGTATTTGAGCCAAAAAGCTGGCCATTACTTTTTTTAGTTTATATTGCTTGTGAAAAATTGTTGAGTGCCCCTAAATCAGTGCAACTCGACAGAAGTATGTCTTATAGTCCTAGGCTTTTAAACCTTGAAAGTAAGAAAAATCTCATGAAAGGGGAAAAAGTTCCCTTCAGAGGAACTTATACTGCCTCTGAAAAATATTTTTTTTTCTTAACTTTTCCCATACTTTTGATTAGCAAATGCATTTTTTAACGTCGTCGAAAGTTCAAAACCTTAAACTTGGACTCAGGACACCTCTGCCATTTTCGTCCCCACCTCCTTTTGTGGGCAGTGATATAAATGTTATTAGCAAAAATAATATAAATATTAAAAAATTTACTACCTTTGTCTTAATATCATAAATATTAAACTTTTGATGTTTTTTGAGCAAGGGGAAGTATCCCCCCCAAAGCAAAAGATTTTAAGATTGTCAAAAAGGGTACGCAAGATGAGTCAAAAAATAGAAAAGGCGAAATTTAAAAAAAAAAACACAAAAAAATGGCGCAAATTTGGGCTAAAATTTTTTCTTGGGTCTAAAACTAGAGATCTTAAGTTTTATTCTGATATAAAACATAATTCTAAATGTATCTACCTTCACTTTTAAAAACCTTATTCGATTTCTCTAAACTCATTTCTGCCTTTTTGACCAGCTTTTTGGCTCATTACTCCTCTGTGAAACGGCTGCATGGATATTGATATATTTGTCTGAAAAGTCTTAGTGTTCTTAGATATGTAGGTAATGAAAAAAGATTCGCAGATTATTCGCAGAAATAGTAATACTTTAAAAAAAATTTACCAATCCTATCGAGTGGAATATCAAACGAAATTAAACGTGGATTACAAAAATATATACACATAAGATATATGATATATTTGTTCATAAGAGTTGCAAAATACTAAAGAGTTAAAAGAAAATAACTAATAAAATTTAAAACACCCGACTTCGTAAAAAACTGAAAAGAAAAAAAAACAAGTGTAGTAGTGCCAAACTTAGTGACTTTTACAGTCGGGAGAAACATTCGGCTGAAGTCCAAATACGCGAACGTTGATGGTATAGTATATTTTCATTGGTGTAATTTGGTCCTTAAAAAATTATCACATGGAATTTGGTTTCCTCAAAATACGAAATTTAACCTTGTCTGAGTACAAATCTGCTATTTATTATGTTGTAATTTTGAGGTGCCATTTTCAAGATGTGTGCAACGCCGTTCACATTAAGTTTTTTATATGGAAAGCAATGCCACACAACGAAAAATATCGGAAATGACAAATTGGCATTAGTACACATCATTGCCATAATGAATGTGTACTCGGCATAATTAAATAAAAAAAGAAACAAATATAAATTCGACAGAAATTAAAAACTAACTAAAAACTTTTTGTCATTTGTATTGGCTTCTTAGTTATTGCGAAATAAATTTATGTAGAATTGTAGATACAACCATACATTTTTGTATTTGTATGTGGTTTATTTTATTGATGGTTTCAAATCTCTCACTCGTTCGCTTTTCTTAAGAACAAGTTAAAAAATGAATCGAAGGAGAATAATAATAAAATTGAATTAATGAAACCTTCTACGCAGCTGACTTTTTTCAAACTAAGTTTAGGTTTCATCAAGGGGACATCTTCGTACATATCGTCGCCTCATAATTAGTTTAGCGCATACGCCACAAAGTTGTAGTGGAAAAATACGACAAAGTAGGTTTACATGAAGTTTTCTCAAAATATACCCGATGAATTTGTTTTGTATTTGCACCTCTGGTTCCGACACATGTTTAAAAAAAATTAAAGTTTTTATAAACTTTCATGAATGAAGTTAGAAATTAATATTACTTTATTATAAGTGATAAATACGTTTTGTTCCGCATATGCAATTTATTCTCAAAAAGTAGCTTTTCGTGCTCCATACGTATACTTTACTGCTGTGTATTGACAATTTGTTGTTGAAACGAAATTGAATGCTTCTAATTTATTTTTCTTTCTGTCCAGAGAAATAATCCGATCGTTTAACTATCGATTCGCTAACAGAAGAAAAACAAGTAATTAAAGTTTATTTAATATAAAAAATGAAATTGAATGATTTCTGTTACACTCAAAAATTTTATTTATTTTAATTTATTGTTTGATAAGTTTATATTAAAACATATAACCGGCAGCTGCGTCTGGGTGATGATGTTTTTGCTTAACCGTCGCCGTTGAATTTTTTCTACGGTACCTTCTTTTTTATTATTAATTTCTTATAGAAATGAAGTAAAACAAGAGTTAACTTTACTTTGTACGTTTTCGTATGTAGAATTTGAGGCAAACAGTAGCGTGTACAGCAAAACAATACTTAGTCCCAGTTCACAATATGCAAGTCTTATTGCCAAGCTGATTAGTTTGTTAGAGAGAGAGAGATCAGGGGAAAAGAAATGAGAACTCAGCTTAATATATTTTCAATACGTTTTGTTTTCTCATACGTAATGTTAAGAAAAGCACACATGCATAAAGAAAACTATGCATAAAAAAATATGAGCTCAAAAATGAGACTTGCATTGTGTGAACGCCGATGAAAGTTTAAAGAAGAAAAAGTGATAAGCTTAGCAATAAGACTTGTGTAGTATAAACTGGGACTTATTAAACTTAATAATAGTTGATATGGAGCAAAATAATGCTTAATATCTCAGAAACCATAATAAATTTCGTGAAACGCGTTTTTGATTCAGAAAGAAGATATTCAAAATATATATATGTATGTATATTAGAGCGGGCCGATTTTTCGATAGATTCTGGCATGAGGAAAAAAAGTTACACTACGACATACCAAAAAAATCATTCTCGAGGCGCCAGCATTTAAATTTTTTGACTTTTTTTAATTTCTGAGGTTTTTTTAGTAGGTAATAAAAAAAATCGGCTGGTTTTATTGTTTTCGATAATCATATAAATAAACTTTTTTGTCATCCAAATAATTATTTAAATATATTTGCGCTATAGAAGAAATCTGCTTATTATTTGAAAGACCGACAGACGAAAGTTTTAACGAGTACGTTCGTATCTTAAGTCTTTTGTTTTACACTGTTAAAAGAGTAAAAATTCAAGTATTGTTCTTAAAAAATTTAAGCAAAAGTTCTCTAAGATTTTAAATAATTTTTTCGTGAACTGAAAATGATTAAGGGCTTTTTTGATTTATTTTCTTCTTAGAGTTCTGTACACCAAAGGTGAAAAGGAACCCTATTGTTTTCGCTACGCTGTCCGTCAAAAAAAATTAAAATTCTGATGCCTCAAAAATTATTTTTTTGATATGTTTTAGTGAAACTTTTTTCCCCATGCCAAAAACTATCGAAAAATCGATGGTACAGCATCGATTGCAAAATCGACCCACCCTAACGTACGTATACATTAGAGTTTTTCTTTTCCCGGACTTTTTCATTTCCCGGGAAAGCGGGAACGACTTTTCAGTTTCACGGGAATTCCCGCCCAAATATTTTTTAATTTAATTTATTTCGACAAAAAACAAATAACAATTCATGAGATCGATTAAATAATAACGTTTTATAAACACATTAGCCGAAAAACTAATATAATTTCAGTTCTTTATATAATAGTAATGCATAAATACCAATATTATATGTAAATGGAAAGTCAAGTGCATTGATATAACGCAAACAAAAAAAAAAAATACATTATGAAAAAAATATTACAAAATCTTGCTTTGCAAATAGGACTTTAGTACAGCATTAATAGAATTGTTTGACAGTCTATTTCTAATTTTATTTAAAAAAAATCTCCTGTTAATGAAAAAATACGTTCACTTTTGGCCTTGTCAGAAGAGCATTATATAATTTCTGGACACTTTCAGTTTTTCACCACTTCCTTCAAAAGATTGCAATTCCTTTTTTAATGAAAATGATTTTCTTTGAATCGAAACGGCGTTTTCTTTACTACAAAATCAACACAATATAAGTTGTTGTAAAATTTTAGCTATTGCGCTAGTAACATCACCTTATTATTGCACCATCACCTTCATAAGTGAATAACGACACTCATCAAGGAATGTGTACATAAGAACTAAAGTTGCCGTACTAAAATCAAAACAAAAAAAAAATGCCGGGAATTCCCGCAAATATATCCCGGGATTTCTTTCCCGGAAATTGTGCGGGATCCCGGGAAATCCCGTATGAAAAACACTAGTATACATATATTCCATATCTAGCTAATTTTTTTTAAGAATGGTCGGTGGAGCAAAACAATTCTGAGGCGACGATATGTACATACATATCTACCTCACTTCTTCTCTCTGTCATTGACCATTTCCATCACTCTTTTCTTTAATATTATTTGCTCTAATTCAATTCTCCCATAAAATTTGTAAACATAAATAACAACAACAACATAAAGTAACAAAAACAATAAAACAACAACTACATATATGACGGCAGCATGTGTTCCTTTTTTTCTCAGTAAATGCTTTTGTTGTTGTTTTTATTGATATGCATATAAATAAGGAGAAAAAAAAAATAATTTGACCACCTTTTTGTGCCTTTAGAAACGCATATGACCCCTTCTTTGATATTAAGGATATTCTTAGTTTTATTGTACATACTCGTATTAATCCATACGAGGATAGCATGGACTTTAGAAACGATAGGTCTCAGGCCGAAGTTGGAACTGGAATTAACTGTCAAACAAAGGTTTTAAATATGAAAAATTTACATGTACATACATACATATATACATATACATGTTTATAAATATGCCGCAGTTAGTTTTTCATGCTCTTGCAACGGCCGGGGACAGTTTGCATATTGCCCGCTACCGCATTTAGAGGAGGACTACTTGTAAGGAATTAGACACATATACCACAGCTGGCTTCCGGCCACAATTTGTCAAAAATAACTCACATATGTAAGTTTATATGAACACGGATGGACGCCGTCACAGTTACCCGACCACTTTTGCCACTTAGGCCGAGGCCACTCAATGAACATTAGACGGGTGAGTTTAATTAGCAAGTGGCTTATGACCGGCATTTTTGAGGGTTTGTTTTACGCGAAAGTATTTAAGAAAAAGCAGATTTGTTGTTCACACTATAAAGCGCCAATCGTGTCACTATAAAAAGTCAAAGCCTGATTTGATAAAATTTGTTTATTTTATTTTGAGCTCAACTTTTGTAATATTATCTTTTAGGCTCCTCAAATTAATTGTTTTTTAATTGTAGCAGTTTTTTATTCATGGACTTAAACATTTGAAGGACTTTCACTACATTCGTAGAAGGGAAGGAACTACGAAAGTATTTTTTTTTTGTAAAAATGTATGGATTATTGTCAATGTATAATTATCCCTTCCATCACTGACATACAAATTTAAAATGGAATCGTCCAGCCCTGTTCCGGTCGGCGTTATGGTTTTAAATCTCGTTTCAATGTGGTTGTCGTTTTTATCGTCGTTTCGTTGCCAAAGAGAAGTTATCGAATACAAAAATAAAATGTGCTAAAGATTAGCCCCCATATGCAAAAAAATAACGTGTGCTTCAAGTGTACGTTAAAACCGGTTTTTGTATGGAAATTTTGTTTTAACGTACATTTCAAGCAGACGTTATTTTTTTTGCATATGGGGGTAGAGCTCTGCAATACTTTACGTCGTTATTTAAAATAAATCAAAAACCGAATTTATTTTTCATGTTTGAATGAGAATGTAATGCCACAGCGTCAACATGTTTGCCATCCTAGATTCAATGTAAGCAACTTTATTTAAATGAACATGTACCTATCGCTGATTTACTCAAAAAGTGGAATTTTTGAGTTAGTGATACAGAATTAATCCTCAGAATTAATCTTCATAATGTACAAAATTCTTACACAAATATCTTGTTTAAAATTTAATTTTTCCGTTAAGTTCTACTTCCGTCCGTTCTACTAAGTGTTTGTCAGAATATTTACAATTAACTTTGGTGTTATTTGTTCATTAATAATTATCACGTGCAATTTTGCTTACAAGGCGATACGAACTTTAGCCTACACAGAAAAAATTATGCCCAAAAGTTTTTCAAATAAATGTTTGTTTGAAATAAAATTTAGTTTCATTAAATATTTTTACTGATCCAGTAAATTGTTTATTACACTTTTATTTGTCGTTTGTGGGGTACTCGTCGGTATTTACATATATACAACATGAGCAATCAAAATAAACAACAACAAGAGCACAACAGTACATTGTACCTATTAAAAAACAAGATAAACCCCAACAAACTTAAATAACAGATTCTTTCACCCGAACTCTATTAAATTGAATTTTACAAAATTGTTATCAGAATCTACAAATTTATTTGTAGGTCCGCATTCATACAAAATATTCACTGGTTCAATGAATTTGGTTACTGAAAATGAAATTTAGTTTTTTCTGTGTAATCAAATCATTAATATTGAAATAAATGAAGTTCGAACAATAACAATAAACAAACTAATTATTTTTTTTTGTCTGAAAGGGTTAACTACTCTTTGGTACCACTTGAGTGTACTCTTGTTTAGTAGGCACTGTGGTAGTCCAGTAGTCGGAGGGTACAGGGTTCGATTCCTGCGGGAGACTGCGTTTTCTGCAGACAAGCCCAAGTAGCTTCGCAGCTTGTATATTTTTTTTTATCGAAAAAGGCGTGCGTGAATCCACATCTATTTAAATTCGACTACATATTCCATAAACGTCTACCTACTTGCTTTCTATGATTTCGTAGGACATTGTCAATGAAGTTTAGAGTTTGAAAAAGTTGTCAAAGTCAAGCTCGTTAATAACTCACAAATTTTACCAAACCGATTCTATGATACAAATTTGGGATAAGAAAAATTAACAGTGTGTGATGTTAGAGAAATCATTAGTGTGACCAGATTTTGTTTTTTGCCATTTGAAAAATTAAATAAAAAAACAGGTCATAAACATGTAAAAATAATTAAGTGTCATTTTAAAAAGCCAAAGGACTATACATAATTACGGATATGATGTTTATGTAAATACCTGTTTTCTGTCGTTGGTCGTAGCTCAACGTAAATGCGCGACAAAATGGCATCGATTTATTAGTGCATATTATTGCATATTTTAATATAAATATATAATTTTGCTTAAATTATTTTTTTTGAAGCTATCTATTGATTCGTATTAGTTTCATATGTGTAGAATGAATGTGTGTTTGAAAGCTCCTTTGCGTGCTGCAGCCTGCAAAAAAAATATCTATGGATGCGACGTGGGGAATGTAGTTGAAAACTGTCATTATAGCCCAATTAAATTAATTAAAGATTCATTAAAAAGAATTGTGCTCTGAAAGGCAGAGTAAGTGAAGAAATTAAAAATAAATTAGAAATTAATAATAAATTAGACAGAGTTTTACAAAAAAATTATCGAGTTAAAAAAATTCAACAAATCGCATCCATATTTTATAGTTCTAACAGCAAAAATTTAAAAACTGAATATTCCACAAACTAGCAGCAGCATTTAAATATGGGTTGTATGAACAGAGACACGAAAGAAGCTGAAGTGGCTTAAAGTTTTCTTAATTTTGCTTTTTGGTTCTGTGAAAGTTTGATATTCATTGGCAGCTGTCATAAAGGAATCTGTGCATTTAACAATAATAGATTATCTGTATATGTAGCCTTTCGTTTTCTTTCATTTTTGGGAAAACTTGAAAGTTAAACACAACGAGCCTCGTATGGCTATATGTGATTTTTCGTATGTATAAAGTACCAACACTGTAAATCAATCACTAACAAAAGTAATCTGTTAAGAACTAAGCATTGTTTCAGTTTTTTTTTTGTTTTCTTTTGCGGATTTTTGTCTTTCAGTTCTGTTCAATTCAATTCAATTCAATTCAGTTCTGGGTTCAGTTCAATTTTGCTTTTGCTTTATAAGTATGTATGTATGTTTCGTTGTCAAGCTCTTCTCGGGGTGCTTTGTTGTTGCATGTGCCTCATAACAATAACATAATACAACATAGCTGCTTGATGTTGTACGAGTAACATTTAAATATCAGTGTGTTCCATGCTGTTGCTTGCTACCTTCAATACCTTTTTCGCAGAATTCTTTTGTTGAGTATTTTGATTTCGGTAATTTTTTTATTTTAATTTACTTCCATTGTTTTATTCTTTCATATAGATTGTTTTTTCTGCGTTTATCACTTTTTTCGGCATTTTCTATTGTTATTGAAGAAAACAAAGATTGTCGTTGCTGATCGCTAAGGATGTACATATAGAATTTATTCTGTTGCGTTGAACACAATTTAATGATTCTTATATTTGTTTTGTTTTTGCTTTTTTTCGTCTTATTGTCCATGAAAGGGTGCAGGTATTTTAAATTTGTCCTTCCGCTCATAACACCCTTAAATATTTATACATTTCCGTTTCACTTCTGAATAGCAGCTATTTTTTATTTTATTTTATAGAGGCTGATAATTTTTTTCCGCATGAAGTTTAATGTAATAGTACATATGTACATACATTAGGCTTGCCAGATTAAGAGTAACAAAAAGCTGTACATTTGAATTAAAAAAGCGGGATTATTACAAAAAGCTGGACATTTTGAAATAAAATTTTCACGAAAAAAGACTTAATCTTTTTGTTATACAAACAATTTTAATAAAAAACTAGATGAGCCCGGCAAGCGTTGTCTTACCCTCAATTATTTTTTAACTACAAATTACTCCACATAGTGGTCACTTGTTGGGTCAAAAACAAAAGGAAAACATACCGGGCATTGACCCGAACCTGTGTTGAAAATTTCAGCTCCACAGGTCTGATATTTCCAGAGATCATGCGTTAGGAACAAACATCCACTGCGATTTTATATATATATAGAAAAAGAAGATATATGTTTACATCGTTTTTTAAATTTTTTATGTAATACTCAATATACTATTAACATAGCAAAAATAACTAAACTTATATTTTTTCAGTTTATTTATACATAGTATGTATGTATGTATGTATTTAAGAATTAAAACTAAATAACGAAAAAGAAATCATAATATAACTAAACTTAAATTCTTTCAGTTCATTTATCCATATTTATGTATATATGTGTAGCTACGATCAAAATAATAGCAGCACGAAATAATATGAGCATCTAACGTTAAAATTCAAAAAGGCTTATCTTTAAAACGAAATCGAACATTACGGAAAAATAAAAAGTGTTTTGTATATAATTTATCTAGCTTTTGTTTTCGACTATCTAGATTCTAGAACAGATTGTATAACGAGATTTGTGTTGTTACAGAAATCCGTTTTTCAAGGACTGAAATTAATTAATTAATTTTGACCTTCAACATTTTTGATAACTAAGGAAGTATTTTATTGTTTATTAATTTTGTTATATATTTGTTTAGAGGAATAAAAAAAATAAGCCAAAAAATATTTCCTTAGCTAATAAAAAATTCAAGGTAAAAAATTAAAAGGACTGAAAAACGGGTTTCCCTAACAATATAAATCTGGTCTGTAACTATTTTCTTCGTCGGTAGAAAAATTATATGATGACTGAAAATGATCAACTAGATTAGTACTAAAAATACATAATTATGAATTTGAAAAAAAACGAGATATAAAAAAAAATTACGAACCGGTACCTACAAAATATATTCAAATAATTTGATTTTCCAGTTCGTCCATCGTGGCATATTCATTACTTATATAATTTGTTATAGAATAGATGAAAGTATAAACTAGATAAATTGTCTATAAAACACTTTAGTTTTTAGTAATGTTCGATTTAGTTGTCCATATTATTTCGGGCTGATATGGTTTTGATCGTAGCTGTAGGTATTAAAATTAAATAACGAAAAATAATCATACTAAAAAGACACAAAAAAAAAACGATTTGATTTGTCTGTACATGCGTGTAAAAAATTATAAAAAAATTCAACATTCAAGAAATTTATTATTTGACATATTGTCATAATTACATTGTAAGTGAAATTTATTTGCTGGTGGTTAAGCGATTTCTATACGCATTTCGTTGTTGATTTAACAAATCGTCAGTAGACTTCAACCACACATTTTGAACAGTCACAAACCTCTTATCTTATGCACAAACTTCCAAAAACTATTTGAGAATTCACAAACAATAATATTTTTGAAAATCACAAAAGCAAAATAAGCGTAGTAGGCTTAGAAACTAATACAAAACCCAGCAAATAATTTTTATTCAATATGAATCTATTTTATTTTTCTACACCTTTATACAATTAGAAATCCATATATGTGGTATATTATTATGTTCCCATTAGGAAATTTATACAACAAATTTAAGGCAATAAATATTAAGAACATTTTGTGGAAAATTGTTTTAGCTGGACAAATTTTATTTTAGCTTGAAACTGGACAGGTACTTAAAAAGCTGGACAATCCAGCCAAAACAAGCCCGTATGGCAACCCTAACATACATGCATAAATATGTATATGTATGTACATAAATATGTGTGTATGTACATATGTATGTATGTATGTACGTGCTAAAAGGCAGTTTATTTTCCAAATCTTGTTACATAGAAAATATATTTTTTTCTTGTTTGATTTGCAGCTTTGTCTTAGAATTTAATTTAGTCAAGAAATTGCTTAAAATAATTTTTTTATATGTACATAAATTACGAATATCACATTTTATTGGATTTGAACAAATACGCACATATCTACATACATATGTAAATAACAAAGCACTGAAATATTGATGATTTGTGGAGTATTAAAAGTTTCTTAGGTGCCACAGTTTTAAACAAAATAAAAACTTTATGTAAAAAATTAAACCTACTTCAAAAATAGGTTTGCATTGAACAAGTAAAACTAATCATGTCTCAGTAAAATGAGACTTCATCCGTGGTGTTCCAAGTTACATTTACATATTCCTGTGTTCATAATTTTTTCAGAGTAAATATATGTACATAACCAAAAAGACTTTGTCTTAAATTAAAAAAAAGAAAAGAATTAACAAGCATACCGAGTGCTTATATTCAAACAGTTTTGTTGGCCGAAGCTGTCCAAGCTAGTGACCTCCAATAAGATTGTGAACACCATTTATAGCCGTCCATCTATAATAATACCCCTTTTAGACACAGAAAGCTTACTCTGCAAAGTCTTAATTCAGATGGGAGAAAGACAGAAAGATATAGTTTTTCCTCCCTCTGTCTGTTCACACAGCTGAATTAAGACTTTGCGTGTCTAAAAGGGTATATGTTTGTGTGAATACTTATGTCTAAATTTTGAAAAATTTTACACGTTACGTACAAAGCAATTTGATTCGTTCAAATGCAATGATTTCTTTTACAAATTGTATTTAATTACAAAATCGTACCTACTCATTAACCGAAAAATTGATTGTTGTTTCTTATTTATTTATTTTTTGTTGATGTACATATTTATAACAAGTCAAAGCGCGAAAAAAAACAAATAATATTGCCGAAAACAGAAAGAAACGAATCCACGGCAAAAAAAAAAGAAAAGAAGAGAGAAACGACAAAAAGCACAAAGCGGACCGCGTGTTTGTTATTGGTGATGGTCATACATACCTCAAATACATCACACCGCCTGCAAGCTGCATGCTTACGTGCTTACGTTTTTAATGAGTCTTATATATGTACATATGTATGTACATATAAACGAACAAACGATTGCTGTGCGTCTTTGCTCATTTGAAGCAGTTAAAAAACAAAAATAAAGCTAAAAAACTGCGTAAGAATGCGATTCATATGTTTGTATATTATTGTCATACAGATTCGGTGTCATACCATGTTGTCTGCAGGCATATTTAGTTCCACTTTATTTTTGTCGTTACTTAAAATAAATAAGAATATTGAATAAAGTACTTTCGGAAAATATCTGCGAAGAGTGTTTCAGAACACAGAATCCAGCCTTGGAACTGTCGGTACGCATGATTATATATACATATGTATATGTGTACATACATACATACATATGTATGTTTCAACATTGTACTCCATAAAACAAATATTTCTGTGTGCAATCAAGATGTCTTTAATGGTTCATGAGTCATGGTATTATATATTTCCAAAATAAAGAAAAGTCTTAAAGCCACTGTAAATTTTGACCAAATCCCCTAAACTTGTTTTCAAAAACTTCGTTGCTTTATGAGAGTCAACACTACAAAACATACAGTTAAGAATTCTCGCCGAAATGTTTGCTTGCTGTCTCTGTTAGAATACCTAAAATTTGGCATATGAATATTTCCACAGAAAGCTCCACCTGCATCGAAAATTATTTTGTTAATAAACAAATAATTTTTTTCCAACCTTGTATTAAAAAATGTTGAAATTTTTATAATATAATGTATTTTCAGCCTATCTCGTTTATTATTACGAGGAAATTGGTCTGAAAACTAAAAATGTATTTTTTCTTTCTTTTAGTTACTCTTAATGGCATTTCTAACATTTCTGGTAGTAATTGCTTGCATATTTATATCATGACTGTATAAATCTTATGAAATCTTGTTATCAACATCAAGTTAATACTCAAAAATTAAAAAAATACCAAACGGAGCTCGATTAATGGTAAACTTTTCATTTTATTTTGACCATGTTTCACTGCCCCGTTCTAGTACTTAAAACATCAATTGTTATCACTGCTCCGCAATCGTTCAAATCAGATGGCTTTTTTGTTTGTTTTCAAAGCGTGTGCAATGTTTTCAAAAACATATATTTCTTACTATTTTAACATACATACATATTTACTTATGTATACTCGTATATTAATGTAGATGGGTAATGATGAGCATTTAAGATAAAAACAAACTAAAGCGGCGTATTCATTGAAAAATAATATTTATAATTTTGCTCACTTCCGATTTCTATTATTTTTTTTCATGCATATATTTATTTACTGTATCTTCAAAAAATTAACTAACAATAAGTATTCAAATCTTAAATCTAGATATAATAATTAGGCCCAACCAGTGTCAGGCATAAACTTAGTGATAGTAATCAATAATACATAAATATCGTATTAAGCACAAAAATATTTCCAAGCTGTTTCATCTATTTCATCATCGATTTCTATTATGATTACTAAAAACTAAAATATATCCTTAAATATATGTTTATGAATATTTATAAGATAATAAATATGAAAGTTTTCAAAGTTGATACAATTTTAACTTAATTTAATCCGTACTACAAAAATAGAAGGAAAATATGTCCGGTTTAAATCATACCAAAGGCTGTTAGAAAAGGACGAACACAAATATTTCAGCATGACAACCATCAATTTTAAGCCACATTATTCCACTTTAGTTTAAGAAAAATCGCTATATATCAGAAACAGCAAATCAATAAAACCTTAATTTGAATTATTATTAACGTGCTATCAAAAATAGCAACAAGAAAAAAAAATATACGAGTCTGATCAAAAAAGAACCATTATTTTCAAATTTCGTGACTTACGTATGTTCGATTTTCGCATTTTTTTTCAGTTATGTTGGTACACATGTCTGTTATATATGTTGGCAATATCAGCCATTTTGGATTGTCAGTTTATTTTTGCCAGATAAAAAGGTTAGCCGTGTTTTGGTGTGCTATTCGATTTTTTACTAAATTTTGAGCAAAAACAACGTCGCATGGACATCGCTCACGAGCTGTTGAACATCGTCAACGACGATCCAGATTTCCTCAAAAAGGTCATAACTGGTGACGAATCATGGGTGTATGGCTATGACATTGAAACCAAAGCCCAATCATCCCAATGGAAGCGTCCAGAAGAGCCAAACCGAAAAATGCACGTCAAGTTCGGTCAAATGTGAAGGTTTTGCTCACTGTTTTCTTTGACTGCAATGGCGTGGTGCATCATGAATTCTTGCCACAAAGTCGTAGGGTCAATAAGGAATACTACCTTGAAGTTAGTCAGAAACGCACAGAATTGTGGAAAAAACAATCATGGATTTTGCACCATGATAACGCACCAACTCACAAATCGATGCTTGTGCGTGAGTTTTTGGCCAAAAACAAAACCGTTATCATGCATCAACCGCTGGCATAAGTGTATTATATCTGAAGGGGATTACTTTGAAGGGGACAAGATAGTTATTGATGAATAAATAAATACTTTTTGAAAAAATTTAAAATAACTGTTATTTTTTGATCAGACCTCGTATAAGATTTCTTTAGGTGTTTATGTATGCATGTAAATGTGTTTATCTGTATTTTATAATTTTTTTTTGTCTTTGAAAACAGACTTTAGTTTTAATAATTTAAACGTTAAACTTTCTGCAATTAAAATTATTTAAAAAAGTAACACAAAAAAATTCTAAATTTTGCCAATGGTTTGGATTTTGAATGAGTTTTTGGAGGTTGAGTGGCATCAACGTAAAAATCATAAACAGTCACAAAAAGTCAAAATTATCAAAACTGTTTTGTTTTTTGCATAAACCAGTGCCTGTGTTCTGAAACTTTAGGGAAAAGTTTTTTATCATTGTGTGAAACACAGGATGGGTAACAAAAAACTTAGTTCTATGCTCATGTTTCTTATAAGCTCCTTTTAGACTTTATATAAATCAGCCTGTGGAAAACAGGACAACCAATATAATTGTTTTCTCGACGCGAAAACTTCTCGCAAGTTACATAACACAGGTAAAGTTTACTGATTATGTCTCTAACTATCGCAAATATTTCTTTTGCAACACAGTCTTCTTCTTTTTTCATGTTACATAAAGGGTGTTTTTTATAGAGTGACACAATTTTAAATCAAAATAAAACAAGGAAATATACTTTTACAATCAATGCAAAGGGCTTTATTGGAAAGAAAATTTTATGAAATAAATTTGAAAAATGATTTCTGCTATGTGGCCGCCTCGGCTGCCGCGTAGGACGCGCAATCTGGAACACCAATTTTCAATAACTTTTCGCAGCATTTGCAGCCGTATTTCGCCGATAACTCTTCGAATGTTGAATTCCAGGTATTCAATTGTTTGTAGTTTATCATCGTAGACAAGTGATAACCCAAAAAAAAAATAATCCAATGGAGTTAAATCACACGATATTGGTGGCCAATTAATTGTTCCATTACATGAAATTATTTTTCATCAAAAGTTTCTTTGAGTAAATCAATTGTAGCGGCCGCTGTGTGGCATGTGGCTCCGTCCTGTTGGAACCACATATCAGCACGATTAATGCCACTGTTCACCATTGACAGTAATATTCTGACCATCATCGTTTGTGAAGACATATGTGTCAATGACTCTGCCAGCCCATAAAGCGCACCAAACAGTAATTTTCTGTGGATGTAATGGTGTTTCGACAAAACCTTGTGCATTCTCCTCACTCCAAATGCGACAATTCTGCTTATTTATGTACCCATTCAACCAGAATTATGTACGCCATAAAATGGAACAAGTGCAGGATAAGTTTGACGAATAATACAATTATTTTGATTAAAAATTTCAACAATTTGCGCTCGTTGCTCTGGTGTAAGTCGATTTATAATGGAATTTCAAAGCAAACTAAACAAAAGGCAACTATCAGCTTTTAAATGGGCGCTGAAATAAGGTAGTGATGCCAACTCATTGTTTTGACACAATAAGTATTATATTGGAATTAAATCGCTGGATATTGGAGGCCAATGGATTGTGGCAGAACGTAAGAGTAGTTGCTCACCTCTCAAGAGGTTCATGGCATCGCATGTCGTGTGGCATGTGGTACCGTTTTTTTGAAACCACCAAGTCCAATTCTTCCATTTTGGAAAAAATAGTCAATAATCCGTGCGATGGTACCTTACTCCATTGACTGTAACGTTACGATTTCCATCGTTCTTTATGAACTACCGCACCAAAAGAGAACTTTTTCAACGAATTTGTAATTAAAAATAATTCTTTTATATCTAGATTACACTGTGTGACAGAAATGAATGAAGTCGACATACCTGGAATGTGTTATTACTTTTCTGGTAGGTACTGTCAAGTATAACAACAATCTGTTTTTGACATTTGCAAAAAAATACTAACTAACTATTTTTTTTTTGAAGAATAAACACGGTCTTAATCTAAGTATTTTTATATCTGTGAATGTTTTATACTATTTTTTACTCATAGTTTTTGTTTGTTTCAATTTGTTGTTCTCTCGTAGTTCAACCTTTATTTTATTCATTGTGCCTCCTATCGATTTTTGTGTATTTGGAAGGGAAAAGAATAGCATGACTGGTTTGGTTTTGTCCTAGTTGTAAAATCTCCGGCCGTTCGTTAGCATGTCCTCTTTTCGTAGGCGAGACCAGTATTTTTCTACTTCTTGCCGTTCCTTAAGGACCTCTTCCGTTTGTTCTTATTTTAGATATAGAAAAAAGAATAAGCAAATTTGCTTTATTTCAATTATTGTAATACGAGGGTGATCCCAAAATTAGCTCAATAAATTTTTCATAATGACATTCAAAAGCTTTGATGCCGTGTTTATAGTAAGAACTATCTAGCTCGTCAAAAAAGTCATTACCACCTCTTTGTTGGCAAATCTTTTCCCACCGAGATATTTTTTCAAGTTTGGAAATAGAACATAATCTGAGCTAGTTAAGTCTGGTGAATAAGATGCGTGATGAAGCGAAATTTTTTCCTTAATTTTATCGCTTAACACTAATGGCATAAATAAATGCAGATGGAGGTGCCTTTGCCTTCCTTGCACATAATTCTTCCATTCCAGATCATTACTTTGACTGTTTTGACCCATGTCTCGCCCATAGTTACGAATCGACGCAAAAACTCGGCTTTATTGCGGGGAAACATCTATCGTGAGCAAACGTTCAGCTCTCTCATCTTTAAATGTTCGGTTAATACGCGATCTACATCATTTCAATGAGGATCAATTTTGTGGATTTTCATAATAATTTCTGGCCACCTCTGGCGGTCGGCCACTACGCCTTGGTATGTTGCACGGCCTCCTTTAAACTCTGCCATACAATATTTTATAGTTGTCAACGATAGAGAAGGCTCCACAGAGTAGAATCGAGCTGGACTTCAATATTCAATATTGGACTGAAACCTTTCAAATGAAAGTATTCGGTTACATGAAGGTGATTTTCACCAAATTATTTTTTTTAAATCAGTGCCGTCCGGATTTTGACGCCCCGTAATTTAGAGAAGCAGCAGTCGGTATGCGCAGGAGTGCATTGGTTAACATAAAACAATTGATTGCACAAATTCCAAATTTTCCATGCCTAAATACTAGTTATGAAAAATTCCCTGATAAATATTGAGTTACTTTATAAAAGCTAATTATTTTCTACACTAAATTAGTTAACATAAATTTTTTTCAGTATTGTATCATTAAATCAGAATTTTTGAGTGATTTTCTTAAACTAATCCCCTTATTGGGAAAAATAGCGAACCGTTTGTTCACGTGAAATTTTGCTTTTTTTTATACAAAATACCAATGTGAATGTTAATGCGAATGTGAATGTGAATGGTTATGATAATGTGAATGATAATGTGAATGATAATGCAATTGATATTGGTTATATGAGTGATAATGATGACTGGTTTATAATTAATGATTTTTAATTAATTTTTAATGGTTAATGGTAATGATTACTGATAGTGATATGTTTTAATGATTAATTATCAATAATTATTGATATGATTAATGGCAATGATAATTATGGTAATAATACAATAATAATAATAATACTAATAATGATAATAAGAATACAGCAATAATGATAATAAATTTGAAAATTCAAATCAGATCAATGACCCATTAAGTTCAAAGTCAATAATGTTGATTATCATATTATTGCCAAGTTCTGTATGTTTTTGGTTTTATTTTACTTTCGTCTTATTCGATCACATGTACGTTGCATTATTGCAATTGCTACAAACAAACATACAACATTTATAAAAAAAAACCATTAATGCCAAAAAGATATGACTATAGAGTTTACGTGAATGTAAAAAATTATATCGCGCGTAGGTCGTGTTAAAATCTATAACAGCGACACAACAATTATTACGCAGCCAAAAGTTTGACTGCCTGCCAGCCAACTAGCGAGCCAGCCAGGCAGCATATTGGCTTGCCTGACTGAAGTGACTGCCTGTCGCACAAGTCGGCTTGTTGGATGGCTGGATGGCTGACTGGTTGATTGGTTTGGTTAGATTGTTTGGAAACTTTTAATGAATTTTAGGGCAAATGCCTTTTACAACAGATATGGCCAATCTTGTTGACATTCGTAGGGACTGTTTTAAAGATTTTTCCTTAAATGACTGTCAAGATTCAGAACAGAAACATTTTATTATTTTTTACAACTCTGTCGAATTGAAATCTTTTCACATTAAATGCTAGTTAATTGTATTTTGGATCATAAATAAACTGCACCGACTTCAAAAATACGCATAAAAGTTAATAATAATTTTGCTTCATACTCGTATAATAAAATTTGAAGAAACAATTTACTGGAATAGTAAAAAAAAATACACTGAAACTAAATTTAACTTCTAACAAAGGTTTGTTTAAAATTTTTGGGAATATTTTGTACTCATGGGAAGGGCTGTCAGATTTGTTTGACCTTTTTCGCCAAGTTCAATGTCAGAAATCGCCAAAGCATATTTTTGCTTAGGGTTTGCCAACAATATATATATTTTTTTTTATTTGATTAAAAAATAATCTGTATATATCCTAAAATACATTTTTGTCGAAATGGCTAAAATACGAAAAACAGTCGTTAAAATAAACTAAAAATGATTAGTGAACACAACAAATGTTCATTTTGAACTAGTCTATAATTTACTTATAGCAAAACAAAAAGAATTTCTATGGTTTCTTTGTTTCATATAAAACTTTTGGGTTTGAAGTCTACTGATAAATAGGAACGACATGCATATAGATGTAGCCGAATAAAAAAAAACAAGCAAAAGTTCCTGATAAGTTTTATCATATGTCTAGAATGCCATATATATTCAAGACATGCTTCATTGTCCTCTTTTTTTGACTACATTGTATGGGAATTAAATTTATTCAACATTTCTTTCAGAGGTACAAAAAAAGTGCAACATGAACTATTTATATTCATGTAACTAATTCATAAATCGCAATAACGCTTCAAGAAGTTGATATTGCATTCGCAGACTAGTTTTAGTGGAGTTCATTATTTAAAAAACTCTATCAACACAGGCATTGCAAGTTGGAATTACCAACATAAACAGGAAATATATTTTTTAATCCTTTCAAAAGTATCTTTAAATATGAAAAATAAATTTCTCAAAGATTTTCAATATTTTCATCATTAATTTCAACATTATTTAATTCAGTTTCAAATGTTGACACAAAGTCTATTGCCTCAAGTGCAAGAGGAAAGGAGCTGTATTCTAACTGAGGAAGATTAGAATACAGCTTCTGATGGATACATTTTGCTCGCATGTTATCAGACTGAAGTTCAGGATTCAAACAGTTAATTTAAATGAAATATTGGGTTTATAAAATGTTACAAAATGTTCGTGGATTTGCTTGCATATACGAGTATACCCCGCAAAAAATAAAATGTGTACTTTTTTAGAAACCACTTCTTAATTACTTCCAAAGTAGGTTATGCATTTTTTCTGGGTTAAAGAAGTTATTTCTAATCATATATCTAAAGTAATTTTAAATCACCTATTTTATTAGTCTGTAAATAAGTGATGAAAAAGAAGTAGACAAGTAGTAATTAAAAACAATGAAAAAACCGGACTGCGACCAAGTTTGAACCGTTCAATATCCTAAAAGGCCATTCGAAATGAAAAATCATAAGAGAAACTTAAAGATGATTTTAAAATACCTGTCGAATGATACCCATTTTGATATGGTTTTTTTTCGTATTTACAACATGGCGTCTGTTGGCCGCCATATTAAATTTTTACTACTGTCATATCTTTAGTGACACTCCCGGAATGAAGACAAATCGATTGACGTAAAAATCATTAAAATCGGTTCGCGCGTTCAGTTTATATAAGGCCGCAAAGGGACACACATACACACATACATAGGCTGATAAACACAATATCCTTCTTTGCGTCGCGCAGTCGGGTAAAAAAGCACCACAACTACTGATAAGAACCACTTCAAACTCCGAGCAAGCCCGTGAGCTAATAATATTGACTGAAACTAGAACAGGTTTCCCCTTCTGTTTTCTTGTGACATAATTATTTTAATGAGTAATATACTTTAAGGAATTAAAAGGCTTTCCAAGCTGATGTCTTTTTTATATTCATATTAATAATAATCAATTTAATCGATGTTTTTTTTAGACAGTTAAAACGTTTCATTCCAGATAAGCAATCAATATTTGTAAGAATCAAAAAAAATTTAAACTTAATTTAAAATTTAAGCTAGTTCGTAATTTCATTTCGAACTTATTTTTGATATAATTAGATTAAAGTTCTTATTTTGAGGAAGCCAAATTATATATGATAATTTCTAAGGAACCAGTTACAATTGCCAACTTTTCACGTGTTTGGCCCACTGTATGTGTTGTTAGTTAATGCCAACTCTGGCCTTATATCCAAAATTTTCAGTGCAAATGGAATACTTGAATTGTTTTTGATTCATCGTAACGCTATATTATGAAAAGTTCTATGTAATAAAAGTTCTAGTATACCACAACTAATTTAAAACAGTCTAGCCATTGTTATTGGTTCCTTATTAATTATTTTACTACTATTTTGTTACTTTAATTATGTAAATTTTTATTTTAACCTTAATCTTCATTTGTGTTTTTTGGGTAGTCGATTATATGGTTTTACTTGCTAGTTTAAGCGGCCAATCGTGGTGGTTAATTTTACATAAATTTTGACAACATACACTTGTGAAACATATAACTTTTTGTAAAAATTATATGATAAAATAATTAAAAAACACATAAATAAATAAATATATTTTATATTATTAATCTATTTCCTTTAACACGCGCAATATTTAACTTGTAAATAACAAAATATGGCAGTTTCTTCTTCTTTACACAAAAAATCAAAGTGCGTTGATAACATGTACGACTTTTGCATATAAAATGTTGCCACTATTTTGTTCCTCAGTATGGTAATACTACACATAATAAGAAGTTTAAACTACCACTCAAAAACATCAAATTCAATTAAGAGAGATTAAGTTAATTTTCGAATTAGTTAATTAGCGAAATAAACTAATCTTAATCTCGAACTCAAAAAGTCGCCCTAAATCATAAAAGCAGTCACAACTCAAAAAATTCCAGATCTTCAAGGGTGGTAAAAACTGTTAATATTGTACAAATAATGCAAGTATGTAACACCAAAACAGGCATAACGGGGACTTTATATTGTTCATGAAGACTGTGCTCCAAAAGAAATTTTTGCGGTCCTTAGAGATTTGCTTAGTGAACTGGCTTATGAAAAAAATACAAAAATGTTTAAGATTTAGTGTGCGATATAGCACGTGTAATCATTTTAAGGGAGTACACGTAGGAAATAAAAATTAAAACTCATAATTAAATTTACTTAAACATTATTGTAATTGTATGCCGTCAAAATTAAAAATAAACTTTTTTTATTTTTACCTTAATATTATAACTATGTATATTGTTTTTTGTGGCAGAGTTGTTGCCAACAAGTAACTTAAGTAATAAAACTAATTGAATTTTTATTTTGGGGATCAAATACTTTAGATAAGTACCCTAAATGGCTAAACAAAAGTTAACCACTGTGAAACAAATTCAGGTTAGAAAATTCAGGTCGCAAAGTTCGAAGGTCGATTAAAAAAAAATTCGAAGTAACATAAAGAAACGCCGCGATACGGGTCTTCTAATTTAGGCCATATTTTCACCCCTCGCTCTCAGAATCGACCTAACTTTTGCTAACCTGAATTTGTTCCACAGTGTAATTGAACGGTGTGCACTCTAATTTTATTGAAAGACTATTCTGCTTGAAAGTGGCATTTTAAAACTGTTAAAGCACCAATTGTTGAAGCATAATTTTTTTTTCATCTGCCACTCGATTATTGATATGGTTTGTGAATATATTAGCAATGTCTGATGTTACTGTCATTGTTATTGAGGAAGTTGACGATTTGTTTTTAATAAAGGTAACAATTATATTTGAGATTTCAATGGCTTATTTGAAAGATTTCTTAAAATCATAACAGTCCTCTGATATTGAGTCTTAAAATAAATATTTAAAATTTTAAATTAAATTTAATTAGTGGGATCTCCCGAACCCTACACTATTTTTGAAGTTGTAGTAACCATTAAAATTTTTATCTCTATATTCTTAGTGTTCATCTTGAAAATAAAAATTATCGTAGACGAATATTCGACTCGACATAGGCTGAGTACACATCTGGAATTTCTTGTAATGTCAACAATACCGTTTACATTAAGTTTTTCGATAACACGAAATTTTTCACTAAATAATGGCAATAAGGCAACCACGTATCCATCAAGAACTAATTTTGATATGACATTTAATGTCATTTGTTTTAGCAATTGTGCGACTTGGTTTTCCTATTGTTTGTTAATTAATATTTATACAAATGAATAATAGAAAAATTATTAAATTTGCTAGTGCCACAGTATGTTTAGCAATACTAAGAAAAATATTAAGACAGTCTAAAAAACGGCAAAGAAAGTAGTGGGAAAGACCAGGGCTTAATATGCTCGCCATCAAAGATTCTATTGTAATATGCATTCCAGTGAATTTTCTTTATATTTTTTCCAGATACAGTTGACAGTCTGATGTTCGCACCAAATTCGCTGAAATTCTATTCAATGAAATTTTTCCGATTAACCTTTTGAAATTTCAATCATGTTTTCATTTTGAAGGACGGGGTCTCTGGTTGCCCAGTACTGCTTAAGAATTCTACTCAAGTCTGCTTTACATTTTGTGGCTTTTATTTCCAACGTCGTAGTTTTTTGCCAAGAATTTCAGCGTGGGTGTAACAAAAACAAAAAATGATTAAAAAATATCTCGTATACATATTTATGTATGTATACTAAAAGTACGACAATAAAATAAGCAAAAAGGGAAAATTATAAAAATATTATGTATATACACTAATAATTTTCAAATCGTCTCGAAAGATGTTTATGTTTTTAAGACAATTTAGATGATTGAGGTTTAATATACATACATATGTATGTACAATTGAATAAAACACTTAAACACATTTTTCGATTTGTGTACTTCAGCATTGAGCATAGCGCGTGAAATAGAAAAGATCGCTAGAGTGTCACATAGAGTTTGGAAAAATCGTTCTTTTTGTGGAGTCGTTCCTACCGATCTGAAAGACTCAAAGAACTAGATCTTTCCTTTCGTTCATCGTTCCAGTTTATTACTTTGAACAGTGAATGAACGAGGAACGAGAAAATGTGTCTGTCACTTCTAAAAACGTCAACTAAAATTTTTTATGGATGATTTAATTTTCTGATAAAGTAACAATAAATAATTCTTAGGTCGAGCTTACATATGACACACATGTGCGAAAAAAAGCGTGACCACTAATTACTCATGCAAAACCGTTTCATTCAGGCATGTATTTATTGATTTAAACAGTTTACAATCATGTTGGATTCTACAGAATTGTCTGTCAGTTATGTATGAAACTGTTAATAAATACATGTCCGAATCAAACAGTTTTTCATGAGTAATTAGTGGTTACGCTTTTTTGGGCACAGGTGTGCCAGATGTAAACTCGTTCTTAGTTTCCGTAAAATATTTAAAAAAATAGTAGTCCACAACAAGCAATAAATTTTTTTAAATAATAAAATCTATTATAAATATACAAAAAAGTGTACACACAAAAATATAATATGAATAATTTTGTAATATCAATTAAAGTATTTGTAATATCAATATTGTAATATCAATATTTTAAATATTTATTACATTTGCACCTATAAACACTTTGATAATATCAATTAAGTTCTTCCACTCAAATTAACTAATAGAATTAACAATTTAATTGAATCAATTAAATCCTTAGTTGAAAACATTAATTGGTGAATACTTTTTTCTGTGTACAGAAAGAAGAGAACGAAACTAATGTTACACACGTTCCGGATCGTTTGTAAAAACAAATTAATTACTCCTCAAGATGATTTGAAATTACGATAAGATATGAACCTATATAAATTCCGCACCGTTCCTGTTAGGGAATCGTTTTGCGCCGATCCAATTAGAGAATCGTCCGAAAATAGATTTGTCTCGTCTAAATCGATTTGATTGAACTTAGCCTCCATTGACCCCTTTTGGACCCGTAAATTTAACTTTGAAAAGTATAAATTCAGCTCGGAGAAAATAGAAAGAGAAAGTACTCCACACTCTGTCTTAGTTCCAGCTGAATTAAGACTTTGCAAAGTTAACTTTGCGCGTCTAAAAGGAGCCATTATCTACTGAGCAGCACACTCGTTGCATAAATAGCTGATAAAAGAAGGTTGCTAACACCACTTTTCCACACCCAAAATTTACTTTGCAAAGCTTTAATTCAGCTGGGAGAAAGACAGAAAGAGACTGTAGTACTAGATCTGTTTTTCACACAGCTGAATTAAGACCTTGCAAAGTAAACTTTGTGTGCGACACTAACTGTCACGCACACTCACATTATACATATATTGTCACTCAAGTGAGCGTGACTGCCACGCCAATTTTCTTTCAAAATATATTTATTCTTGAATGATTACGCATAATTAAATTAAATATGTTTCAATTTCACATACTCTTACGCATGAAAAACATCTATTTGAGTTGTCACTCACTATCACGTCACTCACTCTCACATAAAAGCTTTCAGCAAATTGTAATACGATGAATCAAAATAAAAGTTGCGTATATAAAGCAGAAATCTACATCAACTGACACCACACATAGTGGACCAAACTGATGAGGAAGGTGCAGTAGCCTTCGAAAACAGCCGGTTGTTCCGTTCTACTACGTGCTTGTCAGAATATTTACAACTAACTTTGGTGTTATTTGTTCATGAATAATTATCACATGTAATTTGGCTTAAAAAGCGATACGAACTTTAGACTGATTAAATCTTAAATATGGAAACAAATGAAGTTCGAACAATAATAATTAAAATTAACTAGGACCTTTTTTAATTGAAATTTTTATTTATTTTTGTTATTAAAGGTCAGCTTTTAACATCAGTAGTGACATTGTATATTTGTATATATTTTTTTTAAAATTATGGTCCTCCTTGAAGATAAAAAAGGATCTGAAGTTAGGAACAAATGAGTTATTAAATCCTTATTAGTGTTTATCCGAGAGAGATTTTTAGCATGCGACAACCGCTCCTTTCTCACATTTTTATTATTGGCTTCTAACGCTTCTTCCGACAACCAGCCCATAATGTTCTTTCTATGTATTATGACTGGTAATTTTAATTAGTAATTTTAAAATAAATAATTACAGAAAATGTTTAATGGTCTTACTACGGGCATGATAACATCACGTCCATGAATTAAAATTTTGTGTACAGTACTTGGCATATGATACCATCCATAATGAATTAAATACATATATCTAGTCACTGTTAAGAAGTCTTTGTAAGATTTTATGTTTATTTGCAAGCCACATGATAGCACTCTTCGTATAATAGCAAAATTGTCAATATTTTTTTAACCAGTTATTTCGGCTACATCACTATTTGGGAAAAAGTGACGATCAGTATTTCGGTCATTGATATTACCATGCCGACACTTAATTTGATCTATTATTAAGCATGTTTTTTTATTTTGTCTGAATTTTTCTAAAAAACATTTCCTTGTTATCAATTTGCCAGATTTTAAAAGGAAGTCGATAAGAAATGTGCAATAAGCATTGAAAATATTTTATTAAGCAGTTAGGTAGTCAGAGACGATATTTATAAGTATCCGTATTTAGAATTTTGGAAAAAATAAAGTTATTAATTTTCGTTGGCGCTGTCTTGCTATTAAAACACAAGCTTGCAGAGTTTGTATTCCTTAAGATATTAGCAACCGCACCATCTGCTATTGTGCAATGCATTTCGTATGAAACATCTAACACATCTAAAATAACTATGTATTGGAACTACTTTCATCAAAAGCCTTTCTTGAAATATTTTGATTCTCTTTATCTAAAATAATCTTAATCTGCAGGTCGATAAGTAGATAGATGTTCTCTTCAACCACAAATCTTCCTTGATGTTGTTATTATCATCCTTTACAATATGAATAATGAAATAAAATTTACTTTTAAAAATTTTGATGCATAAATATTTTAAAGCATTACCTTAATGGCACAAATGCAGTAAAAAACATAAATGCATCTGAAAGAATTTCATTTTAAAATTTTTGCTTAAAAAAATCAATAACGCAACCTAATGAAATCAATAAAAAATCCCTATACTGTACAATTTATAAGAAAACCTAATATAATCAGAAAGTTTTTCTCTATAGATTCTTTTTTTGGTGCCAAAGATAACGGAAATTGAGTAAAAAAAATTGTGAATAACAATATTTCTTCTGGATTTTATGTGGTTTTCTTCTTGATAAAGTTAATAAGATTTACCATATAAAAATAAGGAATCTCTATTAAAAAATCTTCGCTTCTTTCTTCTGGGATACCCCTTAGCCTAAAACGGTTTCATAGAGAAAATCTTCTTGATTCTTATAGGCAGTTTTTTCTCTGTGTAATATATATGATTTTACCGCCCCGCCCCCTTTTAGCTTTTTTTTTAATTTTTTGCTTAAAAATTATTTTCCTATTTTAAGCGTACTAAAATGTATTTTTATTTCATAATTTGCTAAGGTTTTATTGTAATTTAGTAGTTTTTGTAAGCTATTGAAAATTGGGTCAAAAAAGCATAATATGAAATTTTTGAATTGATTTGTTTTTAAGTTGTGGCTTGAATTTTATAATTTTATTTCCCAAATTAATAGAAGACACTATAAAACTTTAAAAACAAGAAAAATCTAGAGGACCATATTTTTTTATAAATTCAATAAAATTTCAGGAATGTTCTTACTTTAAGTCAGTTATATGCGATTTTTAAAGCAATGAAAAATTATGTTAATGCAACTTTTTAAAACAAAATGTAAATGTTTGCAATGAAATTTCTAAAACATTAAAAAACTACCAAATTCTTTTATCTAATTTTTCGACCTTTTTCAATATATTCAATTAAACTAATTAATGTAATGTTGTTAATATTATTAACATGAACAAATATTGTAGACTTATACCTATTTTGTTTTATAACCAAAACTTTTCAAAAATTGTAAAAAAATTTTTTATGACACACATTGTTATTTTTGTAATTGAAAGGAGAAAAAAGAAAAAAAGAAAAATTTAATTTCAAATATAAAAATATCCTGAAGAAGTTAACCAAAGGTTAACGAAATATCGAAGTACTAAAATAATAATAAACATTGACCTAAAGCTCAAAAAATTAGTTTAATTGAATTAAAAAACTACCTAATTTGTGACTTCAGCGCCCTCCTGTAGCGTAAAAAAGGGGAAAAATACATTTTTTTCCATTAAAATTTTGCATTTGTTATCTTTTGTTGCAACAGTTATTGCAAACAGTTGAATTCTTTTATTTTTTTTTATTTTTTTAGGCTTGTAAAAATTTTCAAAGTTGTGGCAAAATTTTCAAATATTTTTTGTAGCAATATCTTAGAAAATCTAACAAATAAACAAAAACAGAAAAAACCAGAAGACCATACATATTGTTTTTTTTTTAATAATTCTCCATTAAACTTGAACGTTTTTTAGTTTTAAGTTGATAAATATGAGTTTTTTTATGCAAAAAAGAATTATTTAAAAAAAAAGTTTTTAAAACTGGTATAACATATTATTTCTTATACTCTTTCTTAGCTATCAGAAAATCTCAATTTTAATCTTCTAATTTAGGTGACTCCCTCTGGTGGGCTCAATAACAACTAAGACTTCAAAATTCTTTCAAAGTAGTTTGAATTAGATTGTTACTTATCGAACAGCATAACTTTTATTACAATATAAGACATGATTATTTTTTGTATTTTTGTCTATGGAACAAAGCACTGTGCAGCGTCAACTGCGTCGGGGGTATTTAATTTTTCTATTTTTATTTAACTAATTTTATAGTATGTTTCCACTATACGTGCTTGGCTCTCTATTCATGCTTCACACCCCAATCATGAGCTAATCAACTTGCTTCGTCATCAGCGTGACCATTTTAGCATTTTTGCAGCTATATTCAGCATTTTTTTTTTGCTGATTTAGCTGCAAAATTTTCGATTTAGCAGTTAGCATTTTCTTTAGCATTTTTCAATTATTTATTTAGCATTTTTAAAAAAATAAAGCTATTTAATTTTTATCAATATAATCTATGCTATTCTGGGTATATTTTTAATTTTCACGTGGAATAATGTTAGCGTTAATCTGCGGGCAGTTTTTTAAGACCTGCAAATGTTGTAATACAAGTAAAATAATTGTGAAAGTATATTTTGTTCATATAGTTATTTTCACAACTATTTTACTTGTATTAGCAAACAATGAACTGGATTCGTTCATCCATTTCTAATAACATTTCTACAATTAGTTGCAGTATAACAATAAAACAATAACAATAAAAGTATTTAAAAGACGAAAAGAAAATAAACTAATTTTAAAAGGTTCTAAAAAATAAAAATGGATGCAAAATCGAATAAAGTTGCTCGTTTTTTAAAGACTTTTGTTTGATAAAAGCCTCGTCTTACTATGTTTTTATATCTTATTTAATTTTGGTTTGAAGTCTACTGATCAGTCCCATAAGCAGGATCAAAATATATATAGACGGTGGTTATCTAACAAGCAAAAATTCCTCATATCTTACAATGATAATTTGAAAACTATTCTTATGACGAATATTCATTTTTAATATGTAATAATTGATGATACATAAAGGTTTATCAATATAAGAATATGAAATTATATTTGTTCATATTAATTGTGTAACAATGTACTAAAAACATAATTTTACTGAAATACATACATACATGCATGTGGTATTTAATTTAAGGATTCCTTTAAAATAAAAAACAAATTAGCTTCAAAACGTTTGAGCTATGCCAGGTTGGAAGAAAACAGGTAAGGATCTAAAAGGCTATTTTTCGAAAATTAATATATATGATCTTAAAAATAACGAACGGAAACATGTGTAACGTACACATGTTGTAACATGTGAGTGACAAGATATTAGTTTTTCTATGTGTTTTTGGTTACACAAAGAAAGCTCTGTTTACGTCAAATTGGAATAGATGATGACTTTTTGAACGTTATTGTATATAAACGAAACAAAAGTGAGAAAAGGCTTATGTTTTCTAAGAACCGTCTGTGACTTAATATTATTGTTTTGTTTTTAATACTTTTTACGCTCAATAAATAATTCGTTATTGTTTACGAAATTAAGTTTCGTTCATAGGAAGTAAAAATTTGTTAGGCAGTATGTGCAGAAATTGCAAAAGTAAAAACTTTTAAAGAAAATGTTTGCTCAACAAGAAGTAAGTTTTAGCATTATTTTTTAGCATTTTTTTAGGTCAATTTAGCTGCAAACATTTTTAGGATCTGGTCACACTGTTCGTCATACAAAATTTTGAAAGCGAATAAAGTAGATTCAATATTAATCTACTTGCGAAGCCGTAAAATTGGTATCTTCTCTAATTTATATCGCAGTTTATCGCCAGCTTATCTGAACTAGGTATCAAAACTAAATATGTATTGGGTGTTTTTTATTGAGGTATAGAACTTTAAGTTGGCATCACTTTTTTAACTGGCGGCCATTTTGTCAGCTGTCAAGTGATTAATATTTAGTTTGGTTTGCCATTTCATCATGAACAGGTTGACAAAAGAACAACGCTAGCAAATCGTGCAAATTTATTTCGAAAATAATGGTTCAGTTCGCGAAGTTTACCGCAAGCTCCGTCCATTTTATGGTCGACATAATCGTCCATCAGAGCAATTAATTCGGTTAACCATGGATCGTTTTCGCACTACGTTTACTCTATGTGATAATACGCATCCGCAGAGACGTCGAACAGTGCGCACCGAAGAAACAATTGCCGCTGTAGAGCAAAGTGTTGAAGAGGACCCGAATGAATCGATTCGCCACCGTGCACAGCAATAACCGACTATTTTGTTCCCGAATTGGATGGCATGAATGTGGATGAGTTGTGGTTCCAACAAGACGGCGCTACATGCCACACAGCGCACGTCACAATCGATTTATTGAAGGAAACATTCGATGAGCGCGTAATTTCGCGGAATGGACCTGTCAATTGGCCACCAAGATCGTGTGATTTGACACCATTGGATTATTTTCTTTGGGGATATGTGAAGTCGCTCGTCTACGCCAACAAACCAGAAACGTTAGTGGACTTGGAAGCCAACATTCGTGCCGTTATTGCCAACATACGGCCCCATATGCTCGAAAAAGTGGTTGAAAATTGGACCTGTAGAATTGGCTTTATTCGAGCCAGCCGCGGCGGCCACATGCCCGAAATCATATTTAAACGTTAATGGCATAAAATTATCCTTCCAATAAAGCCAAATTGATGGACATTAAAACGATTTTCTTGTGTTTTATTTCAATTCGAAGTTCTATACCTCTAAAAAAACACCCGCTATATGTGCATGTGTGTGTGAGCAATTAAAAACAAACCAAACGCACGTGCGTATGACAAGTACATATGTATGTGTGAATATACATAAAAAAATGCCAAACGAAACACGAATGCGCTGTGTAAACAGCATGATTCACAAACATGATTGAGGAAGGGAAGCTTGTGATTTAACTCGTAGTGGAAACATAGAGCATTACATACATACAAACATATGTATTCATATGAGTGTAATTTCTCTGTAAAGTAAAATGTAGACATTGGACTCAAATAAATTTTTTCTTTTTTTTTGCAATTTTTGTTGATGTCATCTTTTTTCTTTCAGATATCTGGTCACCTTGCTTAAGTTAAATTTTAATGGGCGTGGTTCGTTTAGTTTTTAAAACGCAAAAGCGTGTCATCTCAACACCGGCATTGTTTCTTTTCAAGAATCGAAGATGAGTGAAAAAAGTTTGTAGGAATCGATTGAGTAGAAGTGTCTCAATTATATTGTTTTATGGGCATGGCGCGCGCAAATTGGTTTGAGAGGTAAATGAAATTTCGCAATGTTTTTCTTTCATCTCAAAATTTTCCTTTTTTTAAATACATATTCAAGTGGTCTAAATTATTCAGTCCTGAAAGCTTAAATTTCTTCTAATGACATCGACTATATCCATTAGCGTAGGGGTTCCACTTGCTCCATATTAGTCTACAAGAAATTTAATGCCCAAGTACAATAAAAAATAATTTCATTCAATTTTATTTATGTATTTACATACTTGTATTTTCTTGACATGCAAATTAACTAACAATAGACAAAAAACATTATCTAAGGTTTTGCTTTTATAACTTAAATAATTTGTTTATACTCAACGCGCAAAATGCATGGTGTACCAATATATCTCTACCTCTCGCTCTCTCAACATGATCATTAAAACTTTTTATATTTATATATATATATTTACTTCTTTTTTTTTAATTTTCATAGGCTTAATTTATAAATAATTTTATCTACCATATGCTGTGACTACAAAATTTTACGCTTCTAATAAACGAACCAGGCAACTATCCGGCCATTCAGCTAAGCAGCCGTCGTCAGTCAGTCACTCATTCATGCAGTTACAATGTTATAATTTTAAGTTTTTGTTGCTATTATTGTAATTTGTGGTTAAAAATGATTATATGATAAAGTTCATAAGAATGTATTTGTCTGTTTGTGGAACGTGAGTGTGTGTGTGTGTGTCATGTAATGAGAATGACTGAATTTTCAAATGTTTTAAATGCAAAATAGGTATAGAATACTATTGCCTATTGAGAATTGTCATTACTATCCGCTGTCATAGCACGCTACACAATATCGCAGAGAGATTGTACCCACATACCTTGGAGTTATAAAGGATATTTTAGAAATTTTGCTGTATAGCATGAAAAGTGAATTTTTATGAATGTGGGAAAATTATAGATACTTTTGTACATGTACATTTAGAATTCTTGTTTTTTCTGACTATTCTGATTTAAGTTTTGAAGAGAGCTAGAGACTATAATATAAGATGCTAGAAGCTTTAATATAAGATTGCGCTACAATGTGGTACAAACCATCGCTTGTGTGTTTATGTGATGGCTCAAAATATGTCAGAGTGCGACCGAAGCTAGATGCGAATGTGTGTATCAGTGATCAGAAAGTTGGTACGATCGTATATATTTTTAATACTATAATACGGACCCTGCGGAAAAAAACTGAGTTACAATTGTCTTTGGTGTAATTTTTTCCTTTTAAATGATTAAATGTTACTTGGCTCTTTGGCTTTCTCAAAATAAAAACCCCAGCCTAATTAAATTAAACATATATGCACAACATTAGATTTTCGTTTTATCTTAAAGAGTGGGACCGTTCTCGAGTTATGCTAACCCTTCCTTTTTATAAAGGTTTATGTATATTTAAATCGAATTTAGAACTTCAAAATGCTTAAGAAATAATTTTAAAAACCTTGTTGTTAACTTCTTGAATAAAATCAGTAGAAAATTATTATGTCTACTTGAGCGGTATAGTATTTGTTGTTGTATGTAGTTTCATAGAACTAAAATTCTTAGAAATACAATTTTCTGAAGGTGGCGTTGGCTGAAGTAGCTGGCGCGTTCACTACAAAACCAAAGTTACTGGGTTCGCGCCCAATATCCTACAAAGTAATAAATTAGAAATACCACACATTTTTCAGATGTGAATTAGTCTGCCTACGTGTCAGTCGTTGCCGGAAAGACAGTCACTGAATACTGAAGAGACCGGCTTCAGTTGGTATTAAAGGTTATGTAGATCACAGCGCAATCCTTCGTCCATAGCAAGGCAGTTCAATCAATGTGTCGGTATCACAAGCTCAGGTGGTTAATGTTTACCAGACTGGCAAATGTAAAATTTTTCATAAAATGTGTGTCAGTGTGTGTGATTTTTCATAAAGTGTAGGAATGTTGGGGTTAAGTGTCTCCACATCACCGCTTTTGTCGGCTGTTTTGATGACTTTTTCACGACATTGTCAATGGATACACAAAACTATGCTTCTTATTAATGTTTTGTTGGTTTGTTGAAAATAACAGAATCCTTAAAAAAAATTTAATTTTGAGGTCAGAAAAGTGCCTTAAAATATGTTTTTGATACTGATATGCAAAACTAATTTCCTATCACTGGGGTGTGTAATGGATTTCTAGCACGTTTTATTTTCTTCTCTTTTGTTTTTTGCTTTTCTGTCATTTATAAAATTTGACCAATTTTTCCCCAACCGAGGCATAATTTTCTTTAAAATATAATCAAGTGTTTATTGCCATTATTGTATAGTAAAAAAAATCTTAGCTCATAGCACAAATTTTTGGAACTCACTGCTTACTCTTTGATTGATTTCTATTTATTTCATGTATTCCTTATGAAACACTAAAAAATCAATATAAACAAAAGAAATCGCCTTGTATGTAGCGTTGTCTCTGACACCTTCTAGCATGATAGTTTGTGCTATAACTATTATCGCTTCTAGCGGCCACTCTAACATAAGCCTTAATCTGTCAGCAGTAAAAGTTTGCACCTTTTTTCAAAGAAAAGCTTCGCTGGTAAAAACTTTGAAACGTTCTTGTGAGTTTATTTTCTTCATTTATAGCACTACTAGATGTCAGTGTTAACTTATTTTCTTAAAAAGAAAACAATACACGTATTTATGCATTTGTCGTTGTGCTAAAATTTGTTCTTATTATAAGTGTAGTTATTATCTATAATTATTAAAAAAAAACTCTTGTGTAGTTAGTGCTTCGATGTTAATGTCATCAAAAACCACATTCAAATTACAAACTTAATACATTGTACAAAAACTTGTATTGTAAATGCATTAAACATTATACATATGTATTTCTCTTATTTTCTACTTAAATCGTAGTTATTGTTATAATAATTATAATACAAAGTTACTTTTTTGTGAGAGCTTTTCTTTTCACAAACTTTTATTCATATATCATCGGCCAGTTATTTTGCCACAAAAGTAAGCAGGGATAATTTTTGTAACGGCTTCGGCCGTTAAATACAACAATAAAGTAAATTAACAACAACACAAATGAAATAAATATTTAATGACTTAAAAGTTATGTAATTGCAATTTCTTAATTAAATTGTATACCTTCATAATAGATTAACTGAGTTGGCGAAAGGAAACGTTGGTTTCATTTTAAACGGATTGTAATTAAGCTAGAAATAAAATTGTGCCACTATCGTCTTGAAAACTTGAGGGAAAAGAAGAAGGACAGGATTGATTTGGTTCGTAAAGGTATTAAGAAGATGCCATCACGTTCACGCGGACTCGTTGTTCGTACAGCTTAGGTTTTATTCCCATGAAAATTTTTAATTATCTGTATTTGCTGAAGAGAAATTTCCAGAAACCAATTCTCCTTGACAGAATGTGTTCAATTAAGAACATGGAAGTATATTGTTAATTAAATAATAATTTCAGATTTAAAAAAATATGTACGCACCATACGAGTATATGATATCCCACATATGGTTTGGATCCGCAAAATTAGGGTAACTGAAAATACAGTGAATCACAGTGAAATTGGCCCACAAGGAAATTAATTAATATCTGATTCAAATTTTCATTAAAAAAACTAAAAGTTTTCTAAATCCAATTATTTAAATATTGAAATTTGATAATAAAAAGAAAAACATATGTATATAACTTCAGCTCACAGTAAAAAGGGCCCAGCATATTTTTGTTAAAAAAAATAATTTTTTATTTAGAAGTATTTTATATTGAATATATTTTGACTGCAGTTGTTAAGCAGGTCTGGGTTGAAGAACAGCTCTCGCGTCATCGTAATAATTTCTTAAGTGCGGTAAGGCTTTTGTGTGTTGTTTGGCCTTCGAGAGTTTTTCGTCTCGCTCGCACTGGTTGACTGATCTGCCACGGATAACCCTATAATCTTGCAGTTCTTTTGTGGAATTTCATTGACAACCACGTTGCTACTTCCTATGTTAAGGCATACGCAGAAAAAAGAAGATTTTTAAACACAATGAATTCATTTGTAAAAACAATTAAAATTTTATTTAAAAAGGCACCTACAACGATTTTTGTAAATACAAACACACATTTGTAACATAAGAAAACAAAGTCAACTCAATTATTTCCAATTAAAATGATTGTTTTATCCACAATTGAGTTGTTAACAAAAACCAAACATTTTTAATGAATTTGTTTTTCAAATTCTAATGTGTGTTTGCCTGCTTGTTTTTTTTTTAATTTTATTTAGAATTTGTTTTTTTGTTAAATTTAAAAGTAATTTAATTTTTCTACACAACCCTCGAAACTAAATGTGCTTACTCGAACCGGCAACCTCTTGACTAATAGACTAACGTACGTACCACTCAGCTAAAGAGAAAATCGGCATTGTATACGCAAATAATGAATACACGCAAAACATGATTTCTATATTTCTTCTACATGTGCGTTTTGGATTATGATATAATTTAAAAATAACTTTGTTGAGTAGAGCTGGGTCCAACTCGTTCATTCGTTCATTTTTGCCATGTAATTTAAATGGGTTTGATCATAGGTTTGTGGCAAAAATGAACGAATGAACGAGTTGGACCCAGCTCTATTGTTGAGTAAAAAAACACGTATACAACACGAGCAATCAAAACAAACAACAACAATAGCATATCAGTGCATTGGGTCAATCAACAAGCAAGCTAAACACCAACCAACACAAACAAATATTAAATGATATTTTAAAATGCTCGGTATTGGTAAATATTGTATATATTAAGTTAATGACAAATATTATTGAAATTAATTTTTTTTTTCAATAATATGGTTTTGTTGAACATAATTCTTGTCTATTTTTTTCTGCGTAGGTCGTGTGTAGTCAGTCACTAAAACTTTTTTAAAATATTTTCGTTATTTCTACATTAGTGCAGTCATGACCCTTATAGACATACTTTATGCTGAGGCATCGACATTGATATAGCAATTGTATTTTAAGCTTTAGGGGGCTTCAAAATTAGCTAAAATGTAAAATGAAGCAGTTTTGTCACGCTTACTTCCCTCTCGATTCTCCGCCCGCACAGATAAAAAACTGCATAATAGAATCAAGAAGATTTTCTCTATGAAATGTTTTTAGGCTAAGAGGTATCTCAGCAGAGAGAAGCGAGGATTTTTCCATAGAGATTTCTGATTATTTTTATGTGGTAAATCTTATTAATTTTATCAATAAGAAAACTACATAAAATCAAGACGAAATCTTCTTATTCACACTTTTTTTTACTCAATTTCCGTTATTTTTGGCACCAAAAAAAAAACAATCCATAGAGAAAAACTTCTTCATTCTATTAGATTTTCTTACAAATTGTAAACTACAAGGATTTCTTATTGATTTCATTACGTTGTCTTATTGATTTTTTCAAAAAGGTTTTCCTTATTGATTTCATTAGGTTGCCTTAATGATTTTTTCCAAATGGTATTCCTTATTGTTTTCATTAGGTTCCTATATGAGTATGTGTAAAGCATATTATTAATTTTTTTAATAAGGAAATCTTCTTGATTTTATTAGGTTATTTCATATCTATATCGTTTTTGTTTAGGTATGTTTGTACAATAATTTCAATGCGGGTTCAGGCTGCCTGTAAGCATACTGGTTAGAGTGCTTGTCTATCAGTCAGAAGGTTGCTGGTCCAATACTTGTCTCCCCTCAAGTAATAATATGTCTGTATGGTGAGTTAATTAAGAATATAATATAATATGCATGTATAGGGTGTTTTTTTATTGAGGTATAGAACTTTAAGTTGGCATCACTTTTTTAACTGGCGGCCACTTTGTCAGCTGTCAAGTGATTAATATTTAGTTTGGTTTGCCATTTCATCATGAACAGGTTGACAAAAGAACAACGCTTGCAAATCGTGCAAATTTATTTCGAAAATAATGGTTCAGTTCGCGAAGTTTACCGCAAGCTCCGTCCATTTTATGATCGACATAATCGTCCATCAGAGCAATTAATTCGGTTAACCGGTCAATTGGCCACCAAGATCGTGTGATTTGACACCATTGGATTATTTTCTTTGGGGATATGTGAAGTCGCTCGTCTTCGTCAACAAACCAGAAACGTTAGGGGACTTGGAAGCCAACATTCGTGGCGTTATTGCCAACATACGGCCCCATATGCTCGAAAAAGTGGTTGAAAATTGGACCTGTAGAATTGGCTTTATTCGAGCCAGCCGCGGCGGCCACATGCCCGAAATCATATTTAAACGTTAATGGCATAAAATTATCCTTCCAATAAAGCCAAATTGATGGACATTAAAACGATTTTCTTGTGTTTTATTTCAATTCGAAGTTCTATACCTCTAAAAAAAACACCCTATATGTATAAATAAATAACATGTACATTTACTACATACATACATACATATATGGCATAGAATTTAAATGAAAATACATAAGTACAAAGAATAAAGACATAAAAAAATTATTTTATTTTTTATTAGGTCGCCTAATAAAAACAAGAAGAAAACCTTTTCGAAAAAATCAATACAATAACCTAATAAAAACTACAAGATTTCTTCTTGATTTTTTCAAAAGGGTTTTTCCTTATTAAATTAATAAGATTTCCTTATTGAAAAAAAAACCATAAAGATATCTTATGAATTTTGTTCTATTTTATGAGGTATTTATTAGGCACAGTTTTCTCTGTGCGTAGTCCAAAAATCTTATATCCGTCTACTTCAGGCTATGCTCTATTGTTAGGACTATATTGCAGAACATTTTTAGCTTGATCTGTCATTGTATAAGCTAACATGTTAAAAAAAATTTAATTTTGCCAGGCTCCATTTTCCTCTTAATCCTCCTGAATTATCAGTTGTGATCTTTTATACCAGCTTACACATTCCAAAATAATAGAATTAAATTTTAGAAAGTTATTTATTCAGAAATAATTTCTTAGTCAGGCTCAAGTTCAGTAATTTCAATTCTTATTGAATGAAATATTTTAATTAATTAATGTGAGTTTCTAAAGAAGAGAAGAAAAATTAAATTAGACTATAAGCTGGGGGAAATACCGATATTTTTCTGTGCAGCAACGCACTTCATCAGCACCCAAGTCTATCTATTATTATTATTTATTTCCATTTAAGACTTTTCAATCTGTTCATTTGTAAGGTATATGAACATGAAACCGAGGGTCTAAAAAAAGTTGCAACAATCTTTCTTATTTTGTGAACAGAATTTTCCTGACTAAACATAAGCATTTTGAATAAAGGAATTACATTGGAAATCGCTGATGTACCTCCGAGATATCTAGTGTGACTTCATAAAAGCACTCTATTAAATTTATGATTTTATTAATTGTTTTCCATTCTCTTTCAGAATGAATTTTTATTTTGTCTGTTTAAATGGTATGCAAACACAAAGCTTCCTTTTGTTCTACTAATCTAGCCGTCATTAAATATACATGTACTCGTATGTACTGTACTGTTCAAATAAACACATGATAGTAAATATCTAATTATCTAAAAAAGTTTGGTGTCCGGTAAAGTTCGGTAAAAAATTCGAACGCCGAACCCGAACGTTCGTTCAATAGATTTTGCCATCTGTTTTTATGTTGTGGCTTTTTGCTTTTTTTAAATTTGCAAGTTTTCTTTCACTGAATTTAAATTACTTTTTTTTGGCAATGGCAATGACACGACATCTAACTCTATTTATCATCATAAAGTATTTTCTGTATGAAGTTATTATTATTGTGCGGACTGTTTCTGGAAAAGAAAACAAATAAATAATGAATAAGTAAGTACATGCACTGACAATGATCATTATAATTGCTTACATGCAAATAAATACTTGCGATTTTTTTAAATAGATACAAACCCAAACAAAATACATTTAAAAGGGGTTGATTCCTATAACAATAATAATAATAATAATTATAATTAATAACAGAACACAATTTGTCCTTTGAAATTTTCACGAAGAAGGTTAAAGCATACATGAAAAAATTTTGTCTCAATACTAGCAAAATCTTTAAAAGTTGTTTAAGACTTATAATTCCTAAATATTAAACTATTTCATGCCTACATACACCGTGATATTTTGTTCACATTTTACTTGTTACTATTTAATGAAAACGAGGGCGGTCTATAACCGCTATATATGATTCTATCATACAAACTGTTTAGTAAAATATCAACAATTTCTTTCACTTTTTCTGTATAATACAAAATACTCAATATCTTGGCAATTACAATGTGGCCAATTAGAGTGATGGTCTGACGATAAAGTGCACAGCCAGGCAAAAAAAAACCTATGAGGGGTAGTTATTAATTTTCCTATATTTAAAGAAATACAAAAGCTTTTGTTTCTAAATTTTGTGGGGATTACTTTATAGACAGAAAGGTACATGGTAGCGGGAAGCCTTTCACCCAGGTTTTTATTTTTTATTCTTTTAATACGTATATTTAGTTATGGTATCTTCAAAAATGAACTAACAATAAGTATTCAAATCTTAAATATAAATATAATTATTAGGCCCGACCAGTATCGGACATAAACTAGTGATAGAAGTTAATAAGACATAAGAGTCGTGCAACAAAAAAAAATAAATAAAAGTAATTTCAAGCAGTTTCATCGGAAGTGTTAAGTATTAGAGCCCTTGTGTCCCCGTGAAGTTCAAGATATTACGAGCAAGCGGATTAGGGTGCGACTCGAATTTTGTTAAATATTTGTTTCTTCAGTCACTTTTGGCATATTCAAATCACGATGTAAATTTGAGTTTGTTATGTACCATGGAGCCGATGTTATTAACCATAAAATATTGTTTTGCCTTCGATTGGATTTTCTCTACGTTTGAAGCTGAAGTAGTGCCCTATAGCTGAATTCCGTAGCACCTTATATGTTTCAAAAGAAAGCGCTCAGCTCATATGAGTTTACCTCTAAGTTAGCGTGGGAATGTCGCATTAGGCTAAATCAGCTAAGCAGCATGAATAAGGTCACACTCTGCTGGGTTCCTGGACGGGAAGATATATGACGGAAATTAAGAGTAATAGAGAAAACCTCTGGCTCAATCTCCCAGGATTGAGACATGCAAAACTAATGATTGGAACGTATAACCAAAATCGTTTCATCGCCTTCATGTCCCTGAGTAAAAACAATCTAAGAATGCTCACAGGCTTCCTCACAGGCAATTGTAGACTGAGGAAACATCTCAACAGACTTGGCATTGAGAGTAACAGCCTGTGCAGATTCTGTGATTACGAAGATGAAACTCCAGAGCATATTCTGAAGCACTGTGAAGCGTTAAGCCACAGAAGATATAGCCAATTGAGCAAGCACCTATTGGAGGATTGGGAACTGCAAACTCTAAACCCACTGGCAATCCCTGAGATTCATTAGGGGAGTAGGTCTATATGAGGTGCTCTAGCACCTGGCAGGGGATACAATAGATCTACTTTGGTCGCAGTGTCCTGTGCTTCCCGCAAGACTTAATTCATTCATTCATAGGTTTCAAAAGCGACTTGTATATCAAAAGTTTACAATCTAGACTCAGGGTGGAATTTCTACCAATCAGCCAATGTAACGGAGTTAATTTTAATTTCATTTGTGTTAGCTAAGATTCAATGTGGTGTTTCTATGTAAGCTGTCGGTCAAGTTGTATACCTAGGTATTTCACATGTGAGTGTAGAGGAACAATTTGATTATTGATTCTAATGGGGGAACAAGTATCTTTTCGTAGGGTAAATGTTACCTGAGCATACTTCTGTTCATTTACTTTTATTCTCCCTACATTTATTCATAGTTCCAGCTGGGTAATATGTTCCTAAAAATATCGAGATGCCTCGTGAGAGTTTTCGTGCCTACTAAGTCAGGCTGTATCAAATGTCAAATGTAGATGTGTGGATGTTACTGCTCACAGGCATATCACAAGTATAAATCAAATACAAAACTGGCCCTAGTATACTTCCCTGTGGCACACCGGATGAGATTGATTCGGGCACACTCATGAATTCTCCTTCCATAACAGTGAACTCCGGGAAAGAATATAGCTTTGCAAAAGCTTAAGAGTGTTTATTGGTAGACATGTCTTCAATTTTAAAATTAGGCTTTCATGCCACACTTTATCGAATGCCTGAGAAACGTCAATAAAGAGGGCAGAACAATATTTCTTTTAATTAGTGTTTTTTGTGGAAATTGTTACAATTTAAGTTTAAAATTTTTAACGCCATAGTAATCCCAAATTATTAAGTAAAATATTTTTTTTTTAATCAAAATACTTTGAAATTGATTATTGAGGGGTTTAGCTAGATCCTATGCGCATTTCACTGTTGCTAATGCAGATCATCAGGGAACCTTTACCCAAAAATTTCTTAGAACAACTAGACTTAATATGTTAAAATTTCATTTAAGGAAATGAGAAGCTAAACAAATAACAAAGTTGAAACAAGAGCTCAATAATCAACATGTTTTTATATTCTAATTAATTGAACAGGCTAATGTTCGTATCGCGTTTTAAGCCAAATTACATGTGATAATTATTAATGAACAAATAACTTCAAAGTTAGTTGTAAATATTCTGACAACACATAGTTGAACGGAACAGCCAGCCGTTTTCGAAGGCCACTACTAAACTAAACTAAACCTTCATCATCAGCGTTCTTCTGTGTTTGGTCCACTGTGTGTGGTGTCAGTTGATGTAAATTTCTGCCTTATATACGAAACTTTTTTGCAAATGGAATATGTGAATTGGTTTGATTCATCGTATTTCAATTTGCTGAAATGTGTTTTGTAATGAAGGCCCAAATTTACAACAGTCTTACCATTGTCGTTTTTTCATTACTAATTATGCACATGTTAGTTAATTTGCTTATTTTTGTTCTACTTAAGACAAACTTTTTTGGTTTGTTACTATTAAGTATATTTTTATTTAATTTTTGCCACAAGCCCATGACTATTAATTTTAGTTAATTTAATTATTATTATTCGAACTGCATTTGTTTCTATATTCTAATGAATACAGCTAATGTTCGTATTGCCTTTTAAGCCAAATTACATGTGATAATTATTAATGAACAAATAACAATTGTTACAATTTAAAATTTTAAACTTAAATTGTAACAATTCCCACAAAAAACACTAATTATTAACTTGGCAGCACCCGGTCAAAAAATACTTGTGTGGCAACACTGTATTCTTGAAAAGCTGTTGTTGTTATTTACATTTATTTTCTTTACATACAATTTGAAGCTGAAAAAAAGTCCGCCAATGTAGTAATGATAAAGTAAGAAAATAAAAAACATGTTGATTATTGAGTTCTTGTTTCAACTTTGTTATTTGTTGAGCTTCTCATTTGCTTAAATTTAAGTTTAACATATTAACTCTAGTTGTTCTAAGAAATTTTTGGGTAAAGGTTCCCTGATGAACTGCATTAGCAATAGTGAAATGCGTATAGGATCGATTCAGCTAAACCCCTCAATAATCAATTTCAATGTATTTTACTTAGTAAGTAAAATAATAATTTTAAACTTAAATATTTCTTTTCTTCAGATGTTCTTCTTATAAATTGAACCAATCTATGCGTTTGTTCAATGGTGCTATGCTGACTTCCAAAACCAAATTGATGATCCGGTATGCACGCATTACCAGTTAGAATTAAGGAAAATTTTATCATTAGTAGCTTTTGGAAGAGCTTTGACATTGTGGACAGTAAACTTATTGGCCTGTATGACTCAGCCTTGGTAAGATTTATGACGGGCTTTGGAATCAATTTGACCTTGGCAAGCTTCCAGTGGTGTGGATAATAGTCCAGTCGTAAAATGACATTAAAAATTAATAACAGGATTCTAATTGCAATACGAAGCAACTTCATCAGCATATTATTATTAATTTTATCAATACCGGGAGCTTTCTTTGGGTTGAGTTCAGCAATTAGTTTTGGTGCCTCGTGCATCTTAAATTTTAAGGGTCGAGGGGGTAGAGCAACTACATACGGCAACTCAAAAACGCCCTTGCATGTGTTTGGGATAAATACGGATTTTAAATGCTCAGCAAATATGTTACCTTTTTCAGTATCACTTCTTGCCCAACCTTCGGTAGAAGTGCGCATAGGTGGTTTAAACTCAACGGGTGTTTTAAGCTTTCTCGCAGCGCGCCACAAAGAGTAATTGCATGCTGGTGTGACATCGAGGTTTTCAAGATAATTTTTAAGAGATGCAGTTCCTTCAGATGCAAGCAACTCTTGGAGTCGTTTAGTGCACTCTTTAAACCTGATTTTATGTTGTGGTGATCTGTGTTGTTGCCATTCCTTTCTAGCTCTTCTTTTTTCACATACCAGACGATCAATATCCGTAGAATAAATTCTATTAAACCCAGTCTGCGGGTGGGAGGTAGTAGCATGTTCAGCAGCCTGCTTAATATTTTCGTTAAGATTCGCAATGTTAGATTCAATATGATCGGATGTTCTTAGCGTTATGCTTTCCGTAAATCACTTCTTAGTGGGTTACAGATTGTAACGATAGCCAGGTAATTAAAAAGTGAAGTAATTATTAATTATCCTACAAAAATATGTGTAAAGGTAGACTTAATTAAAATAATGTTAATTATACTATATCTATGGAAATGTAGAGGTTGCAAATGTTTTTGCTCATATAGTGAATTATACCTGATAATCTCCATTTATTTGATTAAAATATATGGGGTATTGACATACATGATACTTACTTCATGCAAGATTTTATTTACGTGGGTTGCATTTAATAAAACTATATTTTATTATAAATGTTTTTAAAGAAGAGCTGAATTTACTAATTTTAGAAAACAAAATTCATACTCGTAAGCATAAAACTTTTTTAAAAATTAGATTAGAAATTAATTACAAAAGAAAAATTTAGGAATTTTTAGTTTTTAAAATATTTTGTTTGTCTTTGTTCCATAAGAATATGTAGTGAATTTCGCTATTTTCTATAAAATTATTGATCGAAATGTCAATTTCAACATTTGATTTGTTAAATAGAGCTTCGTTTCATGAATTCGAACAGGAAAAATAAAAATATTATAGTTATTTATTTAATTACTTGAATTTTTATTTTTTTAAAGTTGAGGGTGTATGAATATGAACTTTGTATACTGTATTCATTGAGTCCGACCGACCAAGTTCTGAGAGCAACTTGGAAACTTCCTTTTTTATGTCCAATTTAAGTTAATCTTATCATTCACATTTTCAACCATAATTAATCTTTATGCTGTTCTTTTTTTCAGAACATTTATACTGATGACAGCTCACCAATGTCCACATCTGATGTTGAAAGTTTTACAGGCAAAATCGTTTGTAACATCGATGGCAGCTCATACATAATTGATGCAGAAAATGCAACATTATCGAGTTTAAGCAATAATTCTTTAAGTGGTTAGTAATGTTTTTAATTTAATTATTTTTTGTTAATTATAAATTACAATTTATTTCTTCACACATTTTAAACAAGTGAGAAAAAATATAAATCTGTAATTTTATAGAAGAAAAAAATATTTTGAATTATATGTTTTAATGGAGTTTGGTTATAGTGAACTCCACAAAAACAAAAGCTAGTTTTTAAAGAAATTAGTGTTTTCTTTTGAGAAGACGAATTAAACACTCTAAACAGTTTAATTTTCATATCTACATATTTTTAGAAAATTGGCTTGTGTACTTTGTCTCTATGACAGTTTTAATTTCTAAATTCCTATTATTTTCCGCTTTTTATTTTTGAGTTAAAATATTAACTGAAAAGGCTACAAAACCCTGTTTTAAAAAATACCGGACGCAGTTTTAAAAAAGATCCGTTATAAGTATATAAACGGAGTCTTCTACTTGTGTAATTATTCACATAAAATATTAATGAAGCATTGTTGGAACCGGTTAATTTATTTGTAATACGCCATAATTCATTACAACCGGCCTCCAACATAACCAAACTTCACTATAATATATTTTTTATTTTGATTTTATTCCATATGAACTGGCCGATATTGACAAGCATTTACAGTAATTTCGTATTCGTTTAGTTGCAGCTATTTCGGTTACCAATGAGAAAACTTCAGCTTCAGCATTTCAAACAACGAAAAGATCCTCAAAAGCTTGTTTAAATTTTAATTTAAGTGCGGAAAAAGATACAATATCATCACATGCAGTAACAGCGGCAAAATCTTCAACAGGAGCAATAGTAGCAAGTAGTTCCTCTTCGTCTTCTTTAATATCGTGTAAAGAGGGGCCGAGCCAGGAGCAGGAACAAAAACATCATCAAAAAGCAACAAATCCAAAAATTCATACATTTCGTGTTGTGAGCGCAAACGATGCCAACATACAATTGCGACAGGACAACAATCCTTTTAAAATACAAAATCCTATTTTAATGTGTTTTATTTGCAAACTTTCATTTGGCGTTACCAAATCATTTAGTTTGCATGCAAACACCGAACACGGGCTAGATTTGCAAGACTTAGAAAAACACCTGTTAATGCAACGTGAGTACTCCAGTGCCATTATACAAAGAAATATGGACGAAAGTCCTCAGATATCGTTCTTAGAACCTGTAGATGTTGATGCCCCACCCATGATTGGCTCACCAGCTAGTGAAGAGTTCAGTGGTGTGGAAACACAGCTGGAAAATGATACAGCGAACTCAACGAACACAACAAACCAACAAAAACAAACACCAGCCGCTATTACAATTGTCAGTTCTGCTGCTTCGAACGCCTCCTCTTTGTCATCAACGTCATCTGCAACTTCTAACACTTCACCATCCTCCTCATCATCTTTATCATCTACTTCGTCATTGTCTCCCTGCTGTACAACTATAAACAATACAATTACTACCACCAGCACCACAATTTCTAATGCAACAAATGATGTGTTGGTCCACGTTGCAGCAGCCTCATCTCACCACGATGACGATCAGAAATCCCAAAGCATGTATGACAGTACAACGCAAACATTGAAAACTCCAGCCAATGCATCACTAGAGAAATCTAGTACCGCAACTACTATTTCAACTACTTTAGGTTCCTTAAATTTAGATAACACAAAGACTAACAAATATTGCATTAGTGATTCAGCCAGAGCCACTTTAGCCACCTCAAGTACTCCAATTTCTACGACATTGGCCACCTCTCTATTCACCTCTTCTTCATTGTCAGCAACAATAGAAACACCAGTAACATCAATAGCCACAACAGTAACATCATCATCATCAACGCCACCGCCTCCAACACCGCTGCAACCAACTACATCATTATCATCCCTGACTGCTGGAGTAGACTTATCAGCGTCTACTGGAAATTTAGCTACAGATGCTATTAGTACTGATAATTTAGTAAATATTCATAAGCATAATAATGATAATTCCAACATAAATTCCATTGAACCTCAAACAGAAGACATCACTATGCATTCTTCAAATCTAAGTCCAAAATCGCATCACTTAACAATGCTTCACCAGTCCTCCTCCTCGCAAAGTCTCAATACTAGCATAATTAGTGATTTCTTGCAACAGCATTTACAGCGTCTCACAGCTGGCCGAGGAGCAATAACAACTGACGAAAATTGTCAACAAAAAAGTTTCGAAAATGATAACATGAGCTGGTCTCAACAAATGGCGAATACATTTTCGTTACCTGCTTCAGCCTCAAATGCCTCAGTCACTCAAACAAGTTCCTTGCACGCCTCATTGGCCGCTTTAAATTCTGAACAAAATACTAATAGTGTTAAGTTAATAAGTAAGTTCCTTCAACATCAACTGGTTGCTGCACAACAGCAACAGCATCAAAAGCAACTCACCTCGCATTCATTAAATCAAGTTGAAGCTTATCTCAATCCTGCATCAGTTTCAACAGTTCCAAGCACTTCCTCAATGATAAACATGTGTCCAGAACACCCCGACTATAAGGGAATCGACTGCAAGACGTGCGAAATGTTAGAAGCTCATCAAAGCTTTAAGCCATCGCCTCAAGTAACACCGCAACGTTCGCCCACGAATTCCGGTATAGCAGCAGCTGCCGCAGCGGCTGCAGCCGCAGCCGGTCTCAGTCTTTTAACAGCTGCAAATCAACTTTCCATGTCGCCAAACCATTCACTAAATACCAACAACTTGCCCACGGGTCTCAATGTCTCTCTCAATACATCGCCGCTCAACAATCCTGGCAGTGCAGCAAGTTTTACCATTGGCGCCTGTTCAGATCATATCAACGGTCGACCATTAGGGGTCGAGTGTCCCCGGTAAGTTTAAAATCTCTTATTTGCCTTCGCTATAAAACTCATACGGAAATCTTTGAGTTAGGCTAAAGTTCGTATTCTGATGAAGCGAAGTGAATATGCGGTGATTTTTTTTAATTAAAAAATCTACCCAGGATGGGTTCCCCTTAAAAAGTTAATAAGCAATTCGGATAAGTATTAAAAAAATCCATCACTTCAGAATTTTTTCATGTGCCATCCTAGTATTTTCACGAGGTATACCATTATAATTCACCATAACTCGAAGGCAGTGTACCCGTACCCTAAAAATCATTAAAAAGTATAACAAATAAACCCAAGATAACAGAAATACAACTTTTTAATGCTTATATTTAAAGTCGGTTTCAGTTTTTGCAATATTTCTTTGTGTGGGAGGGTATGTCCCATCAACTTAGACTTGTGCTGTACTATGCTAATATTTTACTAAGTTTGAAGACTCTCTCTCACTCATACGAGTATAGTATTCGAAATAAGCGACAATTAATAATTACTTTGTGTGAGAGGGAGCCTTTCACCACCTTTCTAGTTTAATTTCCCTTCTCATCTTTAGAAAATTACATTATCTAGAAAAAATATTTCATTCAATGAGAATTACAGATACTGAACTTAAGCCCGATTAAGAAATCATTCCTGAAAAATATTCACTCTAGTTCAATTAAATTTAATATGTATTTTTTTCTATCTCTAAAACAAAAAAATTGGTGGGTGAGCTATTTTGCATGCAAATATCATTTTGTATGGCGCTTACGAGGTTTTGAAGCCATTTTAATTAATTATTATTTTTTTCACACAAAGTTGTCAAGATGAGAATGCAATCGGATGGCAAATTTAATTTTTTTCACCTAAAAACAATTCTTTATAGAATTATATAAAAATATTTTTTAAATTATTTTATTTTTTTAAATTACTTAAAATCTGATGACTCGGAGCACAAACTTCATTATGTGATTTTAATGGACTTTAGTCTGCTGAATCCAAATCTAATTTTTGAGATTTTCTTATTTAAATAAAATACTGATACTGAAATATTAAATACATATTTATTATGATAAAAATGAAATATCTTACATAAATAAATGGTTTCCATGATATAAATTAAAATCTTAAATGAAATTAAATACTAATATAGCATGAAGAATCAACTACTATTTAGTAGATCAGAATCAGTTAACATTTCTGGGGATCACTTCCCTTATATTTTTTCAATGTGCGCAATTATCGGCAGAACCTTTCACCGTGTTCATCAGACACAGCACCACGAAAAAATTTTTACTGGGAATGCAAGAAGTATATTATTAATGACCATGTGCACTTTTTAAGCAGACTGCCATCTCAGTAAAAACAAATAATTTTTGAGATCGGTTAACAAATGACGTAAGTCTAAAAATTATTTATTATTTTATTGATTTGTAATACATATAATAAAAGCCTTCAAGGCCAAAAACCTCGCACATTAAAATGCTTTCTGTTCTGCCGTAATAGGGAAAAAGATACTATGGGCAAATACTGTTCAAATGGAGAATCGCTTCCATATGTGTGCATAGCGCAGAGAACTGCAGGGCATGATTACTATAATTTATGTCAGACCATTAGTAAGCATGGCCTCTAAAAGAAACACCCAATATTATCTTAGCTGTATTTACGTATATTTATCCAACTACGTAAAGGACAAATAATTTGATTCATTCGTTAGCTAACAACCCCTTTTGTTTGCCTCTTCCAAAATTATTTCCTTTCAATATCAGACTTTCCGTTTTATTTTTATTCCCTTCGATTTCTTTTGTTTAAAATGTTGTTACTTTTACTTTAAGTTTTTTTCCCCTTTTCATGCCTTTAGTAAACATAATTACTTTGAGTCTGGACGACTTTTTAGAACTAACTATGTTTGTATGTATTTGGTTCATTCATATGTTCCTGTGTTTCATGAAAACTTTTTTATGCGATTCTTGCTCTTGGTGTTGTCTCCGTTTCACTAAAATGTACATATATAAGTACATAATATACACGTACATGTGTAATGTGTAAAAAATCCAAATCGATTTAAATATTTTCATATTGCTGTGTAGGGTACCATAGAAGAACAATAGCTACATTGAACATTGAGTTAGAGAGCATGTTATATAAACTTTTTGTTGTGGCTTAACAAAAAACAAAAAAGCAAAAAAGAAGAGATTCCAGTGGGATTTCGAATTTTTTCTGATTTTCTTGCCTTAAATCCTTCTCATACACAATGTTGTGCAACATAAAGTATAATTTTTTTTATTTGTTTTGTTCTGCCTTCAAATAAATATTGCAAGTTTCTATAGGGTGTTTTTTTATTGAGGTATATAACTTTAAGTTGGCATCACTTTTTTAACTGGCGGCCATTTTGTCAGCTGTCAAGTGATTAATATTTAGTTTGGTTTGCCATTTCATCATGAACAGGTTGACAAAAGAACAACGCTTGCAAATCGTGCAAATTTATTTCGAAAATAATGGTTCAGTTCGCGAAGTTTACCGCAAGCTCCGTCCATTTTATGGTCGACATAATCGTCCATCAGAGCAATTAATTCGGTTAACCGGTCAATTGGCCACCAAGATCGTGTGATTTGACACCATTGGATTATTTGCTTTAGGGATATGTGAAGTCGCTCGTCTACGCCAACAAACCAGAAACGTTAGGGGACTTGGAAGCCAACATTCGTGGCGTTATTGCCAACATACGGCCCCATATGCTCGAAAAAGTGGTTGAAAATTGGACCTGTAGAATTGGCTTTATTCGAGCCAGCCGCGGCGGCCACATGCCCGAAATCATATTTAAACGTTAATGGCATAAAATTATCCTTCCATTAAAGCCAAATTGATGGACATTAAAACGATTTTCTTGTGTTTTATTTCAATTCGAAGTTCTATACCTCTAAAAAAACACCCTATATTATTTTAATTTCAAATGAAATACCCCCTTTTGTTTTCTCTTTGATTGGCTAGCATATCAAAGATTCTATTGATGAACTAATTCGTGCGTTAATCAAAGGATTAATTAATGTTTGAACACAAAATTCTTGAAGTGCTTTAGGAAAAAAATTAAATAAGTAAAAAATTCTTCAGTGAAATAAATAGCAAATACTTGTGTATTGAACAACAAGCCTGAAACAATAAAGGGAAGGAAGGAAAAAACTATCAACTAGAGAAAATTAAAACAATTGTACACTTACAAAAATAATAGAAATGTAGCTTTAATAGCAGAAGTGATAGTAGTGTCGCTGAATTATCCAAGAGTATCCGTTACTATCGCATGGCAAAATGTGTGAACTCAACATAAATAAGTCTCTTGGTCTTGACGCTAGCATCTCCATTAGCCAACCTTTTCAGCAGATTGTATCAAAGTGTAGAAAGTTGCTAATATTACGCAAATCCCTAAAACTAGAGAGCCTAATAACTATAAGAATCAGCATCTACTTGCAATGTGTTTCAAACTGATCGAAGGTATGGTTAGTTTCCCTCTTGTCAAGTTAGAGCTTACTTAACAACCGCCCATATGCATATCATTGAGCGAGTTCTGCGGAAGACCTACTTGCCCTCCACATATATAGTTACATATACAAATAGGGCCGCTAAAATTAGTTATATAAAATGTCATTGCCTTTGAAGTCACACTACAAATTAGCCGTGCACTTCATAGGTCTAAATTAATTTTCTTAATTACATCATAATCCATGAGTAGAGTCAATCCCCTGATTATAATAGGAATCAACTTTTTCAAAATCTGTTTTCTCACTTTTAATAAATAACAAAATTTAAAAAATAAATAAAAGTAAAAATTCTTTGCGATAATATCTAAATTAAAAAACTTTAAACAAATTTTATTCGTTGCCAAAAATCTTTCAATTGAAATTATAAATTCTTAGGTATGGAATGAAGAGAACTGCAGAATAAGGTTGCAGTCAACAGGATGAACTGAAATAGGTTCCTTAAGTAGCTTCGCGAGATGCATTTAAATGTGAGTTCCTTTTTATAATTGGTTTGGAAAAAATATATATCACTTTCTAAATATGAGACTACTCGAAAAAAATTTCATGTTTTCAGAAGACTTAACAGGGAATCATCGTTGTGTAGAAACTTCACTTATTGCTACTGCTTTTATTCAACTGAAAAACGGAAAAAATTCTCCATTCCATGATAGTTTCTTAGGTTTATCACCTTAGCACTAAAATGGGCTATTTGGCTGAAGTAGTTAGCGCTTTGGCTATATATAAAGGGGGGTCCTGAGAGCTGGACTTCAATACCCAGCTGGACCTAATCATCAACGACAGAGATTTCTGATATGCAGTAGTATCTATGCCACCTTTCATTAGATCCAAGTGCATTGAACGTCAGCCTCAGAACTCCGTCACTAATTAACCGATTTGGAAAGTCTTTTTCACGACTGAGATTTCTACGAAAATTCGAACATATGTTAAGCTACTACAAATAAACAATTTTGAAGAAAAAGGTAGGCGGGTTGATGCCAACACAAATTTAATGTTACTTTTAATGTAATTCTACGAAAAGGTTTGTACAAAAACTGGTACATATAAGAGACTCTTGAACTGACGTAATCTGGAGACATCTGTGCATATGTGTGTGTGTATATTTACCTTAAAATATTAAAAAAAATATAGCGTATAACCTTTCCGTATGAGCAAACAATATGATAAACCATTGGCTGCGAATTTGAAGTTTTGAAATAACTAAAAACTTAATGGAAATAAAAAGTAATTTTCCTCTCAGCACTTTTCAACCACAAAAAGACTATAAACCCTTTTAGCCCCACAACTTTCAAATGCGGCGTTTTTCTGAAAAATGTTATATAACCATTTTTGTGCAGAATAAATAGCACAATATTTTTCCTGTGCACAATTTTGCCCTAACTATGACCTATCATGGTCCTTTAAGTTTTTTGAGAAGACTTTTTTCAACTGCTCTCGCTAAAAATTGGATAGCGATAATTATAATCCGTTTTCTTTATTTTATAAAGTAAGATCTGTAGATTATATAGCACCATTACATATGGTCTAAATGTGTATCATTTAATAATATAGGGATCAAAACATCACATACCAGTTTATTATAAGCTTTGTTATCTATTTGGAAATTATAATACAGTTCGTGATCAATTGAATGTACTCGTATCTCAATAGAACTAGACACAAATATAGACAATAGAGGAAAATATATTGATATATTCAAGTGAAACGTTGCATAAAGAGTGTGCCAATGTGTGTGATTTTGCATAAAGTGTGTGTCAGTATGTGTGCTGTTCAAAACACGCACAGGAACACTCATTGAATTTTTTACTCTATTCTATAGTTTTAGAAATAAGTAATGGTCAAACTTCTGATACAGTTTACGTTCGCTATTATTGAAAAATTGACTAAAATTGAATTTCATCTTTTTATTACTAGATATTATATTAAACATAAAACATCTTTTTCATAAAATCTAAACCCTTTAAAGCGTTTTAGTGGGACTTTTTTTTAGCACCAATTCACCTTTAATTATATTTAAAGTTATGACTTAAATATTTCTGCTTTTTAATTTGAATTCCGACCTTTGCTGCACTTTCAGGCCTTTGTTGCAGAGATATTTGTAAAATATTTTAATCCATTACATCCCTGTTGAAGGGTAATTATTGGATACATTTTACCAAATGGACAAAAAGAAACTCATGCAGAGATATTTGAAAGGTTAAGATGTTCTTCGTGCAGTTTCCTATGCCCATAAACTATGAAAATATGTAAATCGAATTCTTCAACTCGTCTTTTATGTTTATTTTTTATTAACTGTCAAGACGCTAATACACGTGTGTACTTTACTTGGTACCCACGGTCAAAATCAGTTATTTTTGAAAAATTTTGCTTTTATTTTACAGTATTTTTTGCTTGAGTGTAATTAAATTTCAACATCCTTCAACGTTATGCTTTTTTCATTTCAACAAAGCAACATCTGTCTGCAAAATATATTCTTTTTGAATATATTCTTTATGAATGAATAGCTTCATTTACACGGTCAAGTGGTCAAATTAACATTTCAAAGAACTGAGCATAATCATTGAAAAATGTGCAATAAGTAATTACTTTTTTTTAAAGAACATTTTGGACTCTCCAAAAGTTGTGCGCTTTTAACTTTTTTAATTTACTTTTTTCATAATGAAATTCTTTGTTTAACATGCACGTTTCTTGGATTTTAATACACATAATGTAATTTGACTATTTTTGCTTCTTAAGCTTTTGAAAAATTTCAACTGTTTCTATTTATTTTTTCTAATTTCTAATCATTAAATTTTCTTTGTAATATTTTCAATTGTAGATGCGAAATGATTTTGAACTCTGCACGCCTGAATAGCAATGTGCAAATGTCAACACGGAATTCTTGCAAAACCCTGAAATGTCCACAGTGCAATTGGCATTACAAATATCAGGAGACTTTGGAAATTCACATGCGTGAAAAACATCCCGATGGAGAGTCAGCTTGCGGTTACTGCTTAGCAGGTATTTATAATTAAAGTGTAATTATTAGTTTGAATTAAATTAAATTTAAATTTAATTTCGAACCAAAAAAAAGTAAACCCCAGTGGACTATTCCATCTGATAATACTGATGTGCTTTCTATTAATGCCCCTAGTTATTCTTAAGATAATTAAGATATTATTTATCTTTTTATTTTGCTTGCAATATGTTATAAACTGCCAAGCTCTCTACTTTTGTCTGAAATTGAAAAATAATGTTTATAAAATAAACTCTATTGCAAAAGCATCTTTTTTGAGCGACTTTGTTGGAAATTGTCTTTTCCTCACACTCACTGTTCCAATCACGCAGTTTTCGGTTTGATTTCCACTTGTCTAAAGTTTTGTTTGCTTTTCACTTTTATAAATACGAAAAGAAAAATTACACTGGTTTGTAATATAATATTAATCTAAAAATGAGATTCGTATACTTTTGTATACACATAGATACGAGGTTTGTTCAAAACGTATCGCGAATTTTGAGTTTTCGCAGGTTACGTATATTCGAATTTTGATTTTATTGTGGCATCATGTTGGTACTTATGTCTCTCACTTATGCCGACAGTTTCAGCCATTTTGAATGTTCAGTTAATTGTTGACAGCTGGTTTGCTTGTCTGCAGCTTCCATTGAGATGATTGAGCTTTGGTTTCCACGTCATAACCATAAAGCCACGATTCGTCACCAGTTATGATCCTCTGGAGCAAATTTGGGTCGTAGTGGACAGAGTCCAACAGCTCATTAGCAATGTTCATGCGATGCTTTTTGGTCGAAATTTAACAATTTTGGTACGAATTTCGCGGCAACCCGTCTCATGCCCAAATCATTGATAAAAATCGAATGGCACGAGCCAATCGATATGTCTAGGTGCTCAGCAACTTCTCTAATGGTGAATCGACGATTAGCCAATACCATTTTCTTCACTTCATCAATTTTTTCGGCTGTGCTGGGGCGTCCGGCACGCTCTTCGTCGTTCACATCTTCTCGAACTTCTGAGAACATTTTGTACCACCGATAAACATTCCAAGGTAGAGCTTCTCCGTATGCCACAGTAAACATTCGGAATGCATCCGCGCACTTAGTTTCGTTTTTCACACAAAATTTGATACAGGTTTTTTGTTCCACCTTTTTTAATAGGTAAAAATCGAAGACGAGCCAAAACACGTGCAAGCAAAGCAGCTGTCAACATTTAACTGAACATTCAAAATGGCCGAAATTCTCGGCATAAGCGAGAGACATGAGTACGAACATGACGCCCAAAAAAAAACATCAAAATTCGAATATACGTAACTCGCGAAAATTCAAAATTCGCGATACGTTTTGAATAAACCTCGTATGTTTTTGTTTTAGACCAGTTAAAATTTCACTTTATACTGTACCACCACAAAATAAATATAAATTTTTTACTTGCAAAAATTAAAAAAAAACAAATAGTGACGTTTGTTTCTTCGAGGTATATTAATATATTTTTTAAAAGTTTCACGAAAATGCTGAAAACCCGCCAACTAATGCCCCTATTACGTTTTACAACTCAATTAAGTTTAGTTGAAATTGTAACAACTTAACTTTAAAACAACTTAACTGTTTTTTGGTATTCTGAATTGCAACTAATTCTAGTTGTATTCGAAAAAATGCTCGAAGAGAAAAGGTTCTTATCTATGCTATGTTTTTTGAAGCCATAGTAGCCATCACAAAATATTTTAAATATTTTAGGTTTTGGCCTTGTATTTTATTTTTAGATTTCATGTTTTATGAACATGGCAACAATATTGGTTGACAAATGGGATTGGTGGGCGTCTGGAATAATGAAGCAAAACTAATACAGCACTCGAAATAAAAACCAAAATACAACTGATAAAAAGCAGTTGTCTCATGGTGAAAAAAGTTGTAATCCACAATAGAAATTTAGCAACTACAACTGATACACTTGAAACTTTTAGATTTTTTTAAGTAAATTCAGAAATGAAAAAGGGACTTAAGGGTCTTTTATTTCCCACGTTAAGTATTTAATTAATTTCACTTCAGTTTTACCGCAATCTTCAGCAAATGTACAACGAGTTTTTAGTCGAGTTAACTTATGCAAAACCAACTGAAGAAATCGGTTGGTTATATCTTCTCTAAGCAATTTTTTATACTAATTGTCATTTAAAACTAAATAATTGTAATTGTTTTGACGGGAAAGTAGTACCTGATCTAATAGAATTATTCAATTCCAATATATAAAGCGTATTTATATTAGAGTATCACAACTTTGAGTTTCTTTGAGTAAATCAATTGTAGCGCCCGCTGTGTGGCATGTGCCTTCGTGCTGTTGGGTAACGGTGTTTCAACAACAGCTTGTGGATTATTCTCATTTCAAATGCGACAATTCTGCCCATTCAACCAGAAATGGGCTTCATCGGAAAATGAAATTATGATTGGAAATTCAAAATCAATATAAATTTGTGCTTCAGCCCATTCGCCGAACAATTTATACGCGTTGCTCTGGTGTAAGTCGATTCGTAATGAAATTTCAAAGCAAACTGAACAAAAAGCAACTATCAGCTGTTAAATGGGTGCTCAAATAAAGCAGTGATGCCAACTCAAAGTTGTGACACTATAAAAAAACATCCTATATGTATGACGTACATGCATGTTTAATTTTTGACGAATTTTGCACGTTTTTGGATAATTAATTTGGCGATTTTGACGATTTTTCGCTAAAAATTTGACTAAATAACCCCTATTTCATCTGGAAACTATGGTTCTGTATCCAATTTAGTTTGATTCATGTTAGATGATCGACATCATTTGCTATTGCTATTCCGCCAAATAGTCTGCTATAGTTCTCCGCATTAATGAATTTACAGAATTTATAAACTAAATATTTTAATGACTAAATATTATTTATTTACTTTAATGTAGGCGAACAGGGACCCGTTTCTCAAAGCTACAAGTTACAAATCGACAAGAGTAGTAGGGAATTGGGCGTTCTGCGACAATTAAAATTGTGAAATTTTAATTACCCAAATTTTAAAATTCTTGGAAATTTGTGAAATTTGATACCTACGAGGGTGGTTCAATAAATCCGTCCGATTTTTTGTTTACATAAAAAGTTTTTTGTTTACATAAGGAGTTTTTGTTTACATTAACTTTGTGTGAACGGGTAATTTTTTTTGGGGTGGCATTAATTGTGTGAACGGGTGATTTTTTTGTGCGGGTGAATTAAGGGGTTTCATAAGATTAAGATTTCATAAGTATATATGCCGACTGGAAAATCATGAAAATGATTTTTCCTAATACCAACGGGAAAGTCAAGAAATAATTTTTCCTAATACCAATTGGGGGAGTTGTGAAACTTAATTTTTCCTAATGCCTACTGCAATGCATAATTATTTTTACTAATGCCTACGGCAATGCATGATTATTTTTCCTAATGCCAACGGCAATGCATGATTATTATTTTTTTCAAATGCCGACGACAATATATAATTAGTATTTTCAAATGCCAACGGCAAAACATGATTACTATATTTCTTAATGCCGACGGGAAAACGATTTTTCCAAACGGAAAATTGCCAGTGTTGCCAGACTGTATAAATTTGTTATCGTAATACTATATAAGTAATATCAGAGAAAATAGATTTGATGACTACTAGGCGATTCTCATATGAATAGTGTGTGTGATTTCCTAACGCTATAAATTGTTTATAAATAAAGTAAATTGTTTATAAATAAAATAATTAAATAAATTAATTTAATTTATTTAATTATTTTATTTATTTATTAAATTAAATTAATTTATTTAATTATTTTATTTATTTATAAAATGTTCTAATGTATGTGAACCCTCCTAATGCTTGTGTGTGGGTGGTCGAGTTTGTCTGTCCCAGATAAGTTTATATTTTGTTTATTCTTGAATGTGTATGTAGGTATGTACATACATACATATGTATGTACATTTGTGCGATAGTGAGAATTTGTGCATGGATTATTTTGTGGTTCTGTAGAATACAGACGTAATATTTGAATACATTTATATTTTGCAACGCAGACATTTCTTTGACTACGATTATTTTAAAGCAGCAAAGTTTCAACGAAGTACAGTCATCAGCAGAGAAACAAAAAGTAGAAATTTGCAAGTAAGCAAAAAAGTTAACTTCCTCTCCTCCCCACGTCCTTCTATTCCCTTTATGTAGTTTGTATTTGAAATAAGAAAACACTTGTACATTCTTTTATTTTGTATATATTTATTGTTTAAAATTTTTTCAAATTTTATAATAATACATACATTAATATATTAAAAAGTAAAAAGGTCATTTAAAGCAAGACATTTCTTTTGTTAGTAAAATAGCATTTTTTAATGCGCATACACCAAATTTATGATAATTACAATAAAAATATTCTGGATATTTGATTTCCATTTGTTTAAAGTTGATGCAGCCTATATCCTCAACGTTAGAAATTTTTCGGTGTAACATTTTTTCCAACCATAGTCTTTTTTCTTCACCTTTTACGTAAATTTTAGAACATCTTGCGTTGCCTTTTAAAAAATTGCAAACGCTATGAAATGAAACTGATCCAGCAGTCCAGCTTAGGTGATGATAGTTTTTTGTTAGCCACTTTGCTTGTCTTTGCTTTTTTATTGATAAGCATTTAAAATCAAATGATGGTTTTATAATGAAATTGTTATATTCATAATTGTTGAAAACAATCGCTACTTCTTTTGCGATGAAATCATTTGAATTAGTTTTGAAACCTTGTACGTCTATAAAAATTATGTTATTTTCCATATTATTCAATTTATAACACTTTTCGAACTTGTCCTTTGATGGGTATATATTCTATTATACGATCATGAATAAGAATGCAGTAAGGTGATGTCTTTGCTGCAATATTAGTTGCTGTTTCAAATTCAATTTTTATATCAATCGGACCATTATTCAGTGATTCATTCTGATGACTGACATCTACTACAATAATAGGAGCTTTTGTCTTAAACTCTGATGCAGTTAGAAGCGGTTGAGATTCTTTCATATAGTAGCTTTGTTGGTATCTTAGATACATATCATATAGAATTGCATAACGTTCATTTTTAAATTTTATGTTTAGATCATCATACGGGTATGAGACTGAATTTAAATGTACTTTTAAATTAGTCAAATCACAATGAACAAACTTATTTTCTTGTTGAAAAGCGATCAACACAAAACGGGGGCGTTCTCTATTTGCAGCCAGTTTAACATTCCAAATATGGTTAGTTCCTGTGTTTAATTGGGGATTAATATGACAATCCCAACTGCGAAATGCCATTGGTATAGAAGCACCATTGTTAATAATTTTAATCATATTCAATTTGCTAAGGTCAGATAATTGAACATGAGGTATTCTCCATGAGATGAGTGAAATTGTAAGTTTAGCTTTTTCAGTAGAAACACTCGAGCGTACAAGATCTTCGTCGTTCTTATTGCGCAGGAGTATCAATTCATGTTTTCCATTTAATATAACTTTGTTGTAGTCTTCAGCGAATCCTAGAAGCATTTTTAGAGGTACATAGAAATTGAAAAATCCATTTGCAAGAGTGACATCGTCAATTTTGTTCCATACAGCATTTTGAACCACATTGCTTTCGTTTGGTGATAGAGAAACCAAGTTTTTTATGGTGCTCGTGGTTCCTAAATATCTTGTATGATCAATTTCAATTCCATTGAACTCATAGCGAATTTCATCAAATAGATATGCCACAAAGTTGTTTTTTAATATAAAGTTCTGAAGATGAAGAAGATTTGGAGTTATTATCATCAGCAACAAATCCTTCTACATAAATGTAGCTCTCACTGGGTAGCACATACAAATCTTGATTTTGTATTGAAATTCTGATTTCATCATATTGTTGTAAGATTTTAAGTATTGTACATATGTATGATAGTCCTTTTTGATTATATTCTCATCCGACAAGGGTTTATCTAAGACATCTATTATTGAACTCATTTTCTCTTCAATTTAAAATTCAAGGACTTTATAAAATTTTTATTTGATGTTGTTAGAGCTTTTTGTTGAGCTGTGCCGATGTTCTGTAACTTTGGCGAGAACTTCTTTCGTCGAAAAGATGTGAAACAAAATATTCCATCGTTTCTCGAAAAGTGAGAAAAAAGTGTGTCTGTAAGTCATGTCGAAAACCATCAAAAGTGATTACGTCCTTACGTTAGAAATGTCAAAATGTAATAGTCGAAGCCGACGTGACATCGCAGACGTTGTGAACGCTTATCACAAATGTCGTGGACGGCGACCAAAATTTACTAAAATTGAAAAATTTTCAACGACGGCGGCGAAAATATAACAGACGGCTGTACGAAATAATGTATAGTGCGACTTTAATGTTTGTTTTTTAGAATATGTTTATTGTTTACTAAATATTTTCCAATAATACAAAAAATAAAAATAGCTTTGTGGTGTAATTAAGTGATTGTTAAAACAAAATTGTTGAAGTGGTGCATATAAAGAGTTAATGCCATCAAATTGTCTTCTTGCGAAGACATATACTACATAGTCTACCAATTTTTCTTTTTGTTGCTTAGAAATTCGCATAGTTTTCTAAAATTATAAAAGAAAAATTGTTAATAATAAAAAAAATCACTTTAAAAAAACAAAATACTAACATTTTCCGTGTTATTATCCATCGCACTTGGCTTTTTAATATATTTTTTATTTTTGAATTAATTTCTCACCGAGTTTTTATTTGTGAGTGAATTTGACAGTTCAAAGCCGAAACTTTTCTCGCAAAAATTTTACAGACACACTTTTTCTGTAAATTGGCGAATAATTTCTTTACGTGACAGCTGTTACTCGCCAAAAAAGTTACAGACACAGTTTAGTGAGAAAAGCAGTGGTTTGTTTCAATTTATTGCATTTTTTTTCATTTCACACATTTCAAGCGAAAACTTTCTCGACGCGGGAGTTACAGAACATGGGTACTGGTCGCTTTAATGTTGTTGTTGTTCTTGCTGCTATATTTTTCAATGTATTTGTGTTGTATATTAGCATTATTTAGTTGACCTCAAATGTCTTCGTATTGTAATTTCCTCTCCTCGAAAATTAATTAAATCACCGTGTTGATCAACTACTCGCAGCGCTAGTGAACTTATCTCTCTGGTGTTCACAGGTAAATAGATGAGATTTCTTGGAACCTCATCTATTTTATAGCCTGGAGGCACATTAATCGGAAATTCATGAAGTGTGTGCGACTTGGAGTTATTCATATAGATATTAATAGCAATACTACTTTCAATTCGCAAGAGATTCACTTTAAAAATATTAACTGGAAGATCTGAGTAATAATATTTGTTTGGTGTTAGGATTTTGCTATTGAATCCTAAAAGTTTTCCAATTGTATTATCTTTATTAAAATATACAGGATCCTTGGAACTATTAACTTTAACTTGCATTGTATTGTTATTGGCTTCAATAAAAATCTTATTTTCTGGACAGAGTCTTCTGTATTGCTCTTGTATAAAATCTACAATATCATTCAATTCGTAAGATCCGATTGGTGTTTCAATTGTATGTTCCCCTATATGAAACATATTTTTGTAGGTGTCTACATTTGGAATGCTGTTGTAGGAATGAAAATCAGTTAGAGCACACTCATATGCACCATGTAATTCAATAGGATGAAAGTAACTAGCAGATAATTCTGATGAGTTAGAGCTCAGAGTAAGTGTTATGACATTATAACTGTGTGATTACAATTAAATAAAGTTTAGTACAACATATGGTTTATAAGCAAGATTTACATATTTATTTCATTTTCTTATTTTAAAATTAACATTAGTTTCTTAATATTACTGCTGTTGTTGTTGATGATGGTGTTCAGCTATAATATTTCATTCTTACTTATCCAAGAATTGTGTTGATTAGAAAATCTCAACCATTTAACGTATGCCTCCTTTCCTTTAGTTTTAAGAACCTTTTCAACTAGATATGTATTTGGATATCTAGTTTTCAAAAGTTCTTCAGTATAGAATCCACCTTTAATAGGATTCCCAAGATAATCTTCTAATATGAATGTGTAGGATTTGTATTTTGAACTCTTGTAATTGTGAAAATTTCTGTAGTCCAATTTGGAGGATAACCTTTTTCAAATGTATGCTTATATTTGCTTATGCCTACATGATCTCCAACATTAAATTTCGACATTTTGTACATCTTCAAATGACTGTATACTGTATTTAGTAGCTTTTCCTCATTTGTTGAGTTGACTTTAATCGGAGACATTTTAATGGTACGGTGAACTTTTCTATTGTATGCATTAAGTAAATCTTTGTATATATCAATCCACTTATATGAACCATTAAAGCTAAATTCTTTCCACATCATTCCTTTCAATGTTCTGTTAAATCGTTCTACTATTGATGCTTTCATACTGCTATATGTTGAGTAGTGATTAATGTTGTATTTATCCATTAATTTTCCAAAGTGTTTGTTGAAAAATTCTTTACCATCATCTGTTTGTAAGTTTTTTGGTACTCGTCCTAATTCAAAAATATTTTCCATCGCCTTGGTTGTTTCGAGTGCAGTTTTAGTTTTTAGTGGTACTGCCCATGCAAATTTTGAAAATGTGCCAATTACAGTTAACAAAAATCGATAATTTCTGTTTTCTCTAGAATAGATCCCCATTTCAACTAAATCAGCTTGCCAAAGATCATCAATTCCTTTCATTACAACTCTACGACGCATAAAAACTTTTCGAGCTTGCTTATGCAGTTCGTTTACTAAATTTCTTTTTGAAGACATTAAGTTGTTTTACAGATTTTTTGGAGAGTGTTGTGATCTACTTGACGCACTTTCAGCTATTGATACGAACATGTAATTCTCCAATCTATAAATTTTCTCATTAAGCTGTTCAATTTGTTCTTCAAAAGAAGATTTAATTTTTAGAATGTCTTTTTGAATTTTATAATTGTCTTCTATCTCTAATTTTATTTCGCGTTGTAGCTCCTCGATTTGCATTTGAATATCTTCTCGAATTATATTATTGTCTTCCTTAAAGTATGTTAATAATTTCTCTTCTAGTTTTTCGATTTGAGTTTGCAGAAACAATTTATTGATAACATCGTTTTCCTCCAGAGCCTTTGCAACATTTTTGATTCTTTTGTTTTGGACATCAATGTTGTTGTTCGTATCCATAAAGAACCCCAGCAGTTTAGGTGCATTTTTCAAAAAAATTATGCTGCTAGTATCGTTTAAAGAATGTCCAAATTTTTCAACAGACATACTTTATATACATATGTATATATTTATTAAAGTTAATGTATATTATATTTGCTTCACGTAGTTCTTCAATAATTGATACAATCTCGTTATTGTGATTAGTATGACCTGCAGCTTGTGATGCAAGCAGTAGTCGAAGACGATCTACTAACTCATTTGGATCGTCCCAGTATATATAGTTTGGCTTATGGGCGTTAAATTCCATCATTACATCACCTAAATAGCTACCTTTTGGCTTAGATCCTCTTGATACATCTAAATTGATTATTCCACATTCAATTTTTTTTGTTCGCTTTGGTAGAGTATTCAAAATGAAAACTCCTCTAAAATATGGAATATTTATAGAGAAACGGTTTAGGTCCACATCAGAAAGTGGTCTGTTGGGAAGCATCTCTAAGAGTTTTTTGATTCCTCTTTGTGAACTAAACCATAACCCTTTTTATATGGTTTTAAGTAAAGTCCTTTTCCAATTGCTAAAGATTCCTTCGCTCTATTATGTCTAATTGCTTCATCAAGTTGATTTTTAGCATTCTTTGTTGCATTTACAGCTTTAGCAATGGCAGCACCTCCAGTTGTTAGACTACCAATTGCACCCAGAGCAGTTAAAATCGGTATTAGAGGTAAAAAACCACAAATTTTTGGAACACGTATTACACGTGGTACTATAATTTGAGACTTTCTTCCTTTTAATGACTTGTTAATAGTTTTTCGTGCAATTTTAATAGCTGAGTTAATATGGTTTTTCTTTTTTTTAGTATTTATGTTGCAGCTCTAATTGATGTTCAAAATAGTGTTTTAACATTTAGTTTGTTCTTTTTACATTTTTAACATTTTTCTTTTTCTCCACACCCATACAAAATTTTGTTTTGACTTTCATTGCGTTAGTAACCATATATGCAAATGATTTTTCAGCAAGACTACTATCTTTAGATAAAACTCGATCCCAAGCGGAGTTTTCAAGTATTTTATCAGCTTTATGTCTGGTACTTAAATCCTTATTTTTGGAATAAGCAATATCGTGATTTTTACAAGCAGAGTCCAATAAATTAATTCCTTTATCACCTCGACTTAAACGTTTTTGTAGTTTTGTTCCAGGTCCACAGTATTGATATCCAGGTAGATGAAGTTCAAAAGGTAGAGAGTTTATTATTTTGTCTACTAGACCTCCTCCAACGACGGTGTTTTTATGACTAAAAGTTTTCTGATATCGTATAACCATATTATCTAATTTTTCCTATATAAGAGGTAATATACATGAAATGCATTTAGTTACAAAAATGCAGTTAGTAAAACAACATAAAAATATTTTAGTTCGTAATATTGATGATTCAGCGAACATCAGTTCCAAAATAAAGCATAGTCCTCTCTTACCAAATTCTATTCGTGCTCTAATAGCGGGACCATCAAATTGTGGAAAGACTAATGTCATGATTGGCTTGCTAGAAAGTCCTAACGGACTCAAGTTTGAAAACATCTATTTATACTCAAAATCTCTCTATCAACTATATATGAATACCTAAAGAAACTAGGTATAATATATGAATACCTAAAGAAACTAATTTCACTAATGAAAGGTATGAGATATTATACATTCACCGATAATGAATCAGTTATTCCACCTGACGAAGCTAAAACTAATTCAATTATGATATTTGATGATGTTGCATGTGAAAAGCAGAATAATATACGTACATATTTTTGTATGGGGCGACATAGGGATGTTGATTCATTCTACCTGTGTCAAACTTATACCAGAATTCCCAAGCATTTAATAAGAGACAATGCAAATGTTATTATAATGTTTAAGCAAGATGAGACAAATATGAAGCATGTTTATAAGGATCATGTTGCCAGCGATATGAGCTATGAAAAGTTTCAAGAAATTTGTCGAGAATGTTGGAAGGATAAATATGGATTTTTGATGATAAGCAAAGATAACGAATTAAAAGATGGTCGCTACAGGAAGCAATATGACTATTTCATAACTATATAAGTAACTACTCATAAAAAATTACCTCTAGTTATTAATCTAACTTTAAACTTGATATATCTATTTGCTCACTTACTTGATATATCTATAACCTCATCCGATACCTGATAAGTTGATCTGAAAACCAGACCAGGTCCTGATAAGCTGATTTGAAAACCAGACCAGGTCCTGATAAGCTGATCTGAAAGCCAGACCAGGTCCTAATAAGCTGATCTGAAAACCAGACCAGGTCCTGATAAGCTGATCTGAAAACCAGACCAGTTCCTTATAAGCTGATCTGAAAACCAGACCAGCTCCTAATAAGCTGATCTGAAAACCAGACCAGGTCCTGATAAGCTGATCTGAAAACCAGACCAGCTACCTGATAACCTGATCCGATAGCTGATACCTGATCTAATAGCTGATACATCTTATTTGTTAAACATGGATGAGAAAATTTTAAAACAGTTGGTGTTGACAAGAAATGTCTTGAAGAAAAAGCTTCGTAGTATAAAAACTGATGAAATCGATACACGTGAACAACTAAGAGATACATTTAAACCTATAACAGAACCACTCAAAGAATTCATAAATAGTTCTAAAAAAACTAAAAGCATTCCCATGAAAGAAGAAAGTAAAATGAAGACAGAAGTTGAAAATAATACAAGTTTTAAACCTGAAAAAACATCAGTCAAGATAGAGAGAAGAACACCAAAGAAACTAGCAGAAGGAACAATATTCGATATTACCATCTTAATTAATGATACTAACAGTGTAAATGATGATGACGATGATGATGATGATTTTTACTCACAGACTTCCAATACAGAAGATACTTATACTGACTTATCAGTCTTGAAAGGAAGAAATGAATTAGATACAAACTATGGTCCACATAAAGTGGTCAAATATGAGCTCTAACACCAGGACTATTTTCTCTAATGTTTCATAAAATACCAAAAAATTATGATAAATGTGAACTCGAAATCTATAAAAAGATTTTAATTACTACTAATGCATATAGAAGAGACTATAACCTGACGGTCAAATTAAGGGTACTAGAGGATATAAATATAAACATATTATTAAGAAATTTATTGACGAGAAAAACAAGAAGAATTTAAACGAATCAACAGCATCTAAGCCAAAAGGTAGATATTTAGGTGATGTAATGATGGAATTTAACACCCATAAGCCAAACTATATATACTGGGACGATCCAAATGAGTTAGTAGATCGTCTTCGACTACTGCTTGCATCACAAGCTGCAGGTCATACTAATCACAATAACTAGATTGTATCAATTATTGAAGAACTACGTGAAGCAAATATAATATACATTAACTTTAATAAATATATACATATGTATATAAAGTATGTCTGTTGAAAAATTTGGACATTCTTTAAACGATACTAGCAGCATAATTTTTTTGAAAAATGCACCTAAACTGCTGGGGTTCTTTATGGATACGAACAACAACATTGATGTCCAAAACAAAAGAATCAAAAATGTTGCAAAGGCTCTGGAGGAAAACGATGTTATCAATAAATTGTTTCTGCAAACTCAAATCGAAAAACTAGAAGAGAAATTATTAACATACTTTAAGGAAGACAATAATATAATTCGAGAAGATATTCAAATGCAAATCGAGGAGCTACAACGCGAAATAAAATTAGAGATAGAAGACAATTATAAAATTCAAAAAGACATTCTAAAAATTAAATCTTCTTTTGAAGAACAAATTGAACAGCTTAATGAGAAAATTTATAGATTGGAGAATTACATGTTCGTATCAATAGCTGAAAGTGCGTCAAGTAGATCACAACACTCTCCAAAAAATCTGTAAAACAACTTAATGTCTTCAAAAAGAAATTTAGTAAACGAACTGCATAAGCAAGCTCGAAAAGTTTTTATGCGTCGTAGAGTTGTAATGAAAGGAATTGATGATCTTTGGCAAGCTGATTTAGTTGAAATGGGGATCTATTCTAGAGAAAACAGAAATTATCGATTTTTGTTAACTGTAATTGGCACATTTTCAAAATTTGCATGGGCAGTACCACTAAAAACTTAAACTGCACTCGAAACAACCAAGGCGATGGAAAATATTTTTGAATTAGGACGAGTACCAAAAAACTTACAAACAGATGATGGTAAAGAATTTTTCAACAAACACTTTGGAAAATTAATGGATAAATACAACATTAATCACTACTCAACATATAGCAGTATGAAAGCATCAATAGTAGAACGATTTAACAGAACATTGAAAGGAATGATGTGGAAAGAATTTAGCTTTAATGGTTCATATAAGTGGATTGATATATACAAAGATTTACTTAATGCATACAATAGAAAAGTTCACCGTACCATTAAAATGTCTCCGATTAAAGTCAACTCAACAAATGAGGAAAAGCTACTAAATACAGTATACAGTCATTTGAAGATGTACAAAATGTCGAAATTTAATGTTGGAGATCATGTAGGCATAAGCAAATATAAGCATACATTTGAAAAAGGTTATCCTCCAAATTGGACTACAGAAATTTTCACAATTACAAGAGTTCAAAATACAAATCCTACACATTCATATTAGAAGATTATCTTGGGAATCCTATTAAAGGTGGATTCTATACTGAAGAACTTTTGAAAACTAGATATCCAAATACATATCTAGTTGAAAAGGTTCTTAAAACTAAAGGAAAGGAGGCATACGTTAAATGGTTGAGATTTTCTAATCAACACAATTCTTGGATAAGTAAGAATGAAATATTATAGCTGAACACCATCATCAACAACAACAGCAGTAATATTAAGAAACTAATGTTAATTTTAAAATAAGAAAATGAAATAAATATGTAAATCTTGCTTATAAACCATATGTTGTACTAAACTTTATTTAATTGTAATCACACAGTTATAATGTCATAACACTTACTCTGAGCTCTAACTCATCAGAATTATCTGCTAGTTACTTTCATCCTATTGAATTACATGGTGCATATGAGTGTGCTCTAACTGATTTTCATTCCTACAACAGCATTCCAAATGTAGACACCTACAAAAATATGTTTCATATAGGGGAACATACAATTGAAACACCAATCGGATCTTACGAATTGAATGATATTGTAGATTTTATACAAGAGCAATACAGAAGACTCTGTCCAGAAAATAAGATTTTTATTGAAGCCAATAACAATACAATGCAAGTTAAAGTTAATAGTTCCAAGGATCCTGTATATTTTAATAAAGATAATACAATTGGAAAACTTTTAGGATTCAATAGCAAAATCCTAACACCAAACAAATATTATTACTCAGATCTTCCAGTTAATATTTTTAAAGTGAATCTCTTGCGAATTGAAAGTAGTATTGCTATTAATATCTATATGAATAACTCCAAGTCGCACACACTTCATGAATTTCCGATTAATGTGCCTCCAGGCTATAAAATAGATGAGGTTCCAAGAAATCTCATCTATTTACCTGTGAACACCAGAGAGATAAGTTCACTAGCGCTGCGAGTAGTTGATCAACACGGTGATTTAATTAATTTTCGAGGAGAGGAAATTACAATACGAAGACATTTGAGGTCAACTAAATAATGCTAATATACAACACAAATACATTGAAAAATATAGCAGCAAGAACAACAACAACATTAAAGCGACCAGTACCCATGTTCTGTAACTCCCGCGTCGAGAAAGTTTTCGCTTGAAATGTGTGAAATGAAAAAAAATGCAATAAATTGAAACAAACCACTGCTTTTCTCACTAAACTGTGTCTGTAACTTTTTTGGCGAGTAACAGCTGTCACGTAAAGAAATTATTCGCCAATTTACAGAAAAAGTGTGTCTGTAAAATTTTTGCGAGAAAAGTTTCGGCTTTGAACTGTCAAATTCACTCACAAATAAAAACTCGGTGAGAAATTAATTCAAAAATAAAAAATATATTAAAAAGCCAAGTGCGATGGATAATAACACGGAAAATGTTAGTATTTTGTTTTTTTAAAGTGATTTTTTTTATTATTAACAATTTTTCTTTTATAATTTTAGAAAACTATGCGAATTTCTAAGCAACAAAAAGAAAAATTGGTAGACTATGTAGTATATGTCTTCGCAAGAAGACAATTTGATGGCATTAACTCTTTATATGCACCACTTCAACAATTTTGTTTTAACAATCACTTAATTACACCACAAAGCTATTTTTATTTTTTGTATTATTGGAAAATATTTAGTAAACAATAAACATATTCTAAAAAACAAACATTAAAGTCGCACTATACATTATTTCGTACAGCCGTCTGTTATATTTTCGCCGCCGTCGTTGAAAATTTTTCAATTTTAGTAAATTTTGGTCGCCGTCCACGACATTTGTGATAAGCGTTCACAACGTCTGCGATGTCACGTCGGCTTCGACTATTACATTTTGACATTTCTAACGTAAGGACGTAATCACTTTTGATGGTTTTCGACATGACTTACAGACACACTTTTTTCTCACTTTTCGAGAAACGATGGAATATTTTGTTTCACATCTTTTCGACGAAAGAAGTTCTCGCCAAAGTTACAGAACATCGGCACAGCTCAACAAAAAGCTCTAACAACATCAAATAAAAATTTTATAAAGTCCTTGAATTTTAAATTGAAGAGAAAATGAGTTCAATAATAGATGTCTTAGATAAACCCTTGTCGGATGAGAATATAATCAAAAAGGACTATCATACATATGTACAATACTTAAAATCTTACAACAATATGATGAAATCAGAATTTCAATACAAAATCAAGATTTGTATGTGCTACCCAGTGAGAGCTACATTTATGTAGAAGGATTTGTTGCTGATGATAATAACTCCAAATCTTCTTCATCTTCAGAACTTTATATTAAAAAACAACTTTGTGGCATATCTATTTGATGAAATTCGCTATGAGTTCAATGGAATTGAAATTGATCATACAAGATATTTAGGAACCACGAGCACCATAAAAAACTTGGTTTCTCTATCACCAAACGAAAGCAATGTGGTTCAAAATGCTGTATGGAACAAAATTGACGATGTCACTCTTGCAAATGGATTTTTCAATTTCTATGTACCTCTTAAAATGCTTCTAGGATTCGCTGAAGACTACAACAAAGTTATATTAAATGGAAAACATGAATTGATACTCCTGCGCAATAAGAACGACGAAGATCTTGTACGCTCGAGTGTTTCTACTGAAAAAGCTAAACTTACAATTTCACTCATCTCATGGAGAATACCTCATGTTCAATTATCTGACCTTAGCAAATTGAATATGATTAAAATTATTAACAATGGTGCTTCTATACCAATGGCATTTCGCAGTTGGGATTGTCATATTAATCCCCAATTAAACACAGGAACTAACCATATTTGGAATGTTAAACTGGCTGCAAATAGAGAACGCCCCCGTTTTGTGTTGATCGCTTTTCAACAAGAAAATAAGTTTGTTCATTGTGATTTGACTAATTTAAAAGTACATTTAAATTCAGTCTCATACCCGTATGATGATCTAAACATAAAATTTAAAAATGAACGTTATGCAATTCTATATGATATGTATCTAAGATACCAACAAAGCTACTATATGAAAGAATCTCAACCGCTTCTAACTGCATCAGAGTTTAAGACAAAAGCTCCTATTATTGTAGTAGATGTCAGTCATCAGAATGAATCACTGAATAATGGTCCGATTGATATAAAAATTGAATTTGAAACAGCAACTAATATTGCAGCAAAGACATCACCTTACTGCATTCTTATTCATGATCGTATAATAGAATATATACCCATCAAAGGACAAGTTCGAAAAGTGTTATAAATTGAATAATATGGAAAATAACATAATTTTTATAGACGTACAAGGTTTCAAAACTAATTCAAACGATTTCATCGCAAAAGAAGTAGCGATTGTTTTCAACAATTATGAATATAACAATTTCATTATAAAACCATCATTTGATTTTAAATGCTTATCAATAAAAAAGCAAAGACAAGCAAAGTGGCTAACAAAAAACTATCATCACCTAAGCTGGACTGCTGGATCAGTTTCATTTCATAGCGTTTGCAATTTTTTAAAAGGCAACGCAAGATGTTCTAAAATTTACGTAAAAGGTGAAGAAAAAAGACTATGGTTGGAAAAAATGTTACACCGAAAAATTTCTAACGTTGAGGATATAGGCTGCATCAACTTTAAACAAATGGAAATCAAATATCCAGAATATTTTTATTGTAATTATCATAAATTTGGTGTATGCGCATTAAAAAATGCTATTTTACTAACAAAAGAAATGTTTTGCTTTAAATGACCTTTTTACTTTTTAAAATATTAATGTATGTATTATTATAAAATTTAAAAAAATTTTAAACAATAAATATATACAAAATAAAATAATGTACAAGTGTTTTCTTATTTCAAATACAAACTACATAAAGGGAATAGAAGGATTTCCAAGAATTTTAAAATTTGGGTAATTAAAATGTAAAAATTTCACAATTTTAATTGTCGCAGAACGCCCAATTCCCTACTACTGACAAGTAAAAGACACACAAAACTACAACACTTTTACATACTTTATTGTTGGTTTGTGTGGATTTTATACGTAGAACTGTAATTTGTAGTTTTGAAAAATGGGGCTCAGGAGTACGAAATTCTTTTTGATACACAATTTTTTATATTTAATTTTGAAGCCGTAAAGGACCCCAATTTAATGTCTTAAAATTTCACACTTAATATTCGTATTCGCGAATATCATAAATTGACATTCGGCACATCACTAATACATATGTACATACATACATGCATGCATACATGCATACATACATACATATACAATTTATGTATACATATATAAGTAGGTATTTTTTGTTTATATTAAAAGTACTCGTAGTTGCTTGTTACTAGCTATAATATGATTTGTATGAATTATTAAACTGCCCTGCAGGAAATGGAACTGATAGGGACCAGTCCAAGTTCTAGCACTTCCTATGAAGCAGACCTGTCACTTTTACATGGGGATGATGGTCTAGGATGGGGTTAATTGATACTTTTTATGCACCTTGTGACTTGTCACTGAACTATCTCATAGGGACGTAATGGAAGTATAATAATATAAATTATTTAAAAATATCATTCCGACACTTAACTGTAGCAATGAAAACTTATATTTTTTTTATTGTTACAAATGCAATTATAATTTATTTTTAAGCAAACATTTTTTGAGATTCAAACTGACAACGTCCGGCATGAGAGGCTTGCATACTACCTGCTCGACGACAGGGGCATACATATTTCAAAAGTATAAACCCAGTTAAGCTTACGTTAATATCTAACTATAGTTACGTGACTGGTTCCAAACTGGCTTGACGATATCATTGGAGGGAACAATTAAAATTATATTTATACTATTTGATAGGTCCTAGATACAACCACAATGAACTTGTTCAGTGCCGTTACTTTAATACTGGACCAACTCCCAATTAAATTTACAAAAGATCAAGACGATACATCCCGACAATAGTGAATATGTAACCATTTACAGGATATGTCCTTTTTCAACCAGACACTACTCCATACTTTTGGTAACACTCCCATTTTCTCAAGTCATAGGACGAGTACGTTTGGATCAATTGTCACCAAATTTTCTGCAGGGTAGTTTATCACGATGAGCAACTTAAAACTTTTCTGTGGTTTTCATTAATAACAGCGTATGTGCAAAAATTTATTTTTTTTCACGAGAGCCAAAACGAGTTACGAGTTTAAAGCTGCGGTCTCAGTATCAACATTTTTAATTTTTTTTACACTTTCAGTAGTTATAGGTAATGAAAATTTCAAGTAATTTTTAGGAAACATTTTTAAAGAATCATATCCCAGAGATATAAAAAAATACTGTAAACATCGAAATTGCGTTCTGACAAAACAAGTTATGTCAATGTAAGTGATTGTAGCTGAAGAAAAATTATGCCCGTGCATCCCCCAATGTACGTCCAGATAAAACGACGTAAGTGGCGCTTCTTATTAAGAAAATAATTATTTTAGATAAAAAAATATGTACAAAATAAAAACTTTTCCAGTAACTACACGTAAATCACACAATATCAGAGTTTACGGAAAAAAATTATCGTTAGACATTTTCAAAAGTGAAATTGCACATAAGTAAATTATATTACTAAACACGTGGGCTTCAAATACAAAAAAAATTTACACTCAATATTTGTAGTTATGCTCTTCTGAGCAAAGTTCTCTCTTCCTCGTTCGTTTTCTGCGCCACAAAAACCTAACGAACATGCGCACGAACATCTACTCATCACGAATTTGTGACAAGAGTTGGTTTTTTCGTATGTATATTTGTGTTACAGCATGTATTTGTCAGCAAAAACATATACAAACAGTTCCTCAGCAGGAATATAATAAGCAACTGTTATCTGTTTTCAATTGTATTGTAAATTCCAAAAGCAAGCACACACAATAACTGTTACACTTGTTCTTTCGCTCACACCACAATTATATGGTACACCATGGTATAAATCTTATCATGTTAAAGCGTGAAGTAGTTAGCACCACAGAGGATACCAGAGTTGAAGAAAGTGACTTAAGAAAAAAGCTCAAATCATCTGATTTGATCACTGTTAAAAAGGGACAAATATAGTGTGTTTGTTATTGAATATTTTTAGTACAATAATCAAAACAAACAGCAGAAATGTATACTTAGTGAAATGAACAATTGAAAATTTTTACAAAATTAAATGAAAGATTTTGCAGTGTTTAACTAAATAAAACAATGTGTAAAACACTATTAGTATTATAAAAGTGATTAAAATTAGTTTCCAAATGCTTACAAACTCAATTTTAAACATTTTCCTTCAAAAATATTAATTTTTAACTTGAACTTGCAAAAAGCAAACAACGAATGAGACCACAAAGCATAAAACGAAAATACACTTGAGCACATGAACATTTGTACAAAATTAAATGGAGGAATTTGTGGTATTGAATTAAAAAACAGAATGCGAAATGGATTATTAGTATTAATAAAGTGACTAAAATTTGATTTAAATGATTAGAGACTTTGTTTTAAGCATTTTCGTTCGCAAATAATAATTTTTACCATTTATTTACAAAAACTTGGCTGCGAATGAGACCACAAGGAATAAAACGTAATTACTTTAAAATAATACCACGCGAAAGAAAAATTAAAGAGGATTTGATGACTGTGTGAGCGAGACCTCTAAAAACACCACAAAATCACAATTATCTTCCGTCTTACTTTGTGCTCGTGACACCTCTGGTCTCCTCTGTGGTTAGCACGTTGACTACGAAAACGAAGGTCCTGGGTTCGAGCCCGGTATCAGACAGTCATCATATAACAACACCACACATTTTTCTGATGTACATTAGTGTCCATTTGTATCAGTTGTTGTAGGAAAGTTCATGTGACGAAGGCATAGTCACTGGTCACTGAATTATACCGACTTCAGCAGATACTAATCCTAATGTAACATCAGAGCGCCCTCCTTCATTGTGTAGCAGAACCATCGGCGAAGTAAAATAACCAATAAATGGCTACTAATACGCCTCATTCAACAACAAAGGCGCTGCAACAGTGCATTATTAAACAAAAACGTGAAAAAACAGAGTTGTAAAAGAATGAAGCTTTCCTCTATCTCTTTCTTCACTATCACTATCCCTTTCCTAAAGAAGGCAATACCTAGTAATAGTATTAGGCATTCATTGCCTGAGTGTTACTTCTCTTTATAAAAAAAAATAAAAATTCGGATGCAAAATGTTTATTTTCTAAACCGTTTTAGAAACTTAAGTATGCTCATCACACCAGAGGTGTGTTTTAAAGGAAGCACTGGCAGCATTTATTGAAGGTATTAACACTTTTACATAAACAGTAAAAATCTACTCAAGAAATTTTCATGTTGTTTTCGTAAATATTATAGAACTGATCACCATCAGATACTTAATCCGTACAGCAAAACCAAACAAACAATAAAAAAATCTGGATAAAAATTATATTATTGAAATAATAAAATATATTCGGCAATACTTAGTTTTATAAGTTCACATTTTTTTATTTGCAATTTCCCAATTTTATTTTTTATAAACTCAGCAATTTAATATCTTTGGTCCTAGTTTAGACTATGCAAGTCTTATTGCTAAGCTGCTTAGTTTGTACAAGAGTGAGACGAGGGGAAAGGAAACGACTACTCAGCTTCATGTACCAGGCATAACAGGGATGCCAATCCCGAAATCCCGAATTGAACAGTCACAAACTTCTTATCTCATGCATATACTTTTAAAAACTATTTGATAATTCACAAATAATAATATTTTTGAAAATCATAAAAAAAGAAACAGCGTAGAAGCTTAGAAATTTAAACAAAACCCAGCAAATAATTTATATTCGATATGAAGCTGGGTTTTGTTAAAGTTTTTAATCCTACTACGCGTATTTTTCTTTTGAGATTTTCAAAAATATTATATCTGAATTCTCAAATAGTTATTGACTATGTAATATGAAATAATTATAAAACTTGTTTGTGAACATCTTTCAAACACGTTTTTTTTTTAATAAATACCTATAAAAAACCATGTGTCTTTTATTGTTAAAAAAACCCAGGGTCCCGAATAATTCCTGAATCTCAAGAAATTACGGGATCCCGAAAAATCCTGAAATACCGGGATTTAATTTTTTGAAATCCCGAATCCCGGGATCGTAAAAACCAGTCCTGATTGGCATCCCTAATCAATACGTATTGCTTTCTCTTTCGTAAGTTAAAAAAGGCACACATGCATACACAAAACTGTGCAATAAAAACATGATCTGAAAAATAAGACTTGCATTATGTGATTGTGCTTTGATTTTACTTATAATACACTGAAAGGAAAATCATTCATTCACAGAATGAAACGGTTTCATGAAATGTTGTGCATTATATTAATGAAATTTTTCGTTAATACAATGAGCAATTACATTGTATACATGAAATATTTCAATCTCTGCTCTTTGTGTGTTCTTTATAGTTCATTGTATTAATGAAAATCGTTGTATTGTTTAAACGATTTTGTTTAAACGAATTTGGGGCAAATATAAGTAAGTTGTACAAATTTTGTCCACTTACTATATACAGCTTGTTAAATATAAATAAATTCACAGTTATTTTGTTGAAAATTATTTCATATTTCCTATTTTCTAATCTCTTTATTTCAAAGCAAAACGGTCGTCATAAATGCATTGAAATCATTTCATTTATACAATGTAATCAGGGTTCCCAGATTTCTTTCGACTGGCATCCCTAATTTTAAAATTTTTATTCCCAAAATTCCCCAAAAGTCAATTTGATTTTAGCACTGAATTTTGTGTCTAATTTTATTTTTTATTGACTCTATTGCCGAAAAAACTCGTTCAATGCAAGCGTTGCTCGTTTATACACAAAGTAAATTATATATATACAATACTCTACCAATTCTTTAAACAGCCGTGATCCAGCGGAAAATTGATATGAACAAGCTTCTGCCCAAAACATTTTTAAGTTGCTTGTTATTTGTATATAAAATTGTAAGCATCAAATAAGGTAAATAACTAATTGTCAAATGATTTAAGTTATATAGTACAAATGTGTAAGCAATAAAAAAAATTAGCTGATGAGCAATCTCCCCAATGCGAGTACCTGCTTGTCTTGTATTAACCCTTATTTAAATCTTGCCAACAACAAATGTTAAAGACGAGTTCATTGTTACCATTCATCGTTTAATATTATTTATGAACTAAAAAAAGAGCATTGGAATATGTGTTGAAATTAAAATATTCCGAGAAATAAATTAAAAAATAAATATTAAGAAAATACAAATCCCCAAAAAATCTCATAAAATCCCCAAAACATAAAAGTTATCCCCAATTAATTCCTCAATCCCCAAACCAAAATTCTTAACCCCATTTCGAGAAAAAAATCCCCAATTTGGCGATAAATCCCCTAATCTGACAACACTGAATGTAATATTCTTCATTGTATAGCACACATCTTTCTCCTTTTTCATACATTCACGTCTCTCTCACCACTATACAAACACAAGAAGGTTGTGCGAAACATCTAATAAAGATGCTTGTTTTGTTAAGATTTTTGTTTGATTCTTTTAAACTTATGTTTGTGTATTGTGATTCTCAATAACATATTAAGAGTTTTCCTATAAATATGTACATTTTTCAGCTTATTTCAAATATATTTTGGGTTGAAGTCTACATATTAGTTAAAACCAATATATAAAGTACATATATGTATATATTAAATAAAATAAAAAAATTAATCTTTTTTTTACTAAGTGGGTGGTTTGGAAGGGATATGAATATATGTTTTTAAAAGAAAATGTTCATTATTTACTGCTAGTTTATATTAATAACTTCTCGCAAGTTGTAGCATACAGGTACTGACATTTCTTGTGTTGTCCTCTTGTGGAGTAATTTTAAAAATGTGTGCAACGCCGTTCACATTATGTTTTTTATATGGAAATCAATGACACACAGCGCGAAATATTGGCACTAGTACACACTAGGTTCGCGCTGAACCTTCATAGTGACCAGACGTCTTAGCGGAGTTTTTTTTCATATACATATTAAACAAATAAAAAATCACACAAATAATATTCGTAATGCATAATATTCGTAATACAAATGTATTAACTTTGATAAATAAGCAAAGCAAATATTGCTGAAATTTTTTTTACATATCAGGAAACAAAAAAATAAAAACAAATGAAAAACCGCAAAGTGCCCTTGAAGAATACTCTACATGAGTACCTCAAAAACAAAAAATTGTGAAGTGAGTTCTAACGGCAAAAATGCCTATTTTACTGTGAGTTCTGAAGCTCTTAATTTTAACAATAAAAATAAAAAATTTGATGATAGTCTTTTTCTAACGGCAAAGCCACTTTTTCGTCAGCGATCAACTTCGCTTTGTCCAATGCCAAGTGATTCGTTAACATTACAATTGCCTAGTACTTCATTATATAAGTCAGCAATATCATCCCCTTCGGGCTCGTGTACATCACTTAACAAAGTTATCACTACAGATAACAGTAGCACTAAACCCAAGGTCCAAGTCGGAATGGACAGATATATAACTGTGGTAAAGCGTGGGCGAAACCCAAATTCTTAAAAAATTTCATCTGCTCCAAAGATATCTAGGGATAACAGCGCATCCTCTACTAATCGTCAAAATCGGTTTTCATTATTGCAAGACAATAACGACAAGCCCGCTGCATCATCGCAAAAGTCTTTGAAGCCACCACCTATCAATCTGCGAGAAAAAACTCTAACGCGCTTCTAAAAAAACTATTGTCAGCCATTGGTGAAAATACTTTTCACATCATTCCAATTAAACGAGGTAATATTGATGAAACTAAGATCCAAATATATGATGAAAAAGATTTCCGAAAAATTATTAGTGAATTTGAAAAAAACAAAGCAAATTTTTACACTTACCAACTTAAAAGTGCTAAAGGTCTACAAATAGTATTAAAGGGCATAGATTCATATGTTGGCCCCAAAGAAGTAAAACGTGCTCTCAGCGACAGAGGATTTAAGGTAAAAAATGTTACTAATATAATTAACAGAGAAAAGGTCCCCCAACCCTTATTTCGGGTTGAACTGGGGCCGAATGACATACAATTGAAAAAAATTAAACCCATCCAATTTATAGCGAAAGATTTCTCTTACACCGAAAAACAGTTGAAGAGCCACGTAAGCTTTCAGGTCCCGTACAGTGCCACAATTGCCAAGAATATGGCCACACAAAAACTTACTGCAAATTACCTACAGTTTGTGTTATCTGCGGTGAATTGCACGGTTCTGCTAGCTGTACGAAGCCTAAAGATCAAGCTGAAAAAAAATTTAGTAATTGTGGAGGTAACCACACTGCTAACTACAGCGGATGTCCTGTATATTCTTTCGTTAAACAGACTGTGGGACAAAAACCTAAATTAGCTCCAGCTCAATCAGCAAACGCTTTCTCCGCCAATTTTCCTCCAATGAGCCAACGAACTACTTCACGTGTATCATATGCCGATGCTGTTAAGACAAATTCTTTTACCACGCAGAAAGTGTCCTCACCAAGTAATTCAAAAAATGATAACACAAGCTTTAATTTCAGTCGCCTTGAAGCCACTATTGATAATCTGGTGCAAACTATAAACAACTTTACTACAAATATGACTAACATGATGCAAGAAATGCTGCGAATGCAGAATACTCTGCTTCAAGCATTAATTAAAAAGCCATGAACACGTTAAAAATATGTTCTGGAAGGCAAACGGCATTCGTCAACACAAAAATGAACTCAAGCACTTCCTTACGGGAAAAATATTGATATAATATTGGTTTCTGAGACTCATTTGACTTCGAGAATGGCTACACCTTATATGATACAAAGGACCCGAGAGAAAGAGCATGTGGTGGATCAGCAATTCTAATAAAGTCAAGACTCAAGCACTATATTTTTGATAACATCTGTGCAGAACATTTACAAGGAACTAATATTTGTGTTGAAAATTTTTGTACAAATTTCGTTATAACATCAATTTACTCCCCTCCAAGATTCTCAATCACTAAGGATGAATACAAGGATTTCTACAAATCTATTTTGCCTTGTTTCGTAGCAGCTGGAGACTACAATGCAAAACATACGTTCTGGGGTTCGCGCCTTATTACACTTAGAGGAAGAGCGTTGTTCAATACAATTTCAAAAATGGGCTTGGACATCATTTCGAGTGGGGAGCCTACTTACTGGCCTACAGACATACAAAACATTCCGGTTGTTATAGATTTTGGAGTCATGAAAAATATTCCCTAGATCTCTCCTCCGATCACTCTCCCACTATCGGTACAATCTGGAATTCACTTAAAAGTGATTTACCTTACCCATATGTGAAGATGATCAATCGTGTTAATTTGCTGAGATTCAAAAAATATCTTAGTAGTTATTGCACGGAAAACTTAATGCTAAGAACATCCGATGATATTGAATCTAACATGGCGAATCTTAACGAAAATGTTAAGCAGGCTGCTGAACATGCTGCTACCTCCCACCCGCAGACTGGGTTTAATAGAATTTATTCTACGGATATTGAACGTCTCATATGTGAAAAAAAGAGCTAGATGGGAATGGCAACAACACAGATCACCACAACATAAAATCAGGTTTAAAGAGTGCACTAAACGACTTCAAGAGTTGCTTTCATCTGAAAAAACTTCATCTCTTAAAAATTATCTGGAAAACCTCCATGTCACACCAGCATGTAATTACTCTTTGTGGCGCGCTGCGAGAAAGCTTAAAACACCCGTTGAGTTTAAACCACCTTTGCGCCCTTGCCCGGAAGTTCACTGTTGTGGAAGGAGACTTCATGAGTGTGCCCGAATTTATATCATCCGGTGTGCCACAGGGGAGTATACTGGGGCCAGTTTTGTATTTGTTTTATACTTGTGATATGCCTGTATCTTTTGGTGATGATACAGCCTGCCTTAGTATGCACGACAACCCTCACGAGGTTTCCCGATATCTACAAGAACATATTACACAGCTGGAACTATGGTTAAACTTATGGAGAATTAAAGTTAAGGAACAAAAGTGTGTTCAGGTAACATTTACCCTTCGAAAAGATACTTGTTCACCAATTCGAATTAACAATCTAGTTGTTCCTCAACATTCACATGTGAAATAACTTGGCTTACATGGAAACACCATATTGAATATAAGCTAACGCAAATTAACTCAGGTAAATTGGCTGATTGGTAGAAATTCCACGCTGAGTCTACATTGTAAAGTCGCTCTTGAAACCAATATGGTACTACGGAATACAGCTATGGGGCACTGCTTCAGCTTCCAATATAGAAAGTGCTCGTAACATCTTGAATTTTACTGGACACATCCGCTTAAAAAAAAGGACACTATGGCTTTAATACTCAACACTCTAGATGAAACAGCTTGAAAATATTTTTGTGCTTAATACGATATTTATGTATTATTGATTGCTATCACTAATGTTATGCTTGATACTGGTTGGGCCTAATTATTATATCTAGATTTAAGATTTGATACAATAAATAAATATATGCATGAAAAAAAATATTAATGAACATTTATGGTATGTAAAAACTTCGTTAAATCAATGAAACAATTACATTTAATTCATGAAACGGTTTCATTGAACTAATGAAATATTTTCATTAATTGATCCAATGAAGGACTTTATTAGCTGACTTTTAATGAAAAATGTCACTGATTGAATGAAGAATTTCATTGTCTGAATGAAGTGTTTCCTTTCAGTGTATCCGTGAGAAATACCTACAACAGATTTTTGTTCTATTTTGTTAACACGGAGAGAATTTCATAATATTTTGATTCTACACAGTCGTAATACTTTGTCTTATCATGTAAAGATACCTTTACGAATATCTTGTTTGAAGCTCTTAATGCATATAGAAAAAAGCAAATTCCGCAAACAAACCATCCTTGGCGTCGTCATCACCTGCCGACAGGCGACAAGAAAGTTTGCTACATACTTGCTAAAATGAGTGCAGCCAACGGAAGACTTTACATTTGGACAACTCGTATATTATTTTTAAGAAATAAATTTAATTTATTTAATTGTGCATTCAAATAAGTAATAAATATTGTTTCGATAAAGAGTTACTTATTTTTAATCTTTCCACTAAATTCAAACTTTGCTTGCAATTAGAAAATGCTTTGAAAATATTTTGTTAAAAAATACATACATATCGCTGTTAACAAGTAGAAAGGCTCTAACTCGTATATTCACGAAGTTGAGGTTTTCAGTGATTCCAATATATTTCACACAAATACACATTGTTACAAAAATTTATTGCAGTAGTGTAAAAAATAACGCTTTTACAAGCAGTTTTACAAAGCAGTTGTACAAGCACGTGTGCTGTTCATTAATACCTTCTCTTATATATAGTTACAGTTATTTGAGTTAGGGCCTTTCTACTTCTTAAGAGCGATATGAGCTTTCGGGGAATGAAGAGCCAGAAGCAAGAAGCAAAAAGAATTAATGTGTCGAATTCACAAGTATGCGATCCCTAGGTTGTCCTTTTGTCAACATATTCATATTAAAACTAAAAAATTTCCAATTCATCTAACAAATAAAATTTTAATATGGTTTTTGACCTCTTCTCGCTTACTCGATGAGCATACATATGTAAATATATGATGTGAAATTTCACACCAAACAATCCGACATCAATGACACGCTTCCTCACACTGGTAAATATAAATGTGTATGTATGTGTAATACGAATGCATTCAAACATCATTCCCAAGACACATTCGTTTCAAAATAACGTATAAAATGGAGAAAAGTCACTGATATGTATCATAATTAGAGTTGAACAAATTGTATCAATAGCCAGCATTTGACATTAACCCTTTTTTATATATATTTTTTTTAATCAAATTGTATATTTTTGTGGCAACGACTCGAGCGAGCATAGCATCATCATCTCATCGTCATTTATACAGCCATCATGTCAGAATCAACACAGAGCATCATCAACATAATTTCCTTCATTAGTGTTTAGGTTGTACGAGTATATGCCCACAAAATATTAATGATAATTTCACAATAAAAATTATTTAAACATGCAAGTATGTTTTCTATTCAACCTTGGTTAGTATTCCAACCCAGATATTATCATCGTATCGTTATTTTGGTCTTCATAAAAAGAATATTGTAAATATGTTCGGTTTGAAATCTGTAAAATCTACTGGATTGTTTCTAATTATTACTGTTAATTTAAATATTCATGAGCAGAGTAAGTACATCCATCCATACATATGTAAATCATTGTAACCAGGAGCCACAGATGTCGGTTTAATGCAACCTTATTATACAGCGTGATAAAAAAGGGTGTAAAATGTAAATATTTCTCCCCTTTGAATTAACACATAGTTGCTGATTGGGGTGATGAATTTGTAAGTAAATGGAATCATTTTTCTTATTGTCATAAGTAAGGACTTTAACAAGGGACAACGTTTGCGTGGAGTTCAAACCAGTGATAATCTTTTCAAACCGTTTGATGTCATTAAATATTTTTCAAAACTCATTACTTGTTATTTTTTACCAAAAAATTAAATAGGCAACACTGTCTTGTCAGTTTTCGCTAGTTTAGTTAAGTTCGGACATGCGTTATACAAGGACATGCGTTTGAGTCATGGAATATTTTTGTTAATTTGGACACACGTAGTACAGTTCAATGTCTGTAAATTACTTTTTTGGAATTGACTCAGATTCGCGAGGTACGTACATACGAGTATTAGAATATATCATTTAATACAAAAATTTAAACTCGGTAGTCTCAGAGATATAAGCAAATTTTGTAAATATTTTTGATTATTATGATTATTACTATTTTTATAAAATTATTGAGGCTTTACAAAGGCTCAATAAAAAAAATTTTGTATGAAAATTTGTTTTAAAACCCCTTTATAAAGCCGTTATAAAATAAAATAAATATCTACAAATCATCAAAACCCCGACTACGAAAAAGAAAAATTTTAATCCACTAAAAAGACCGAAACAAGACTGAAAAAGAAGAAATTAAAATAATGCCCCTATCACGGTTTTAACTTTTAAAATAGTTTGCTTAGGATTGATAAATTTGCATTGTCATTCTCAACTAAATTAACAGTTGAATTTTTAGTTGGGTTTGTTGTATTGTCATTTACAACATTGCCTAAGTTTGGTTGAGAAAAACTTTTAGTGCACACTGCTTTTTAGTAGTTGGGTTTTTCAATTAACAGTTTGGTGTAATATAAAAATCAGAAATGTTGGTTACACTCAGTAACAGAAATTTCTTAGCAGTTTCAGTACCGGCGGTATACCGGCCACACACACAAATTTCTTTAGATACTGATATAGGTCACAAAAAACACAAAGCTTCCTTACTCTGCCCGAAATAACTAATAAGCCTGCCAAAAGTATTTTTTTTAGTGAATTCGTTCCCTATTTGGGTTGCTCCTTACCTTGCATTGGGTAGTTCAGAAGGGGTGGAATCATCACGAATTAGTGTTGAGCAAAACTGTGATTTTTTAATAATGTTGCTCCTTGTGAACGTGATTTTTAAATCGCTGTTCTTTTAAACTGTGATTGTGATCACAGTTTAGCAGTATTTTGTTTGTAGCAGTACTGTTATTTTGACAAAATCTAATAAAAAGAGCAGTTGTGAAACTAAACAGTACTGTGATCACGGTTTAACATATTTCAGCTCTTCTGCTTTAAAAATATTTATTAGTATTGGTATTTTGATGAATACTAATAAGAAGAGCGACAAGAACCAACAATTAGAAATCTACCCCATCCAAATGTTGAGAATTTTCGTATAAGAGGCAGAGAGCAGTGATGCCATTAGGATACGAAAGATACATTTTTCGTATCTTTTGATGACTTCAGGTACCATGTGTAATCCCGACATTTTTCGTATCTTTTGAATCTGTACGTAAAATGTACAGAAAATATGAAAATCTTTTGTGAACATCTTTTTTATTTTCAGGAAATTTATATGAACTTTTTGATATAATTGCCTTAGTATAAGCGCCTCAACTCGTATATTAATTTTTACAAAAATTATCTTGTTTTGATAACATCCAAAGATAGTTATGTACAAATAATAAAGTAATAAAGTATTTTTTAAAATTACATGCCTAATATTGACTTAAATAAATATAAAAATAAATTTATATGATATCATTTTCTTTACAATATGTTTATAAATGTTAAACGTTAAAAATGATAGGGGCTAAACTGTAAGCAACCCACCAAACCAAGTGCTCCGAATTGAAAAAGACTAGTCGATAAAATCTTCCGATTTCGCAACCGAAATATTACCGAAGTTGCAACGATTTTTATATCAAACGGCTGACAAGATTTCGCAACGACATGCAGGTGCGGTTTCTTTTTGTGTTTACAGGATTGTACCGCTTCACCGCTATGTTGCTGCTTTTGTCGAAATAATTTACATATTTATTACATACTTGCATTTTTTAATATACGTATATTAGAATTTTTATTTATTAAATTTATTTAAAACAAAACTTATAAGTCAGAGATTTAAAGATCTAAAAAATTTTTACTAAAAAAATTGTTCAGAGAAACTACCGAAATGTTTTAACGAATTCGTTACGAAAAGCCTGAGTTTAAACGAACTACCGAAATGTTTTAACGAATTCTGAAAAATCGAAACGCTTGGTTTGCGAGGAAAGTAAACTTTACTACATACATACATACATATTTGCAATTGGGTTCTGTGTGCAGCTAAACTTAATGCTGATACTTAAGTTCGGGTTTAAATTTATAATATAGTCTGTCGACTCCAAAGTAGAGCTTAATTGTTTATACGTAGTTTATTTTAATTTTGTTTGCTAATCTCTATATTATAAAAAATCTTGTTAGTGCATTTAAAATGTTTTTTATTTTTTAATTATCTATTTTATTTAATAATTTTTAGAGTCCCGGCACATTTCCTTGAACAAAAACTGTGTTACTTACAATTCTTCAAGAGAAGCAAACTCTAAAATGAAGCAAACTAATCGCTAGGTCTGAGAGTGATCTAACTTGGCTCAGAGCGACCTAAACTTGACCTGTCGCACAGTGGGGCCTTTTGACTTTTTTCGTTGCAAAAATCATAACTTTTGAACTGATAAAGATATTTAAAAATTTTAACAAGCGTTTGAAAGGAAACTCCTTTAGCTTTAATGTAAATGATTTGCACGGTTATAGGTTAGGTGCGGCACTGTGCACAGTGTCTGCTTTCGACTGTTTATTACAAACATCATAACTTTTAAGGTAAGAGAGATATTTTAATAAAAATGAGTATCATTATTGGCCATATCTTTGTGGAGGCACTATGCACAGTGGTTTTTTTGTTGAAAACATCATAATTTTTGAAGTTACCAAGAAATTTGTAATGGGGAAAAACACGATGACACCTTTGACCTTTCTTGTCGCAAAAATCATATATTTTGAAGTAATGATATTTTTAAAATTTCTCAAACATTTAAAATACAACTTTTTGTGCTTTAAATGACATTATCATATGGAAGTCTAGAAAAAATGCTACTCTAATATAACATGTTATATTAATATAACTCTTTTTATTTATATTACAGATAAAAATTATTGAAATATTTTTAATACTAATGTTAATTTATAATATTATATTATAGTATAATATATTATAATATGATATTGAGTTATTTTTATTAATTTTTTTAATAGTTAGTTTTCTTCAAAATAGTCATTACCATTTTGATCGATTTGTAATAGACTTGACATATCGGAGCTATAATTATATTCTTCCAAATCCTTTCGAGATCTAACATGTCTCTGCGATGAAATCAGTGGGTCTGAAGAGGCCGCCAACATATTAAAAAGATCCTCATTCTGTCTAATCCGTGAAATTTTGCAAGGATTCGCATATCTAAAGTGCTTGTAATCTTTGTTTTTGCTTTCCTGGGCTTCTTCTGATAACTCTCCAATTGGTAAGCAATGATATTCAATTAAAGTTTGGCCATGAGCCAAAATCTTATGGACCGTAGGAGTAAGTTTCTTCTCAGGGTACTTTTGAGCCAAAAGCTGGTCAGTTTTTGATGCATAATCCTGAAACTTTGGGCCATTTACCATTTCTCTAGAGTTTATAACATTTAGAATAACTGCCAACCTTTTTATAATATGGTTGTCGACACCAGTAATTTGGGCTGTTACCTCATCATTTGCAAAAAACGATCTGGACATGTTAGCATCCCTGCTTTGGGCAGTCTATTTTTAGTCCAAGGTTCTTAAGAAATTCATTTTGTATAATATTTTTTCGAGCAGTTAGTTTTTCTTTTGGTGTTGCATTCTCATGAAAACTTTCTCCTTCTCTCGGAATTGTATACGCTAATTTTAAAATAAACTCCATGCACCTAATTCTGGCATGTAACGGAGAAATTCCATGTTCATAGTTTTGCTCATCACTTGAATCATTAAAATTTTGAAAGTCCTTCTGTGACTTTTTGCAAATTGTACACTTCAAAGTTGAAGAAGTATCTGTTATTACATTTAAGACTTTGCCATCAATCATTGTAAGACAAAATTCATAATTAATGAAAACCTTTTTTCCATTCTTCATTTCAATAACAGAAGGCTTTAGTTCGGAAATTAGCTTTTTTTATATCGTTTACTGTAGACTTGATTATTTCTGAAGACTCCTTTGCATATTTAAAAAATATCGGACGGCAACAATGGACTGACGATGGGCGAGGATTTTTCCAATGCTCAGAGATTTCAGTTCTAAGTCGTAAAGGAACTACAGAAGCCATAAACATATTTGCATCTGTAATAGTTATGTCAATTGTCGATATTGTTTGTTTGTAAGCACTTTGACCAGATGATCCATCACATCCCCACTTGCTTATCAATGTAAGCCTATCTGGAAGTAATGCTCTTTCTTTTTCAGGAAAACTTTGAACTAACCGTTTAGATGTATGATCCGTTAAGTCTTGCAGTTCAACTTCTGCTGATACTTCAGTAACTTTTACATTAGATGGTACTGCTTCTTTTTTGGCAGAGGTAACCTTTTTATATCCAGGAACAACATTTACATTATGATTCTTTAAAGAGCTTCTTAAAATATTATATTTCTCCTTTGACAATCCCAAGTCCATAAATAACGCTAAGGCTTCTTCTATGCTATACTTTGTGGGTAATGAATTCGGAGGAGTTGGAATACTTTCTTTAATCCTTCGTAGTCGATATGGGCTGGCAAGCTCCACTGCTTTTGTAATATCAGACCTTGATTTATCTTTTAGGTACTTAAGACATAATGCTTCTGACAGATTCGATGTAGATATATCTTTTGTAGCATTTTGAAGTTTACGTTTTTTTTGTGTACTCCGAACACTCGTTTATAGTTTTAGCAGGCCTTCCTTTTCTGCTGTCCAAGGATGTATGCGGTTCTTCGATGTTTTCAAAAGTTGTTACTCCATTTAGCCAGTCTAAGTACTTTTCCATAAAGGTTTTTGTCGTACGGTTTGAGGCAAGCCATTTGCTACGAATATCCAAGAAAACGAAGTGAATTTTGTTTTTAACATCCTTTTCGTGGTATCCTGGTAAACCGTGCAATTTTTCCACAATAGCCAAATTAAATACATTTTCATTATGTGATTTTCTAAATAACTCGAACAATTCCGAATTTTGAAATGACATTATGAGTTCTGGTACTGATCACTACTTTTGCAAAGTAAAACCTTAAATGATTGCATTACACAATTGCAGATTAATTTATACCCAAAAATAAAAAGGTTCAAACTACCTGATTTCCGAAACATAAATCTATGCCACAATTAATTGGATTATATACAACTGCAGTTTTTATTTTACTCAGTATAAAAACCAAGTTTTAAAACTACCTGCCTATTTTCATAATGTGTTCTAAAATTTAAATAAATAAACAAATTGTAATAATTATGCCTACCTGATTGACATAGCAAAATATTGTTTATCATTTATATGGAATTCATACTATGACTTTTTATGGTGACTTTTGAAGACTTTATTGACGAATGGTGTACAAAGGCTATCAACTTAAAAGAGAATTAAAGAAAAATTTAGGGGAAAAGTCACTGAGAAAATTTCGTATTAACGAGAAGCAATAAATATTAGTAACAAGTGATGCAGTGAAAACAATTTTATAGAGAGAATAATTTCTTTTCATATTTGTAACGCATCTTTGTTACATATATAAAATAATTTTTTATCTTTTAGTAATAAAATACATTTTATAACATAAAGTACAAGTTATTTTTCTCTTATTTTTGTAAAAAAAGAAAACTAAGATTTGATCTTTCTATACGATTATATATATTTCAATGAAATAAGGCTACATACATATTTATAAGTAGGCACATATGCATACATTAACAAAAATATGTCAATCAGTTCCTCTTATGTTAACATTTTTGTGCTGTAAGATAACATAAAATATAAAAAATATTAAAATTTTGGTAGCTTTTTTCCTTATTTGGCAATTTTTTTTTTTAATTTTGGTTGCAAAAATATCTTGGATGTGGCAGCGCTGGCTATAAGATTGTAACATCTTTCTTCAAATTTCAAGAAAACCTGTAATTTATTGTGGCCCAATTTAGCTTAATTATTTAAAGTACTGTGTAGTAAATATGCTAAGAAAATATGGGCGTGACCATTTTTGCCCATTTTTAGATATTCTCTATTTTATTTGCCAAAAGTACCTAAATATAGGGTGTCTGAAAAACGGCAACTGCCGAAAAAGTAGGGTATCTGGTGGACATTTTCTTACTTTTTTTAATAAACCAATACCAAAAAAGTAGTGATCACATGGCAATATTTCTGACACTTCAATTCTAAAATGTTTTTTTTTTCTCAAAATCACATTTTTTTGGACTTTCTAAAAAACTGTCGACTTTAAGCAGCTCCACCAGCTATAATTCTTATCCAATTAAGAAACACGTTTTTGAATTCTGATCAGTAAAATGGTCTTTATACGATGTGTTCATTCATTTTGCAAAATTTTGTCATCAAATTTTGTATTTTTGCCACGGTTTTTGGGAAAAGGCGCCACAGTGTGTCGCGAAAGTATGATTTCTCAAATCAACAGCAGCCCGGTGTAAAGTTGTCAGCTCTAATTTATGCACTGCCACTGCGCAGCTCAACGAGTTTTTGCATTAATTTTTTTGTTTGTTTTCGATCACTTTTTCTATCGCGTCTTATATTCTATACAGCTGTACGCACTAGAAATTAAGCTATTGGTACAAAATTGCAAAGTTGTTACTATTATTAACTTTTTATGAGAGGTACCAGCCAGTTATCAAACACTTTTTAACCAATTTATTATTCCTAATTAAATTTAAAAAGTTTTACATTAACTGTTTGTAGTTGTTTCAGAAGTTTACCGTAAAGTTAAACTTAAATGAAAATGCAGTTGTCCTACAAAAAAAAAAAAATATATATGTTTTAACATTTTATGAATGTTGCTAAAAATCAACTACAATATTAGAATGATTTTCCGTGCAGTCAAATGTTCAGTTATTTTCAATTGTTAATAAGTAAAATAAAAATATCTAACTTATAAATAAGTTTTAATGTTTTCAAAGAAAATGAAATATTTTTTGTTTATTTTTATATAAATCTTCGTCTTATAAAATTAACATAAAAAAATAATTGATATACAATGATATTCTGAGTGTATACATATAACTTATACATAGTCGTATGTAAATCAGCCATGTGATGAAACTAACTTTTTGCACTAAAAAAATGCGGTGACGATTTGAAGTCAACATTGGTATGCTGCAAAATGCAATCACAAAAAATTTTGCTATTTCAACTCACAAGCAAAGACTGAAGTGACTTCTAAGTGAACTTGTATACTCGTATATTGCAGTGGGTGTCCCTCTGGCGATGCTATCCTCTCAGTCCAGAGGTCAAGGGTTTGACTGAATCAAGCAGTAGAAATGCAAGCGCATGAGTAAAATTTATTACGTTTTCATTTATTGTTTTTACAAAAATTCATTATTCTGATCAGTTTTAATAACAAATTTGTTTACCTTAAATTTCGTTATTTTAGGGAGCACTGATATTTTTATTCTCATAAAAAAGCAAGTATTATCAGACTCAGCGTTTACAATTTTCATTGGTTTGGTAGTGCACAGCTGTATTTATTCCCATACGCAAAACAAGTGTTACCAGACTTTACACATATGCATCTACTTTTGTTAAGCAAATTGTGCGATCTTCAGCACATAATGAAATGAGATTTGCGACTTTGAAATTATAAAAAACTTTGCGTTTTTCAGCACATGGGCGTATATTTTTGTAATCTTCTTGTACTTCTCTGTATTTTGATGCCCTGCCTTTTTTTAAACATTTAAGCATACTTCAGTTTTTTAGATGAATACAACTGTTGAAATCCATTCAGCCTTTTCGAAAATATGAGGTAACAAGGAAATTTTCAAAAATACATACAAGATACGTTCGAAAGCCAAAAAACTCTGTTTTTTTCTAATTTTGTATATATGTATGGATGTATGTGTGTATGTATGTATGTATGTATGAATGTATGTAAGTGTATAGCTGAATGTGTTTCAAATAAAATGAGTCACATTTGTTTAAAATCGATGCACACCTTTTGATTTTATGTATTCAAAATTAAGTGAAATGACACTACATTTCATTTGGGATCACAAAAATAATGGTAAAATACTGATCGTAGCACGGAATCTAAGTAATGGTGACTTGAAGTTGAAATTTTTGGCATCCATTGTGAATAAATGGAAAATTAACCCACAAATAAAATTTAATGAAAAATACTTTTGTTTAACATTTTAACCCATTTTTGCGAACAGGACAAAAATGACTTATAGACAGAAGTGTCCTGTAATTTTAATTTCTTTGTAATTCTAAAGTGTAATAATTTGCATTGATGTTAACAACACGAGTTTTTCAATTCAATATTAAATACATCAAGGCAATTAAAATTGTGCAGTTTATCTGTTATATATATTTTCTATATTCTAATTTTATATAGGACAACAACATCCACGCTTAGCACGCGGCGAATCATATTCATGCGGCTATAAACCTTATCGCTGCGAAATTTGTAATTACTCGACTACTACTAAGGGTAATCTCTCCATACACATGCAGTCGGACAAGCATTTAAATAATATGCAAGAGTTGAATAGCTCACAAAATATGGTGGCAGCGGCTGTAGCAGTGGCCACCGGTGGTGTGCCAAAGTTGGATGCAACTCCAAATATAAATATAGCAACGAATATGGGTGGCTTACCTTCACAACAACAGCAGCAGCAACAACAACAACAACAGCAGCAGCAGCAACAACAGCATCAACAACAACAAGCTCAACTTGGCCACAGCAATGTAAGCAATAGTGTAAATATTGCTGGAAACTCATCAGCGTCAAGTTGCAGTGCCTCATCGACTAGTCTACAAGCTGGCAACGTTAATAGTGGCGTAACGGGTAACAGCTCGAACAAGCCCAAGCCGTCATTTCGTTGCGACATTTGCAGTTACGAAACATCTGTGGCGCGCAATTTGCGCATACACATGACCAGTGAAAAACATACGCACAACATGGCCGTTTTGCAAAACAATATCAAACACATACAGGCGTTGACGTTTTTACAGCAACAACAACAACAACAGCAGCAGCAGCAAAGCCAGCAACAGCAACAAGGAAATAATTTTTTGCCAGAAGTAGCCATGGCTGATTTGGCTTACAATCAGGCTCTCATGATTCAATTGTTGCATCAAAATTCGGTAGCAGCAACCGCTGCACAGGCCCAAACACAACCGCCGGGTCACAGCCCTCTATCCACTAGCTCGCCAGCTTTAATATCCGCCAACAAATCAGGAATCAAGCTGCAAGCCAGCTCCCCACCAGCGACAAGCGAAATGCCAACGTCACCTTTTTCGCCAAAATCAAACGACCTGGGGTCATCTGATCTGACTACAGGCAACATAGAGCCTCCCATTAATCCTGACTTATGGCCAACAACATTATTCAGTTGTCTGATCTGTTCCAACTTCAATACAAATAGTCTAGATGAATTAAATCAACATTTGATGATAGATCGCTCACGTCAAACTACGCCTTCTGTTAGTTCGATGAGATCAACGTCGCCCACAGCCCAGAGCAGCGTTTCTGCAAATTCGAGCATTACCTCGTCCGGCTCGGCATACTTTTCCGACATTATGATCTTTCAAAACAACAATTACATTTGCCGATTGTGCAACTATAAAACAAACCTCAAGGCAAACTATCAGTTGCACAGCAAGACTGACAAACATTTGCAGAAATTAAATTTTGTCAATCACTTGCGTGAAGGAGGTGCTTCCAACGAGTACAAACTGAAATACTATCAGCAGCAGCAGCATCAAATTGGTGCAAATTCAGTGCAAATCAAATGCAACTCTTGTGATTTCTATACAAATTCCATACAAAAGCTGTCGCTGCATACGCAGCATATGCGACATGAAACCATGGTCATGATATTCCAACACTTGAATTATTTGGTTCAACAGCAGCAACATCAGCAACAACAACAAAACCAGCAACATACCAGTAGCAGCTGTAGTACTGATGACTCCTCAACAAATTTAAACAGTGAAACGGCGCCACTCAGTCTGGTCGACTGTACCACACCAGCATCATCAGCAATAACAACAACAGCTTCATCTTCATTATTAACGTTATCGTCATCAGTACCACCATCATCATCATCAGCAGCAGTAGCGACAGCTACGAAACCAGCATCATCTATTAGCTGCAACAAGTCTCTGTTATGTCATCTGTGCAACTTCAAAGGAAATTCACTGCTTGAAATGATACAGCATGTGAAGAGTATACGTCATTTGCAAGTTGAACATTTTGTTTGTTTGCAAAGACGCAGCGAGCAATTAGAAACACCCAGCCTGGATGATGTTTTCAAATTGTGCAATAAATCTCAACGCAACGACGATTTAACATCACAACAAAGCTCAAGCCCAACTCATACTTCTAACATAATCGATAATAAAACGACATCATCATCATCATCGGCATGCTTTACAAATTTAATTGAAACTGAAAATGAAGGTTAGTATATAATTCCCTAAAATAATTTCAAAACATTAATATTTCCTAACTTTTCATATTTTATTTACTATTATTATTATTATTATTATTATTATTATTATTATTATTATTATTATTATTATTATTATTATTATTATTATTATTATTATTATTATTATTATTATTATTATTATTATTGTTATTATTATTATTAGTTTTTTGAATTCTTCGATTCGAAATTAACAAAAAAAAACAGTTCTGTTAAATGACACACTACGAAATGTATTACCAAAAGTGGTGCGTGAAGTCAATTCCAACTTCTAAATGCACATACAGTTACTGACAGAAATATTTTGCACATGTAAAACTCCACAAATTAAAAAAAAATGCTACACAGAAAAAAACAAGTTTAATTTTTGATAACAAAAATCCGGTATGTAGATTTCTTTAAATGAAACCATGATACAATAATATACATTTACAACCACATTTGACGTATAAAATAAATTTTTACTTTAGTGCCGATTACTTGATTACAGAGTGGAAAGCGTTGCCACATGCAAGTACGAGCAATTCTTTTAGGGATGTTTTTAGGAAATGTGTAATTTGTGCTTTTTTATAGTGAATGTAATTGTTTATGCTCTGAAGTTAGTTTTATTTATCGCATATTTTAAGTTATGATGTTGTTCAAGTAAATAAGCGATGTGTCAATTATTGGCTTTCTTGAATAAAAATTGTTTGCATCGATTTCCTTAAGCTTTTGATGTAAAAAATCTTCAAGCAGAAAATCTATAATGCGAGTAAAAAAAAAATATTTAACCAGTGAAGCCATTACATATTCGAAATATGTTTTATATTATTTTCCTTACAATATCATCCTTTACGGGAGTCGCTTCAGCTAACTGGCGGCTGTGCACCCACTGAATAAATCGCCTCTGTCAAAATAAACATATTCGTAAATGCAAAATACAATTTTCTTGTATTCCACCCTTTCAACAAATTTTAACGGCACGATAACCGTTCCGCGTAAATGTAATAATTTCATTTGGCTCGATCGCGTAAACAAGAAGTTTTGCATCAATATAAGGGACAAGTTCAGTAAATATGGCGCCCAGCATAGATATAATCCCTGAGAATAAGTACTAGCGAGTAGAAGAGGAATACTAGTTAGCGAGCCAAAACACGTGCAAGCAAAGCAGCTGTCAACAATTAACTGAACATTCAAAATGGCCGAAATTGTCGGCATAAGTGAGAGACATGAGTACCAACATAACGCCACAAAAAAATTAAAATTCTAATATACTTAACCCGCGAAAATTCAAAATTCGCGATACGTTTTAAACAAACCTCGTATGCTGCTCAGTTAATTTTTTTTATCCGAAAATATATTTTTTTTAATTTTTGAATTAATAAGATAAACAGTAAAAATAATGAACAAAAACTCAGACTTCACAAATGAAAGTTTCATAGCACAATTGTTTCAGTTCACTAATCATTATTAATTAGTGGTTACGCTTTTATGGGCACATGGCACACAGATGTAAAGTCGGCCTAAAGCTTATTGAGCAAATCAGATTATGAGTGGTAATTACAAAAAAAGTGAAAAGAAACTGATTTACTGTGGCCAGCATCGCACAATGGCGTGCAATAAAAAAATTAAAAAAAAAACACACAACTTTTAAACTAGTCAAGCGATTTTGATGAGACCACTTGTTTTGAAAAGAAGAATTGTTTTACTTTTGAGACGACATATTTGGGGGCACCCTGGTTTATGATAGGGTAGCTCCAAAGAGCGTCAAATTAGGAATCTACGGGTGTCGAAATTCTTTCGGGGCTTGTAACTTTTGTAAATATCGATCGATCTCAATAATTTTTTTAGCGGGACTATCAACGTTAGGTAACAAAAATAAAACATCCCTAGAATATTTTTTTATATCTTACAGATTCCAAGTTATTTGACTTGATTTTTTTTTTAATTTTTGACCATTATTTTTTTTAATCGTTAAAAAGTTATGTACACTTTTTTTTAAACAGAACTTCATTCAAATTCATATGAAATTTTTTTTTGATATCTCAAAAATTGTAACAAGGAACATTTTATATATTTTGTGAAAAAGGTATTCCTAACTTTTTTGTAATATTTCAAAAAAATATTAAGTACTTGACAAAAAGTTTGATTGGTCCTAAGAGAAGATGTTTAAAAAAGACTGTGAAGAAAAATTGTTGTTTTTGGTCGAAAAGTAGAATTGTTTGAAAAAAAAAATTTTTTTGAATGTGGCAAAAAAATTTCACGCTCTTTTTTGTAAATATTTTGCTCTTTTATTATAAATAAACTTGTTGCAAGTAACTTGAAATAAAGTTTTGACATGCAACATATAAATGTAGGCAGGAGAGCAGATTTTCTAAAAATGCTCAAAGAGACAAGTTTTCCCAATCACAAACAGTTTTATAAAATTATATGTTAGGAAACATTTTAAGTTATTTCAAAAGTACACTTGGCTTTACAAACTTAAAAAAATATTCAATACTTTTCGAAATATTTGAAATTTGATTATAAAATTACATTTAATACATTTTTCCTTTTTGCCTGAATGTTGACCTCATATTCTTTGCTTGAAACGTTCTCTCATTTTTTCTATATAAAATCACAATAGAAGACAGAAATGTCTATTCAACGGTGTATTTTATGTACACGTTTGCCATGATATCAATCTTAAACTGTATACGTAAATATTACACCTCAGGTGAAAATTTACATATTTTATGTGCTACTCAAACAAACCTATATTTTTTATGACCTCTTGAAGCTTTTATTAAATAATATTTTAATTAAATACTTTTGTATGACTCAATATGTATACCCACAAGAAAAAAGACACCTGCGCACATACCCCTATTATGGGTATGTTTTTACCTGATATTTCTATCGCTTTTGTATCCGTTTTTTGTATAGTATATATATATATATATATGTATTTAAGTTACGCGATCAATGTTATGAATCCATTTACAGCTATCATGGAGATAACAATTAAAAATAAATTGCTCTGCAAATTGATTTGGGAAAACCTGACTAATGGGAGCACTCCGTTGGACAAGGTTAACCAACTGTTGTAAATAATAACTACTGCATGTCTGTGGTTTTCATTAATAACAATGTAGAAGGAAATTAATCTAGGGGTCTTGAAAATCATTATTATTTTATTTAAATGAACTCAATTATGATTATTTTAATACCATCTGTAAAGATGTAACAGTAGTTATTGTCACTGTACATTACCTAAAGGGATTTTGAGCAAATTCATGGTAAAGGCGAAGTACTTAGTTTTTAATTTCCAGAAATGTGTGTACATTAGGGTGGGTCGATTTTGCAATCGATATTGTGCCATCGATTTTTGGATAGCTTTTGGCATGAGAAAAAAAAGTTTCACTATGACATATCAAAAAATTCATTTTCGCGGTTCCAGAAGTCCAATTTTTTTAAGAACAATTCTCGAATTTTTTACTTTTTTTAACAGTAAAAAACAAAAGACTTAAGAGACGAACGTTCTCGGTAGAAGTTTTGTCTGTCAGTCTCTCATATAATAGGAAGATTTCTTCTATAGCGCAAATAAATTTAAAATAATTATTTTGCACGATATTAATTTATTGCGTGTCAATATTTAACTCCACAACAACAAAAAAAAATGATTTATAAATTATTTTTTTGATATTTCGTAGTGGAACTTTTTTTTCATGGCAAAAGCTGGAGAAAAAGCGATGGCACAATATCCATTAATTTTTGCCCATACAAATCGACCCGCTCTAATGTGCATGCTTTCAGTAGCACCTCGATCATATAAATACTTATTATATCTTCACTTTCTCGGTTTATCCGTTTCTTATTAATATTCGTACCTACTCATAATAATTTATTTTTACTCACAAACAATATATTCATTCGAGTATGTAAATTTTTCGACAAGAAAACATATATGTACATATATGGCCGGGGTTACATCTGTGTGCCATGTGCCACACATGCGTAAAAAAAGCGTAACCACTAATTACTAATAAAAAACTGTGTGATTCACACACGTATTTATTAAGTTAAACAGTTTCATACATAACTAATAGACAATTTTATAGAATCCAACATGATTGGAAACAGTTTAAATCAATAAATATATGTCTGAATTAAACTGTTTTTCATTATTAATTAGTGGTTACGCTTTTTTGGGCACATGGCACACAAGAAATGCCAGGTGTAAACTCATCCTAAGTCTTTTTGTTTGCTGGGTGATTTTGATTTGAGTTCAATGTCTTCACATTTTTTGCGGTTGTGTGGAACAAGTACAAAAATTATTTAAATGGTATCAAATAATTATATTATACCTATAAACAGTGTACTGACTTTCATATTTAGTTCAATTATAATTTTAGTTAAATGATAATTTTATAATTTCAAAAAATGACAATACAAATCATTAGTTACTGCATTGATGAACTCAGCTCCAAGCCATTCCATTTTTGGTGAATCTTCAATGAATTTAACACATAGTTGCCATAAAACGGAACTCATCCAAATAACTGAATTTTGTGTATTAACAACACCCTTAGGCTGAGTTTACATCTGGCATTTCATGTGTTGTCATTTTCATATGTGTGCAATGCCGTTCCCATCAATTTTTCGATAACACAAAATTTTGTTGTGCCATTGTGACAGGAAATCCTTAATAATGGCAATACGGCAATATTGTCTACATCAAGAACTAATTTTTGTATAATGATATTAAGTGCCAGTTGTTTAAGCCATTGTGAGACTTGGTTTTTCGTATTGTTCGTGAATTAATATTTATAAAAATTGGTAATCGCAAATTTATTCAATTGGCTAGTGCCAACGTATGTTTCACAATAATAAGAAAGAAAAATCAAGACAATCTAAAAAACGGCTAAGAAAGTGGTGGAACGGATCAGGGCTTAATATGCGCACCACCAAAGGATTTTATTGTACCCTGCATTCCCGTTTACGGAAGCAGGATTCAAGTTGGTTTAAAAATTTCGTGTGCATGAAGCCTAATTCCACCGAAACTTCTGCCCATGCAGTTTCCTTTGCATTTCTATCCTCATAAATGCCACATAGCTGATTCCATAAACCTCCACAAGTTGAATAAGCTATGTCGCTATGTCATGAGTCCTGTACTTTTCCACTTTCTTTTTCGTTTTCCATTTTTATGTCACTAGTCCCCACTTTTATTTTTACTTGCGATATCACAAAAACCATAATGTGTACTCGGCATTAGAATATGAAATTCAGTATATGTAGTAATTGGTATGCAATGAAAGTGGTAAACTTTTGGAACTAGTTCCGATTTTTTTGCTGGGTTACATTACTACGTTTATAAATTATAAAAATATTAAACATTTTTTTTTTCATTATTATTGTTATGATTATACATATTATTATTTTGATTGGTATTATTATTACCAAGCTAAAAAAATACGTATGGTCCATATATTTTTAATATATGATTGTATATACATAAATACATATGAAGGTATATGAATCCACGTATGGAAATGTATGGTGTTATACATTGCAAAAGTATTGTATGTGAATTAGAGTTGGGCGCGTGTCGTGTTTTTTTCGTGACAAGAACACGCACAACTCCGCACGAAGTGTTCGTGACATAAAATCTGATTTCGTTCGTTTTCGGGCCGTATCATGTTGAGCAAAATTGACACGATAAACACGAAACGATTTTTGGTGTTAAAATATGCATGAATTTCCAGTAAAGAAAAAATTTAATCTTTTGTGTCGTCAAACACGCAAAACCATCAAACTTAATGATAGTGTAGGTGTATCTTAAGCTTAATTCTGAAATTAAACAAAAATACAGGCCAATCTCGGTATAACAAATCTCGCTTTAACGAAAATCCGATACAATAAACATCCAATTATTGTATCATATCGAAAATAATAATAATATTAAAAATAATACTTAAAAAAACTTTGCGATATAACGAATTTTTCGGTATAACGAATTTTATTTATTTGAATATAATAAAATGCTTTTTTGCTATTCAATTTGATTTCGTGCGTGTTGTGCAGTTTCGTGTTTTGAAAATTTTGAAATTTCACGTGCGTGTTTCGTACGTGTTGGACATCTTGGCGTTCGTGTACGTGTCGTGTCGTGTTGGAAAAATCCAACACGCGCCCATCTCTAATGTGAATTGATATATGGACTAGTATATGAAATGCATTATAATATATGAGCTTAAATCTGGAAATTTAATTATGAAGGTCTTCATATGTGGATCCATATACAGAAATAAGTTGTAAATTATGGAGCCATAAAAAAACGTATGCATACATAATATCTCACATAAGATCGTTTTTGCAATCAATAAATATTGCATTTTATTAACTCGACCTTTTTCTCTCTTTTTTATCACTGGTGAATTGGAAATCTATTAGCAAATACATACGGTATGCAAAGTTTATAAGCGTACAGCCTCAACGTTTAAAAAAAAACTCTTGTAACAAAAAAATTCTTGTAAGATTTTACACATTGTGGCCCTATTAACTAAATCAAATAATCAAAAGGATAATTCAGTCATTAATTTTAATGAAAATAACGGAATTCTCTAGATATTTTTAAGAAACGAATTTCAGTATGAATATGAATTTTGTGTTTTTTAAACAAACGATGCACTTTTTCTCTTAAAACGCAGAATGAATTGACTTTTAGTTCGGTTTTTATTATGTTGTTGGAACAAATGTTTCATTAAATACAACCTCAATATACAAAATGTTACAAAAAATTAATTTTAGTAATTTAATTTATTGCACAGCAGGGCGCTTTTTTTGCATCAAGGATGTATGAATATCAACTTTTCATACTGTATCGGAGCATTTACATATACGAGTACATGAATGAAAATGTATAAATATATGTGACCTGCTCCACGAAAAGGGACCTCTGCGCCGAAAAGAAGTTATTGAGAAAAACGCGTTTAAAAAAAGCGCTTCGAACGAATTGTTTTTGCAAGAAATATCTTTACAGGTGATTTGTAAAAAAACTAAAAGACATAGAAACTTGCGGTTTGCGGCATTTGAAAGAGCTACAAGAATCACTCAAAAAGTAAAAAAAAAATTTTTCGGCGCAGAGGTCTCGTTTTCGTGGAGCAGGTCACATATATTATCATTATATATATATATATATATATATATATATATCCATATACCCACATTTGTCGGATCCGAACCATATATGTGATGTCATATGTTCCATACATATTGTTAAAAAAATAAGAAATTTCTAGATTTCTTAAAAAATTCCAGAATTTCCAGACGCACAGGACTATTGGTATATCGGCATTTTGGTATTGGCATCCCTTGGAAGAAATGAAACCGTCTATTATTTTTGAGTGTCATTAATTATTATCAAACAAAGTTATGTTTGTGAGTTTGGAATAAAATAAAACATTTTTCAAAAGAAGACATTCTTGAATAAATACTCGTATACTACAGTGTCTGTCATCTCATAAGTCGTACTTTTTTCTATAGTATTAATTGATCATACAAATTCTGGAATTCTTTTTTAAAGCTTAAAACGTGGTTAAAGATTTTTATTTTATTTAAGAAAAGGGTTTCGTTTTTCTTATTGTCATCCAATTTAGAATACAAAAAAAGTGAATCTTCTAACAATGCGCATATTTATATGGCTGTGATAAATACACAAAATGAAACAAAACTAGCCAAAAGACAACGATACTATTTATATCGGCTTGAACGAATGAAAAGTACCGTATGCGTTCAAAATAAATTTTTTTTAGATACTCGTATATGCAAATTTTATTGTAAAAATTTAAACAAGCAGCAGGAATATATTGCAAGTGCAAGTTGGGGGAAACGTTTCCTTTCTGTCGTTTAAGTGTTTTTGAGCATTAAACGAAAAATTAAATTTTCTGAAGAATTTTGCACGAACAGCAAATGCCTTAAGTAACTCAAACATTGTGTTAGCGCAACAAACAAAGCGACAAACTTAAATTATACACCTCCACCTTCATCACCTATGGATATACTAAAAAAATAAATATCTTACATACAAACACATACAGCCATATAAATTTTAAACAACGAGTAAAGCTCGTACGTTCATATATTTAATTCTTTGAAATGATAATGGCATTGACGGTAATCTTGGAAACAAAAAAAAATATGCATACAAACAAAATTTTATACGTATACATATATATGTACATACATATGTATCAGTATACCCACAAGAGTTAAAATTTTTCAGCAACGGCAACCAAACCATCCCGTCAGTTCCTCGTACTATACTTACTATAAATACTTATGGATATGTTTGGCTTCAACAATGTATTTCAAAAATCATCATCATCATCGCCTTCATCAATGCCTTGCCACGAACATGATAATTGCCAAGAAAACAATACAAAAGCACACAAACACAAACACCCTAACTTGCCACAATCATCATAATCACGTTTAAAGGACTCGAAAGTAAGAAGACAATGTCATGCAAAAACATACACAGACATTCATCCATAATTCAAGATTTACAAACGCTTGTTATTATTGAAACGAGAAGAGAGCAAAAGCTAAATCAAATTACAAGCAAGAGTATATTATTCATTAAAGATTATGAATGGTTTAGCATACAACGACGGTTAAGAACAAAAAAAAGAGGACTAAAACTTAAAAAACTAAATAAAACACAACAAAGAACTTTAGTCAGAACATTATGCTTTCGTAAAGTTATTTTCTAAGACTGAGACCGATTTATGCAGAGTTTATCATTAATTTGTAATTGAAAATAATATATTTTCAAAATCAAAATTAGTCAATAAAGAGTTAAAAACAATTCACTTTGAGTTAAATAAAAACTTATTATACATATGTGTTACTAAAACAGTCTTGTTAGAAGTAGATATAAGGCACATATTCCTGCATATTCCTGCCGGCTTCGAACGGCACTGTAGGTAACACATATCACAATGTTTTTTTTTTGTTTTATAGAAACTTTATTACTGTTAACTTTTTAGCGCCTACCCCTTTTCGAGGTCAGTTAGATTATTGCTATGGCGCACAGCCCACCCACTTTTCTAAACGAAAGATCTTGTCATTACAAGAGTTCAGGGTGTATGCAAAATTTTCGTAGGAAATGGTTGGGTAAGAAGGACTAAGTCCATAGACATGATATCCACACTAGTGTTGTTAATTATTCGTGTTTTGTTTGTTCGAATGAAATTTCATGATTTTTTTCTTGTTCGAATATTCGAACGAACAAAGAATAAAAAATTTTATTCGAATAATTTTAAAAAATTTAACAAAAAACCACTCTTTTATGTATTAGTTTAATGTATTTCATTAAAAAAAAAATACAACTAATTTCTCAACAAAAGCAATTATTTTAATAAAAAACTTAGAAACATTGTTAAAACTAAAAGGCAATTAGTTTAAAAATATATATAGGTATGCACTTATTTATACGAGTACATGTATGCATATCGCTCCCTTATTGCAAAAGAGGCATAACTCAAAAAGTTAGTGTTGCTGAAAATAAGTCTTTGATTTGCAGTTTTAATATTTTCTCTTCTTAAGAGATGCATGTACAAGGTTTATATGAAATTTTTACACGAAGTTAATTGTGGTATAATGACTTGCATTATAATACAAATGTATGTACAATATTTTTTAAATATATCAGTGATTCCTTTTAAAATCATCACTTAAAAAGATCCGATAACACAGCTATTTGAATTGTAGACAATCCTTTTTAATTTTAATAAAAGCACAAGGAAAGGAATTTTCTTTCACAAACTCTGTGGTAATAAGAAAAAAGTGCTTAAGTCATATTTTAATTTTCAAGTCGATTTTCAGAATTTGCTTCTTTTACAGTTAAATTGGGAAATTCTTTATTCACTTCAATTTTTTTTAGACGAACAGTGTTCTACACACTATAAATAATACATGCAGTTTGAAATATACCAAATTATAAGCTAAATTAAGCCATTATTCCATATGATGAAGCTATGGCGCTTCTTGAAAAACCGACCAAAAAAGGAAGTTTAAATGAATCAGTGTGGTATTATAGATATTGTATCTATTCAGTTTACTGTTCTGCCATTAGCTCAAAATAAGCTTATCTCGACTTAAGCACTATTTTCGTTTTTGCGCACAGAATTATTGATGTTGGAGATGCGATTAAACTACTCGCCGAATTAAAAAGAATATCAAGTTTGTATGCGTTTTTTATAATTCCAAACAATTCAAATTAACCGCAATATTTTTAGCGCCTTTGATTACAAAATAATCGTGTACACAAAATATTTGCATGCTATTTTGTAAAATATTTTTTTTATGTAAAGTAGTTAAGGAAATTATTCAAATATTCGACAAAAATGATTCGAATAATGATTAACTTTGTATTGAAAAATTTTTGTTCATTCGAAGAAAAATTAAACAAAGTTTTTCGAATATTCGAATTAATACTGTCCGAATGTAAACACTAGTCCACACATTATTAGAATTTTCAAAATCAGAGTAATGTTCACCAAAAATCAGATAATTATAACATATCTGGATATACACATACGTATGTATGTCACGTATTGCCTTATGTACAAATAAAAACTGGCTCGAAATTAGCATAAGTGGAAAAATTTAATATGTTTTGAACTGACTCTATCCAAATGAAAGAGATTTTTGTGTTTATTAATAATTCGTGAACTTTTAAGCGAATAATACAAAAAGTGGTGTAAAGTATTTAAATGTTAAATATAACTATATCTTTAAATCTAGAGCTGGTAGGGAAAAACTAATGACGCCTTCGTAGTCGAGAGATACAAATAGATAGATAGATTTTGAGGGTGGCGTTGGCTGAAGTAGTTAGCACGTTGACTACAAAACCGAAGGTCCTGTCGTATCCGACAGTCATTAAATAACAACACCACGCATTTTGCTGATTTGCATTAGTGCCCCTTTATAACACTTGTTGTAGGAAAGTTTAAGTGATGAAGACATAGTCACTGGTCACAGAACTATTCCGACTTCAGCAAATACTAATCCTAATGTAACATCAGAGCGCCCTCCTTCGTTGTGTAGCAGAATCATCGACGAAGTAAAATAATCAATAAAATGGCTACTAAACACAACTTCAAAAAAATTCTATACGCCTCCTTGCATTACTAAAAACGTAAGCAGAGTTGTAAAATCATGAAGCTTTCCTCTATCGCTTCCTTCACCACCTGACATCTTTATCACTATCCCTTTCCTAAAGAAGGTAACACTTAGTAATAGTAGTAGGAAGTCATTCCCTGAGTGTTACTTCTCTTTCTAAAAAAAAAGAACCCCTCAGAAAAAACTTTATTTTGTTGTTTAACGTTTTTCATATAAAATTAATTAATTAGATAATTAATTAAATAAAATCGATAAATATATTTTTATATAATTTTTTTCTGAACTGCGTTCAGAAAGGATGAGGTGTTTATGCTCAATACTGAATTCAATCTTCTCTATAAATTTAAATATTTAAGCTGATATTCAGGAACATATGTATATCTAAATATGTATATACATACATACATACAAAATTTATTGGTTCTGCACTTTCAGTCGAATCGTTGGTTGGTTTGTTGACTGGCCGACTGTATGGTTTACTTGACCCCTGAGGAAATTATTACAAATTACTGAAGAATGCTAAAATGATTATGTGTATCCAACATATTTACAATTAGTGCCGTTGTATACACTTACTCGTTCACGCACTCACACACACGCGAATCCGAACGATCGATTCCACCAAACCTACATACATATGTATGTACATATTATTGAATAATTTTAGTTTGGATCTTTAGAAAGAAATAAAATTAAAATATAAAAAACAGGTAGACAGACGTACACATAGATCAAGCAGAAAAAGGGTTATAGTCTCGCTTATTTCGCAGCATTACCACCACCACCATCACCACCACCGTGATCATCTTCACTACCGCGGCAACGGTTTCAAGAGTAAATTAATGCATTCGTCTATCTGGCCTTCCATCCGTCCATCCACTAAACTCTGCATACTAAACCAAGAACAAGAGACTACAAATGAAAAGCAACTTGTAATTATAATGGAAAAATAATGTGTAGGTGCCCAGTAATAATACGAAATCGAAATGCTTGATTTTATTGCTTAAGGAAAACCAATTACATTTACAATAGCAGTTCAGGAACAAAAAAAAGACTAAGAAAAAAATTAAAAACGAAAAAAGGAATTAAACAAGATTTTTATTTTAATCTTATATTTTTATTTTTTCTTTTGTTATGACAGTGTAAATCACCTCAAAATGCTTTACGTGTGTATAACTTTTTTTTAATTTTGGATTTGATTTAACCAACCGGTTCAGAATGAAGAAAAATATTGATTTACCATTTATTACATTCTTTCCAGATACTTACATTATACTCGTGCTAGTGCTCGTTTCACAAAAAAATACCAATAATAATTATAATAATTAAAATAATAATAATGCAGTACAATCTCGATAATCTGGACGATATGTCAGAAATACGAAAAAGTCAGAATTTCCGAGACAAGCGAACAAATTTACTAAAAATTTTTAAAATATAATCTAACTTACATATAAATATTTATTTACAAGAAATTCAATTTAAGATAAAATTTTTATACAAGATTACATTTTTATAAAAAGCTTCCAGTATTTTTTGCACAAACAGTTGCACATTTTCACCTGGCAATTATTTTTTTGCTTTTCCTTGTACGCAAATTCTCTGAGGCTTATAAGTTTTAAGATATCCCCACCAGTTAGTTCCTGCTCTTCGCAATATTTTAGCTATGGCTTAAGAATGATGTGTGTTTTGAAACATTATAGCGATGTTCTGCCTTAAATGATTCAACCTCATCATCAATTCATCATTCAGACATTTGTTTACCTCATTAGAATTATAAGGCCATACGAGTATAAAGATTATAACCACTAGCGAAGATTATAAAAACTCAGACTAATGAGAATCTTAATGTTTTTGTTTTACTTTTCGACAAAATTAGCTCTTACGTACATACATAATTATATACTAACTTTTTTTAAACTTCTTGCAAATATCAAAATGGCCCGGCCCCAACATAGTCAAATTAGTCAACTGAAAATTATTTAAAATATATAGTATTAATTTTTACAATTGTCAAAAAACTGGTTAAAACCAGTTAGGTGAAAACTATTCGATATCCTTAATATTAATTGAGTCATTAAATCGATGACATCTTATTCACAAAATGTGCACTTGCAATTTCCAACATCTATGGCGTACAAATATGGACAACACATTGGTTGAACTTTCCGACAAGTTAAACCCCAAAACAGTTCAAAATTTATAAATTTTGTATATATAATACCAGCTTTTTGATTCGCAAAAAGTAAATATGCCCAGAAAACCGTATACTGAATTCGACCCAATTTTATTCATAAAGTGAAAGAAATCCTAAAATTGATTTAACAAGTACTTTTGGATGTAATTAAAATAAAGTTTTTTTTGAAAATTCGTTAAAGATATCTTTAACGGATCAATCGATTTTCGTTTTCTAAAAAAAATTGCTGACACCAACCAATACGAAAGAAATCTCCAAACCCGAAAAAGAAACTTAAACGGTAAGAATTAATATCAAAAAAAGAAAATTGCCAAACAGAAAGATCGGTAACATGGAAAAACAGTTAAATCTAAGAAATCACAGAAAAAAACGTAAAAACACAAAAAAATAAAAACTATAAAAAAAACCAAAAAGCTAGAAAAACTTCACAATAAGAAAAAATTAAACAGAACGGAAGACCACAGAAACAATTACCAACACTGAAATGAAAAGATAAAATTGTGAAAGTAAGAACGAAAGGAATCGACAACACAAAAAATCAGTAAACGGGGGAAAGAATTTCATCCATCTAAACATCCAAACAGAAATAAAATGGAACAAAATTCCAAAATGGGAAATTGGAAAAACGTAAAAATTCGCTAAAAAGTAAAAAATCGACATCACTGAAAAACCACCATAACCTAAAATAAAGAAACTTACGAACACAAAGACGGAAAAAATCATCAGAACGAAAAAAGATTGTCAATAATGAAAAAAGCCACACAGTATCGTGATTTCATATATCGAGTGGCCAAAAATAAAAGGAGTTATCATAACATGGTGAAATGTAATTAGACCAAAAATTTGTTAATTTAAACTCCCAGGACTTTCCCATATATCCTTAAAACACCCATAGGCAAAATGCCGCTTATGAGCACTTTGTTATCCTCTTATTTACATGTACTCGTACAAAACCATTTTTTGTCTTTCAATAACAATAAAGCTAAGTTAGAATTTGCCGCAAGCGCTACAAGTAGTTCTACAGAACCTTCACTAGACTCCCACTTTTCTTTTGAAGCAAAATATTTACAAGAAACTATGAAAAAGTTCCAACAAACAACATCGAAAAGCAAAAATGTAAACCATTTTTCTTTGCTCATTTCATTGCAAGAAAAAAGTTGAAGATTGAAGTAAAAAAATTTGAACCTGAGAAGGAAATGGCAGCAAGTGAAAGAATATATCCGTTGATAAAGAAAGTAGCCTCGAATGTACTAGTGGATATATAAAATTTTAGATTTCTGCGACATTCAAGATGTGGGTGGACTCAAATACGTGAATGTATTAAATTTTAATAAATATTTTTTTTTTTACTTTTTGTATGTTTGTGTATTTTGTTTCTTTTTTTCTGATTGGATTTCACAGCAAAATTCTTATTTTTATTTATTTAAATTTGACTGACTGATAATGAATGTTAAAGCTTGTCTGTCCATTAGTCCCTCTGTCCGTCGTAGAAGCAGAAAATGTTTTATAGGTAATGATAGTTATCTTGTTGCTGCAGTCATAAGGATAATAATACAAACTACAGCCCTGCATAAAGCCATTTGAAAGAACTTTCAAGACATGAGGCATTTTTAAATGATTTACTGTAGTGAAGTCTTGAAAAACAAGCACTCACAGATACTGTTTCCAAGGCATTTATTTAAATTGTTGTAGGTATCGGAGTAAAGAAGCAAATACTTCGTGACGAAAGAATTTGTGGCGTTTGCTTCTTCCTACGCATGTGCGCGCATACAAATATTTTCAGCGCGCATACAAACGTACAGATGTGTTTCAGATTAACTTGGGCACCTGCATTTACAGCCTAATCTCACGGTGGTCTAAGCACCGGGTGAAGGTGAGCGTCCAACCATCGCCCCCATGCACCAATAGAAAGCACCATTTGACTTACCACGAGCTAACCGTGGGGTTAGACGAAGTTGACCTCTTAGTAAAATACCATGCCGACACATTATACCCATACACCTATCTCCAGAGCAGCACGGCTTTCTTGCCACGGGCACCCGTGGTACCAGTTTTAAGCCACTGGTTAGAGCTCGAAGTTCAACCCCAAAAGGATTCACCTCTATCGTCTTTTGAACTCAGGGCAGTTCCAAGTGACGCTGCACATGCAAGGCAATATAGCAAACATACTTCCTTTTATAAATATCTGCACATCCGTTACTCTGTTGCCAGAGATTGGGTGTTACTAGTGTTTTTCATACGGGATTTCCCGGGATCCCGCACAACTTCCGGGAAAGAAATCCATGGATATATTTGCGGGAATTCCCGGAATTGGTTTTGTTTTGATTTTATTATGGCAACTTTAGTTCATATGTACACATATGGCGAAAAAACTTAAAGTGTCCAGAGATTATATAATGCTCTTCTGACTATAAGGCCAACATCCGTAGAAAGTGAACGTATTTTTTCATTAGCAGGAGTTTTTTTAAATAAAATTAGAAATATACTGTCAAACGATTCTATTAGTGCTTATTCTGTACTAAAGTCCTATTTTCAAAGCAAGATTTTATAATATTTTTTTATAATGTAATTTGTTTTTTTTTGCGTTATATCAATGCACTTGACTTTGCATTTACATATAATATTGGTATTTATGCATTACTATTATATAAAGAACTGAAATTATATAGGGTGTTTTTTATTGAGGTATAGAACTTTAAGTTGGCATCACTTTTTTAACTGGCGGCCATTTTGTCAGCTGTAAAGTGATTAATATTTAGTTTGGTTTGCCATTTCATCATGAACAGGTTGACAAAAGAACAACGCTTTCAAATCGTGCAAATTTATTTCGAAAATAATGGTTCAGTTCGCGAAGTTTACCTCAAGCTCCGTCCATTTTGTCGACATAATCGTCCATCAGAGCAATTAATTCGGTTAACCGGTCAATTGGCCACCAAGATCGTGTGATTTGACACCATTGGATTATTTTCTTTGGGGATATGTGAAGTCGCTCGTCTACGCCAACAAACCAGAAACGTTAGGGGACTTGGAAGCCAACATTCGTGGCGTTATTGCCAACATACGGCCCCATATGCTCGAAAAAGTGGTTGAAAATTGGACCTGTAGAATTGGCTTTATTCGAGCCAGCCGCGGCGGCCACATGCCCGAAATCATATTTAAACGTTAATGGCATAAAATTATCTTTCCAATAAAGCCAAATTGATGGACATTAAAACGATTTTCTTGTGTTTTATTTCAATTCGATATTAGTTTTTGACTAATGTGATTATAAAACGTTATTATTTAATCGATCTCATGAATTTTTTTTGTCGAAATAAATTAAATTAAAAAATTTTTTGGCTTACAAAGCGATACGAACTTTAGCCTGATCAAATCATAAATATAGAACCAAATGAAGTTCGAACAACAATAATTAAAATTAACTAAAATTAAAAAATACTTTGTATAGTTTTGCGCTATTCGGGAATTCCCGGGAAACTGAAAAGTCGTTCCCGCTTTCCCGGGATATGAAAAGTCCGGGAAAAGAAAAACTCTAGTAGTTACACATAAGCTCTTTGGGTAAAAACCAAAGGTACGCCGAAGGGAAACGCCAAATTACCCCGTGATTGTCACACCGGTAATCTCCTAAGAGGTCCCCTGAGGGGCATACAAACGTACACATTCATTTACATTTGTTGTGTTCACTTGCTTTAAAGGTTAAACATAAACATAAAAGCATCCCAGTGATATGAAAAGACACCATCGCCACCAATGACAGGCGAAATAGTTAGCGCTTTTGCTCAATTTGCACTAGGGGCTACCCATGTTGCATTCCAATGATATCTACATCTCTCTCTAGACACCAATGTCTAATGCTTTTTATGTCAAAAAATAGATACGTTTCACTAGCTAATTCTTCAGCTCCATACATACATATGTATGTATGTATTAGAGCGTTCCTTATATATACATATATGTATGAAGAAAAGTATATTCTCGAATTTACATGGCGGCAAAAAATAAATATATTACATTTGGTATATAAAAACACAAAAAAAAAAAGTTTGAGCACGATTGAATAATTTTTAGCCGTACCTCAAGACACTTTTTGTTTTTATTATACTTATCCTTACGAATATTATAAATGTGAAAGCTTAGAAAACAATTCTAAGCTTTCACGACAAAACCGCTAAATCGATTTTGAAAATCCTTTTACCAATGGAAGCTTCAGTACCAGTGCCAAATAAATTATATTTTATATCTGGTTTGGAACCGGTTTTTTATATTTGTTATGGTAATTTTCGTTTCGGGTTTGATTTCTTAAACAGTTTTGAAATGGGATTTTATATATCTATTTTCGGAACAGATGGACACGAGCGAAGCCAAAAGCTAAATAATAATTTAATAAATTTATTTGTTGTTCATTGTAATTTACTGCATCTAGATTTCGTTGCAATGAAATGAATATGGATGTGCTTAACCAACAGCAAATATTTTTTTTTAGTTCGTACTCATTTTGACACGCATTAAATAAAAATAAAATATTAAAATAATTACATATTAATTAATTTTTTTTTGTGTAATTCAAGTAATATTGTTTGATTTGACTTGATTCGATTTGATTTGACTTGAAAAAGGAATTGTTTATCGTCCTCGTTATGTGTTAATTTATTATTTTAATCTGTAATGAATTTTACAACCCTTTCAGCCGCATCGTTCATTTCTTTGGAAATTTTTAAACAATCAAAGAATGCGTGTTTATTTGAATTTACAAAATCGATTTGATTTTTTGTGAATGTGTTTTAATTATATTTGTTGGATTAGCCATGCTTTACTTGAATTTTTCTTTATTTGCTTGAACATTCATTGCTATAACCATTTTTTTCTTAACAACAACACTTTCATTACGATCAAAGAATGAAGAACCGACTGCTTCTTGGACCAGTTGGCCAACTTGTCGCAGAGGACACTTTCATCAACAACTACAGAGGGAAATTTTGATATTTTTCATGCACGATATTTGTCGATTACAGTTTCTTTAAAGACAATCTAATAGAAACAGTACTCAAAGATTCGATAAAAGAAAAACTACTCCACTGGTCGTGCATCAAACTAGTTAGTTAATATTTTCCGCAACCTAGTCTTGCAACGTTCAATGTAAAATTGTGTATAGTTTTATTAATGAAAATGTTATAGAAATTGTCAGTTCTACAGGGACAAGAAAAAGGAGCGAAAATGTTGCTCTTATTGTCATGTTTGAAATTGGCTGCCATTTGTCCGAAAATTTCTTCAATGATCTGTTTCAGCTGTCGCCAACAGGTCCACCACACTTTATCATTGTCGTGCAATATGTCTGGAAAACATATTCTAAATTTTTTCAAATTCTTCAAAGTTTGCTACGAACAACAAGTGTTCACTTGTAAACTCTCATATACACGTACCTCACTTATTATACGACAGCATTTACTTTTGGTGTAGTACATTACATGCCAGGGCAATATGTACATTTAAAAAGCAAGAAATATGAAATATGCATTTGAAATATGTTTGTGCAGGGCTCTAATACAAACAATAACCAACAACAAAAACAACATCAACAAGAACAATAAGCAAAAATATGAAAAAAGTTAAGAAAAATTTATATGAAAAAAAACCACCAAAGAATATGTAGAAAAAATTAATGTCTAGAATCTAGGCATTGTTAGTCAGTGCTCCAAAAGTATGCTCTTCGTGAAATGTGGTGCAGTATGAAGAATAGCTTGGATGGATGGATGGTGGTGTGGTAAAAGTGTTATTGTTTGGTGTTTTTGTCTTTGTTGCTATGGCTTTACTGTTGTTGTTGTTGTTGCTGTTTCTGTTATTGTTATATGTTGTATAAGCGTTGGTGTTGCCAATGGCATTGCCACTGATTGTTACTGGTACTGCAGATGCGTCGTTATTTACTTGTTGTATTCTTTTGTCTGTTTGGCCGGCTGTTTTTCTGCTTCCCTATATGTTTGTCTGTTCATGATTATTGTTTGCTGCTAAAAAATTGAACTTTTAAATTCAGGCGTTTGAATTTCAGGGAGATTATTTTTGTGGTGTTTTTTTTAATATTTTCTTAAAATTATTTCCACTTTAATTTCCATTTAGAGTTCCTTGTATTTGACATGGTATTGAATTGGTTAGGTTGTTTAGTTGTGGTTGCCTTAATTTTTTTTTGTTTGATGCAATCAAGCGGTATGGAAATTGCTTTATACATATCGCTCATTTGCGCAAAGAACGTCATAACTCAAAAACTCATTCTTTATGTTGTGTAAAAATTTTATACAAATATCTTTTTTACTCAACCCTTGAGAGAAAAATAAAATTTTCTTTTTTTATTAAGTTGTTTGTTAATTGAAAATTTCAAACTCGTTTTCTTTCAAACTTTTTTCTCCGAGTTATAACATTGTTTTAGTAAATGAGCGATATGTATATATGTACATTAAAGTGACCGTTATTTTTTATTTTTTTATTCCTTATATTCTCTCCTCCCAAATCGGTTTAGTTTTATTAAAAAAAAAATACAAAAAAATTTCTTAGCGATAAGTTGTGTTTTAGGGGGTGCGTCCTCCCCTCAAAGTTGGCCTTCAAGTCCATTTTGCAATGTAATTTGTTTGCATATGACTAAAAAAATATTTTAAAAGAATATGATATATGGCAATATTTTAGCTCTTCTAGTCAACAACATTAGTCTCAAAGAAAGTTTTTTTGCTAAAAATTAATGTTTTAGAAAATAATGAAAAAAATAACCAACAAAAAACCAAAAATTATGTTTATATGGAAATTATTCTTATTAAGCATGTATAATAAGAGCTTATATCTGTTAAATTATTTCATACATATTCATATACATATAGTCAAAAGAAAAATAAACAAAAAAAAACAACAAAAAATTACATTGATTAAATGGGCTTGATGGTCAACTGGGCGGACGCGCACTCTAAAACACAATGTATGTTTTCTTTTTACATAAAAGTGAACCGATTTGGGGGAGATAATATAAGAAATCAAAAAAAAAAAAATCTCCATACATCTAACGACCACTCTAATGTACATATAACATAAAAGTATGTAAATATGTTTACAAATGTGATTTGAAAAGTCGATCAAAAAGACAAATTTATTTCACTAGGGAAAACAAGAGCAATAGCCCTAATTAGAGATGCTAAACGGGAAATCCCGATCCTGGAAATCACGAGATTTTCGGGACTACGTAAATCCCGGGGTCCGGGATTTTTTAACTTTAGAGCCCGGGATTTTGGGATTATCTGAATCCCGTTTTTGCATAAATAATGCTTTTCAAAGTCATCTTCTATTTTAAAAATTATTAGAAACACCCTGTTATAAAAATTTAAAATACTAAATTAAATATATAATGGACATAGTATATTATATTCTAGGAAAAAAATTTACATATATTGCACTTTTCAATGAAAATAAAGTGGTATTTTGAAATAGAGAGTTTATTAGAAATTATGGTATCACACCTTACGAACGTAAATTTTTCCTAAAAACGAACGCCAAATTTAATTTTTCTTAATAAAAGTTACAAAAATGTGAAATTTTTTCTAGAAATGAAAAGGGCATTAGTGTATAATACTTTAATTAAATGTCTGAATTATATAAGTATAAACATACGAGTATATTTGTCTGTAAATAAGTAATAAAAATAAATTGTTAAATAAAAATATTATTTTTAATAAGAAGACGTACATTTGTTACTAATATTTTCGGGATTTTGTAAGTCCTGAAAATCCCAGGTACCGGCTCGGGATTTTGAGACTCCATCACTAAATTCCGAAGCCCGGGATTTAAAGAAACCAGTTCCGATTGGAATATCTAGCCCTAATGCTATACATATCTACTATTGAATTTTTCCATAAAATAAATTTGAGAAAAAAAATAAGCCAAACATAAAGGCCCAATTGTATGGAAAGCAATTGTATGAATTTGAAATATATATTGTTTTTGTGGCATACCTGCGTAGCTTTGACTAGGATTTTAAATCTTGGCTTTGTTTCGTTAAAAACACGGAAACAATTCTAATTCTAAACGAGCCGTCTGATTGTTATGAAATTTCATACAGCATTTGAGGAGGTGTAACAGAGCACAAATAAAACTTCAATCTTCTACTTTAAAAACTGATTTAATACAATTGTTTGAATGAAACGGTCAAAACTAAACTTTTTCCTTAGTAATTAAGGTACAAAATTCACTGACTTTTACCTCCTCTAGTGGAGTCAATAAGAACTAAGACTTCAGAATTCTTTCAAACTTCTTTGAATTATATTGTTACCTATCAAACAGCATAACTTTTTTTACAATATAAGACATGATTATTTTTTGTATTTTTGTCTATGGAACAAAGCACTGTTCGTCGCGACGAATAATCTGTTGCGATTATACCTTTAGTATTTCTCTCGTTTCTTTTTCCAACTTGTGGCATATTAAATTTTGTAGTAAGTTAGCTTGCAGCTATGAATGCAAGCAAGCAAGCATTCTTGTAATACTTGCTACGCTATACTGCATTATGGATACAAAGCAATTTTCTTTAATCGCTAATACAGAATAATTTGCAAAATATGTATGCAAGTATAAATGAGAAAATATTTCCGACTGTACTGGCTTGCTAAAAGCCTTGAAATCATCATCATTTTCGTACTTTTTAAGAATGGCTTTTGATTTTTGATCATTAAAATATTCTTTGCATAATGGTTTAGCCTATTTCTTAAAATTTTATAGTCGAATTTTGGATTTTTGCCAGGGTTCTTAGCAGTATGATCAACTGTGCGACGTCCAAAAAAGTTATCACCCTAATGTATATATTACAATTCAAATTAAAGGTATGAAGTTCAAATTAAAAAAGAAGCTGACGAACAACAAAACTTAATAACAACTAAACTAACTGTGAGCTCTTCATCGTTTCGAAATATTTCAAGAATGCAAGGAAGCGACAATAAAAACTAAAAATGTGCACGTGAGCATTGTTTGAAACACGCGCACGCTCACGCAGAAAAATATTCCACTCACGCGTGAAAGTACGCACGAATGATCTTGAAAATGTTCACGATTTCATGATCACGATCACGCACGCTTACGAAAAAGTATATAATTCAAATTGTATGTTTTTTGGGTTGAAAAATAGGTTCTTACACATACATATGTATGCATGTATGTACATATGTATGCACGTGTATATTACATTGTAAATTAAAATAAAGCAAACTTGGTTTTTTTACATGAAGAAATAATTATTGAATCATGGTTTTTCTTTAAAAATTTAATTTTGTCTTTCGAATGTTTTTGTCTGATCATAGTAAAATAAAGAATTATTGTTAACTTTTTTAATCACTTGTACACATAAATTTGTTTGACATTTAATGAAAACTTTATTGTTAGTAAAATGTTTGGGATACAAAAATAGAATAAATTTTTTTTGCAGTGTATAAGATCAACTGTTGAAGTTAATCAAACCGTATTAATCAAACCGGTTTCTCATAAAAAATTCGTTGACTGAACCAATATTAATTTCAATGATGCACCTTTGATCTAATGGAGCATATGAAAACTTTCAAGAGGCAATAGCAACTCGCTAGATCAGGGTTGCATTTTCTGAAAAGTCGAACAATTGTAGTATTTTAGAAAAGGCTTACTAAGAAGAATTTGTATGGAAATCTGTTTTATAAACTTTCAATGTCTCAATAATTTTTATAAATTGGGCCTTTATATATCGAGCTTTATTCTCGATTTTATCGTAAGCGACATTTTATCGAAAATGTACTATTTTATTGAAATTAAAATTTTATGGGCCTACCTATGGTTTAGAATTATCAAAATGCCAAAATTGTTAATAACTTTTAAGATGCGGGCTGTAAAATTTTATCGTAAGCGACAATTTATTATGTAAAACAAATTTGAATATTATAAAAAAAACTTTTCCTGAAAAATTTAGTGTTTGTCGGTTACGATAAAATCGAAAATAAGGCTCGATATACTATATATATAGTAAGTAAAGGCCTTTAGGACCAGTGCTCCAAAAATGTGATCATTAAGAATGTAATCGTAGTGAAAACTATCATTTAGAAAATAAAAAGAGCATTACAAAACTTTTAAATATTTTTTGCGCCTTTCATACAAATTCTTCAACGAAATAGAACATGAATGAGCATAGTTATGAGCAGGGACAGGGACTTCATGCACTTAAAAAAACGTTTTAGGCGCCTAAAATATGACAGCAAAAACACGAAATATGTACCCAAAAAAAAATATTTTTTTTTTTAGTACATATATTTATTTATTGTATCTTCAAATATGAACTAACAATAATTATTCAAATCTTAAATCTAAATATAATTAATTAGGCCCGACCAGTGTCGGACATAAACTTAGTGATAGCTATTAATAATACATAAGTTGTGATAACCAAAAACAAAAGTATTTTCAAGCAGTTTCTTCTGGAGTGTTGAGTATTAGAGCGGATGTGTCCAGTAAAATTCAAGATGTTACGAGCAAGCGGATTAGGATGAGACTCGAGTTTTGTAAGATATTTGCCTGCGTATTTTGCAATTTCTTCAGTTACTTGTGGCATATTCAAATCACGATGTAAATTTGAATTTCTTATGTACCATGGAGCCGATGTTATTATCCGTAAAATTTTGTTTTGCCTTCGTTGAATTTTTTCAATATTTGAAGCTGAAGCAGTACCCCATAGCTGAATTCCATAGCACCATATAGGTTTTAAAATCGCCTTGTATATCAAAAGTTTACAATCTATACTGAGGGTTGAATTCCTACCAATCAGCCAATGTATCTGAGTTAGTTTAAGTTTCATTTGCGTTAGCTTAGAGTCAATGTGGTGTTTCCATGTAAGCCTTCGATCAAGGTGTATACCAAGGTATTTCACTTGTAAATTTTGAGGAACAATTTGATTATTGATTGTAATGGGGGAACAAGTGTCTTTTCGTAGGGTAAATGTTACCTGAGCACACTTCTGTTCGTTTACCTTTATTCTCCACCTGTTTAACCATAGTTCTAGCTGGGTAATATGTTGCTCAAGATATCGGGAAGCTTCGTGAGGGTTTTCGTGCATACTAAGGCAGGCTGTATCATCGGCAAATGTAGATGTGTGAATATTACTGCTCAAAGGCATATCACAAGTATAAATCAAATACAAAACTGGCCCCAGTATACTCCCCTGTGGCACACCGGATGAGATTGTTTCAGGCATACTCATAAAGTCTCTTTCCACAACAGTGAATTTCCGGGAAATAATGTAACTTTCCAAAAGATTTAGAATGTTTATTGGTAAGTAAGTCTTTAATTTTAAAATTAGGCCTTCATGCCACACTTTATCAAATGCCTGAGAAACGTCAATAAAGAGCGCAGAGCAATACTTCTCTTCTTCAAAAGTTTTTCGTATAAATTGAACCAATCTATGCGTTTGTTCAATGGTGCTATGCTGACTTCTAAAACCAAATTGATGGTCCGGGATGCACCCATTACCAGCTAAAATTTTGGACAATTTAGTCATGAGCAGCTTTTCGAAAAGCTTTGAGATTGTTGATAGTAAGCTTATAGGCCTATATGACTCAGCCTTGGTAAGATCTTTGCCCGGCTTTGGAATCATTTTAACCTTGGCAAGCTTCCAGCTGTTTGGATAATACTCCAGACGTAAAATGGCATTAAAAATGAATAACAGGATTCTAATTGCAATACGAGGCAACTTCATCAGCATCTGGTTACTAATTTCATCAATACCCGGAGCTTTTTTCGGGTTGAGTTCAGCAATTAGTGTTTGTACATCACGCGTCTTAAATTTTATGGGTCGAGGGGGTAGCGCAACTACACTCGGCAAATCAACAGCAACAGAACATGAGTTTGGGGTAAATACGGATTTTAAATGCTCAGCAAATAATTTACCTTTTTCAGAGTCGTTTCTTGCCCAATCTCCGGTAGATGTGCGCAGAGGTGGTTTAAACTCGACGGGTGTTTTAAGCTTTCTAGCAGCGCGCCACAAAGAGTAATTAGATGCTGGTGTGACATCAAGACCTTCCAGACAATTTTTAAGAGATGCAGTTTTTTCAAATGCAGGCAGCTCTTGGAGTCGTTTAGTGCACTCTTTAAACATAGTTTCTCCTTTTTTCACACACGAGACGTTCAATATCAGTAGAATAAATTCTATTAAACCCAGTCTGCGGATGGGAGGTAGTGGCATGTTCAGCAGCCTGTTTAATATTTTCATTAAGGTTGGTAATGTTATATTCAATATCATCGGGTGTTCTTAGTGTAATATTTTCTGTGCAATGATTACTAAGATATTTTTTGAATACCAGCCAATTAACACGATTTATCATCTTCACATAAGGATGAGGTAAGTCACTTCTTAATGGGCTACAAATTGAAACGATCGTGGGAGAGTGGTCGGACGAGAGATCTAGAGAAGCTTCAACTTGAATTAAATCCCTAGAGATATTTTTCATGACGCCAAAATCTATATCCGGAATTTTTTGTATGTCAGTAGGCCAGTAAGTGGGCTCCCCACTCGAAATGACGTCCAAGCCCATTTTTGAAATTGTGTTGAATAACGCTCGACCTCTGGGAGTGATAAGACGCGAACCCCAGAACGTATGTTTGGCATTATAGTCCCCAGCTGCTACAAAACAAGGGCCAAGAGATTTGTAGAAATCCTCGTATTGATCTTCAGTAATTGCGAATCTGGGAGGGGAGTAAATTGATGATATTACAAAATTAGTACAAAAATTTTCAATACAAATATTCGTTGCTTGTAGATGTTCTTCAGAAATGTTGTCAATAATATAATGCTTGAGTCTTGACCTTATTAGAATTGCTGATCCACCGCATGCTCTTCCTATTGGGTCCTTTGAATCATAAAGCTGTAGCCAGAAATTTTAAAAAGACTTCTCGAAGTCAAATGAGTCTCTGAGACCAACATTATATCAATATTTTTTTCCTTGAGGAAGTGCTCAAGTTCATTTTTATGTTGGCGAATGCCGTTTGCGTTCCAGAAACATATTTTTAACGTGTTCATGGTTTGTTAACTAATGCTTGAAGCAGTGTATTCTGCATTCGCAGCATTTCTTGCAACATGCTAGTCATATTTTTTGTAAAATTATTTATAGTTTGCACCAGATTATCAATAGTAGCTTCAAGGCGATTGAAATTAAAGCTTGAGTTTGTATTTGTTGAAATATTTGGTGGTGAAACATTTTGAGTAGGAATATAATTTTTCTTAGCAGCATCGGCATACGATACACGGGAAGTAACTGGTTGGCTCACTTGCGCAATAGTGGCGGATAAAGCGTTTGCTGATTGGGCTGGAGCTAATTTAGGTTTTTGCCCCATAGTCTGTTTAACGAAAGAGTACACAGGACAACCTCTGTAGTTAGCGGTGTGATTACTTCCACAATTGCTGCATTTTTTATCACTTTAATTTGTTGCTTATTGCAACTAGCAGTGCCGTGTAATTCGCCGCACACAACACAAACAGTAGGTAAATTGCAGTAAGTTTTAGTATGGCCATATTCTTGACAATTATGGCACTGTACGGGTCCAGAACGCTTATGTGGTTCTTCAACTGTTATTTTTCGGTATAAAAGATATTTTAAATTATAAATTGGGTGCGTCTCATTTTTTCTCAATTTTATATCATTTGGCTCCAGTTCAACGTGAAATAGAGGTTGGGTGATCTTTTCCCTATTTATTATGTTCGATACATTTTTACCTTAAATCCCTGGAGGACGAGTGCATCTTTTATTTCTTCGGGAGCGACATAGGAATCTATGCCCTTCAATACGATCTGCAGACCTTTAGCATTCTTGAGCTGGTATGTGTAGAAATTTGTTTTACTTTTCATTGTGCGAAAATCTTTTTCTTCATAAATTTGAATTTTCGTTTCATCAATGTTACCACGTTTTATTGGAACAATGTGAAATTTATTCTCACCAATTACCGAAATTAATTTTTTAATAATAGCGTTTGAGTTTTTTTCTCTTAAATAGATTGGTGGCGGCTTGGAGGTTTTGTTCGCAGATTCAGCGGGTTTGTCGTTGTCATCTTGCAATATTTTAAAACGGTTTTGGCGATTAGTAGATGATGCGTTGTTATCCCTAGAGATCTTTGGAGCAGATGAAATTTTAGAAGATTTTGGGCTTCGCCCGCGCTTTACCACAGTTATATATCTGTCCATTCCGACTTAGACCTTGGGTTTTTGGCTACTCTTATCTATAGTGAAAACAGGGTTAAGTGATGACCACGAGCCCGAAGCGGATGATATCGCTGAGTTAAATGTAGAGGTACTAGGCAACGGTAATGTTAACGAATCACTAGTTGGCATTGGACAAAGCGAAGTTGATCGCTGACGAAAATGCGGCTTTGCCGTTAGAGAAAGTCTATCATCAGATTTTTTATTTTTATTGTTTTTATTAAGAGCTTCAGAACTCACAGTAAGTCTATCATCAGATTTGTTATTTTTATTGTTAACATTGAGAGCATCAGAACTCACAGTAAAATAGGCATTTCTGCCGTTATAACTCACTTCACAATTATTTGTATTTGAGGTACTCATATAGAGTATTCCTCAAGGGTACTTTGTCCGTGTTTTTTTGTTTAAGGTTTTTTTTTATTTATCAAAGTTAATATGTACTATTACGCTATTACGTCTGTTCACTATGAAGGTACAACGAGAACTCCCAATAAAATATGCACTTATTTTTATTTAAACAAAAACATAACATTTTAATTCAGTTTCATTAGGTAAAGATAAAAATGAAAGTACAGCATAACAAAATACAAATATACATAAACAGAAATAAAAAATTAATTTTATTTATTTACATGTAAAAAACATTTGCGTTATATTTTCATATGTAAATTTCAATCTATTTGGTCTTAGAAAGTTTTTGTACATTGAAAAAGACTTTTCAGTAGAGATGTGTACATAAGCGGTTTTTGACTCACGACACGCACGCTCACACAGAAAATTATTTTACTCACGCACTTTCACGCACGAATGATTTTGAAAATTTTCACGATCACGCACGCTCACGTATAAAATATTCTTAATCACGCACGAGTGGTGTACAACTTATCACGATCACGCACGCTTACGAAAAATATATGATTAATTTTTTATGTTTGTTGGTTGAAAAATAGGTTCTTACACATCCATATGTACATACATCCATATGTTCATACATACGTATGTATGTATTAGGGATGCCAATCGGGACTGGTTTTTACGATCCCGGGATTCGGGATTTCAAAAAAACAAATCCCGGGATTTCGGGATCTCGAAATTTTTTGAGATTCAAAAATTATTAGGGCTCTTGGTTTTTTAAAAGATACATGGATACATGAGGTTCAAAAGCAAAAGTTTTATAATTATTTTATATTACATAGTCAAAAACTATTTGAAAATTCACAAATAATATTTTTGAAAATCACAAAAGAAAAATAAGCGTAGCAGGATTAGAAACTTTAACAAAACCCAGATTCATATCGAATATAAATTATTTGCTGGATTTTGTTAAAGTTTCTAATCTTACTATATTATTAGTTGTGAATTATCAAATACTTTTTGAAAGTCTGTGCATAAGATAAGAAGTTTTTGACTGTTCAAAATATGTGGTTACTATCTCCACATGGGGAACGGTCATGATGAATTTATTTTTAAAAAACAAATAAAACTTAGTAAACAATTTCGGGATTGACTGAATCCCGAAAATCGGGAAAATCAATATATACATGTCTGAATCAAACAGTTTATCATTAGCAATTAGTGGTTACGATTTTTTTACTCATGTGTGGCACATGGCACACAGATGTAAACCCGGCCTAATGTACTCGCGTATGTGTATTCATTTGTATAAGAAGCCGATTGATGCTCGGCACTCTGGTGCTACTTTGGGCAGCTCAGACATAGATTGGGCAACAGTTATCTATACACGCAGGAGTGTTATCTCGTGAGAGCGTGAGAATTTTTAATTTTTTAAATTAAATTTTTTTAAAAAACTCACGCACGAGTAATTTTTTTTAAGTCACGGTCACGCACTCACGCGTGATTAATTATAAATTTGATCACGATCACGCGTGATTCACGCGTGACACGATCAAATCACGACATTTGCACATCTCTACTTTTTAGACGTAATCGGCGCATATTTAAATGATTCTAATTCTTTAATGGAATATATTTCTTTAATTGAATGATCACAAGATATTGAAGCAAAAACACCAGCTACTCGTTTTATTTTTTGTATTCCACTATTTTTTTTAATGACGGCTTGTAGTTTACTCCGAATTTTGTCACCAACTTTGCCTTCAGCCGCATCAATTTTATTTACAGCTTCCTCAATTATTTGAATTTGGCTAGGCAATGAATCAAATTGTTGAAGCTTATTATTATTTTTATGAGAAACGCATAATTTGCATCAACAAATATCAACTGATCTTGAATTGAATGCAAATTTAAAATTTTTTAAGCAACAGCCTCTAGCCACGTTCCCCATCTTGTAATTACAGGTTGATGTGGAAGATTTAGATCCGGATACTTTTCTTTAAATACTGCTACCCTCGATTTTGATTTTAGAAATATTTTCTTTTCCATAAGAAGTCAAAAGATCGATGTCCACAAATTGGTTTCTAATTTCTTCCGCAACCTGTGCATTGCATGGGATAGACAAGTTATATGAATAATTTTTGGGTAAAATACATTCAAATATTTTGCAGATTTAATCATATACGGTGCAGTATCCGTCACGTATAATAATATTTGGTTTTTATTGAAGTTTTCGTCTAATAACGCAATTGAGTCGTTAAAAGGTCTAGCAATTGTTGCATGATTTGGTGTCTCTAATTCTGCCACGTTAAGGAGGAATTTTAGTTTACATTTCCTTCGTCTGCATCCAATATACCAACAATTACATTGGCAATAAATCGCCCTTTGATGTCTGCTGTCTCATCGATAGAGACCCACAAATAATTGTCACTTAATAAATTTATAATTTGGTGAAGTTTTGTACCATACAATTTACTAAAATACACTCAGGGAAAAGCTGCAACTTAAAAATAAGAATGCGTCACATTAATTCAATAATTTTCACTATAATAGAAAATATGATATCAAATGATACTATAAATTAATATATTTTCATATTGAAATAAGAAATTTCAACATGACTAGACTTTCCTTAATGTTTCTTATTAACTCAATATGGTTTTTATTAAATTATTTAAGCTATTTTTTCTCTTGGTGTACACTTTTCTTATATATTTTTGTAAGAAATTAGTTAGGTCACTGTTGTTTATTTTATGTAAAGGAATATCGGCAGATACAAATGCTAACGAACTTGTTTTACCTTGAATCGATCTACTAGATATTAATAGCTGAGAGGCCTTTACAATACTTTGCGCATGTTTATCTATGTGCTTTTGACTCCTTAAATGTTGATCCACCAGAAACTTTTTTCAAAATATATTGATCTGTCACATATTTTAAAGAATAGCACTTTTCATCAGTTTTAAATACTTCATTGTTTTCTGACACATACTTGTTTAAAACACTTCTGGTCGATGGCTTCACTTTTGGCATTTTTCCTAAAATAGAACATTTTAAATATATTTTTAAACATAATTCGATATTAATACAGTACTTACGGAAATTGTTATGTGGACGTTTCACTAAATTGTCGGCGACTGCTTTGTGTCGGCTCGAATTCGCTCTGTTTAAAAGTACATATATATAAATTTTTCACAAAATAATATGCATTTATAACAAAAATATGTAAAAATATGCATTTTCATCAAAATATGCAAACATATTCACTAACAAATCGATGCCATTTTTCAGCTAATTCATGAATTCATAAAGATATTTCAGTTTAACCATTATCAGACTTAAGGAAAAAACATGCATTTGCATGTCTCTTGTTATGACTTTTTCACTCATATGAATCTGTATCAGCGGAGAAAAGATAAATAAATTACTGATGGTTTTATATACTGTGTATTGGAATTAAAAAATTTACTGAAAATAAAAGAGGCAAAAGCAAAAAACCGTATGAACTGAAACTGATTTTTAAAACAAAAAACTGCACGACTGCTCAATAATTAAAAAAAACTGGAAAAACATTTGACAATTATATTTACGCCGTAGGAAGGTTGGGGTTAAGTGTCTCCAAGTCCCACTTTTGTCGACTTAGTAGAGACATTGTCAACGGATCGCCTATACATAATTATCTTCCTACTTACTGGTAATGCTGAACAAATTAATGAATTAGTACCTTTTTTAACCGACTTCCAAAAACGTCGAGGTTATCAATTCGTCTACTGCTACTCAGTATGTTCTTTTTGTTGTCGGGAAGGAAGCTTCCAATTCAGTCCCGTTTCGAAAAAAAGAGGGGATAACTAATGTACTTTTATTTATGGGATTGATACGATACCTATAACATACCTTGCACGCTCGTAATGACATAATATCGATGGGCCCATTTAGAATTATATGAATTTACGTGCTTCTACTGAACCGATTTGTTTTAAACTTGGCACACACCCTGAGTTGTAGAAATTATACGTTCTGGCATCTAAAAAGTGGACCGGGACATCCACATTTATTATTTCATTTCCTTCTACGCATTATGTACCTATATATATCAATGCTGTCCACGGAGAGAAACACGATAGTAATGTATTCGCGTATGTGTATTCATTTGTATAAGAAGCATTAGTTCTTTTCTTTTAATAAAACACCAAATGTGAACAAAATAAGCAGTTTCATTTGCAAAAATGTAGACTGGAATTACTAAAATGTACTAGTGAGTCAATGTCTACTAATGTCTCATACTACCTAAATATATATGTATAAAAGCTCACGCACGATCATGCACGCGCGAATCACGCGTGAATTATGCCTGATATGATAAAATAACGACATTTGGATATCTCTAATAAAAACGGCGACAACATAGAAATAAAAAAGGGCCGAATATTTTTATTTTAAATTAATTTATTTCTTGTATCTTCAGGCAATAGTCAAATGAAAACATGATTCACTTCGAAATGAAATTTCTATCTTTTTACACATATCTAAATGTATAAAAATATTGAAATTCAGGCGCATGAAAACAATATCTTGAAAAAAAAAAAAAATTTCATAAACTTGTAATATCTAATGTTTTATCGTGGTTTTAAATAACTATAAAAACTATTTTCATTTTAAGATTTTCCTCATAAGATGTTCTTTGACCAGAATGAAGAAGGTGAAAATAATACAAACATGCAAAGCTTAGGAAATCTTACATCGGCAATTCAATTAACTCATCAGCAGCAAGATTGCAGTAAAATAAAACAGACCTTTGTAGAAAAAAATGCAGATGTTACTTCCAGCAATGTACCAGCAATAATTTTCAAGTGTAAAAACTGTGACTTTTTTGGACAATTGAAGCAAGAAGTAGAAGCACACAATGCGATATTACATCCCAACTGTGATAGCAGTGATGTTATAAGTATACCCACCAATCCAGTGGCAATACAAGCCTTTCAAGCCGCTATGGCAGCAGCAACATTGGCAGCTGTAAGCCAAGCAACGAAGACTTCTCTAACTCCCTCGCCGTCAGCATCACCAAACTTAACACAGACCAATATGAATACAGCCAAGCAGGACAATGAAGATTATCTCTGTCCAGTGGCCGTTAAACGCGAATGTCTTGACTTAGACGAGTCAGAACTTTTGTCAGAGGATCCAACAGCTGCATTAAATGAGCCAAGTGCATCCACCGAAATAATTGAGCGACAAACGACTATCACTCAGGTGAAACAAAGTAATGGTGTGCAGTGTCCATTGTGCCAAAATTACTTCACGAAGAAAACAACACTAGAAACACACTTAATGACTGTGCATAGCGTAAATAAAGATGGTTTAGCTCGTCTTTTGTTATTGGTTGATACCAGCATATGGCAAAGTGAAGAAACTTGTCTTGACAGCCGTCCCACACAACACACAGTCGGCGAAGCATCAACATCTTCCTCAGTATCAGCGATCAGTGATACAACAATAACGAGTACTAAACCTCCACTTGCTGGCTATGAGCTATCGTTATGTCAACAGTGTGGTTCGAGCTTCAAACACGAGCAGCAGTTATTACAACACGCTCAAAAAATGCAGCATTACACGATGCAAAAAGGAGAATACATCTGCTTAGCATTTAACTCTGTACGAAATCCCTGTAAAATGCAGTTTCCATCCCTTACGGCCATGTTCAATCACTATAATGACACACATATGCGATTGGTTATATCTGAACGCCACGTCTACAAATATCGTTGCAAGCAGTGTTCTTTGGCATTTAAAACTCAAGAGAAGTTGGCAACTCACACCCTTTATCATACGATGCGTGACGCTACCAAATGCGCCATGTGTCAACGCAACTTCCGCAGCACTCAAGCCTTACACAAGCATATGGAGCAGATTCATGGCCAAACCACAAGCAGTGACAGTAATACAGAATGTGTGAGTCCGAGAGTAGTTTCACCATTGGACTGCGAAACAAGCAAACCAATGAGCGGCATATGTCGAACACCCAACACTATTGAAAAACTAGAAAATGAATCCAGTAGATCAGTTACACCCGGACCGGAAGCATGTCCGCCAACACAGTCACCTGGTTCAATTCAAAATGAACCTCAAAACTCACCGTCTCCATCAACATCAACACAACAACATCCGCAGCAACAGATGTCTGCCATCACTGCTTTAATTAACCAACACCAGCAAAATGCTACTCCTTCTGAACTGGTACATCATTTACAAATGCAACATCAACAATTCCAAAATCTACCGGCCCTACATAATCTTCAGCACATGCAACAACAATTTCCCCAATTCGCTGCTGCCATTGCTGCTTCTGGCATGCCAATCAATCCCGTCGAAATGTTGAATCTCATGCAATTTCACCACCTCATCTCCTTAAATTTTATGAACTTAGCTCCTCCGTTAATATTTGGTGGAAATGCTGCTGCAGCAGCAGCCGCTGCATCATCCGTTACCGGCTCAAATAGTACAACTCCAGCAAATGTACCAAGCAGTACTGTATCGAAACCAGCAGGTCATATTTCTGCAACAACAGATCCAACAGCTTCATTGTCAAACTTGTGCACAAACACGACACCAACGTCATCTATATCGGCCCTACCAAATGTTGATGTAAGTACACAAATACTGCAACAACAACAGCAGCAAATTTCTCCCGTAGCATCGAATTCTCAAGTAAGTAAAGTTAAATATGTGTATCAGTACAAATTTTGAATCGTAAGTATGTACTTTCCTTTTTTTTCCCCTGTAGTCCTTTCACTACTCCGCGCAGGATATGCTTAAAATTTTACCTTATTTTCGATAAAGCAGGACATAGCTCTAAAATATCAAAATAAATATATGCGTATTTTTAATTTAATCCACACGACTTGCTCGATGTATTCATTCGATTTAGTCTATTTTGGCTGACTTTTAAAACTTATCAATACAATATCGTGTACAGTCACAAAATTGCAAAACATTTTAACCATGCGCATCAACTTTGAAACTGATGCACTGATTGCTTGCTTTCGGCCTTCTTAAGAGTTGTCTACGATTTTTTTAAAAGGAGTGCTTTGTCTGTGATTTGTGCTGCGGCATACTTTTTGTTTGAAAACAAAGCAGTTGACCTTTCTTTAATTTTATTAAAATATTGTGCAATTTATTGCAACATTCTCTGGTAAATGGGGACCTGGCCCACGATGTTGACTGATATTGCTCACTTGCTCAATATCCAACTTAGAATTATCAACATGACAGTATGATCGACAATTACTTCGAACAATAATTTTCGTGCGAGCATAAGACATTTGTATATATATCCATACCTTTTTGCTACTGTGAATGAAGTTCTCAAGTATCCGCTAATTTAATATAGTTCATTTACACGTACCATGACTACTTTGAATGTTTACTTTCAGCTTTTGTGAAACAAAAATCGTAAAATCGTGTCAAATCGTCTTTTCTGGGAACTATAGCACTCATATATTTGTCTTCAAAATTTTATTCTATATCTGCCTCTTTTACGATAGTACTCAGTACTTGGAAAGAGTTGATTGCTAATTTTTTTATTGTTATTAGTCTTCTGATTGGTGTTTCTCAAAATAACACAACTCTTCTATAAACAAAATACTATTAAAGCAGAAGTAATCAAATCTGTGATCACGGTCGATGTTTAAAAGAACAGTGCTTTACAAATCACTACGAACAATGTTATTATGTTACTGAATAGCTCGTCTCCAGTAAACTCAAGTTTATATGTGTAATGCAGATTCGGTTAACGTAACCAACAGAAATTTTGGGCTGTTGCGAAAACTGAGTTTGTTGCGTAAACCGAGAAAAAATTTCTATGATTTTTTTCTACTAAAAAGGTTATTTTAAACCAAATAAAAGAATCAAGTGTTAAGTTTTAAAACAAATGCATTTAGTTAATTAAAATAAGGAGTAAAAGCATATATATTATAAATAAATAAAAGAAACATATTCTAAGGTACATAGTTCTCGTTGAACCTTCATAGTGAACAGACGTCTAGCGAAGTTTTTCTTACATACATACGAAACAAAAAACAACAAAAACAAAAAAACAAACAAACAAAAAACAACAAAAACAAAACTTTTACATACAAAAAAATATTCGTAATACACATGAGTACCTCAAAAACAAAATATTGTGAAGAGAGTTCTAACAGCAGAAATGCCCATTTTACAGTGAGTTCTGAAGCTCTTAATGAAAACAATAAAAATAAAAAATCTGATGATAGTCCTTTTCTAACGGCAAAGCCACTTTTTCGTCAGCGATCACCTTCGCTTTGTCGAATGCCAACTAGTGATTCGTTAACATTACCGTTGCCTAGTACTTCTTCATATAAGACCACAATATCATCCGCTTCGGGCTCGTGTGCATCACTTAACCAAGTGAACACTACAAGGTCCAAGTCGGAATGGACAAATATATAACTTTGGTAAAGCTTGGGCGAAGCCCAAATTCTTCTAAGAGTTCATCTAGTCCAAATATGTCTGGGGATAACAGCGCATCATCTACTAGTCGTCAAAATAACGACAAGCTGCATCATCGCAAAAGTATTTTAAGCCACCACCTATCCATTTGAGAGCAAAATTCTAACGCGCTTCTAAAAAAACTATTGTCGGCCATTGGAGAAAATACTTTTCACATCATTCCAATTAAACGAGGTAATATTGATGGAATTAAAATCTAAATATACGATGAAAAAGATTTCCGAATTTTTTTTAGTGAATTTGAAAAAAAAACAATTTTTTACACATCCCAACGAAAAAGTACAACCCTGGTGTAATGAATTGTTATCTTATTTTGAAAATTTTCATAAACTCCATCATACCAGGGGTGTATTTTTTCATAGATCGCACGGCAGAGATGCATATGTTGACTCTGAAGAAGTAAAATGTGCTCTTATCAACAAAGGATTTAAGGTAAAAAAATTTACTAATGTAATTAACAATGAAAAAATCCCCCAACCCCTACTTCGGGTTAAAATGGAGCTGAAAAAAATGAAACCCATCCAATTTATAGCGAAAGGTTTCTTTTACACCGAAAACTCACAGTTGAAGAGCCACATAAGCGTTCAGGTCCAGTACAGTGCCATAATTGCCAATAATAAGGCCATACGAAAACTTACTGCAATTACCTACAGTTTGTGTTATCTGCAGTGAATTGCACGGTTCTGCTAGCTGTACTAATCCAAAAGATCAAGCTGAAAAAAAATGTAGTAATTGTGGAGGCAATAACACTGCTAAATAGAGAGGATGTATTATATATTCTTTCGTTAAACAGAATATGGGACGAAAACCTAAATTACTTCCAGCTGAATCAGCAAACGCTTACTCCGCAACTTTTCCTCCAATGAGCCAACCAAGTACTTTCACGTGTATTGTATGCCGATGCTGTTAAGATAAATTCTATTCCCACAAAGACTGAGACTCAATTGTTTCGAGAAGCCTTTTCAAAATAAATGGTTACACTCTATATGAATCAAAAGACGCGAGAGGAAGAGCACGCTGTGGATCAGCAATTCTAATAAAGTCAAGACTCAAGCACTATATTCTTGATAACATTCGTGCAGAACATCTACAAGCAACTAATTTTTGTGTTGAAAATTTTTGTACAAATTTCGTTATATTATCAATTTACTTCCCTCCAAGATACTCAATCATTGAGGATCAATACGTGGATTTTTACAAATCGCTTGGACCTTGTTTCATAGCAGCTGGAGACGTCATTTACTGGCCTACTGACATACAAAAAATTTTGGATGTTATAGATTTTGGCTTCATGAAAAATATCTCTAGGGATTAAGTTCATGTTGAAGCTTCTCTAGATTTCTCCTCCGATCACTCTCCCACTATGGTTACAATCTGTAACCCACTAAGAAGTGTTTCACCTCACCCATATGTGAATATGATCAATCGTGTTAATTGGCTGGCATTCAAAAAATATCTTAGTAGTCAATTCACAAAAAACATAACGCTAAGAACACACGATGATATTGAATCTAACATTGCGAATCTTAACGAAAATATTAAGCAGGCTGCTGAACATGTTACTACTTCCCACCTGCAGAATGGATTTAATAGAATTTATTGTACGGATATTAAACGTCTCGTATGTGAAAAAAGAAGAGCTAGAAGGGAATGGCAACAACACAGATCACCACAACATAAAATCAGGTTTAAAGAGTGCACTAAACGACTCCAAGAGTTGTTTTCATCTGAAAAATCTTCATTTCTTAAAAATTATCTGAAAACCTCGATATCACACCAGCATGAGTTTAAACCACCTCTGCGCACTTCTACCGGAGGTTGGGCAAGAAGTGATACTGAAAAAGGTAACATATTTGCTGAGCATTTAAAATCCGTATTTACCTCAAACACATGCACGGGCGCTGTTGAGTTGCCGTATGTAGTTACTCTACCCCCTCGACCCTTAAAATTTAAGATGCACGAGGTACAAAAACTAATTGCTGAACTCAAAGAAAGCTTCCGGTATTGATGAAATTAGTAATAATATGCTGATGAAGTTGTTTCGTATTCCAATTAGAATTCTGTTAATTATTTTTAGTGCCATATTACGACTGGAGTATTATCCACACCACTGGAAGCTTGCCAAGGTCAAAATGATTCGAAAGCCGGTCAAAGATCTTACCAAGGCTGAATCATACAGGCAAATAAGTTTACTGTCAACAATGTCAAAGTTCTTCGAAAAGCTAATCATGATAAAATTGTCCCCAGTTCTAATTGGTAGTGGGTGCATCCCAGACCATCAATTTGGTTTTAGAAGTCAGCATAGCACCATTGAACAAACGCATAGATTGGTTCAATTTATAAGAAGAACATTTGAAGAAAAGAAATATTGTTCTGCCCTCTTTATTGTTTCTCAAGCATTTGATAATGTGTGGCATGAAGGCCTTATTTTAAAATTGAAGACATGTCTACCGATAAACATTCTTAAGGTTTTGCAAAGTTATATTTTTGCCCGGAAGTTCACTGGAAGAAGACTTCATGAGTGTGCCCGAATCAATCTCATCCGATGTGCCACAGGGAAGTATACTGGGGCCAGTTTTGTATTTGATTTATACTTGTGATATGCATGTGAGCAGTACCATCCACACATCTACATTTGCGATGATACAGCCTGCCTTAGTATGCATACACCTTGACCGACAGCTTATAAATGAAACTAAAATTAATTCAGGTACATTGGCTGATTGGTAGAAATTCCACCCTGAGTCTAGATTTTAAACTTTTGATATACAAGTAGCTTTTGAAACCTATATTGTGCTACGGAATTCAGCTAGGGGGCACTGCTTCAGCTTCAAACGTAGAGAAAATCCAACGAAGGCAGAACAAAATTTTACGGTTAATAATATCGGCTCCATGGTACCTAAGAAACTCAAAACTCGTGATTTAAATATGCCACAAGTGACTGAAGAAATTGCAAAAGACGCAGACAAATATTTAAGAAAACTCGAGTCGCACCCTAGTCCGCTTGCTCGTAATATCTTGAACTTCACTGGACACATCCGTTTAAAAAAGAGGGACACAATGGCTCTAATACTTAACACTCGAGATGAAACTGCTTGAAAATACTTTTATTTTATTTTTTGCTTTGCACGACTCTTATGTATTATCACTAGTTTATGTCCGACACTGCTAAATTAAAAAATTTTTTGGGTTGAAGTCTACTGATGAGTTCCAAAAGCGGCAACAAAATGCTAAATGTTCAAATTAAAGACTTAAATAAATTTAAAAAAAGAATAATTCTGGTCTTGCTTGACCTTTCATAATTCTTAGAATTTGAAGGGAAAACAAACATTGTTAATGATTTCCTGGAATAATCCTTTTGTTGTTGTAAAATTGGTCACACAAAGGCAAAAATTCGACTTTGCTACTGCTTCACAGTTTTTATTTTTCTTTAAGTAAAAAACTGAGAGTTTATGCTGTAAGCGGAAACCAAAGCAACTGTTCGTGTTCTTTGAACTTAAGTTTTTAATTTTGCTGCTGACGACTGCGCAGTGGCTAGGAAGCCAAACGATTAATATTTTTTTTACAAACTGTTTCTTGTATTTTACTCATGTATAGTACGAAGTCACAGCAAAATAAAACTGAACGAATGCAAACACAATAAAATACTTTTCTACACTTGCTATTTACTTTCAAAGCAGAAGCGAAAGCAAGAGTTTACTTTTTGAACAAAAAACTGTTGCTTCTAAGCAATAGCATATTAACTGAAACTTTTGCTTTTCTGCTGCCAGTTTTTTTAACACTGGTAATTTATTAGGCTGCAACTAAATATCACTCATACGTAGATCTTTAAACGAAAACTATTGCATACTTCGCTTGATACTGATACACGGGGGAAACAGCATCTCAATGCGTACAAGTATGGGTAATAATGATGTAAATCAAATCGCCAGCTTAAATGAAAAGCTATCCAGCTAAAACTACCACTCACAAAAAAATTATTTAAATTACGTTGGTTTTAAAAACAGAAGCACCACGCTAAACTTCTTTGTCATTCCTAGAATAGCAGTATATCAAAAAGATTTTTGTATTTTGGACTTATTTATAAAAAAAACTAGAGTAAAAAAACAAAACATAAGAGAGAATCTCAATTTTGTTTGCAAAGTTGCATGAATTGAGGTCTTGTTTTTTGATAAGTTGCGTTAACAGGGGTCACCAATATTAAGAATTTGGGCTTTGCGAATATCGAGTTGTTGCGAGTCTGCACTGTATGTATGTACATTAGACCGTCTCGCCTTACAGGCAAAAATTGTTCGCCGTGCACCACCGATATATAAAGTACTGTTGCAAGGCAGTTACAAAAAATTTTATATTTTTTTGCCGAACGTAGGGGTCGCCAAAATAAATTTTTCATTATATCTTCGGTATTTACAGTCGGATCTTAAATTGTGATATATGGATGTTTTTTTTGTCTCGAGGAGACCAAATATCTCGTTCTAGTATTTACCCACCAGATCTCATTTTCTACCACTCAAATGTACGACCCTAGTTTCAGAAAGTAAGTAGTGAAGCTTTTTTCCAGATCGTAATGTATATGACCAACTTTAAACACTTTATACTGAAGCAATTACAAATGGGTAACGCATTAATGTATAACCTTGTTGGATTAGTGCACTTAATTTCATGATTATTGACATGCCAGTTGCCAGTTGATGAAAGCGGCTCTAAAAGTTGTCAATTTAAGTTTGATATTTATTTGCCTTTTGGAAGCTGGGAATTTTAAACTGAAATTTGGTTGCTACCTATGATCGTACCACAAATTTTACTAGTAGTGTTGTATTATTCGACCCTAAATCAAAATGTTGCTATAGATTCAATGTCATCATCAAACTAAATTAAAAATAAGTAATATGTACGAGCATACAAATTTTATTATATTTTCATTATTTTATAACGAAATTTATCTTTATTTATTTATCACTTTTTTAAATTATCTAATTGTAATAAAGTACATAATAAAGATTTGCAAGAATAAGATTATTTTGTTGCTTGTAGATATAAAATATGTTTATATACACATTTGAAAAAGTTGAATAGTATTTATATTTTTGATTACAGATTTCTTATTCCCAATTCATGTTTGGTAGTTTCTATAGAAGCATTCAAGCCTTGAAACAATTTTTAAACGAACATGCCCAGCAAAGAGGGTAGCGTTGGCTGAAGTAGTTAGCACGTTCACTACAAAACCGAAGGTTCTGGGTTCGAGCCCAGTCTCCGACAGTCATTATATAACAACAACACGCATTTTTCTGATGTGCATTAGTGTTCTTTGAATCAGTTGTTGTGGGAAAAGTTCTAGTGATGCTGTCATAAGGTACTTGTCACTAAAACTACACCGGCTTCAGCGGATGCTAATCCTAATGTAACATCAGAGCGCCCTCCTTCGTTGGTATTGTTTAACAGAATCATCGGCGAAGTAAAATAACCCATAAAATGGCTACTAAACACAGCTTAAAATTTTAATACTCCTCATTTGACAACGGAGGCGCTGCAACACTTCATTATTGTAAAAGAATGAAGTTTTCCTCTATATCTTCCCTCACCACCTGTCTTCTCTATCACTTACCCTTCCCTATCACCCTCTCTTACTATCTTCTCTTCAACACGCAGGAGCTGGACTCTGAATGTCACCCTTTCCTAACCAGCAGCCTGCTAACATAACCCTGACCTATGCCTAGCAAAAACATCAGAACTAGTTCCAAAGGTTTACCACTTTCATTGCATACCAGGTACTGAATTTAATATTCTAAGGCTGTGGGTTATCAAAAATTGTTTCCAACCACCTTTTTAGTACCATTCAGTTACATATTTGCATGACTTCTGTCCTATGACAATCATGTGATGTTTCACCAGAAATAGAAATACTTGGGCTGAGTTCATTAATGATGTAACTAATGATTTGTATATTAATATTTTTCTGGATGGCTATGCACAAATATTTTTTTTTTATTAAGTATTATTCTATTACGCGTCAATATTTCGACCATCGTCGATGATCTTATTCAGGAAAAACAAAAAGATTTTTGGTAACTGATATTATTTTTTGTAATATGAATTATGCATGTGTTACATGAACTTCATAAGCTACTTGTAGTTAAATAAATTGCACGAGAATCACTTGCTTTTGAATTCGTTTAAATGCAATGCATAGTACACATCTAGGATGATGATCTTGACTGAGGCCTTAGAATAAATACTGAATAAATAATGAATTTAGGTCTTTAACTCCTGCTGCAGAGCTTTTATTAGAAAAGCCATAAATATAACGAAAATAAATGAATTTCTCCTTTTTTACCACTAAAAAAAATCGCAGATTTCTTCGCCTTTCGTTGTTTACTTTTTTAAAATATCAAAGTCATCTGAAAAAAAATTATTGCTGCCGCACAATAAAATCTAGAGCTAGTTATAACTGTGGAATCAGTAGAAAGTAAAATAAGATATTCGTAAAAAATGCTACTGAACTGGCAAGCATCCAAAGTATCCAAAAAATATATGATTATTTTGACTGTTGCAACAAATAACGCAAATGATGTTGAAACATGCATTATCTATATAAAAAAACTGCAACAAATTATACGCAATGTATATGTATGTATGTATGTATATATATATATAGCTGTGTGTAAATAAATTTCTACTTAAATCTAAATTTTAACTGTGAAATCGTTTTCTTTCTTTCAGCTGCTTAATAATCAAAAACGTGCTCGTACCCGTATTACAGACGATCAGCTTAAAATTTTGCGGGCCCATTTCGATATTAATAATTCGCCCAGTGAAGAGAGCATACTAGAAATGTCGCAGAAAGCGAATTTGCCAATGAAGGTAAACGCACATATGATTTTATTTAATATTTAAATTTTTTTATACTATTAAATAAATACTTAAGAAGTTTATAGAATATAGAGATTAATTAATTTAATCATTTGACAGAAATAAGTGTATTGAAAAATTTGTAAGTGTTTAGTTTTCTTGAAAAATCTGCACAAAATAATTTTATACAAAAAAATTATATCAATTATAAAATGCAATCAATACAAAAATTTCATGCGATTCGGTAAAATTCAGTAAATCCGTACGAATTTAAAAAAACAAACTTCACTTGAATAATCTGATTATTATTTTTTACCGCCCACCACAAAGAGCTTTGTTTCCTCGTTCCCAAAATAAAGGTTCCATATGATTAAATATTTTCAAAACACTACTTTGAGTTTTCTTATTTCAAGTGAAATAAAACGAAGTTTTGCATTTTTGTTTACTTTTTCAAAGAACTTATATCCTTTTTACTTTGGATCGAATTCAGTTTGTCAAAAAAGAGTGTTTTAAATAAATTTAGCTAAAATTCTCGTCAGTTGTGTTTTGTATGTACGCACGTGTGTGTTTGGGTGTACAATACATTTAACAACCTAGATGAGAAAAATCGTCTAATGCATATATGTACATATGTACATGGCATGTTATGAGTATATAATATTGGATGTGTGTACATTAGCTAAATTTTTGGCTTTAAAACTGAATTGTTGTGGCGCTATTAAATCACTTTTTTCCTGTAGTTTGCTTCACATACGGTCACCGCTTCTAAACAAGCTAATGCTATGTTTCCTAGAGATGTGCACGTGAGCGGGTTTTGACTCACGACACGCATGCTCACGCAGAAAAATGTTTTACTCACGCAATTTCACGCAGGAATGATTTTGAAAATTTTCACGGTCACGCACGCTCACGTACAAAATATTCTTAATCACGCACGTGGATGTACAACTTATCACGATCACGCACGCTTACGAAAAGTATATAGTTAATTTTTTATGTTTGTTGGTTGCAAAATAGGTTCTTACACAGCCATATGCACATACATACGTACATATGTATGTATGCATTATATTTGCAGGCTCATTCTACATATATGTACGTATTAGGGATGTAACGAATACCAATTTAGCGAATGCGAAAGCTAATAATACATTTTAATTTTTTCGAAAGCGAATGCATATATTACAATTCGTTAAAATGTCACATGCAAATAAATTTATATAAGAATATGAAGTTGTATTATATATGTATGTATGTACATATGTATATAGTTGTACTACATATAGCATTTTATTTAAATTGAGGCTTGAACGGAGCAAATATTTATTAATTTATTAAAAATACAAATTGTTAAAACAGAAAGATTTATGAAATTATATTAAAATAAATATAGATAATTATTACAAATAAGCTTACAAAATGTTAAGTAATCAACCCATTAGTACTTTGGTCCTAAAGCCTGATACTCTGTTCAACATTTCATGTGGAATGCTGTCAAAATACATACATATTAAGAAAACTTGAAATGAATTGATCCTGAAAAAATGTTTCAGAAGTAGTACTCTGTTCAACTTGGGAAAAACATATGAAATATATCTTCAACATGAGAAATAATATGAGTGGCACTTGTTTCGCATGGAATTTAAAATAAACAAGGACTAGTTAATATTGTTTGCATTTAAAATATTCTGTATGAAGTAATGAATGGTGCTCAACATTTCTCAAACGTTTGAACAGACTAGTCTTAAGCAGAAAATATTTTCGCGCAAATCAAACACGGCCTTTTCTTTTAAAAAACGGAAAAATATATCCAAACCGCTGGATTTTGGTTTCATTTTGATACTTATGAGAACTTATTTATAGAATAGTTTTCCGTTAAAATTTTAAAACTTTGATTAGAATGATTTACTTGTAAGTATATGTATCTTGTTTATGCTGGCTTAAAATAATTTTCGTTTTCTTACGTTTGTTAATCGCAAACTATTTTCATAAAAGAAGTAAAATTTGTTGTGTCTCTAGTATTCGCTTGAAATATTCGGATACGTTTTAGCGAATGCAAATAGCAAAAGTAAACTAATAATTCGCGAATGCGAAAGCGAATGGGAACATTCGTTACTTCCCTAGTTTGTATATACACATGTATGTACATAGATCAGAGCTGGCCACCGAGAGAAACACGAGAGTAATGTATTCGCGTATGTGTATTCATTTGGGCAGCTCACACATAGATTGATATATTAGTTTTTCCACTCAAATTACTTAATACAATTAAAAATTTAATTGAATCAATTAAATTATTAATTGAAAACATTAATTGGTGAATACTTTTTTCTGTGATAAGGAAGCTCATTGCTGTGTATAATGTATTTAAATATTTATGTGTTTAGTGATTTGTTTATATTTAGTATTTATCATAAGAAAATTTTAAATTTTCAATACTTTTATATACCCACGCAGGAGTGTTATCTCGTGAGAGCGTGAGAATTCGTGCGTGATTCTTAAAAAATTAAATTAAATTTTTTTTAAGTCACTTGCACGCACTCACGCGTGATTAATTATAAATTTGATCACGATCACGCGTGACACAATTAAATCACGACATTTGCACATCTCTAATGTTTCCACTACGAGTTGAATCACAACTTCGCTTTACGCATTGCATTCCTGCTTCGTTTGGCATTTTTATATGTATATTCACACATACATACATTCGTATCATACGCACGTGCGTTTGGTTTGTTTTTATTTGTTCACACACACATACACATAAAACTTTTTTGTTTTGATTGCTAATTCGCATAAACTGCGATGAAAGTTAGAAAAGATACCAATTTTACGTGCTTTGCAAGTAGATTCATATTGAATCTACTTGATTAGCTCTCATAATTTGTGTGTGAAGCATGAATAGAGACGGAAGCACATATAGTGAAAACATACTATAATAGTTTAAAGCGAATTACGAGTATGATGCGCTTTATTACTTTACTGCTTCAAACAACATAAACATTTTTTACTGGGTAGTTTCTGAGAGACAGAAATTGTCCCTACATCCCTTTGTGCTCCTAGTTTTGAAAACACATATAACCTAGGTTTTAATCTAGACTAGACTAATCTATTTTATAAATTTCATCAAAATTGGTTCCGTGCCTTAGCCGTTAAAGCGCAACAACCAAACAATAAGTTTACTTTTGCATTTGGAACATTCTCTTCTGGCGTTGCGTGAATTTTGAAAAATAATTTGAAAATCATGTTTGAAAAATGGTTTTTTCTTACATTTGAGAAATGATTAAATGGCTATATATTCAGTGAACTAAATGCTAACAATCAAACCTAAGGATTTCAAGATATACACAAAATATGTCCTGGAGTTACGTTAAAAAAAATATGAATCAAGAAAACAAGATTGCGCACTCAGCCGTACAAAAAAAATTTCTACTTCCCATCTACGTCAGTATAGAATACACACGAGTGTTTGTTGTAAAGTGTGTGTGTGTGACAGAGAGAGAGAGAGCACATTACACAAACAAATGTATGTATGTTGCTTACAACAAAATTATATGCCTACGTCAAAAGCAGAAAATAAAATAACGGACCTGCGCAATGCGTAATCTTGTTTTCTTGATTCATGACATGACAGGAAATGTCCATTTATAATATAAGTTAGAAGAGACAAATTCAGCTAGCACTGTCGCGAACCACTTATCCAAGTCACGAACCTTTTAGCAACGACACAAACCATATTGAGGATTCCCAAAAACTAGGCTAAAAACACCAAAATTCCAGTAGTTTCTCGGCACTTCCCCGGAAAATTACGGCAACACTGAAAATCTAAAACATCCGCAGTGGCAGCACCATTATGCTTTGTAGTTATTACCAGTATTTGTAACCAGTACTCACCAGTATTTTTTCGTTTTCAAAAAGTTTTTGATTTACATGCATAGCGCGCCATAAGGAACTTACGTTCCAAAAATGTTTAAAAAGCAGAGTTGTAAAAAGAATAAATGAAGCTTTCCTATATGCCGTCTTTCACCACCTTCTAAAGAAGGTAACACCTAGTAATAGTAGTATTCATTCATTACCTTTCTTAAAAAAAAAAAAATAAAAATTTATATACGTGCATATATTTTTTTTAAGATTTGGTTTCTATAACAGGCATGTTATAACAATAAGTGAAGAGTTTTTTCCATATCCCAACTGATCTTTTGTTGGGAGTTATTTCATTTGGGAATTATTTCATATGAAATAACTCAACAAGGAAAAAATTAAATAATTTCCAATGTATTCGGATTTATTTCATAATGAAATAAGTTTAAACTTTGTATGGAAAAATCACAGGGAGATGTTTAATTTTTATGTTGGGACTTATTTAATTTGGAACTTATTTCATGCTATCTCACAATACTTAGCGGATGGCAATCCTATGTTAAAATCATTTTATATTATCTGAATGCACGCTGCTTCCGAATTGCTAGATATTGGATTATTTGTTTGTTTCTTTTATTGATTTATATATTAAAATAATCTCAGTTGGAACATTTAATGAATTTTTATTTATTTAATATCACCTTTTTATACTTCGAAGGTTGTTAAACATTGGTTCCGCAATACCTTGTTTAAGGAACGTCAACGCAACAAAGACTCTCCCTATAACTTTAATAATCCACCTTCAACTACTCTAAATTTGGAAGAATACGAACGCACCGGTCAAGCGAAAGTAATGCCTCTTACAGAACAAGTGCAACATCATCAACTGCAAATACCATCGCGTCCATCGTCTACCCATTCTATCAGTAACATTAGCGAGTATTCTAATCAACAGCAACAGCAGATGGAGAGTAAACAAAGAGAAGAATCTGATACATTACGATCTTCAAGTGCTGCAAGCTCAACATTCCCTTTAGATGTGCAAATAAAAACCGAACCAGGTGAAGATTTAACAACCATGCCTACGTCTGTTTCAGTAGAAGGTTCTACTACAATACCTCTGACAAAGTTTCTAAAACAGCAGCAGCAGCAGCAGCAAAAGGTACGCTTTCCTAGTTTGGACCAACAGGAGCACGACCTAATGATGATGTCGGAACAACATTTGTCATCAGTTGTAGCTTCTCAACAACAGCAACAGCATGCTACACCTTCATTTTATAACAGCTATGAAACCAAATCGGAAAGTGAGAGTTCTGATATGCATTCACGTCCGCACACGCCGAACAGTAATACCACATCGAATTTGTATGCGAGCATGAACGATTTGTTAAGCCAACAGTTGGAAAATATTCCACTTAATCAAATGGGCCCCCCGAAAAAATTTCAAATTAACCCAAATTCCAATCCATGCAGCAGCAACATTAGTACTACACCTACCGATCGCAATGTACAAGTTGGTGTGAGTGGTACCAGCAGTAGCAGCAGTATTATTGGTAGTACTGGCTCAAGTGGCATTACAGTTAGCAGTAAGTTGTTCGAAAAACACTCACCGTCAGCACAGTATGACAACAATTCAAATTCATCAAATTCCTCCACCACTTCCAGTGGCAAAAGGGCAAACAGAACACGTTTTACCGATTACCAAATTAAGGTCTTGCAAGAGTTTTTCGAGAACAATTCTTATCCTAAGGACAGTGACTTGGAATACCTAAGTAAACTATTATTGCTATCCCCCCGAGTTATCGTTGTATGGTTTCAGGTAAGTGTATTTTTTTTTATTTGCATATTTGAGTACCAAAGAAATTTGTTGCTAAATAACTCAAGTGAAGCGTGCCTAAATGTTCTAAATTTATTGAAAAAAATATCGACATTGTTATCTTTTCTGCAACAATTTGCGACCAATTAAAAAATATATTCGAATTCACTCTTAGGAATCCATTTCCATTTAATACACTTCAAAACAGTAGGTGTTCAATTCGTTTGTATTTTGGTTTTGTTGTATTCGTTACTTCAGAACTCTTCGTCATTCTAATCCTAAACCAACTTTGTTCTATAAAACTGTATGGTTGACGGTTGGTATTATTGTTAAAAAATTGAGCGCGGTCACTCTCACTCAAATTTAACACACGAAAATGTTCACACACCTTATCAACTCTTAATGAAAAAACGTTTATTAAAATAAAATTTAATATGAAATGTACATATGTCATGATGCTTACGAGACTTCATACATATATATATAATATAAATAATGTTAATATCTATATACTGGGTAACCCGGCAAGCGTTGTTTTCTCATATAAACTATTTCTAAGGTAGAAAATAATAACTAAGGCCGATTGTGCCATGTGCCCAAAAAAACTAATGAAAAACTTTTCATTCAGACACGTATTTCTTAAGTTAAACAGTTTCATACATAACTACTAGACAATTTTGTAGAATTCATCATGATTGGAAACTGTTTAAATCAATAAGTACATGTCTGAATCAAACAGTTTTTCATTTTCATGGCACACAGCTGTAAGCTCGGCCTACCTCATTGCAAATGTGTGATGATGTGGTATATACTCATATGAGTGATATAGGCAGGGAGTGCTGCGAACGATGACGGAATATAAAAATAACAAAACATCAGACTTTTATTGTCTAAAATTTATTATAATTTATACTTATATTAATTGTTTTCAAACAAACTCATTCCGAATTTGAAGGCCCTTGCTATTATAGTTTTGAGGATAAAAGATTTTTGTTATAACTTTCTGTGGGAGGTGCCCGTTCCCTCGGTCATACTCTACCAATATTTTGAATAACTTCGCAAATTGTTCTCAAAAAAGTCTATACCAAATTTTATGACTCTTGCTGTTATAGCTTTTAGGATATAATATAAACTCATACCTGGAGAGCTACCAAGTGGGACATCACGAACAAAATCATGTGATACCGAAGAAGGTTGTGCTCTCTCTCCCTTACCAACCTTCTTCGAGATAGACGAATATTTTACTGGGTCTGACTCCTATAGCTTTCAAGATATAAGATATTTCGTTCGTATGAGCGGGCCACAGCCTGCTTGTCAGACCTATCGACTACACGTACAAAATTTCATAAAACTCGGTCAAGCCGTTTCGGAGGAGTTGAATTACAAGCACCATGCCACTCCTGAACATCTTGGATTTCTTGAGTTGTGACAGTTTATGATTTAATGTGCGATATATATTTATTTTCATACACAATTCAATTCAAAAATAAAAAATTAAATCAGGAAGTAAAAATCTCATTCGCATCCAAATTTGTGTCCACGTAACATAGCGTCTATACCTGATGTTAATATGAGAGATTACGTCGGCAGAATAAGAAGAATATATATTTATGTTAATGTTAATATCTATGTAGGGGAAACCCTACTCTTGCAAATATCATAATATCAGGCAGCCGTGCAGTGAACATCTTCGTTTATTTTAATAGTACTGTGTGTTTTATAAAAATTTTGGAATTTCCTTAATACTTCATGTATAATTAAAACAATTCAGCATTTGTTTACCAAAAAATATTGATTTTTATTATAATACACAAAATCCTATTCTCGTATCTATGTACGAGTATGTGTACGTTTTTTGACCGTTATCATAATATTGTTTTCTAAGTATATACATACTATGAAAACAATATTATAAAATCTGATATAACGTTGCAATAATACTAATATTGCAGTCCACACGTAATTTAATTCTCTCTGCTATGAGATTTTACTGTTGCTGATAGAAATATATTTGATATTTCATCAGGTATAGACGCTATGTAAGCGAGGTAGGATGCACTATAAAACAATTGAGTAAAACGTTTTGTTTGTATAAAACTAAATTGTGTATGGTTTCTTACCGCTTATTATGATGTCGGTGCATTTTTTAAACTTCTATTTTACCTTGTTTGGCGGCTTACTAGATTTCATAAGTATGTGTGTCAGAGTTTTTAACATAAATTATTCACCGACACTTTCAAACTCGCAAGATACTAAACCAGTTCGAAAAAATAACGTAAATTCGCACAATTCTTAAAGAAATACTTTGCCGATAGTATGTTTTGATCTGTATTAGTCCAGTAGTTTGATTGTAAAAGAGATCTATGGATTTTTTTCCATATAATGTACTTATATATACATATATATAAAATTAACATATTTTTTCCGTTTATAACTTTAGAATGCTCGTCAAAAGCAGAGGAAAATATACGAAAATCAACCAAACAACTCGCTCTATGAAACGGAGGAGAAAAAACAAAACATTAATTATGCTTGCAAAAAATGTAGTTTGGTTTTTCAGCGTTATTATGAGCTTATACGGCATCAAAAGAATCACTGCTTCAAAGAAGAGAATAATAAGAAATCTGCAAAGGCACAAATAGCGGCAGCCCAGATTGCACAGAACTTAAGCTCAGAAGATTCAAATTCATCAATAGATATTAATAGTGCAGCCGCTGCCGCTCTTTTGGCACACCATCATCCAGTTGTTGGAGTAGCTGCCGGATTGGGCAAAAATACTCCATCAGCGAGAGAGTTTAGTCCAGTACCAAGTAATGCCACAACACCTCCCAGAGATCAGGAAAACAGCAGTAGTACTGAACATCAGAAATTTCTTTGTGACAAATGTAAATTGACCTTTACACATTTCGATCATTTGCGTGAACACCAACTGATGCATTTGGTCAATCCCAATTTACATATGCCAAGTGAAGCACATACAACAGCCAGTGCCGCAGCAGCTGTTGCTGCCTATGGTCCTTTTGGGAGTATATTGCAAAGCCTTCAGCAGGCCGCGCACTTGCAGCAAGCGGCAGCAGCAAATTCAGCAACCCAGCAACCGGCATCCAAGAAGCGTAAATACTCAGAGACATCATCGAACGCCGACGATCTGTCTTCTATAGGCGGTTTCTCACTTACAGGTGCCGACTATGATAGTCATGCCAAAAAGTATAATTTTTTATACCAATATTTCCTACAAAATGAGGCAAACTCTGACATACGGCAACAGTTTCATAATCAGGACAGTGCTGAATTAAATATGGAATTTCTGGCCAACTACTATCAACAGACAGAGGTAAAAAAACGTACGAACTATGAGTTTCTATTTCAATATTACGTGAGAAATGAACAGCAAGCAAATGCCAACTTTGAACTACCCGATAGCAAACCCAATATAGAATTTTTATTGCAATATTATCAACTTTATGAATCGAAAAAGTTTTTTCAGTTAGAGGCCTCGCCCCAACGAACACATGATGGACCGTCAATGCAGAGTTGTATCGACACTTCCCAACACAATATTAACGTCAGTAGCAGCAGCAACAACAGCAGCCGTCCTGCTTCGAATGGCAGCGACCGCAGCAGCAGTCCTAGCGGCAGTGGTATTAATGAGGAGAGTAATGGGGGTGGGGTGGTTGATAATATTGAAAATGAAAAACACTCTCCTCTAATGGCTACATACAATAACGAACATAAAACACGCTCTAATGGCCAGCACTGCAGTAACAACAACAACAACAATGATTTATTAATAAATGTTGAACACAATATTTGCCAAACCGATACCAGAAATGAACGATTGAATATCGGAAACGCTAAAAAATTGGAAGAACAAATGGATCAGCTGGATGGCTTACAAGAAGTGAATAATCAAGCTAATTCAAATCATGGGCCGGAATCATCACCAACACGCCTAATGTCAGCTATGACGCCAGGCTTGGGTAGCTATTACCAAAATTTAGAAGACTTTCTTGATGCCACCATGATAGAAAATCACAGTCAAACACTTACGTTTCCCACAGAAACAAATAGTCCAGCCAATGAAGCTGCAAAAATATTAGAAGCAACTCTAAACTCAAAAAGTCAAACGGAGCAAGCTGCAATTCCTGAAAACGCCAACCCAAAACAAACAAATAAACGCTTGCGCACCACAATTTTACCGGAACAATTAAATTTTTTATATGAATGCTATCAAAATGAATCAAATCCAAGTCGTAAAATGTTGGAGGAAATAGCAAAGAAAGTTAATCTCAAAAAACGTGTTGTTCAAGTAAGTTTATCCAATGTCAAATTAAGCTTTACTATCCGTATAACTAATGGCCAGTTTTTGACTTCCTATATATTCATTTAGCTAATTTTCATTTCAATTTATGTTATATTTAAGCACAGTTTAATTTTTCAGTCATAAATTTATGCCCTAACTTTCATACGATAAAAATTATAACATGATGAAAAAACAGCTGTTTGCCAATAAAAATATAAAAAAGTCTTCCATAAAAATTAATTATTAATTGATAAAATAAATCTGAACTTTACTTCAGTTGAAGTTGATTTAACTCGAATAATTTTTATTATTTTTTTTTTGCAACGAACCCAATCGCATTAATTTATTTATGTATAAGATCATTTTTAACTGGCCTCAAAATATGTAGAAGGTTATCTTTTGGCTGTACTTTGATAACTTTTGTTTTTTTTTTGCTGCAGGAAAAGTTGGGTGCACCTGCGGCTGCTAAAATTAATTTACTTCTACCGAACTGATTCCTACAAAACTTTGTACTTATGTTTTTGGTACCTGGTAATGACACAATCTCGTAATTGAACAAGCAGCATATTATTCATTCATTATCCGTCCACTCAAACAATTCTTATGAAACTCTTTGAGATTAGTGCTGCCAGATAGTGTGTCCACCTATTCCAACAAGTTCAGTGAAAATACAAATTTTTCATAATTCAAAATGCGTAGGTAATAAAAAGATAAAAGTTAACATACAAAATAGTTGTAAATTTTGTGGTTTTCGTGATTAATAATGTGAGGCAAAACATTAAGTCATCAAGGACAGCCAAAATACTTTACGGCTAAATGAAACAACGGCCAATGCAAATACTCCCAATGAAACCAAACCTAAACTTAAATAAGTCCCACACAAATTTAACGAAATACGTCTAAAGAGAATGAAATTATTTCCAAACACTGGGACTTATATCATAATGAAATAACTGCCCGGGAAAAAACGAAATAGCTTCCAATGCAAAAAATTCCAAAAATATTAAATAAGTCCCAAATGCATAAATATTTCATGAGAAAATTCGTGAGACAGGTGAAAGGCCGGCAATACACAAATTCTTTGACAATCAAAACATATTTCGAACATACCACAGATAAGGAAATCATTGTGACCGGCTGAAGACCGGCTGTGCAGGAGTGCTTTGGAAAGAGAATCTGGTTTTAAACATACCTCAAAATAGAAAATCCTTGCGGACTAAAATGCACAATATCTTCGGAAAGAAGAAAATTTAATAAGTTAAATAATTAGTTTAATGATTCAAGATTTTGCATGAATGTTTTTATACCGGAGGCATCATTCCTACAAAATTTCATAAAAATCGTAAGCGAAAATATTCAAAATGTTACTTTTGTTACCTGGTTATAAATGCTTGAATTTTGACGACACTCGGCGAGAGCTAGGATTTGATTTTAGACCCCTAGTTTCTTGGGGTAATTTTCCTAGAATTTTGTGTAAATTTCGTTTATGCTAGACGCCTTTGCTTAGTGTATATTGTTTGTCAAAGATTACATAGGGACGGTGCTGTTAACATTGAATATATTATCTGTTAAAAAAACTCGTTAGTTCGTTAGCTTGTAAATGCTTCGCTAGCATTGAAAATTGTTCGAATAAATACAGAAATTTTGCTATTTGAAACCATAAAAAAGAAGTAAATACATATAATAATTAAACATTATTAATCGAAGAAAATAATTTGACATCATTAACTAAAAACTGGCGAAATCGACCCACGTTTCATAAATAATGAAAATTTGACGTACAACTTGAGCATTATAGTAAAACAATTTTGTGTTTTTTTGAAAAGTGGACAGGGCCAATTCCCGTCCTTACGAAACTTTTAACACATCTTGGGCGCCTACGATGAAAAGTTTTCAACTATCTTAGAAAAGTGCAGTGAAAATTTAAATTTTCTAAAATAAACTCCAGGAATATGAAAATTTAGCAGAATCAAAAAGACACTACAGAAATAACAGTTGTTGAAATTTTTTAAATTTGTTTTTATTTACATTTCGATTCAAGCTGGCAAAATCATGTGATAATTTAATAGGCTTAAATTTAAGTTTATACTGAAAAAATTAATTTTGTATTTAATAAGCACTTGAATTCCGTATTTTAGACATTTAAAAACAAAATCGAAAATTGGTCCTAAATCACGTTTAAACAGGGTTGTGTTACAGAACTCAAATTCCAACGAAAGTGAAAACCGGACACATAATATTAAAACAACTGATTAAATTGTGATGATTTTTCATTTTCGTAAAAACTCTGTAATAGACCTGATCTTTTTGTTTTAATTTATTTTCCTTTTTCTTTCTTTTTTATGTTTTTTTTTAGTAATGTTGAGGCCGACGTTAGAAAAGTCGTGTATTGTCATCTGAACTGAGTTGATATGTCAGCAGATAGTGTCTACAAACATTTTATTTAGTTGTAATATTAATTTTATTTTAATTATAATTGAAACTTTGTGAATTATTTTATTTTATTTTTATTTCTTAACTTTACTATTACAGTGTTTTAATTACTTTAACGAATTCGAAATAATAACAAACAAAACCAGAATGAAAATTTATTGAAAATTTTCAAATTTCTTTATATAAATGCAATTAAGTATGTATATATGTATGTATATTCATAGTCAATGCCAATTAAATTGAAGTATAACAAGTTTTTTGTTATAGATGTAGTACGAATTTAATTCGAATTTGTTGAAAAAAGCATTACATTTAGAACCACGTTGCCTTACAAAATTTATTTCGTTTTAATTTAATCTTAAATTATATTTTTTATTAGTATTATTATTGATTTTCTAAGTATTTATAAGTCGTTTAAATTAAATATATTAGTTGCCTTTTCTCAAAACTAATAATGATCAATAAACATTATTTGCATATCTTCGAAAATAAAGGTTTGGTTTCAAAATACCAGAGCCAAAGACAAAAAGTCACGTAATCAAAAGAGACAACATTTCTCAAATATATCGGATGATAATAGTAATAGCAGCAGCGTGCTCAACAATAATCTTAAGACCACTATTTCGTCACGTACAAATTTGGCAACATCAGCTGTCAGTGAAGCGTCTAATGATATAATCAGAGATTGCAATTTATGCCAAGTAACGCAAGTAAATATACAACAACATGCCTTCACCGTTGAACATATACATAAAGTAAAAGAGCTTTTAGTTCAGACAACAGCAGCAGCTTCCTCTTTACTCCCAAAAAGCGAAGATGAAGAAGGCGAAGCGCAAGAAAAATTTTCACTTATTGATTGTAGGGATCGGCAAAAACGGCTTAATGGTGAAAACACAGAAACTGTAAAGCAGCAGCAGCAGCAGCTTGCCATGATGGTGATGGCTTTCCACACACAAAATATGCCCAATACAATAATGACATTTAACATGTTAGACGATAATGCGGCGGCCGATTACCCTGCCATGGAAAATAGTTTATCAACCAAAAGTTTTACAGCCAAAGAGCATAAAAAAACTAAACGCAGCCCTGCTTTTAAAAAGAAAAAGGCCAGCTTGAAAAAAACCAAGGCCGATAATGCAAAAAATGATGAGAAGTCTCTTAATTTAAAGGCCAGTCCATTAAACAACCACGTTTCCAATCATTATAGTGCTTCAAGCGGCGGAAGGCTTAAAAACAATTATGAAAGTGATAAATTTAGTTTAGATACAAATCAGCAAAATTACGGCAGCAGTGATATTGATGCTGACGCTCATAGAAACGAAGATAATACGCAATTAAATGAGATTAAATCAGTAAATGCCATTAAAAACAACTGCGAATCAATTAATGATAACAATGATATAACAAAACCTCAGATATGCAATTATAATAATACTACCGACACTGGTAAGTAGATTTTCCAATTATTATATTAGCCACTCATGTGAATATAATCCAAAAAAAAAACGAGCCATTAAGTTGTGGTGGTGAAAAGAACATTTTATTTTCCTTTGTAATAGGTTTATTTCTCTTTCAAATTGAAATATTTTTTGTTTCGGTATCCTTTCTATTTTGCCTTAAAAACAAAAATGTGCAATGAAGCTTTCCTCTATTTCTTCCTTCACCGCTTGTCTTCTCTATCACTGTCCCTTCCACAAAGAAGGTATCACCTAGCAGGCATCTATTGAGTGTGTGTTACATCTCTTTAACTCTAATTAAAAATTTATTATTCTGGCTGTTTTGCATCACTTTGAATCTTAGTTGTCATTTCTCTAAATAAAAATTTCCTAATATGAATACCCAAATTTCTAAATGACAAGATCGGTCATTTAAAGTAAGAGTAAAATTACGTTTTTATAAAAAAATTCTGTTTACTCTCACTAATTTTTATAGACCTAATTTATTAATTCAAATAACTTTCGACGATGTAAGAGTTCTTCGTGTTAAATTTTAACTCCTTTACATATTATATTCGTCAAAATAAGTTAATATATAATTTATTATCGTATTTGGCATATTTATTAAATAAAGACAGATCACTAAGTATTGAATGTATGTATGTGGCGAGGACCAATAGATTTCAAAACGATGGTTTTGAAAACATGCTATCGAATTCGGTGATTTTGCACATCAACCTGATGTTATTTGCATCAGAAAAGCAGATTTGATATTAAAAAAAAATGTACAAGGAATGTAGAAACAGAAATAAACAGCACAAAACTTTTATCGTCTTACAATCGTTTATGTGTACTCGTATATAGCGTTTTTCATCACATACTTTATTATTTAATTATTCGAACTTAATTAAGAAATACTTCTCTCACCAAACTCAAGTTCAATATTTTCAATCGTTGTTTTTCCTGAATGTTTAATAATGTTTTTTAAGATAACTATTATTAAAAATGTAATTTTAAAATGATTTAAATAATAAAATATTGAACATAAATCGTTCGAATAATTTTATAAACGAATAACACAAGTAAATATTCCAATATACGAATAAATCTTGTTCGAATGGCAACTCTAGTTATTACCTGTGTATAGCCTGAGCTCACTTTACATCATCAAAATTTGTTTATGATGTACAATATATGTACATAAGCATAAATTAGCTTTTAATTAAATAATACGATTTTTTGATGCACTTGCTTTTGAAGCGTTATATATTATTATTTTAACTTGTCCTACGATGTCGACAGACAATGTTTGATCGACTATTTAAGTACATATATTGAAAACAAAATCAACATTTCTTATTTTATTTTTATAAGTATATATGTATGTATTTATGTCGTTACAAAATGTGTACGAGTTTGATTTTTTGTGGCTGTTACATATTTATTTATAAAAATTGTACGAGCTATGTATTAGAAAATAAAATAAATCAGTAAGAAAACGAATTATTAAAAAAAGAAAAATATATGCCACTGCGTCGAACGCATTACATCTTTATATTTATAAAACTATTTGTATGTACATGCGTATGTATTGTATTACGTATGTACGTAACCAGTAGGTTATAATACAAATATTTAAAAAGTATTCCATTTATTTTTAAGATATTTTTTTAGCTTTTCATATTGTTTTAAAATTTTATAGCATTTACATGTACAAATATAAATAATTTATTCATTTATTTTTTAAATATTTTAAAAATAATTTTGTTTTCATTGCAAATCAAAAAATATTAATATCTCTCATATGAGTGTAAAAAAAGACTAAATAGTATGTTTTAAACATAATTTTTGTGTTTATTATTTTATTAAATACAATTGTATAAAATTTTTTTGTACACTGCACAACAAAAAAAAAAGAAACATTTTAGGCATTTAGTAATTTTACATCTGAGTCTTATTTAAAAGAGCTTCCTTCTCCTTTTTAAAAATTGTATGCTAAATCGACATAGAAAACCATGTAACACTTACATTTTAGATATGGGATGTGTTCAGGAGGTTTGTATAATATAGTATGAGAAACATTGAAATCGTCCAATATTTCTCTCAGTTTCCTTCAAAAAAGTTCACTTAAATCTTTCTATACCGGGCTGAACTGTTCCACAAAAACATTCACCAATAATGTAGCAGTCTCCTGAAAAGCCAAAGCTCTAAATAATAACTATTACTGCAGCTGCAGCTCATGGTTGGTATTCTAACAAAAAAACTATATTTGTTTTCAATCTTTTATTAATTTATATGACACAACTTTCTCTGATGTGACTTTCTTTTTTCATAAATGTGAAATTCACACTAATAAAGTTTTCACACTGATATGGTTTGAATAAAAATTGGGTTTAACGTTAAAACCAACTGGTAAAACCTGGTTTTACCATATAAAATGATTTTGTTTGTCAAAAATGGTTTTAAGTTGGTTTTATGAAATGCAACCTTGTTTATTCAGTGCCACCAAGTTAAAATGACCGGAAGGAGCTGATATTGTTAATGCCAGTGAATAAGAATAGATACCGATTGGAACATTTTCAACTTAAAAATGGATGTAGTCGCAACAACAGTCAAAAAATTTCGGAGAAAAGAATCTTTTGGCGATAAAAAAGGTTTAGCTTATAATATGTTTGTGCATTTTTTATATACATACATATCGTCGGCTTAGAGTGTAAACCTGCTAAATCCATTTTTTATAACATATGACATGCTAATGCCGTTCGAAAAAGAAAGAGATGCCTCATCGACTGGCTAAATTATTTATTTTAATTTGAAACTCTATATGTCGAAAAAATTAATGTATTATGTATATAAAATGATAACAGTATTTTGTCTCTCCTGCAAAATTTGCTTGAAGAGGGTTAGCAGGTTTACACTCTAAGCCGACGATATAATAAATTGATTTCCTAGCACTTCTTTACTCTGTATAACTAGTTCCAAAATTTAAGAATGTTCATTTACAAGATATAAAATAATTTCCATTTTAGTGCACATCTGAGTTTTTCAAAAACGGCCATTGTACAATTTGTCGAATAAGTGTCATAAAAAGCGGAAAATGATACAGCAACAAATATACGTATTTCTACAGGAGATTTATTTTATTTTGAGCAATTTTATTAGACAACCTGTTGTTTAAAATCTGAATTTATCAAACTTGCAGTGTGAACGTAAAAACAGTTGTTTATGGGTTTAACGTTAAAACAAGGTTAAAACCGAGTACATTACATACCATACCTAAAATGTAAGGGTCACATGGTTTCCATTTTGTATTTAGCATATTAGGGGAATCTTCCAAAATCATTTCAAAACGTCGCACAGAATAGTATTTGACCCAAAATGCTGGCCGTTACTTTTTTTAGTTTATATTGTTTGTGAAAAGTTGTTGATAATATAATATTATCAACAAAAATAATGTAAATATTAAAAAAAATTACTACCTTTCTCTTAATATCATAAAAATTAAACTTTTGAGCTTTTATGGGCAACAAGAAGTACCCTTCCGTCAAAGCAAAACATTTTATGACTGTCAAAAAGCTTTCTTACTCATATTTACTTATGCAAGAGGAGTAAAAACAGAAAAAAGATGAAATTCTCAAAAAATCGCCAAAATTTTTTCTTGCGTCTTAAATTAGAGCTTCTAAATTTTATTTTGGTATAAAACCTAATTCTAAATGAAGCTACCTTCACATTTAAAAACCTTCTTCTTTTTTTTGGTTTGTAAAAAAGTGTATAATTTTTTTTTCACATTTTTAAACAAATTGTTACAACATTAATATTCAAGATATTATTGTTGTTTTAATACTAACAATAGCTTTTTATCAAGTCTTTCAGCGAAAAAAAAACCAACGTAATACTTTTCTTCGTTTAGCCACAAAGAAAATGTCATATAAACATGTTGAAACCGAAAAACACACCAAAAACTCATCTAATTTTCTTCACTTTAGCTGTATTTCAGAGCTACAAATCACAACTTTTTGGCTCAAATACTCCTCTGTGCGTCGTAACATTAGAATCTTTCGTCTTTGTTGCTAGAATCAGTAATCATTTTGTAAAAAGTTCGATTTTGTTGTACAGTGTATGTAGATATATACACTACCAGCCTTATTTATAAAAATTATTAAGGCTTTATAAGGGGTTTATAAGAAAGTTTATAATACAAAATTTATCTTGTTAAAGCCTTAATAATTTTTATAAATAAGGCTGTATTTATATACGCCACATGTATATATGTACATATGTGTGTGTACATAAACCTACAAAAGCCAGCTACGTGTATGTATTTTTAATCTCCACCACTTAAAAGAACACCTCGCATTAAAAAAGTTAATTTCCAAATAATCATTTAAGTGTAGACTTTATTTAGTTAAGTAAACTAAAACTTTAAATAATAGACGTAAATATATAAATGTAAGGATATACATTTACATAAGTGCTTTACGAACAAATTAAACCGAATATATATGTATATTTGTTTGTATGTAATAATAAACTACACACCAAGTACAAAAACCTTTCTTGTCTAAATAAACATTGTTTTAATTTCGTTCTACAATCGACTATGGATAATTTCGAGTTGAATTTAAAATTGAAGAATTTTATTTATCTTATTAATATCAGAGTTGTTCAACTTTCGTTAGAAGAAGTAATTCATCAACGTTGCTTTTAAATATGTTCCATTATCGCTTCCGACATCAATGTTTGGCTTTTCCAACTTTTCAAAATATGTTATATTTATTAGGATCCATATCTGACTAAAGCGAGCCCAGTGTTTTTTTAATCAGAGATAACATCGATTTGCATAATTTTGCACAAACTCACCACCGGTAGCAAAATTATTTGATTTAATACTTATCGACTATAGAAGTTCGTTTTTCAAAAGTGTAATTTCCGAAAACTAGTTATTTTATAACTTTTCTTTCTCAATGCCATTTTGTCAAAATATAGTTAGTACCTTTTCCAAAAATCACTTCATTAAATAAGTACATTTAAAAAAGTAAATATAGTAGTTTTCCGATTTAACGAACTTAATTGTTGTCAGGCTTATTCGTTAAATCTAGTACTAAATTAAAAAAGAAAAGCGTCGTCCATTTTATTAAAAGCTCAAATATGTGCATATAATAATTTTTTAATTTTTTATTAATATTATAAAATTTTAAAATACATGTTTCATTAAAAATATTAAAAAAAACTTCTGTAATACAAAAATAATTTATTTAAAAAACTGATTAGGCACAGTCTGCTTTTTGAATTTATATCTTTTTTTTAATGGCATCTTTTTCTTATGGCAGCCCATATATTTTCACTCGCAAGCCTTATTTATTAATTTTTGTTAAAAAATTTTTGTTAAATATTACTAAATAAGGAATGGTGATATTTTTTTCAAGAGAAGTAACACTCAGGCAATTAATTCCTATAGTAGTAGATAGATTTAAACTTATTTTTTAGGAAAAGGATAGTCATAGAGAAGACATGTAGTAAAGGAAGATATAGAGGAGAGCTTCAGTTGTCAAATCAAATGATGGTAATGTAAGGAGTGCTTTTATTCAAACCAAATGTGACATTTTACACCGACCAGTAGCCAAGATAGGTAAATTCGATGTAAAAAAATCAACCGAAGCTGAAAATTTATCTCGATAAAATACTTTTTTAACAAGGAGTATTATGTTATGAACAGGTAGTTAACAATTCAAAACTTTTGTGATCTTTTTACCCGACTGCCAAGAAAGGTTATGTTTTCGAGCGTTTCTTGTATGTGTGTTTGTAAATTGCTTTATTACCTCGTATCTTCCAAACCTCTGCCTGTATTTCGACAGTTAAGGTATCCTTATATTCATCTTAAGAATCCAAATGTTCTTAGATAGGTGGTAAAACAGCAGGGGGCGGATTTTTCGGGCAAAATAGTAATACTAAAAAAAAAATTTTTACCAAATCTATCGAGTGGGGTATAAAACTAATGGAAATTAAAAGAAGATGACATAATATATATAATTTATATGTTTAAATTTAATTAGGAATAATAAGTTGGTTTAAAAACTTCTTGATAACTGACTGGGATCTCTTATAAAATTACATTAACCATCTAATAGGTAAGATCGTAAATATTATCGGATGAAGCCAATATTTTTTTTAAGTGGATATATTCAAAGGAACTGTAAGTTTTGATTTGTAGGTGAAAAAACATTAGGCACGAACGTTATATAAAAAATAGCAAAGACCGTATGTACCTTAAGTTTACGAGTCAAAATTGTTGGGCAAACTAAACAGGTTTGTGTAAATAAATTTCCATACAATTTTGCCATTTTATTTACGAGAGTGTAAAAATGCACAATTTCATAGTTTGAGAGACTTTTGAACATTCTCATGAAAACCCTTACTATTTTGGATTGTGATAATCCCAAAACCAATTTGCATTTAGAATCAAGGATTAGGGTGCTGGATTTTTTTTTTGCAATATTTCACCGTTTTTCACAGGAAAATGATCAGCAACTAGACGAACAGCTCTTTTTCCAATATTTGATAAGCTAGGATGTGCTTTGATCAATGTTTGAGCAGATGGTCACCCTACAGATCGTTTGTTTCTGAAGGAAAGTGAAGCTGCTATTGCCTCACGGAAATCTGGAAGCTGTAATAGCGCTTCTTCATCGGATATATTGTTAGGATCGTTGAACTTTTCAGCGTGCAATTGTCTCAACAACTATCAATTCAATAATATCATCAGTGAAAAAGTAATTAAACAGTTTCATTGGTGTTTAGAATGAATGGAAGTGACGAATAGCCTCGAAAGGCTGCCTCATTCACATGTAAACACATCATACTAGTGTAGAGAGTGCTTTGGTGGTTTTAGAAATTGTTCAGATCTGTTTACAAAACAGAGAAAATGAATACTTCTCAAATAAGCTAAATAGAGTCATGCACCAACCAAAAACCTCCTGGATTAGGTTGAACTGCAAGCTATCCCATCAACACCTCCTTGGTAGAACTCAGGCACTTGTTTGTCCCACATGTAACACCCACATCAATGTAGCCCATACACTCGTACTTGACGAGTGCCCGATCAATAACAATTCATCCCGAATACGCATTTTGGGATTGAATACGCCCGCTGATCTCTTTAGACACTCATGTGATAAAAATATTTAATTAATATAAAAGTTTTTAACTACAAATTGTTTACAAAACCTTATTTAATATTTTGAAATAAATAATTAATAAAGTTTAATTACATTTGTAAGACATGTACTCCTGATATCCGAAAAAGAATTGTTTAGGAGTATTTCAATGAAAAGAAAACTATTCGAGCTATAGCAGAGGAACTAGTTTGCTCCAAGACGATGGTACATTATACTATTCAACATTATAGAATGTAGGGAACAATTAAAAATAAAAAATAAAACCAATACCAAAGAAAACAACATCACGTGATGATCGTCTAATTTGCAAAACAAGCAAAGCCAACGCGCTTATGAGCTCGAGGCAAAAAATTATCGAAGTATGTGGCCAACTAAGTCAAAAAATTTCTAATCGCTTTATAATACGTCGACTCCTATAAAATGGTTTGCAGGGTTGCTTTTCTAAAAAAAAAAACACATGTTTCCCAGATAAACCTATATCATCTGATGAATTTTGCAAAAGAACACCTACAGAAACCGCTGGAATTATGGAAAAAAATACTCTGGAGCGACGAGTCTAAATTTAATTTATTCGGTTCGGATGACAAAAAGTATGTGCATCGTGTGTAGTGTTCAGAATCTGACATGAGTTTATCGAGTTTCCTTTGCTCACTGAGAAAATGTTGTTCAAGTAACTTATTTTTAAGGTTAACATAACGATTTGCTGGTGGTGGATTCTTACATTACATTACATCAATAACAGAAACTATAACTTCCTGAGGAAGAGAAACAATACGATGTTCATATTTGGTATTATCCCGAGTAATTCCTTTAGTACTAAATTGAGTGTCTATATGAACAAGCCACGCTTCAGGATGATCTAACCAAAACGGTGGCAATTTTACTGTTGAAGCACAAATTTCTTATTGTGAATTATTACTACTAAAATTAGCCGTGGTTCCATTACTTGAAACCTGCGGATCTACAGTGTTAAGAGGAATGGTAGAACGAACAGGGGAATGTAACATTATAATGACGTTTACAGTCTTACTTAATATTTAGTATTAAACGAAAAATAAACTAAATAAATAATATTAAAAAAAAAAACAAAATAAACAAGTATTAAATATTACAGTATATAAGAAATGAGCTCTAGCTACACTTTAAAAACTATAAAGCATGGCGTTGATCCCGTTTGAAATTTAAAAATATTTCCATATAAACTATATTAAAATATTTCGTAATTTTGTTCGATAACGAGTGCCGTAATTTCCCCAAAGACTTTTTTTGACAGTTATGGTGCAATATTTTTGAAACATCGTCTAAATAAATTCATTATAGGAAGTTCATCTACATAAAAATTATATAACACTGCAAATGACTAACTGACTAACTAACCAACTAATAATTCCTTCTCGATATATTTTCTACTCATTTATAACTGCAGGTTACTCAATATTGCGATCACGATGCGAAAGCTAAATGCGGTGAGATGCCAATTTGGTATTCTCTATTTCTTTCACAAAACCTTCGCAAATTTTTTTGAAAAAGTGGCACACTAATGTTGCAAAATAAAATATGGCAAAGATTGACAATAATGAAATGTCAAAATGTGTAAAAAACGTAATTTAAAAATAGAGTTAAGAAAATGTTAAGTATAATAAAGTGAGTTAAAAATTTAAGAAGAACAACAGCAATTCCATCAGTAGTAGGGGAATGCGGGTCCGAGGACAACTAAAATTTTAAAATTTGGGTAATTGAAATTTCTAAATTTCAGTGCAAAATTTTCTGAAAATTTTAAAATTTGGGTAATTAAAATTTGAAATTTGAGATTTTGTATTTTCGGAGCTCTTTAATGTTTTTTAACATTAGGAGTTTTTGTTGACATTAACTGTTTTTTGTTTATATTAAGTGAATGTATGTATGTATGTATATATGACCGTGAGAATTTGTTCAGGGAATGTTTTGTGGGAATACATTAAGCGGATTTATAGGTTTGAGGCTTTCATATACATATGTGTATGCTTATGCCGACGGGAAAACATAATTTTTTTTCAAATGCCGACGGGAAAATCATGAAAATTATTTTTTCTTATGTCGACCGAACATTTGTGGGTGTGTCTAGCTGTAAGAATTGAAGTCTGGCTATGATTGGTGGAGAGCGGGGCGGTGTTGTAATATGTATCCGTGGAACCTGTGTGCATGTATGTATATATGTCTTTGGGAATTTAAAGCTGATCGTGATTTATGAGTGGCGAAGTATTCATGTAATATGTTACCGTGGCAATTTGTGTGTATGTATGCCTGCAGGAGTTTAAGGCGGTCTGTGATTTATGAGAGGCGAGGCGAGGGTGTTCATGTAATATGTATGCATGTCTGTAGGGGTTTAAGGCTGTCCTTGATTTGGGGTATGTTGTTGGGGTGTTGTTGTAATATATATCTGTAGGAATTTGTGTGTTTGCATGTCTGTAGGAATTTGTGTGTATGCATGTCTGTAGGAGTTTAAGGCTGATCGTGATTTGAATTGTTGAGATTGATTTTTTATTTTTTTTTATAAACAAACACAACACGCGAAGCGATTAGCTTGTCTACGGAAAAAAACTAGGGTCTATGGTGGGAATCGAACCCACGACCTCTGGACTGAAAGGCTAGCATCGCTGAAACTCAGCCATAGGGGCACCCTTATTCGATCGATTGTATATGACCGTGGGGATTTTTGTATGTATATCTGTATGAATTTAAGGCTGACTGTGAAATAGTTAAAATTTTTATTTGATAAATTCTAGTATTGTTTCTCATATCGACATTTGGTGCTATAAAATATTACCATATATCTGAACTCTCTAATCCTAGTATGTTTTTCATATTGGAGGATGAGATTGTTTTATATTTTGTCAAGCTTAAGTTTGTCCAGTGTTGAATCTGTCTGTCAGAAATTTTTTTATATTTGGATAAATATTAATTTCAGATTTTTTGAAATTCTTGTGTACGATCGTGGAAAATTTGTGTGTGTGTGTGGGATAGGGTTTGGCTGTCTGTGATAAGTTTGTTTATTTAAGTACATTTGTCTTCTTGGACTGAACGGCTTGGTGGACGGTTTGTATGTTTTCATGATATAGATATGTAAGTGTGATTGTTAGATCTAATAAATACTTGAGAATGGGTATTAAATTTGATAATATGTGTACATATGTACATACATATCTACAACTTGATTTTATGTATGTATGTATGTACATACAAATAAGTGTGTGGTTCCTTGTTTAAATAAATTTTTTTTGTCATGTGCGGTCTTTTGCTGTGTTGTAAATATTCACCTTGTGTATAGATGTGAAATATCCTCATAGTCTTTTTTTATTTGAAATTAAAGAACGCTGTTTTAATTTTTAGATGTATTTACTTAAAAGTTTAAGAGGAGTTTCTGTTTTAAGTAAAATTGAATTCATCTCTAGTTGTAGTAACTATAGAAGAAATATTTAATATACTTAATTTCCATTTGTTTAAAAAAGTTGATGTAGCCTATATAGTCAACGTTAGAAATATTTTGATATAAAATTTTTTCCAACCATCGGCTTTTTCTTTACCTTTTACATTTATTTTAGAACATTTTGCATTGACTTTTAAAAGTTGCCAAACATTTTGAAATTAAACTGATCTAGCAGTCTAGATTAGGTGATGATAACTTTTTTGTTAGCCACTTTGCTTCTTCTTACTTTTTTATTTTTATTGATAAACATTTAAAACCAAAAGGGAGTTTTATGATGAAATTGTTATAATCATTATTGTTGAAAACATCCGCTACTTATTTTGCGATTAAATCATTCGAATTAGTTTTGAAAGCTTGCACGTCTATTAAAACCATTTTTTCATCCATATTACTTAATTTATAAGACTTTCCGGACTTTCTATTATTCGATCATCAATAAAAATGCAGTAAGCTGATGTCTTTGCTGCAATACTGTGCAACTGTGTTTCAAGTAAAATTTTTATATCAATCGGTCCATTATTTAGTGATTTATTCTGATGACTGACATCTAATACAATAATAGGAGCTTTTATCTTAAAATTTGATGCAGTTAGAAGCGCTGGAGATTCTTTCATATAGCTTTGTTGGAATATTAGATACATATCATATAAAACTGCATAACGTTCATTTTAAAATTCTATGTTAAGATTATCATATGGATATGAGACTGAACTTAAATGTACTTTTAAACTAGTCAAATATCACAATTAATAGATTTATTTTCTTCTTGAAAAGCGATCAACAGAAAACGAAGTCGTTTTCTGAGAACTTAGATCTACGCTCTCGACGGTTCCTCTAGTATACAAGATGACTTTGTAGGTCAGAATTTCTGTTTATCCTTTGTCGGCGTTATGGGTAATTAAATTTTAAAATTTTAATTGCCCAAATTGTATTACTTGATACTGATACTATGTTTACATTAATAGGCTATATGTTTATTTTATGAAGAATTATGACCTATGTCTTTAATTTGATGCTCTAGATGATATGATTTTTTTTCTCATTTTATTAAAGTTCAGCGTATTGTATACATATTTCTGTTATGTTTAAGCGTGCTTTGTGTGCATGTCAGACGGGCTCTATATATCAGTTGATCAATTCTCTTTTTTTATTTATCTTTTCTTCTGATATGTCACTACTTTTTTGATTTTACTACTTGAAATTGAGAACATTTATATAATATATAAATACCTTATTTTTATTGAAAATATTTACATACATACATATGTGAGTATGTACGTAAATGAATACATATCTACATATATGCGAATATGTGTATGTAGAAATTAGTTTAGATGCAAAGAAATACATAATTTTTTTTTGCTTACAAATTAGCATGACGTAAGGAATTTTTTAAATTATAAATGGTTTGGCATGCTTTCATTTTTTTCCGTAAATTTATTTGATACTCAGACAGATACAGATGTAAAATAAGATCTGTTTACATTGCATTTTACAATTTATGTATGCTTCAGCATAATGCTAGTTGAAGTCCATATTTATTCCATAAGTTTGTTTGATACTCATTGATACACAGGTGCATTCTTAAAGATTGGATATCAAAGTCCAATTTCTGTAGTTTATCTATATTTTCTAAAGATCTGAAATGAATACAGTGAAGATCTATTAAAATTAACTAATTTACATATTTTTAAAATTTGCGTGCTAAAGCTTTTGAAATGGAAAATGTACAACTTTCACTACAAAAAGTGATAATATGATGTGTTGCTGAATATTACACTGTTATATATTCTGAAGGCTTAAGTTTTCAAAACATTTCATACAGTCCGACAACTTTAGAGAATTCCAGTACACTAAGTTAATTATCTTTCCTAAGACCTAACATTCTTAATCAATCCTTAAAAAAAACAAGATGAACTAGATTTTTCCTTTTTAATTTTATTTTTACTTTCACAAATTTCAACATTTTGTACATCTTCAAATTACTGTATACTGTATTTAGCAGCTTTTTCTCATTTCTTGAGTTAACTTTAATCGGAAACATTTTAATGGTGAGATGAACTTTTCTATCGTATACATTAAGTAAATATCTTTCAATACACTTATATGAACCATTAATTCTAAATTCCTTTCACAAAATTCCTTTTAATAATCTATTAAATCGTTCTACTATTGATGCTTTCATATTGAGAGTTATGTTTATTCTTCTCTTTATACATGAAAATCCAAAGTGTTTATTAAAAAATTCTTTACCATCATCTGTTTGTAAGATTTTTTTGTATTCATCCCATTTCAAAAATATTTTCCACTGCCTTGGTTTTTTCGAGTGCAGCTTTTATTTTCAGTGGTACTGACCATATAAATTTTGAGAATGTGTCAAGTACAGCCTACACAAATCAATAATTTATATTTTCTTTAGAATAGTTCCCCATTTTAAATAAATCAGCTTCCAAATACCATCTATTTCTTTCATTATATTTCTATAATACACAAGCAATTTTCGAGATTGCTTATGGAGTTAGCTTTCTTTTTGAAGACATTGAGTTGTTTTACAATTTTTTTTTGAGAGTGTTGTGATCTACTTGATGCACTTTCAGCTATTTATACTAAAATGTAGATAATTTTCCAATCTACAAATTTTATCGTTCGGCTGTTCGATTTGATTTTCAAAAGATGATTTAATTTTAACAATATATTTTTAAATTTTGTTATTGTCTTCTATCTCTAATTTTATTTCAGGTTGTAGTCAATAAATTTTCATTTGAATATATTCTTGAATTATATTATTGTCCTTAAACTATATTATAAATTCTTCCTTTAGTTTATCGATTTGAGTAGAAAAATTTATTGATGATTGTGTATGCATTAGTGGATATTATAACTTTTTTGTAGATTTCAAATTAAAATTTGTCGTAGTTTTTTTTTGATGTTTTATTACTTTACTGAAGTGCCAACTTTAGTTTTATCCTCATTTAGCTCATTGTTCCTGCTACCAACTTTCAATTTGTTATTATGATAGTATATCATAGTATATCATAGCATATGCCCACTTTTGCACTTCACTATATTGAAATTTAATATACTTTACTTTGTCAGTGCAGAAGCAAAAACAAACAAACCAATATTTTATTGTATTTTCTTTGTAACTAACTGTAAGCATCAGCATAATTCGTAGGAAATTATTGATTACAAATTTATGCTAAATAGAATTAATTTTAATATATAAGCAGGCTATTTATTTAATAAAAATCAGAATTAATTTAGACTCCAAAAAGTAACCTTTTTTGATTCTCCAAAAATGGCATTTTAATGCTGGAATTAAGCGGCAGCAGTGCTGAGACAATACTGAACAAAAATATCAGAAATTCAATTTGCATAGTCTCTTTTACAAACCTACCTCACTACACTGTGCATACCATAGTTAATATATAATTAATTTCTCGCTTCCAAGAGTGATAAATCAATATTAAGGTATTCCCTATTTGAAGTCTATAAGTAGAAATCATCTTCAGCATCATCATCATTATTAGCATCATTAAATAAGATGGTGTAATCAACTATTGTACAAGTTTCGATGATGTATTTATCTCTATCTTGACTGATGGTTTCTGAGGCTTTAAGCTTTGATTATTTTCAATTTCTCTCTTTATTTTACTTTCTTCTTTCTTCGGAATTCTTTCAATACGTTTATAACCATTAATAAATTCTTTGAGAGTGTCTACTATAGGTTCAAATGTATCTCTTTATTATTCAATATTAGTCATTGTTTGCTATCAGCATATAGCAGGTCAGGTATCAGATCAGGTAACCAGATATCAGATCAGGTTGCCAGGTATCAGATCAGGTTAACAGGTAGCTGGTTTGGTTTTCAGAACAGGTTATCAGATACCATATCAGGCTATCAGGTAGCTGGTCCGTTTTTCAGATCATGAAAACATACAAACCGTCCACCAAGCCATTCAGTCAAAGAAGACAAATGTACTTAAATAAACAAACTTACCACAGACAGCCTAACCCTATCCCACACACACACACACACCCACACACATACAAATTCGCCGCGACCGTACACAAGAATTTCAAAAAATCTGAAATTAATATTTATCCAAATATAAGCAAATTTCTGACAGCCAGATTTAACACTGGACAAATTTAAGCTTGACAAAATATAAAGCAATCTTATCCTCTAATATGAAAAACATATTAGGATTAGGGAGTTCAGATATATGATAAAATTTTATAGCACCAAATTTCGATATGAGAAACAATTTATTACTACGTACATATAAATACTAGCGTGAGAAAATCACATACACACACATACTAGAATTCATCAACGAAAAATTTAAACTATTTCAACAACACCCCTTCCCTCAGAAATCACAGTCAGTCTTAAATTCCTACAGATATACATACAAAAATTGCCGCGGTCATATAAAATCGATCTATCTCAACAATCCAAGTCACGATCAGCCTTAAACTCCAGAGATATATATACACACAAATTCCTATAGACATACAAACACACAAATTACTACAGATACATATTACAACAAATATTACCTCAAAGCACGATCAGCCTTAAACTCCTGCAGACATTCATACACACTGATTCCCACGGATGCATATTACATGAACACCCTCACCTCGCCTCTTATAAATCACAGACAGCCTTAAACTCCTACATACATATATATACACATATTACATGAGCACTTCGCCCCTCACAAATCACGATCAGCCTTAAGTTCCCAATGACATACATGCATACATACATGCACAAAGGTTCCCACGGATACATATTACAACAGCGCCCCACCCACCACCAATCGTAGCTAGACTTCAATTCCTACAGATAGACACGCCCACAAATTTCCCATCGGCATTAGGAAAAATTGTTTTCATAATTTTCACGTCGACATTTGAAAAAAAAAATATAATGAAGTTTTCCCGTCGGAAATTGAAAAAAAAAATAGTGAGGTTTTCCCGTCGGCATTTGAAAAAAAAATAATGATGTTTTCCCGTCGGCATTTGACAAAAATAAACATGTTTTCCCGTCGGCATTTGAAAAAAAATAAACAGGTTTTCCCGTCGGCATTTGAAAAAAAAAATCATGTTTTCCCGTCGGCATTTGAAAAAAAAAATAATCATGTTTTTCCGTCGGCATTAGGAAATCATAAAATATATAAAAACCTCAAACCTATAAACACCCTTAATGTATTCCAACTAAATATTCCGCGCACATATTCGCACGGTCATACATACATACACTTAATATATATAAACAAAAAACAGTCAATGTCAACAAAAACACTTAATGTAAACAAAAAACTCCTGATGTAAAAAAACATCAAAGCGCACCGAAAACACAATTTCTCAAATTTTAATTACCCAAATTTTAAAATTTCAGAAAATTTTGCACTGAAATTCTCAAATTTCAAATTTTAATTACCCAAATTTTAAAATTTTAATTGTCCCCGGACCCGCATTCCCCTACTACTTCCAACTTTTATAAAAATAGCAGCTGCATTAAAATTACTTGACCAAGGGAGTATCAGAAATCATTGAAAAACTATTAAATTTGAAAGTGATTGACAAAACAACTATAGCAAATACATCACACCTTTGGTTTTTTTACATACGTATTTATGTGATGTATGTAATCCACTAAAATTACAAACTGTCCTTGTTTTGTTTTCACGCTTTTCTAGGGACATGTGTGCCAGATGTAAGCTCGGGCTTAGTCTATTATTTAGAGATGCTAACCGGGAAAGATTTTTTTAAATCCCGAGTTTCGGGATTTAGTGATCGAGTCTCGTAATCCTGAACCGGGACCCCGGGATTTTCGGGACTTACAAAATCCCGAAAATATTTTGAACAAATAAATGTACGTTTTTATATTAAAAATAATATTTTTATTTAACAATTCTTTTTTTGTATCATTTAAAAGGTACATACAGACGAACATATGTATGTGTGTACTTATATAATTCGGACAATTAATTAAAATATTATACACTAATGCCATTTTCGTTTCTAGAAAAAGTTTAAAATGTTAAACTGATCTGAAAACTAGATCAATTCGTTTTAAGCAAAAATTTACGTTCGTAAGGTGTCATACCGTCAGCACATTATTGGTTTGTCCCACCGACCATTAAAAAAATTAGTTAGGTATGGGGTATATAAATTTCGAAATCTCCTTTCTGAATCCAAAACACGATTCGCGAGATTAATTATGGTTTCTGAGATACTTAGAATTCATTTTGCTCCATTTCAACTATTTTAGATTTAATAAGTATTGTTTAGCTGTACATGCCACAGTTTGGATTTTGCGTCAAATTCATGCGAAGTAAAGTTAAGTCTTGTTTTGCTTCATTTCTATAAGAAATGAGTAATAAAAAAAGAAGGCTCCGTAAGAAAAATTCAACGGCGACTGTTAAGCAAAAACATCATCACCCAGACGTAGCCGCCGATTAAATGTTTTAATATAAACTTATTAAACAGTAAAATAAAATAATAATATAATAATAATAGTAATATAATTATGCATGTTTGAGTATAACAGAAATTATTTAATTTCATTCTTTTTATTAAATAAACCGCAATTACATGTTTTTCTTATGTAAGTGTGTAAGCGGATCGATAGTTAAAAATATTACGGCGGCGGCTTCTCGGTCAGCGTTAAACAATCGACTTATTTCTCTAGACAGCACAAAACGTATTTTTAATTTTATAATAAATATTACTTTATAACTAAATTTATTCATAAAATTTCACTAAAATTTACACATTTCTTTCAAACATGTTTCGGAAGCAAAGGTGAAAATCCAAAAAAAATTCTATAGGAAATACTTTGAGAAAACTTCATGTAAACCTTTTTTGTTGCTTTTCTCCATTCCGACTTTTTGTCATATGCTCTAAACCAATAATGGGCTGACGATAAAATAATTTCCAATAAAATTGCAAAAAACCATCTCATAGAAAAGAAAACGTCATAGGATATATTATGTATATACTATGTAAAGGGTGTTTTTTTAGAAGTATAGAACTTCGAATTGAAATAAAACACAAGAAAATCGTTTTAATGTCCATCAATTTGGCTTTATTATGATTTCGGGCATGTGGCCGCCGCGGCTGGCTCGAATAAAGCCAATTCTACAGGTCCAATTTTCAACCACTTTTTCGAGCATATGGGGCCGTATGTTGGCAATAACGCCACGAATGTTGGCTTCCAAGTCCCCTAACGTTTCTGGTTTGTTGGCGTAGACGAGCGACTTCACATATCCCCAAAGAAAATAATCCAATGGTGTCAAATCACACGATCTTGGTGGCCAATTGACAGGTCCATTCCATAATTGCTCTGATGGACGATTATGTCGACAATAAAATGGACGGAGCTTGCGGTAAACTTCGCGAACTGAACCATTATTTTCGAAATAAATTTGCACGATTTGCAAGCGTTGTTCCTTTATCAACCTGTTCATGTTATGCCAACTTAAAGTTCTATACCTCAATAAAAACACCCTTTATATACCTACACAGTGGTGGATTTATAGTTGATGTCGCCGTAAGTCCCGTGAGATATGCCGCCCTTTTTGCTCTATGAAAAAAACTTTTTAAAATTAAATATGCAACTTATAAATATTTAAATTAACCAAATTACAATATCAAATCCGCATGAACCTCCAAACTTTTCGAAAATCAGAGCGCCCTCAAAATATGGTGTCACCAGTTTTTGGCAAACAGCTAATTCAGACTTAGTGATAGCGCTTTACAATACATGGCAATAATGTAGCACTTTTTTTTTGCAACAGTGAAGTAAAGTAGTTAATTAATAATTAATATTATTGTTCGAACTTCATTTGTTTTTTTATTTATGATATGATCAGGCTATGTTCGAATCGCTTTGTAAGCCAAAGCACATGTGATAATTATTAATGAACAAATAACACCAAAGTTAATGGTAAATATTCTGACAAGCACTTAGTAGAACGGAACAACTAGTTGTTTTCTAACGCCACTACACCTTCATCATCAGCGTTCTTTGTGTTTTTTCCTTTGTGTGTGATGTCATAAGTAAAGTAAAATATTTTTTTAATTTCTTTCAGATTAACTAACAGGAACTCCTTATTTTTTATCAACAATATTTGGAAATTTAATCTGAACTTGTCTAGATATCCTAATAGGTCATACAGACTTTTTAACTCAACATTTTAATTTTTCTCAATTTTTCGACGCAATTTTTTTTTCGAAAATTATGTAATTTATGCACACTTCTTCTGTTGAGATTCAGTAACACCTTTTGAAAAAAAGTATAGTCTAGTAAAAAACGAAAATTTAAAATCCAAATTTATTTAAATGAGCATTCAATCAAACCGACAACTGTTCGAACATTTCAACTGCTGAAATTTTCCGTTGTGTATAGCTTTTCATTTCATGCGTTTGCTTTGACTGCGACAGCTTACATTTTCAGAAGCAGATGCGTATGCAGAAGCAAAAGACATTTCACAAATTAGAAGTTTTTAAACGCTGCGCTCTGGTAAAATACACTTATCCGAACTGTCGTAAAATCTCAACAATGGACAATGGTATACTCAAGTGCTTTAAACTACTATCATTTAAATCTAAAAAAAATTACATTGCTCCGTCAAATTAACGGGTAAGGTCAGAATTATATTCTAAAATTTTCATTGATATGTATAAAGCAAAAGTAATTCACAAAAATGATAAATTTCAAACTATTTAAAATGTTAATCCTTAAGGTTCTTAAAAATTTGCCGGCCCTAAATCCATGCCACCCTAGGCCTGGGCTTCACTGGCCTGTATGTAAATCCATTACGGTACATACATACATAAATATGTATATAATATTATCTACTAAAGTGTTTATTCAAATTTCTATTTGAACTTGTTATAACAGGGTGTTTCCGGTATTTACATAGTCCCGAAAATTCCGGGATTTCCCGTTTAGCATCTCTAGAGGATGCCGGTTCGATTCCTCCCGAAGACATTTAGTTTTATTCGCAGCCAAGCAAAAAATCGTTTCGAGGGTTGTGTGGATGAAAGTAACTTTGAAATTTAACAAAAAACAAATTGTAAAAAAAAATTAAAAAAAATCAAACAAAGAAACACATTCGAATTTGAAAAACAAACTTATTTTATATTTATGATTTTTCTTTCAGGCTAAAGTTCGTATCGCTTTGTTAGCCAAATTACAATTGATAATTATTAATGAACAAATAACACCAAAGTTAGTTGTAAATATTCTGACCAACACGTAGTAGAACGGAACAACCGGCTGTTATTATTTTAAATTTTTGTTTTTTTTAACAACTCAATGGTGAATAACACAATCATTTTAATTGGAGGAGCCTTTTTAAATAAAATGTTAACTGCATGCACAAATAAATTAATTGTATCTATACATCTTTGCTGTCTGTGTTTTCAAAGGTTTAAAGAAGGTAGTTGAGCTATGAGCTGAAAAGGCCAAAATAGCTTAGAAAGTACCACAGGGCATTCAAACATCCAAAAGTGCCACAAATGGCCCAATTGTACCACATTTTGCATCGCTGACATACATACATATATACATATTTCATTCAGTCTATTAATAATTTTACACCATTATAAAAGTATGTTGATTAAAATTATACAGAATCTTACTAAACATAATTATTCTATTTTCCTTTTTCAGATTACTATAAATGAACATAATATGATGAACTGTTGCCGCTGACAAATATATGGATAATCTTCTTTCACAGAAGAGCAAAATGCTAAAATAATTTTTCAAATTTCTATTCTTCACATATAATCAAAAAGTAATTGCTGAAGAATGCCAGTTTAACAACTTGGGCCATTTGAAAAAGAAATAAAAAACATAAAAGTTCCTATTTTTAAACAAATGTAAAACGAAAAATACGACATTTAAATTATAATAATTAAGTATTTAAAAGAGAAAACTTGTGTGGATAAATTAGATTTTTAAAAATAATAGAAAAAAACTTACTGCTAATAATTAAGAAGCAAGTAAATAGTATTTTAGCATGTATTTTGTATGAATATACAGGCATACAAACATACATACATACGAGTATATAATATTGATATTAAAAAAATTAATTATACATAGAAAATCACACTCACATACATATATAATTATGAGACGCGCATCAAAATGATAGGGTTGCTTAGTTTTTAAGCGATAATGCAAAATATATTGAGTTGTACTGTTAATAAGTTTGCCTCATTTGATATCTGTAAGTTCTTGAAAAAAAGAAGAAGCATGAAGATGTCATATTCAATAAAAAAGCTGAAGTGATAAGTTGTTGTGAAGGATTTCCTTACAAGCCCAGAATTTTGGTTAAAATGCTATCCCAGCGATACTGAAATTATTGCACTTCCTGGAACTTCGTTGCACCTAACGTAAGGATAATGGTAATAAATTTGTATTTTCTGAACTACCGAACTGATTACAAAATGATGGCAACAAAAATATACAAACTTTCAGAAAGGACAGAAAAATGTTATGTAACTAGAACCGAAGGTCAAAAATTATAATTTAAAAATTAAAATTCAAGTTTAATTTATGTTTTAAAAGATAGATAAAATAATGTTAACTCAATATTAGTTTAAATTTCTAGTGCACCTTCTAAAAAATTAATCAGCTTGTACCTCTATCCACATACTATGTACAGGGTGTTTTTTAGAGGTATAGAACTTCGAATTGAAATAAAACACAAGAAAATCGTTTTAATGTCCATCAATTTGGCTTTATTGGAAGGATAATTTTATGCCATTAACGTTTAAATATGATTTCGGGCATGTGGCCGCCGCGGCTGGCTCGAATAAAGCCAATTCTAAAGGTCAAATTTTCAACCACTTTTTCGAGCATATGGGGCCGTATGTTGGCAATAACGCCACGAATGTTGGCTTCCAAGTCCCCTAACGTTTCTGGTTTGTTGGCGTAGACAAGCGACTTCACATATCCCCAAAGAAAATAATCCAATGGTGTCAAATCACACGATCTTGGTGGCCAATTGACAGGTCCATTCCGCGAAATTATGCGCTCATCGCTGCGCTGTGTGGCATGTAGCGCCGTCTTGTTGGAACCACAACTCATCCACATTCATGCCATCCAATTCGGGAACAAAATAGTCGGTTATCATGGCTCTATACCGGTCTCCATTAACGGTAACTGACTGTCCAGCATTATTTCGGAAGAAGTATGGCCCAATGACTCCACCAGCCCATAGAGCACACCAAACAGTCAGTTTTTGTGGATGTAATGGCGTCTCAAGGGTCTCATGTGGATTCTCTTCACTCCAAATGCGGCAATTTTGCTTATTGACGTAGCCATTCAACCAAAAATGAGCCTCATCACTGAACAAAATTTTGCGATGAAAATCAGCATCGAGATCAATCTCATTTTCGGCCCATACACCAAAATCACGACTCATTGCATGGTCTCGCGGCTTTAATTCTTGCACAAGCTGGATCTTGTAAGGTCGCAAGCCAAGATCTTTGCGCAAAATCTTCCATAAAGTTGATGGACAAAGCTCCAATTGCTGTGCACGGTGGCGAATCGATTCATTCGGGTCCTCTTCAACACTTTGCTCTACAGCTGCAATTGTTTCTTCGGTGCGCACTGTTCGACGTCTCTGCGGATGCGTATTATCACATAGATTAAACGTAGTGCGAAAACGATCCATGGTTAACCGAATTAATTGCTCTGATGGACGATTATGTCGACCATAAAATGGACTGAGCTTGCGGTAAACTTCGCGAACTGAACCATTATTTTCGAAATAAATTTGCACGATTTGCAAGCGTTGTTCTTTTGTCAACCTGTTCATGATGAAATGGCAAACCAAACTAAATATTAATCACTTAACAGCTGACAAAATGGCCGCCAGTTAAAAAAGTGATGCCAACTTAAAGTTCTATACCTCAATAAAAACACCCATTATGTATGTAAGAGTTACGAGACGTTTTCATAAACCAAAGCTTAGCCGTCACCTCTATGGCGATGTAGAAACATCTTAACGACGACAAATACAAGAGCAAGTTAAATTACGCGCGTTCATTTATTTTACGACTCATAGTAGAATTTTATGGCAAGTATTTCAAAAGAGAAGAGTTACAGGTTTAAAATATTCCACAAAAATATTCCCTGTGCTATTTTAGATAAAATGTTAAATAATTTCCTTTACTCAAACGCAAACTTTCAAATACTGACTTAATTGGTTTTTATTTCGTTTGTCAGAATCAGAAAATTTTAATTTAAAAAACTGTAATTTTAATTTAAAAAAACTGCTGTAGAAACTTTACGAAATGAAATCATATCCTTGCAGAACAAAGATTCACTTCTTTCGTTTCAATATTTCATACGAAGAACTTACAAAACAAATAATACTTTAAGCAAGTAATTTACATATAGTATATATAAACACTAAAAAATATTGGATTTAACATTGTTACCCAATATGTTTTGGTATTTTGATTTAAGCAACACTAAAGTTACATCTTGTCCTTTTAATGCGCACCTTATATACATATATACGATTTAGTCTCTAAAAAGCATACTTTATTTGAAAGTAAAACGTGTTCCTAATATATTTTAAATATACATACATATATCATGATATAATAATCATTACATCCATTAACATATATGTATTGCTAATTTTTTGAGAAAAAAGAGTAACTAAGTTCCTAACATTCGAAAAGTTTAATTAATTGATTTGCCCTTATTTTATTGAATTTTTTACATAAACTTTAGTTTACTTTATTGAAGAAATATATGAATAACAAATATTTTTAATATTAGTAAACACTATTTACATTATTGGTATTTACAATATATACTTATATATTTATATACTTATTTAGCCATGTAGAATTAAAAAACCCCATACGCTAAGGAATCAAACTTTTAAATATTAATGTTTTAATTTTTTTTTTATTATTATTACTATTCGTTATACATATGTTTAATTTTTATATCTTCAAAAGTAAAATTCTTATATACTTATACATATCAGTGGCAAAAAGGAAAAAGTGATTAAATCGATATAAGCTGATTTTGAGTTATGGGTACCTCCGTAATATCAATAGTCGAATGTACCCCTGGTGAAAATCTCATTAATTTGTGTGATTTTTCAGGAAGTTGTAGCACCATGACTGGAATAATAGCTTAATTTAGGTTATACTTTAGTATATTTCAATTTAAATGCATTACCTATAGTGTGTAGAACGATATTTGCTTAAAACATTAAGGTTGACAGAGAATTTGCCAATTTAACCGTAAAAGAAATAAATTTCTTTTATGTGCTCTCCTGCAAAACATAAAAATATGAATTAATCACTTTTTCCTTATTGCCACAGATATATTCTTATATAGAATTCCTAAAACTGATAAAGAAAACAATACCAAATTGAGAAAATATGTGTGTGTGTATTTGAATTTCAATTCCAATTTAACGGCAACATTCTTTCTCTTCGAGGAATGTATGCCACGAAAACTGATCTTGTTTTCTTTTCTATAAAAGAAATACCACATTGCTTAAAGGTGCGTGTATAAAATATCTTGCCATCCCTGTAACGAATGTCAGTTTAGAGGAAGCGAACAACAAATTTAAATTTTTGCGAAAGCGAATGCAAGTACAGTCCAAATTCAGTTAACGCAACCAATAGATATTTTAGGATGTTGTGGAAACTGAATTTGTTGTTATTAAAGAATCAAAGGTTTACTTTTAAAACAAATGTACTTATTTAATTAAAATAAAAAACAAAAACAAATATATATTCAAAATATACAAAATATACACTTTCTAAGGTATGTAAATTTGTACTGATGGTTGTTATCAAGTTTAAGATTCTAGCTTTTAGTGGAAAAAGTGTGAAATTTTCGACTGTGCTTTTTATGACTTTTTTTAAATTAAAGACTAACATAAATATAAAAATGTCAAATTCTGGCCTTGCTTGGCCTTTCATAGTTCTTAGAATTTGAAGAAAAAACAAACATTGTTAATGGTTACGAACGCAAACACAATAAAATACTTTTCAACAGTTACTATTTACTTTCAAAGCATAAGCGAAAGCAAGAGTTTACTTTTTGAACAAAAACCGTAGCTTCAAAGCAATAGCATATTAATTGAAACTTTTGCTTTTCTGCTGTCAGTTTTTTGACCACTGGTATTTTATTAGGCTGCAATTAAATATAACTCATACGTAAATCTTTAAACGAAAACTGTTGCATACTTCGTTGGATACTGATTAACAGAGGGAACTGCAACTCAATGCGTATGAGTAATAATGATGTAAATCAAATCGGCAGATTATATGAAAAGCTATCCAGTTAGAACAACCATTCACAAAAAAATTTTTTAAACTAGGTTGGTTTCAAAAACAGAAGCAAAATGCAAAAAATCTTTATCATTCTTACAATAGCGGTATATCAAAATAATTTTTGTACGTAAGCAAAAGATTTCATGCACAAAGGTTCTTTGTTTTGAATTTATTTATAAAAAACTAGAGTAAAAAAATAACACGAAAGAGAGAATCTTAACTGTCTTTGCATAGTTGCGTTAATTGAGGCCTTGCTTTTTGAAAAGTTGCATTAACAGGGTCACCAATGTTAAGAATTTGGGTGTTACGAATATCAAGGTGTTGCGCTTATCGAGGGTTGCGTTAACCGAACTGTACTTTCTATACATTCACACTCACATGAAAATAAATTTGTATAAAAACATGAAGTTTTGTTGTATTATATCACTGACAATATAGCATTAGCAATGCTATGTTTACTTATGTTTGATTTTTAAAACAACAGAAAAATTCCTTAAAATAATATAAATACAAATGCATATACATACATACATATGTATGTAAGCAAAAGTCAACTGTTTTACAGAGAAATGACAACACTGTTGATTTATACGGGACGTAAAATCATTGGTGGGGGTGATTTTTTTGAATAATACATATGTACCACCCTTTTAGAGAGTTAGACAATTTGAAATAAATTCAGTAAAGTGTGACTGTGACGCGCACACAAAGGGATCCGTGCGTAAACTTTTTTTCGGTTATTGGCGATTTTTCCTGTTTTGGCGGTTTTTCTTATTTTTGAAGTTTTTAGGATTTTTTTTGTGGCGTTTTTTAATTTTGGCGTCTTAGAGATTTTTGTTAGTTTGGCGATTTTTTTCGGTTTGGATATTTTTTAATTTTGGGATTTTTTAGTTTTAGCGTTTTTGAAAATTTCAAGACTTTGCCACTTACAGTTTCCAAATACAGCAAGTTGACAAAATTACATAGTCAAAATTACACTAACTGATAGAATAACCGTTAATTTTTATTTTTATTTTAGTGTTAACTGTTGTAGTCTGTATAAAAATACATACTATAATTTTGGAACACCCTCTAATTTTTAACTATCACATATTTGTTGTTGTAGCGGCCAAAGTTCTTACAGTTCTCGAGAAAACAGCCTGTGATGGACAGACGGACAGCGTAGCGAAAGCAATAGGGTTCCTTTTCACCTTTGGTGTATGGAGCCCTAAAAATGAACATCAAATTAGACTTTTTAGATGAAAATGTAGCATATTTTTGTAGAAAAGAAAACATCATAAATAAAACTATGAAAATGAACAAAAGTGCACCTATTTTTTAACCAAACACTCACAATATATCGATGCAGTAGTCTCGACACATGAGATCTGCATTTTAAAATACCTCTTAACTCAATTGGAAACCCTGTTACTCTAACGCCATCTCCATTATGCTGCTGTAGTGCGCTATTCTATTGTTGCAAAAATTTCATAAGCTGTAATAAAATAAGAGAAATTGTTTCCGTATCCACTCCGTCATCATGAAAGTAAGAAATCTGTATTTTCTGAGCTGCTGATCTGATTGCAAAATTAAGTATGTATGTTTTATGAATGAATTATATTATATGATGAGAATTATATTTTACTATTACCAAGTGTTACATTCTTTAGGAAAGAGAAAGAGCTATATAATACAGGTGGTGAAGAAAGAGATAGAGGAAAGCAATTTTTTTACAACTCTGTTTTTTTACACGATTCTGTTTTTAAGGTAGTGTTGCACTTAATTTGTTTAATTTTAAGATTTTAGAGAGACTCACAAGATTAAGACAAATCAATTGACTTAAGAGTAATTAAAATGATTCCACTTGTTTAGTCTCTACAGCTCCAAAAATGAAGAAACTACCTACAAATAGAATCTAAAAAAGCATATTTATCTATTGTCTTCAATTCAAGGCAGAGATATATTGTCTTTAGATTCTAAGAAGCTGGAGGCAAATATTTCTAAACTTTAGAAATATTTCCCTCTAAACTGTGGAATATTTTTTTTTTATTTAACGTCCTCCTTGTTTAAGGTTTACTTAACGACATGTTTTTTACATCGGACATGTCACGTCAGATGTAATTCAGCATGTCTGTCAAAATTATTGTTTTACAGAAGGTTTATAATATTCAGTTTTTTATTCTCTCTCTCGCTCTCTCTGTAAACATTTTGCAAAGCTTTATATAAACCAATGTCGGGCTACGTTTCAAAATAGTATTTCCGCCACAACAAGTTTTCTTTACGCTGTAAAAAGTTAATCCATTTTTAAGATTTTTTCTTAAAATTCGAAGCTCCAAGTTAGCTTATAATAATACAACATAATTGCTAGTGTTGTAATATATCAACTTCAGCAGGCTAATGCTTCCGTCAATAGTGAACCGCCGCTGGTTGTTTCCTCACATATTTCTGACTACATATTTTTCATTATAAAAACAGAAAATAGAGCACGTTCTAATTGAAATTTAGTCAGACGGCCTTGCGTCCGAGATTGCAAGTTTTCAGCCAAAATATTTTTTGATTAAACACGAGCATAAAATCCATAATTTTTTCTTTTATTATATGTGTATATAAAAAGATATGTAAGTAAATAAGAAATATGAAGAAACCAGTTAAATCTGTTGCCCCATTAACCGGAAAAATCTATTATCCCGAATGCTCCCGATTGCGATCATTACGGATGATCGAGGCCTACCCGTGCATACACAGAATTTTTTTTCAAAGCTACGGTCGGCTACCTTTTACGACTTCGAGTTTTAATTTTTTTTTGTCTATAGTATCAATTGGGGTAGAACTATTTTGCAGTTCTACCCTGTAGTTCATTTTGCATTGTAACATGGTGCTCAGGAAATATCTATTCTGAAAGCTTAGGCACTTCTCAATTTTTTTTTGTATGCAACTTTTTGATATTTAAAATATCATTTTTTGGCTTTAGTATGTAAAATAAACTTATTGCAGACTTATAATCATGAAGTAAACTAAATTCAAATACATAAGCGCATTTTTCTGTGGTTGTTAAAATATTATCGCATTTCAGTCGCACATGAAGAAATCTTGCAATATTTCAACGTTATTTAATTTAATTTTATTGTATATGTTTTTGTTATTACTATATTTCAAATGATTATTTAAAAATAATATATATGTATATGTATGTTTCAATTTCTTGAAAATAGTTATTTTGTTAAATCTTTTATTTACGACTTATTTAATAATTATGTTATTTTCAACTTTAAATGAGTAATATTTCACCATTATGTTAAATTGTTTTGTTAATACTTTTGAATTTAATTTAAATGAATATCAAAGTTGAATATGAAATGTAAGGAGTTGGAAAAAAATTTGAATTTGTTAGTACAACTGGCAAAATTTTGTTAATCATTTCGTTTTCAATTCAATGTGTATGTAGGTATATTACTTCAACGGAAGTCGAAATACTACTTCTATAAAGCTGAGTGAGTACACATCTGTGCTTATGTTCTGTAACTTTGGTGAGAAGTTTTCCAAAAAAAAAGTTTGTTATCATTCTGTGAAACACAGGATGAGTAACAAAACTTAGTTCCATGCTCATGTTGCTTGTTAGCTTCCTTCAGGTTTTATATGAACCAGCCTATGGAAAACAAGACAACCAATATAATTGTTTGATTTTTCTTGACGCGAAAACTTCTCGCAAGTTGCAGAATACAGGTACTGCCATTTCTTGTGTTGTCCTTTTGTGGTGTAATTTTAAAAATGTGTGCAACGCCGTTCACATTATGTTTTTTATATGGAAATCAATGACACACAGAGCAAAATATTGTCACTAGTACACACTATTGCGATATCATAAAATGCCATAGTGTGTACTCGGCATTAGTAACTGACAGTTGAAGCAATGAAAATGTCGTTCCTTGAGAAGAACTTCCATTTTTGACTGGTTGGTTATTATTTTAATACCTCATCGGCTGATCGATGCTTGCATGTAAAGTGCATCCTATAGGGCAGTAAGACTACTTCGGAATTAATCCAAATATATGAAGAAAAGGTGGTCGATTTAACATTTCTTCTTAAAGCACAGATAGTGAGACGTACAAAAGAGCGAGAGATAGAAAAAGACACAAAAAGATGTCATGACTCATGAGATACGAAAAAGTACGAGAGAGAGGGAGAGGCACAAGAGAGACAGATTCAGAAAAAACCGGGAGATAAATAACGCACGAGGAATGCATACGGGGTGAAAAATTATTTAGTATTCAAGTGAACACTGTAGATGGCACATAGTCGAAACCGGTATGTTTATAAGCCAAATTTGACTTGAGATGATGGGAAAATAGTTCTAAATCAGTAAGAGTCTTTCTAGCGGCAACGTTGGATAGCTTAAATTTATATCGCTATTCAGTTCATAATGCGAAAGTTAACCTGACATGTTACATATAATTGAAATGTTATGAATGTTCTCTAGGCGTTTAAATATAATTAGCTGGACTCAGCAACCTTAACAACATTGAGAATATTATTGGTTTTGAAAGCAATTAAAATAAACAAATTAATAATCAATACGAAACTCCAAAATATTTTGCGCATATTATCTCAACATTTGATCTTGCAATTAGATTTTTATTACAAAGTTTTATATAACACTATTTACTTTATTACACTATTAAATTGTTTATTTTTTAAATCTATAATTATCAAAACTAAGCTAAAAACTAATATTATATTATAATTGAATAATAAAGTTCCTTTAAACATAAAAAATATTTTTATAAAAAAATTTCAAAAACAAGAAATATTTGTATAAAACATCTAAGATTTAATTCATTTATTTACAAAAGTACCATTCTAAGACTGTACGTTTTTATTTTGTTTACTTTAATAAACTTTTATTTGAACAATTTGACTACAATTGAAAGTTCCTATATATCTGATAGAATTAAATATTAAGAATATTAAAAATTGTAACTAGAAAACTTAAATTTATTTGTATTAAAACTATAATAGGTATATATATATATATATATATATATATATATATATATATATATATACATCAATTATTTAAAGCAAATAAAATTGCTTGTCATGATAATTGGCAAATGATATGAAAGAAACAAGATACAAAAACTAATAATTATAAATTATCCAAGCCAAAATGACTGGGTATTCGAAAAAGTGAAAACCAAATAAACATAAATCTTACAAATCCTCGCAAAAAATGTGAATTATTTATATTAGATAATAATAAATAGCGTAACATGTTAGAAATATATATGAGCATTATTATAGCATTATATTATATTTTATTCGCTCGACAGGCAGCGTCTGATAGACTGACTATAAAAATTATATGTGCGTAAAAATTGGATTTTTTTTTGGACTTTTTTAATTACGAGTAAAACGCAGACTTGTGTTATAAAATCCGTTTGAAATTGACTGAGTTATTAAATATTCTATTAGAAGACTTTTGTTAAAAAAGTACCTGCATTATGTGTTTTGTGTTATATTTATACTTTTTCTGGATACTTACGCTTCCAGGATGATGAAAGTACAATTTAACAAACATAGCTCAACACATAGTATAAAATTGGTATAACAGTGGTAGCCAAAAGTTTTTCTTTGAGTGCCACATATTTTACGTACACCAACCTAAAATTAGTCTGAGTATTTTTACAAGGTCTTATTGCAAATTTCTGTTCCCGTTCTTTTTTGTATTTAGTATAACCCTGATTTGCAACTTGCTAAATGTTAACACAGAGTGCAAATAAAATACCCGTTATTTTCCATTTTAGCTTTTTAGATAATAATACACACACTAAAATAAATTTTAATTTAGCGGAAAAAAGTTCGGCGAGCACTGTTGTAATAATTTTGTGCTATGTGTTGATCTTTGTTTGTTAAATTGTACATTTATTATCCTGGACGGTTATATACAAGGTAGACCAAAAGAAGTCATCCGATGTTTGTTGTTTGGCTCTCATTTTTTTCTAAATGAAAAACTTCGATTATGTTTTTTGATTATATTTATCCGAGCCTTTAGAATTTTATTGGTCAAGTCGAGAAGATGATATCGGCCTAATGGGTGCCGTCACAATTGATTGCTGTACGGGATCGTTTTAATGCATTTTTCATCACTTTGGTGAGAACTTCGGGCGACAGATTCTCGCTCTCGTGTAGAATGTTGTCGTTGAGGGCTTCCAGGGTCTTGAGCTTGTTCACGTAAACTCGGGACTTCAAAAAACCCCACAAAAAAGTCTGGAACGGTTAAATCGGGCGATCTTGCGGGCAAGTGTAGATCACCAAAACGAGAGATGAGGCAACCTGGGAACGCCGTCTTCAGAATATCGTTGTGGCCCGCGTAGTGTGTGCCGTTACTCCATCCTGTTGGAACCACATGTCCCCCAGTCCTAATTCGTTCAATTGCGGCAAAAAACACTCGGTTATTATTGCCCTATAGCGCTCACCGTACACTGTTGTCGTTTGACCAGCGGCGTTCTCGAAAAAAATGGCCCGATGACTCCTCCAGCGTGAAGAGCGCACGAATCAGTCATTTTGAGCGGGTGTAATGGCTCCTCGTGCATCACTCCTGGATTTTAGGTGCCCCAGAAGCGATAGTTTTGCTTGTGTCCGCTGAGGTGGAAATGAGAATCATCGCTCTTATGATTTTGGTCAAAAAATCGTCCACTTCGTCCTCGAGATTGAGGATGGCTTGGGCGTAGGTTACACGCGTTTATCGGTCGACAGGCAGCAGCTGATGCACGGACTGGACTTTGTACGGGAACATACGTAGGTCTTTGACCAAAATTCGCATTAGGGACGACCGGCTGATGTCTAATTGCGAGGCACGGCATCTGGTCAATGTTCCTGGCGACAGCTCGACATCCTCGGCAACAGAGGCAATATTCTCGGCAGAACGGGTGCTCCGGGGCCGGCCACTCTTAACTGCGTCTCGTGTAGTTCCATACTCTTCTAGGTTGGTGGCCAAACGGCGCAGTGTTGGCGCAGTGTTTGCGCAGTCGGTGCTGGACGACCGGGGAATCGGCGACGGAATTCGCGCTGCGCCAACACCACAGACGAATTGTTACGCAAAAAAATAGACAGGATTATTCCACGTTCTTGAGGAGTGTATCACTCCATGGCTTGTTCAGTTGTATTGTACATCTGTCTAGTTCACAAATGTCAAAACAGATTTGGCGTTAGCCGCCATTTGCAAAAATAAGAAAATCTTCCAATAGGGTAATTTTTTTTGGATTACCTTGTACCTTGAAAACGAATAAATAGAACACAAAACACATTATGCGGGCAGTTTTTTTAACAAAAGGTCTTTTAATAAAATATTTAATAACTCAGTAAATTTCTAGCGGATTTTTTAATACAAGCTTTCGTTATGCTCGTAATCAATTAAGTTTTATAAATAAAATTATAAACAGTATCTGTAAAAAATACTGCATAAGAACGAATTCAAAACAGAAAAATTACAATAAAACCGAATAATAGATTTGGTAAAAAAATGCACATATGTCTTAATTTCTGTTCGAAAGTTCTAAGTTTCTTCTCTTAAAAAAAACCACGTAATAGATTTGGTAAAAAAATCCAAATATGTCTTAATTTCTGTTCGAAAGTTCTAAGTTTATTCTCTTTAAATCTGTTTATAAATAAAAAATCGGTTGATATTCAACTTATTTAGAGGTTGATGAGCGTATACAGGTACGAAAAACCGGGTTTTTACCCGTACTTACGATCAGGGATCGCAAATAACGGTTATTTTCCAAATAAAAACTCCCTGTACAAAATCTCGCAAGCAAATAATTTTAGAAATTTAATTTATTGCAGTTCAGTGTGCTTTTTTGAATCAGGGGTGTATGAATATGAACTTTACATTACTGTACACGGAATATCTACATATCCATGGTTTAACATAAGAAAGACGTAATTCGAATTTTCGATATTTTATAGGGGAAGGAAAAAGTTAATAAAAACTAAAGCATTTACTCGCAAAAATAATTTTTCAAATGGCCACAAGTACTTTTTTTTAAACTGCAACGTACTTATTCCTTCAAGGCGGATGTAATTATACGTTGGCTACCAGAAAACATTAAAAACGCAATTTTGAAAAAATCGAGTTACGTCCTTTTTATATTAAGCCTTCGATATATAAGAATACAACTGAGCCCGGAAAACGTTGTCTTACCCTCAATTGATTTATTTTTCATTCAGTGTTCTTTATTTACAATGATCTATATATGATTTAAATACCAATATTCAAATTGGTAGACAGAGAAAACAGATTTGTTGTGATAACCGAATTTGTAGCCAATCGAATTTTGTCAGTTCCAACAACTAATACACAATTCCGTTGTAATGAACGAATATAGCTTTTGTAAGCACCAAATTTTTGATTAGCGATATGTGAATTTTTAGAATGAAATAGTTACTGCAACAGAAAATTTTAATTGAGACTATAGAAATAATTAATTGATACAAGCAAAACTCAAAAACAATTGGTATTCATTCCTAAAGGCATCATTGGTAGGCACGGCTCATATACAAACATACATACATACTCGTACATAAAAACAATTTCTGCAGAATAAAAAAGATAAGTACATTATTATACTTATCGCATATTCTAAGTTTTTGCTTATATTCTGAAGTGAATGAAATGTGCAAATTTTTGATCCGCGTGGTGCATTATAACATCCGTTGCCGGTATTCGGCTTTATTACACAGAGATATTTTCCTATCAAGTTTCTTGATATATATCATATTATTTGCATTTCAAATATTTTGCGATATATGTATATAATAATATCCTTACCTTTTTTGTTAAATCGGGATTTTGTGTAATTATTCTGCAAAATATATTTTTTTATATGACATTTCTATCTAATTTTTATTTTTTGTTTATAAGCATTCAAATTTTTCCACAAATAAGCAGTAATTCAATTGCGACAACAAAATATGTTTTTCTCTTTGTATTCAGAACAAAAAATTTGGTTAGGGACATCTATAAAGAATTTAATCTTCTTTTCTTTTATTGCAATAGAATTTCAGTACGACGCAAATTATTAGTTAGTTACAATAACGGATTTTTTTTTCAAATTAAATATTGTTTAAAGGAATTTTGTTTTTATTTCAAAAGACAGTATTCATTTACGTTACTTTCTAACTTGAATTTAATTCAGTTGTGTCTACGAATACCTTAAAATGGTTATTAGAAATAAACGGTATCAATTGTTATTACTAATAAAATTATTCTGAGATTTCTATTTACATTGTAATTATCGTTTTTTGTTTATAAATATAAAAAAATCGTAGAATTTATTGATAATTGATAGAAAATATGGAATATTGCAATACATAATTAAATATTTGTTGTTCCAAAAGATTTTTAATCAATCTATTCTCTCTGTGTAAGATTTTTTCGGAGAGGCAATAATAAAGGAAGAACAGCGCAGTCACGTTAAAATGGCTTTGTTTATCTTTTGAGTTCGGAAACTATTGCTTTAATAGATCTCTTCTAAAACGATAATTTATATTTTCTGAGAATAGGGGCTTATATCATCTAGACTTTAGTCTATCCTTACAAAGCCTATGTCCGTTTTGAGGTTCCATTCTTCATTTTGTTGAAACAAATTTTAAAATCGAACCGGCAGTTCCAGAATTACCCCTTACAAACATCAGCTTTATAATATTAGTAGAAGTATTCAAAAAATTTATTATTCGACATATTTTCATAATGTAAATGTATTTGCTGGTGGTCAAGCATTGTTTAAAAGCATATCATTGTTGCTTTAACAAATCGTCAGCAGACTTCAACCACACATTTTGAATTGTCACAAACCTCTTTTATTACGCACAGACTTTCAAAAACTATTTGAGCACTCACAAATAATAATATTTCTAAAAATCACAAAATAAAAATAAGCGTAATAGGCTTAGAAATTTATATAAAACCCAGCAAATAATTCTTATTCAAAGTGAATCCATTCTATTTTTCTACACCTTTACACAATTAAAAATTCATCGGATAAAAAAAGATTTCTCTATGAATTTATTAAATTTTAAGTCGTCCATTTTCAAAGTTTTTTTCTTCTAAATTTGGATGCTAAAAGACACACTATTAATTTGTATTTTCTAAATTTCAACTGTAGCATGTTTTTTGACATCCGAACTCACAAGAAAACATGTAAAAATTACTCGGAAGCCAGAACATACACAATATGAAAAAACAGATTAACTCAACATCATGAATATGACTTCGGACTTACTGAATATATTTCAAAAAAGATAACTTCTTACAATGACAACCCTTTTTAAAAACCATTATTAATGATCCAAATTTGCACTACTTTCGCATTATTAAATTCCTTTGAAGCTCTTATTAAATTCCTTTGAAGCTCTTTTTTTTACTGGGTATGAATAACTCAAACATTTGTGCAACATCCTAAACTCATAAACTATTCTTGCTGCTGTTGAGTTGTAGGGTATTACAATATAAAGCGTTATTTTTAAAATATAGTTTTTCAATAAATTGAATCCCATTGGTAATCATTTGTTAGATGACATTTCAAAGTATACTTTGTATCTGTGTACATAGTATGTATGTAAATATGTATGTATGTGTTTTAAAATGAATTAAATAAATGTTTGTTTGAGTTTAATTTTATTTAATCTAAGCCTAACGAAGAAAAACAATCTATTTTTGATAAGACAAAGTTTTGATCGAATAAAAAATTATTTTATTTAATTTTCATGTTTTTTTCAAAATAGCAAATTGTCATTTGATAAGAAATAAAAACATTGAGCAGAAAAAATTACAGTTGAATTTGAGTAGCTAGATTGTTGTTTTGTTTTTAATTACTTTAAACGTTTAAAATGAACAATATGTATGGACGATGATGTAGTAGGAGAAAACATCTTTGGATGGAAAAAGTTTACATACATATGTATATACATATTTACATGAACTAAGATACATTAGAAACTGTCGCTAGAATAAAGCAAGTTTTAAAATAAATGTGATAGTATGTATATATGTACATACATGTTGCATATGCTATACATATGAATGTTTGGGGTTTCAACATGTTCAAAAATTCTACCCTCTTCAGATTGTTGAAGTGATCTTAAAAGGTATTTATTATGAAGTATTTAATATTAGCTTTAGATACAATTATCATCTAATGGATTGTTAAGCAATAAAACTCACTCTCACTGACTTCTCTGTACCATTATGTGTCCCCCACTAAAATAGAAAATTTGAACATATGTCGAGTGCTATTATTACACTCTCAGCACTAGGTAAGCTCAAAGTAATCATATACGAACAGTATGTCATGCAATAATTTTGACAAAAAAAAAATAACTCTACCATGTTTTAAAAAACTTGACGGCAGGGAACTAGGTATTTCCTTCAGTAATGAAATGGCTTTATCATCTCGTAAATTATACTCGTACGTATTGGCTTACACTAGTTTCCGCGAATTAAGTAAAAAATCATGCAATTGCATTATCAAACGAGTTAACATTTTTGAAAATCATTTAACCATTTTGCAAAAAAATATTGTTATAATAATTTAATAACGAAAATGTCACTTCAGTACAAAGTATTTTGCATGTTGAATACATCTATTTTGTTTAAAATTTCATCTCACCACGTTTTTATTTGTGAGTATATTTGATAGTAAAAAGCGGGAACTTTTCTCAACAAAATTTTACAGGCACACTTTTTCTGTAAATTGTCGTGACAGCTATTTCTTGCCAAAAAAAGTTACAGATACAATTTAGTGAGAAACACAGCTGTCTGTTTCAGTGCGTGCCATTTTTGTTTCATTTCACACATTTTGCAACACATTTGTTTTTTATTTCTACCCAGGCAAAAATACAAAAATAATCATGTCTTATATTGTAATAAAAGTTATGCTGTTCGATCGGTAACATTTTAATTCAAACCAGTTTGAAAAAATTTTGAAGTGTTAGTTCTTATTGACCCTGCCTGAGTTTAAATTTTCTAATAGCTTAGAGTATGAGAAATAATATACGAGGTCTGATAAAAAAAAAACCGTTATTTTCAAATTTCGTGAGTTACGTATGTTCGATTTTCGCATTTTTTTCCGGTAATGTTGGTACACATGTCTGTTATATATGTTAGCAATATCAGCCATTTTGGATTGTCAGTTTGTTTTTGACAGATAAAAAGGTTAGTCGTGTTTTGGTGTGCTCTTCGATTTTTTACAATTCGAAAAAATGGATCAAACAAACTGTATTAAGTTTTGTGTAAAAAATTAAATTAAATGCGAAAGGACATTTGAAATGTTGACTGTGGCGTTTGGCGAGTCTACTATGAGCAGAACACAAGTTCAATTGTGGTATAACCGGTTTAAGGAAGGCCGAGAAGATGTCAATGACGATGCTCGTCCTGGTCGCCCGAGCACGTCAACAACCGATGAAAACATTGAAGCTGTGAAGAAAATGGTTTTGGATAATCGTCGAATCACTATCAGAGAGGTTGCTGATGATGTTGGCATTTCGTTCGGCTCATGCCAAGCAATTTTTTCGGATGTTTTAGGCATGAAACGTGCGGCAGCGAAGATTGTTCCAAAATTGCTAAATTTTTAGCAAAAACAACGTCGCATGGATATCGCTCAGCAGCTGTTGAACATCGTCAACGACGATCCAGATTTCCTCAAAAAGGTCATAACTGGTGACGAATCATGGGTGTATGGCTATGACATTAAAACCAAAGCCCAATCATCCCAATGGAAGCGTCCAGAAGAGCCAAGACCGAAAAAGTAAAAAATCGAAGAGCACACCAAAACACGACTAACCTTTTTATCTGTGAAAAACAAACTGACAATCCAAAATGGCTGATATTGCCAACATATACAACAGACATGTGTACCAACATAACAGATAAAAAAATGCGAAAATCGAACATACGTAACTCACAAAATTTGAAAATAACGGTTATTTTTTGATCAAACCTCGTATTATAACCACTTTTAAAAAATATTTTTTTTAACTGATAGTTTTTTGCACAAAAAAACTCATATTATTCAACTTAAAACTAAAAAATCGTTCAAGTTTAATGGATTATTAAAAAGAAACAAAAAATATGGTTTAGGAAATCTATCGTAGATTGTAGCTTAAAAAAATTGTGGGAAATTTTTCCACAACTTTGAAACACATATACTTTTTTACAAGCCCAAATTATCGATTTTCTCCAGTTTTCATAGAGATTTGTGGAAACATTTGAACAAATTAAAATGATTTAACTGTTTGCAACAAACGATAATAAATAAAAAATTCTAATGAAATAATAGATGGTATTCTCTCCCTTTTTTACGCAACAAGAGGGCGTTGAAGTCACAAATTAAGTAGTTTTTTTAATATTTTCGAAAATTAATTGCAAACAAAATAATTTTTTCATATAAGAATAATTTTTTTTTTAAGCGTAGTATATATATTTTCTTTTTGCCTTTTCCTGTTTTTGAAGTCTAATAGTGTCTTCTATAAATTTGCAAAAATAAAAAATAAAAAAAATTTAAGATTCGAACCACAACTTAAAAAAAAAACAATGCAAAAATTCCATATTTTGCATTCTAGACTGGTTCTCGGAAAAAGGTGCGCTTGTCACATGCTAAAAATTCCTCTCGGATAAACACGCATAAGGATTTAATAACTCATTTGTTCTTAACCTGAGATCCTTTTTTATCTTCAAGGAGCACCATCATAAGGAAAAATATAGACTTTAGAGATATCTCCAAGTATATTCAAATATACAATAACAAAAATTTAAATGTGGAAATAAAAATTTCAATTAAAAAAGGTCCTGTGACCTTTGAAACAAAATTTATTGAACGACTTTAGATTTTTTAGTTAATGAATTTGTTCCACAAACTTACATGTTATTTTAAAACTTCTTTATGAAACATAAAAAGAGTATTTTTATTTTGACGTGAGCGTGAGTGACAGCTAAAATACATGTTCTTCTTGCGTGAGAGTGTATGAAACTGGAACATATTTAACTTAATTGTGCGTAATCATTCAAGAATAAATATATTTTCATAGAAAATTTGCGTGACAGCCACGCGTACTTGAGTAAGTACTTACATTCTCACCGTGAGTGTGCGTGACAGTAAGTTAAAACCAGGATATGCACATTTCTGTGCCATTAGTGCTATTTGTGCAAACATACAAACTTTTTTGAAGTTCCGTTAATTTTTGTAAAAGTTATTGCATATTTTCTTCAAAGGACACTGGACAAGTTACGGTAAAAACTAACATATAAAGTGCGATTCAGATGTTTACCAAAAATAAAAGTTTATACAGTTTTATTTTGAAAAATATATAAAATTAAAAAATTTTGACTTTTTGTAACTTGGGCGGTAGACGTGTCCTTATTTTCCGATTATTTTCAAAACTTATTTTTTTTTTAGCTAAGGTAACTGTAAATACTTTACCAAATTTGCGAAGCCTAGGTTAACTCATTCTATTTTTGTCCCATCGTTATATGGGAACAAAGCACTGTGCGACGTTGGTATGATGGTCTGATGTTACAACTAACATCAGTACAATAACATCAAAATGGTAACGCCGAATGACCGTCTTCCAACTCTTGTTTTCAATGTTGTCACAATACTCTAAATACAAATTTATAAGGTCGTCACAATGGAAATATCCAAACTAAACGTGCATTTTTGTATTTACGGTGTTGTAGCGGTATATAATTATTGGGAAACTAACGTCGAATTTTTGTATACGAGTATACAGTGTTTTAGTGGTACTTATTTTTTGCGCAAAGTCACAATTTCTACATGTGCATATGTACTTATATATTTTTCGCTCTCAAATACAAAATCTATTAAAAATATATTTTTTGGTTAGTCTGAAGAATTTAACAACAAGCTGTAGTTTGTGTGCAGAGTAACAGTGATATTATTTCAGTTATGGTAGAGTGAGAGAAATGGAAAAAAATAAAAGAAAGCAACAGAGAGAATACAAACACAAAACGAAATAATAAACATTAATCTGTACTCATGTGTTATTACTCCTCTGCATACTTAAATTTACAGTTAATAATTCTATAAAAGGTTTCAACATCTTCCATAAGCGACTTAGATTTTTCGTTACATTCTTCGAATGCGGCCGGGAATTTTCGTCGTCCTCTTAAAGTGAAGTTTTACTGAGTGCTTAACTAAAACAAATCGTTTATAATTTAAAAAAAGGAATACAAAAAATTAATTAAAAACTAAGCAGAAAACGTTAATTGTGTTTGACAAGGTATGGAGAAATTTTAAGTCAGAAAGTGCTAATATTTTTAATTCAAATAAAAAATTTTATAAACAAAATAAATATATGTATAGCAAAATCATTTAAACACAAAAAATCTGATAAATTATATAACTAATATACATACACATTTGATAAATATTGCAATTAGAATTAACACAACGCACAATGAGGGCGCAAAATCCTTGTCGTTCACGGTTGCGCCTACTAGCTCAAGGACTGGCATTTATGTGTATTTTATTGGCTACAAGTGCAGGTGAGCGAAATATATGTGACATACATACATACATATGTATGTGTATCAAATAAAAATCTGTACTGTACATATATAGAAACAAACAAAAATTCAAAGTGTTTTTTAGCAGGATCAATGAACCTTTATTTGTGTAAATAAACAAAACGAAATCTATAAACAAACCATGAATATAATTTAAAAATAAATTTGTTTTCAAAAGCTAGGAAAATTATTCGTTTAGGCAACAAAAATATGTATGTATGAACATATGTATGTATATATATGTACATATGTATATTCACTTGAACGATTAAAATACATAATGCAATAAACATGTGAAAAATTGAACAAACATAAATTTTATACCAGAATATTATACAAATATTTTTTTTTAATTCTATTTAAATTAAATTATAAAATTAGTGCCGTGCAGAGTTTTAGGAGCGAAAAATAAGCATTTGACTTTGTAAATTTTTTAGAAAGGAACAATTTTTAAATAGCGTGTCAAGACATGCGAAACAGGTTTGGTGGATCAGAACAACCTAATTATGTGCAGCGGAGAGGGCGCTAAGTAACCCTTGTATTTGTGTTGGCTTGTGTAATACAGTACGAGAAGTACTTTTGTGAATTATTTTACCCTTTAACATCCTTGTGTGATTCTTTTATTCCATTCGCAGAAAACGGTCAAATAATTACCATCAAGCGGTGATATAAAGTGTTAAATTTTCCTACAATAATATATGTATGACATGAAATTCTATTTACTATAAGTCTCTGAACACAGGAGAGCTCGAAATTCAATCTAAGAGTTGTATTTGGACTTTTTCAAAATTGGCTCTGAAAAGTGTAACAAAACAATATTTTTAAAACAAGTTTGTGAGAAAAAATTAAAAAAATTTGGCAGTACGTGCTATTCTTTCTAAGCATAAATAGCAAATGAACGCTGTTACAAACTCTTATTATGTCCATTCTAACAAACTTAATTATTTTTAGCGTTTTTGGCATCTATTTTGAAACTAATTATTTATTTTTAATTATCAGTGTACGTTTTCAAATGCTGCTAACACAGACACTTCCAATTTCACATATTGTCCATTTTATTAACGCAAACCGTGTACCAATTTTCATAGGAATAAGTTAGTTATTATGGGCATGGCACCGCCTACTTTGGGTTTGTGTCTGTATATAAACCCTAGTGAAGAGTTCTAAAGGAATCGGTTGGGTAGCACATCATTGCATGAGAAAAAAATAAGTTATTACAACCCCTGGCATGTAATGAAGTCATACCAAACAAAGTAAAAAAATAACAAAATAGAGGACTTAAAATTATCAATATTTCGATCCAACCACTATCTAAATCGAAGCATTACTGTATTGCAAAGCATTTGCTGTTGTGTAACATACTTAATCCACACTATCTACTCGTATAACATATATTCTATATAGATTTGCATATAAAAAAAAGGTATGGCATAACTGGTTAAGCCCATGTTCAATTTTGCCACTTATGCTAAATGGCATAAAGTTTTAATAAATCGAAAACTATTTTTATAATATGCAACATATTAGTTAAGAGTTGTATTAGTCGCGATTTGTATAAATTTATTTATTATTTGATCAATATTTATTAAAAATCTTTCAAGATTCATTCAATATTTCGAAGCTAAATTGCATATGACTCAGACTACTTTCATAATGATGGGCACATATGTATGTATATATGTATGTATGTATTTATATACTGTACTGTTTTCAAAAATAAATAAATGGCTCTTTAATATATTATACTCGTATAAACGTATGTAGCTCTTGAAGTTGGTATAGCTGGCCACCTCTGATATATATAATCTTTACTACTACTTATAAATAAACGAAAATTCTTAAAAGCTACATACACACATAAATATGGACGTATATACATGTGTATTCTTTGACTTCTGCAGAAGATTTGCATAGGTAATTTCTATAGATATTTACATATTTCTCTGACCCAAAGTCATCGCCGGGTCCAAAAAGCTAGTATGTACATATTCGTACTTGTGTATATTAATAATTCTTAAAGTTTTACAGGGTTTTACTTGTCTATAATTTTCTTAAGGAAAAACATTATTCTATTGTATATATTAAAGCTGAAAACATACTTGACGGATATGATATTAATGAATACGAACATGGTGCATATAATAAATCAACAATAAAATGAATGACAAGTAAATAATAGTGTTGTCATTCGAAAAAATATTATTCGAATAATCGAACAACTTTTTTTCATTTTTGTTCGAACGAACAAAAATTTTCAATTTAGAATAAACATTATTCGAATAATTTTTGTAGAATATTCGAACATTCGAACAATTTGCTTAATCTCTTTGTATAAAAAGTATTTTACATTTCATAACTTTTTAGATGTTAAGTAATCAAATTACTCCAAATTATAAGGACTCGTGTAAGCATGTTTGTATATGTTCGCTAAACGCATCTTTTGTTTTCCTGCTTTGAAAAGATAATGCCTCCTTAAAAGACCAACCTAAATTACGACGCAAAGCCTTGTCTATGAGACCAACCGAAATATCGCGGCGTCAACGCTTTGCGATTGGAAAATCCAATTTTGACAGCGTGAAAGAAAAAGTACTGTTGTTTTTGTTACGTAATGTAACTTTATCTACTTTCACGTCAATTTATTGTTTTCATTTTTATATCTTATTTTTATTTAGAGTTTTTAATTAATCAAAGTGAGTGAACATTACTGTTTCTGGTGCAACGTTAACGCTTTAATTTAAGTTACTCATTCCAGCGTAAAAGATAAGTGCTAAATTAATTAATTTAGGTTGGTCTGTAATTGAATCAGAAGGTGTCTTACAATTACTGGTTAAGAGTTTAAAAAATAACTGCTTTCCTACAGATCTAATCAAAAGCCCTACGGGCTCGGTTGGTTATTGTTATAAATAAATAAATAATATTATTCCTAAGCTTTCCAATAATAACTTTTTAAAATATGCCACAAAGAGCTAAAAAATAGTACGTAAATATTTTGATTTCATGATTATTTTTTAATAAAAATTTCGCAAATAATCTCAAGTACGATTAAGTATTAGATGAAATTTCTAAAGTAACTGACAATGATTTATTAGCTGATCTAAAAAAATTTATCAATAAAGTAAGAAATTGTACTAATATAAAAATCGTCAACAATTTTGAAGTTGATTTAAATTATTTGAATATCAAAGAAAAGAACACACAAACTATATGCTTTTTAATCCTTTTTTTAAAGGTATCACTAACATCAACAATTTGCGAAAGATATATTTCTACATTTTCTTTTATCAAAAGTAAAAAAGAACCGTCTACAAGCTAAAAAGTGGTATTTTTAAATTATTATTTTAGAAGAAATTAATGACATATTAAAATTTTTTGTAAATGTGTATAAAAACGTATGTTTTTTAACTAATTTCCTTTCGGTTTTTAATAATATTTCTGAGTTTGTTTTTAAAACTACATATTTGTTTTTTTTGTGTAATGAATTATTTTTTGTTTGTTAATAAAAAATTAAACTCATATTAAAACTTATTAAACTTTTTTGAAAATATTCGAATAAATTTTTTTATTCTTTGTTCGTTCGAATATTCGAACAAAAGTTCAAAATTATTCTTCCGTTCGAACAAGAAAAGAATCATGAACTTTCATTCGAAAAAAAAATATAAAACAAGAATAATTAACAACACTACTAAATAACCTGCACATGCACTTAAAATATTCTTTTCTGGTGATATTGTACAATTATTTGGCATCTTTGCGGACTAGAAGTAAAATATTTTTTTGTTTACGTTTTAGGAATGGGAATGTGATTAATTTTTGCTTCGTGCTCGCAAAATTTTCGCAAAAAATATAACTAAAATATTTCGTTTTCTCCCGTTAAATTTATAGAGTGAGGGCCGTTAACAATAAAAAAATTAAACTGCAGTTAACACTAAAGTTAAAATTTAAACTATAATTTGTACTTAGCAAGTTTGTACACATATTTCATATTTAGAAATTTTAGTTAAATTTAACTGAAACAATTTATAAGTTTAAGTTTTAACCGAAGGAAAAAATTTGAAATATGTCCAAATTAATAAAAATAAAGTCTACCAAAAATGAAAAAAGAATTTTATTTGAAAAAAATTAAAATAAATATTGAAAACATGTCTCTTCTCGACAGTGTCCAACAAAATATATTCCTCCATAGGTGAAAAGTTTGGGCAACTGTAACATATTCATATGTACATATGTATATATAATTACCGAAACCCTTTTTCTCTATATTTCATTTTGCTTATTTGCGTATGTGATTGTTAAAATTTCCAATATATAATTATTCAAATTAATTATTTTTTATACGTCCATATTCTGACTTTTATTTTTCAGTTCATTCAAAATAATTGATAACAGCAAGTTAAGTAATTTTTGTTTTTTGTTAACGAATATTTTAAAACTTCAGTTAAAACAAAAGTTTAAGCTAATTGTAAGTTAGTAAACTTTCAATATAACTGCGCTTCGTGTTAATGAAGGTAAGCAGATAATAATTTTCTAAAAAGCATTTAACCTATTCCAAAAATAGGCATTAAAAATTTAAAAATAATAAACAAATAAATAAATATAATATAATAGATCGATTACGAATTGCAACAAAATTTCAGTTAGGTTGACAGTTGCTGAAAACTGTGTTAACACTTTGACGAGTGGCGTACATTATAATGTACGTTGATATTATCAACCCGTAACTGATTTTAGTTTTGGCATACACGCAATTAATTTACAGTTATGGGTTCTTTGTTTTGTTGTTGTTTAAATTTTTAAGAGGCTGTAAAATTTCAAAACAACGTGGCTCAGTTTTGTATATTTTGTGTCTTGTCCTCATAAAAACATATTACTTTTTCATGAATATTTCACCTTACAATAAATTTGTTCGCTTCTTTTTTCTTATGAATTTTTAAATGCACATATACTAAATTAAACCCAAAAAAAAAAATAAAATAAAGTGAAAAAGTGTACGTATTGAAGCGGATTTTACATTAAAATGTACATTCTCAAAACCCACTTTGCAATAAAAATTTGTCCTCAGAATTTTTACACGTGTTTTTTGAAGCCTCTTTAAGCTATAAAAACCATATATAAAATTTTTCAATGGCTAGAATTAATTCCTGCGTCAAAGGGTTAATCGAAAATAAAAGCTGTCAATTTCATAGCTAATATCCTACATATGCCATTTAATAGCAAATAGTTTTTCAACTGAATTTGCTTGCAATCCATAATACATACGAGTAGATTCATTCCAATAATATTTTATTATCTTTAAGCAACTGGCAATGCCATTGAAGTTTTATTGAAATACTTATGTATGTAGATAGTCGACCCATCTACATACCCACGCAGAAATATACAATCGAGTCAACATCGACAAAGCATTTTCTAAGGTGGTCCAAACTTTGAAGTAGTAAGATATTCAACCACAGTTGCCAGATGCAATAGGGGTCAATTCGTCAAATTTCGAGCGAAAAATTAAAAAAAATTATTCGGATATTTGAATTGAACAATACTATTAGATCATATACTACTTTCAAGTCAAAACAATTACAATTGTTTATTTTGAAATGATTCTTAGTATACAAAATTGCTTATAAAAGATTTCTTACTTTGCTTTTTACATTTACTGAAGATTGCGGTAAATTTAAAATAAAAGACCCTTAAGTCGCTTTTTTCATTTATGATTTTTTTTTTTCAAAAAATCCGAAAGTTGCAAGTTTATCAGGGAATTTTAATAACTTTAATTGTCTGAATTCAGATTCAATTTCCTGTCTTTAACATTCTTCAACAAAAAGAGAAAACTTAGAAGATCGTAGAAAGAACTTTTATTTCCTATAATTATATTTTAGGGACAGTTAAGCTTAAGGCTTTGAATTCATCTTTGAATCTTCGAAGTCAAATGTTTTTAAAATATGATCACACATTTTTAAACTTAATTAACTTTAGAATCCGCAAATATATCCCTGGCACACATATATTTCCAAGTAAAATTCTTCAACGTCTAAATAATTATTCTCATCAAGCAAGTCTAATTTTAAAAATTAATCATAACTTTTTCAAGTAGTTTTTGCATTTGGCCATATAAATTTTGTATTTCTATTGTTTCCTTTGATAAATTATGTATAATAACATGTTTAGAAACCATTTAGTTCCAAAATTATTAATACAAAAATTAAGATTGATTGCCTTTTACAACATATTTTTATTGCATATTCTAGCAAATGCTGCCAAGTTCTTGGTCAAGTTCAAAATTGTTTTTTAGTTCTGAAAAATAAGGTCGATTTATAATTATTTAAAATCGTCAAATTGAAGGCGAAAATCGTCCACTCGTCAAAATGCTATTTTTGGCACCCAAAATCGTCAAAATTACGATAAATCGTAAAATCTTGCAACCGTGTATTCAACGTTTAAAGCCCTTTTCCAACACTCAAATGATAACGTCGATGTACGGTTGGCCGATTGTTTTACATGTCTCTGTTTTGCGAATAGACTCAAACAAAGTCAATGTGCTAATTTACACGGGCATAATTATGCTGGCATAACAAGGTAGTTTGTTAGTAAATTCGGTGAAGAGAAAGGTTTTGTGGTAGGCCGAGCTTACATCTGACACACATGTGCCCAAAAAGCTTAGCCACTAATTACTAATGAAAACCTCTTTGATTCAGACATGTATTTATTGATTTAAACAGTTTCCAATCATGTTGGATTCTACAAAATTGTCCATTAGTTATGTATGAAACTGTTCAGCTTAATAAATACGTGTCTGAATCAGTTTCTTGCACATGTGTGCCAGATGTAAACTCGGCCTTATAGCCCGTTCAGCGTGCCACGAAATCAAGTAATTTCAAGATGAAATTACTAACGAAATTAAAAGGGTTCAGCATTATTTTTAGTGGAATAACGGCTTTTTCACAATTTAATTAGGCCTTTCACATGAAAATATTTTTCAATATAATGGTTTTTACTCATATTTTTATTTTATATTAAATTAAAAAACAATCAAAAATGTCTAACCAAATCGACGCATTCAATTTTTTTCTTGCTTCTCGTGGTTGGAAATATCTTCATGGTTGGAGAAAAAAAAGTTTTTATACAAAAACAGCGTTGTTCATTACAATTTCATATTAATTTCGTTGAAATTAAATAAAATGAATTAATTTCAGATAAGTCAAAATGTATGGGAAATTATTTAATTTCATCTTGATTTCGCCCGGCTATTAGTCTCGCGTAATTTGAAAAAGAACAAAAGTTGTGCAGCTTGAAAATTGTTCTCGAATTTTTGATATTTCTCTTTGCCTGTAAATGTAAATATGCGTGACTTTTCGGAAGGGGCTTAAAAGAAAATTGACAAAACAAGGCAGGAAGAAAAGGCATAATGTGAAATAGCACATACATAAAAAGTGATTTTCTTCCCATCGCATGAAATTCTGACGATTATGGATCTTTCTTCATATCGACAAATATATTTAAAAATTAAGACACATAATTCTATTGCCGCAGACATGAAAATAAATAATAAATATAAAGTCACTTTATTGATGCATTTTGGAATTAGTTTTATTAAATAAATAATAATACAAACATTATTCTAATTCAATATTTTTTTTTAGAAAACAGCTGCAAACATGGTTGTCCAGAATGTAAGTCAAGTAAAATTTGCGTTATCTTTGATTTTCAAGTACTTATAATAATACTCTAACGTTTAGCTGATGATGGTTACCTTTCTTATACACCTGGAAATGTCTACGAATATAACTTCGACAGTATTATGACTGTTGGCATTACTCCTGTAGCTGGAAACTCAGATGACACTAGTCTTAAAGTAACTGGTAACGCAAAGCTATTTGCTGAAGGTAATTGTGGTTATACTTTGCAATTGGGAGCTGTCAAAGTAACAGCCACTAAGGAAAATGTCGAAAAGAAAATTATGCAGAGCATACAAAAGCCTGTACATTTTACTATGCACAGTGGTAAAATAGAGCCTGAATTATGTGCAGATCAAGGAGATAATATATATGCTTTGAATATAAAACGAGCAGTTATATCAATGCTGCAGTCTAAGCCTGATGCCGTGCAAGAAGTTGATATTTTTGGACAATGTCCCACACACACTAGTGTAACTAAAATCGGAAATACCGAAATTGTTAACAAAGCACGGAACTTGAATACCTGCAATTATCGTAGAATAATTAATAGTGGCATTTTGACGAATGCCCTGCAAACTAAACCAGGCATGGATAGTACGTCTGTGCTTAAGGCTGACTTCAACAAAGAGTCGAAAATTGAAAAGGGTGTAATAAACAGCGTTCAATTAGTTGAAGAATATAAATATGTTGAACTTTCCAAATCAGAAATTGGTATGCGTGCCAAGGTTGTAACCAATTTGAAATTGAGAAATCCAGCAGGCTCTCCGGCTGCTGCACCTGCCACTGGTGCTCGTACTGTTTCCATTATATTCCAACAGCCTGATGCTTATACGTCCAAGAATATTGCAGTTCTTAAAAATATTTTAACCGAATTGGTACAGAATCTGGATGGGTATGTGAAAAAGGACAGTGCCAAGGGCTTTGTTGAATTGATACGTTTGATGCGCAACTCCGATACAGAAACTCTGTTGGAGCTATCAGGTTTCCCTCTACCAAACAAAGTATTGGCTCGTAAGGTCTATTTGGATGCTTTGTTCCGTACCGCTACTTCGGACTCAGCCCGGGCCATTCTCAAACAATTTAACAAAATGAATGAAAAAGAGAAAATTATCGCTGTGCTGTCATTAAATCTTATTAAAACTGTTGATAAAGACACATTGAATCAAGCAGCGGTAAGTTAATTTTTCAAAAGAAACTATGTATTTCTTATAGGAGTTAATAAAAAAATAAGAAAGCATAACTAACATAACGTTAATCGAGATAGGGGTCAAGAAAATTTAATGAAATACATAAAAACATAATATATAATTTCTTAATCTGAAAATTATATAACACCTAAATTTTGGTATACGAGTATTTTCACAATAAGCCGATAGCCAGTAGTAGCTAATGCTTAAAAAGAAGTAGTAAATACATACATACATTTAAAAGAGGGCTGAATAACAGCACTGTTGTGTCGTAATTGTTCGTTGAAAGCTGTCTGGCTTATATTTGTTGTTTGAAAAGTTTTGCATCGCCCTCGCACTGGTTAATTGATTTGCTTGAATTAATTGTATAGTTTTGCAATTCTTTCCACAATATGTATATGTACATATATTTACATACTATCGGCCTTATGTATTAGAAAAAACTGACATGAAGTCAGCATAAGTAGCGAAATTGAATTAGGCGTTAACGAGTTCCTCCATACAATTTGACATTAAAAACTGACGCATAATTAATTTTTAATCCACTATTAAATCATAGAGTGATTTTTGATGTGAAATTTTATGTCAAAACTCGTTAAGATCATCTTCAGTTTTGCTACTTATATATGTCAACTTCATGCCAGTGTTTCGTTATACATAATGCCGACTACACATCTGGCATTTCTTGTGTTGTAATTTTGTGGTGTCATTTTCAAAGTGTGTGCAATGCCATTCACATTATGTGTTTTATATGGAAAGCAATGTCACACAACGAAAAATATTGGAAATTATTAACGTTGCCACTAGTACTCACTAATGCGATGATGATATATATATACTCCTATAAGGAGTTTAGGGCCGCAGTACTCAGCATAAGGCTGTAAATATTTTGTGGCAAAAAGAAAAAAAATGCTTAAGTCGAGATAAGCTGATTTTGAGTTAATGGTACCTCCGTAATCTGCATACTCTAAAGTACCCCTGGGCAAAATCTCAATTAATTTGTGCGATTTTTGAAGAAGTTATATCAAAATGAATTGGGGCTTATCTTTTTTACACTTCTAATCTCATTTGGAACAATAGTTGAATTTAGGTTACACTTTGGTATATTTCAACTGGAATGTATTATTTACAGTATATACAATGATGTTTACTTAAGAAAAAGAAAATAAAAAAATAAAGGTTAACAGAAAATCTCCCAATTTTTTAGCCAAACTTTTTTCCTTGGGAGCCACATTTTTCACATACATCGACAATACATTACATACATTTATTTCGCTGTGAAATATTCCCATGGAAAAAAACTGGTATTATATTTGCATTATATGGTAATCTCTAGTTAGTACCTTATAAATAAAATAATTAATACGATTTGTACAGATTGAGGGCCGCAAGTTGCAAATCACTATTATACTAAATTCAAGTTATAGTGGCATCAAAAATTTACAAAGCGAGCTTCATTCATGTAAAAATACCATAAGTAATAATAATTTTGCGAAAAATACGGCTCTGATTTTTGTCACACAGTGTCATCTAAGAAATTTTTCGCTTTGCGCATAATTTTAATTTTATATAAAAACAATCCTTTCTAAAACATATCGCTCATTACTTCAAGAGTGTCATAAATCAAAAATTATTTTTTTTTGTGCATAAATGATTCAGAATAATTTGGCATTTTGTTTTTTGTCTTGTGTAAAAATTTCTGAGCTCCTGAGAGAAGAATATTTTTTCATGTCTGCATTGAATTGTATATTAATTAAAAACTTTAAACACATTTTCTGCATAACTAGTTTTTTGAGATGTGACACAATTGAAGTTAATGAGCGATATGTATTTACATATCGTTGGTCACAAGTATAAAGGTCCTAACTCAAATAATTGTAACTTTGCAGGAGAAGGCAAAAAAGCATAAAAGAAACAGTACAACTGCTTGTACAAACTGCTTTGGACAACTGCTTGTAAATGCGTTATTTTTTAAACTATTGCAATACATTTTTGTGACTGGGTGTAATTGTGTAAAGTGTATTGGAATCACTGAAAAACTCAATGTCATAAAAAATACGAGCTAGGGCCTTTCTACTTGAGACCATCGATGTGTATTTTACTATACAGTAATTAAAAAGTTACTCAAATATTTTTCCGCAGAATCTGTTAAATCAAAATGCAGTTAAGGAAGTCTATTTAGCCATCGGAAGCTTAGTTTCAAAATATTGCGAACGTAATGGTTGTAAAAATGGAGAAGTTGATGCCATATCTAAGAAATTTACTGAATCGCTAAGACACTGCAAAACGAACACAAAGAAAGACGAGGAACGTATATTATATGTATTGAAAGGAATTGGCAACACACATCATTTGGCTAGTGGCGTTGCTAACTCATTAGCTGATTGTGTTGCACAAGGACGTCCCAATCGTATGCGCGTGGCAGCCTTGCAAGCTTTCTCGGCAGCGGCTTGTGACGCCAACCTACAAAAGAAGGCTTTGGAACTTTTGGCTGATCGCAATGAAGATTCCGAGCTACGTATCGAAGCATTTTTGGCAGCAATAAAATGCCCATCTGGAGAACTTGCAAATCAAATTGCTGAAATCGTTAACAGTGAAACGGTACATCAAGTTGGTGGTTTTATTACATCCACGCTCAGAGTTATACGTGATTCCACTGATGAAGAAAAAGAAGCGCAGCGACATCATTTGGGTAATATTCGTGTGACTAAAACGTTCCCCAAGGACTTCAGAAGATACAGTTATAACAGCGAAGTGTCCTATAAAATGGAAGCCTTAGGTCTAAGCGCTAGTGCAGACTACAAGTTGATTTACTCACAAAACGGTTTTCTACCACGGTCAGCCCATCTGAATGTCAAGGCCGAAGACTATGGCATCAACATAAACATTTTGGATGCTAGTGTTCGTCAAGAGAATTTTGAAAATGTTTTGGAGTACTTCCTTGGACCTAAAGGCCTCGTCAATAAGGATTTAAGTGAAATATTAGGTGAAAGAGATAATACTGAAGCTAAACGCTCTCGTCGTTCTGTAGCCGACGACAGCGCTAAACTAGCTAAGAAGTATAAGTCTTATGGAACTAAAAATGTTAACGATTTGAACTTGGATCTTTCGCTTAAGCTTTTCGGTTCAGAGATTTTATTCCTTAGTTTAGGTGATAACATACCTAGCACTTTTGATGAAATCGCCAAGGAATTTACCGACGCCTTTGAAAAAGTAAAAAAAGACCTAACCAATTACAACAAGGAGTTCACTTCCCATAACTTCTTTATGGACACTGAAATTATTTACCCTACTGGTTTAGGTGTTCCATTGGAGTTAGTTTCTGATGGCTTCACGGCTAATAAAATGGATTTTGGTGTTAGTGTTGATGTTGACGGTTTAATGCAGTCAAATTGGTACAATTCAAAATACAAGTTGAAGCTTGTACCTAGCATCGACATCAATGTAAACCTTAGATTTGGATTTAATGCCCTCGTTTTGTCATCCGGCTTACGCAGTGTTTTTACAATGCATACTGCCACCGGCTCTTCTATCGATATGACTATCACAAATGAAGGCAGCGGATTTGATATGAATGTCGAATTCCCTCGGGAAAAAATAGAACTTATTAATCTTAAGATTCAAAACGAGTTTTATGTAGCTGAACAGGATAAGCAAGTTAAATTGATACCTTTAAAGAATCACAAAGCTGAGGGCAATGCTCCTGCAATTGATAGTTGTTACAATCAATTCGAAAGTTTAGGTTTTACACCTTGTGTTGTCGGTAGCGTATTAGATAGAAATCTGGAAGATAATTTGATTCAGCCTTTCGATTTTTCGGTATATGTAATAACCGAGCGACACATTAATTTGAAGGGACTTTATAATGATAAACAAGAAAATATTCTTCAATGGAAATTGGATTACAGTACTCCTGGAGCCAAGGATTCACATGACACTTCTTTGACTGTTGAATTTGGACGAAAACCTCGATATTATGGACGCGCCTCATTAGATAATGCTCGCTATCACTTGGGTGTGGAAGCCGGTTTGAATAATGATGATAAGGAATTGGCCTGGTATGCCCAATATGAGCAAGATAAGGATGTAAAAAAAAGTAAAGTTGGGTTTGTTAAAAATGGTAATGAATATAGGCCAGTAATTCAAATACAGGATGCCAATGGCGCAGTAACAAATGAAATTAGTGGTTATCGAGCCGAGGGTCGCGTTTTAGTAGAAAAATCTGGCGATCAAAGCAAACTAAATTTCGAAAACCTGCAAGTAACTAATAAGGAAAATGAGCGGGTCGTACTTAATGGTTGGGCCGTCATGGAACCATCTGGAGTTTCCACCGAACTGCAATTAACAACAAATGAAGAGGCAGTGTTTATTAAGAGTAAACTTAAGATTGCTGTTGGTGAATATGCTGTAGCTCTGTTTGTAAATGATGTTAAGAAGCCAGAAAATGTTTACGGTACCTCAGTTCAGGTAGGAGTTGGCGACCAATCAGTTAAGGTAGATGTTTTAAGCAAGTTTGGTAAATGGGAAGCCAGTTCTATTAGCGAAGTTCAATACGTAAAGTCGGAAGCACCCAATCAAACTTCTTCAAGTAAGTTTTCTACAGCAGTAAATGTTAAGCATAAGCAGAAAAATGTTGGATCATTGAAGGTGCATGGACTTACCGAGGGCAAAAATAAATTTGAAGTGAGTGCAGACGCAAGTGGCGGTAAAAATATTGTGGCTATTGCAGTTAAATACGCCGCTAATCAAAAAGCTCATAATGACTACCAGTTATCGGCTAATGCTAAGCTGAATCAGCACTTTGTAGACATTTTATCCAAGTGTGATGTGATAGGAAATCATTATATTTTAGATAATGTTCTCACCACCAGCTGGGGATCAGCCCTGACATTGAAGGGTGAGTTAGGACAACGCTTTTCACCTCAAGATATTTATATAGATTTGCAAGGCTCTGCCCAAGTAAGTGGAAAGGAGAAGCCAACCCAGTTGATACTAAAAATTACTGGAGCTCCTGAAAAAACCAACTCAGAACTCAAAGTTATACGCGATAATTCTGAAATTTTAAAAGTTTTAGCTGAAACTCAACATCCGCAAGATAAAGTAACTGCTGGTAAAGTAAATGCGATCATCAAAAATGTTATTACTGCTAAGGGTGACTTTAAACTGGCTAAAAATGGCAAAGGAGATATAACAGCTGTAGTAGAAACCCTTAAACCAGAGCATAAACACAAAATAGAGTTGAGCTCTAAATTCCAAGTACAGCAACCTAAATATGATGTCGAGGTAAATATCGTTTTCGATGGTCAGCAAAAATTAAACATTAAAACTGAAAATACTATGGATAAGCTAAAGTTCAATACTAAAAATGAAGTAGAATGGGCAGAAAAGAAGGTTTCATTTGATGCAAATGGTCTTGTTAAGGGCGATTGGCGTTTGAATGGCGAAGTCCAGGGTTCATTTACTTGCACTTGTCCTGAAGGCCGTGTGTTTTCCGGTTCACTTAAGCGTAAGATAAATACTAATAGCAAAACTGGTATTGCTCAAGGTCATGTGGATGTGCAATTGATAGATCAATTACCTAATAATGGCCACAAGCGAAGCCTGGCTTTACTAACTAAAATAGAGAAATTGAATATGAAAATAAAAGAGTTTGCTGCCTCATCACAAGTAATTTATACGAACTATGAAAGTCAAACCCTAAATCTCGACTGGCATATTAAAAAATTACCTAAAGGTCAAAATAAAATGATTGATTTTGGTACTAACATCAAGGGACCATTGGTTAAAAACCCCATTGAAGTCAGCGTTGTTGTCGATGAATACTCTATTCGTCATGCCATTTTTAATGTTGGTGGCAAATACGGCGATGCAGTAAATGCCAATATAAACGGCAACTATGATTTAGGCGAACGTGGTACTGCTTTGAAATATGAAGTTCATTCCAACATAGAACTGCCAAACTCATCATTTAAAACGCTAAAACTTACGACCAAGGGTCAGTTCTTGGAACCCCAAACTGAAGGAGGAAATTACATTTTTGAACTGTTTGTTGAAGAAAAAGCGGGTAGCGAACAATTTGCCAAATTGAAAGCTGATGTGAAAAGTTCCGAAAAGAATGGTGTTTTTAGCGTTAACTTACACAGTCATAAGATGCAGGCACCATTAGAAATATCTGGTTCCTATCTGAGTGATAACCAAGGATCTCTTAAAGAAGGTAATGCTAAAGGTTCTATCAAATACGAGGTCCACTTGAAGCATGGCGATAAATTTTTGAAATCAACGAATTTGTTGTCTTTTAATGGCCAAGAATCTTTCGTTAATAGCTTGGCAGTAACTAGCAGCTTTGAAGGTTGTAAAATTTTGGAAGTTGAAGTAAGCGGTAAGTTAATTGAAACAGATTCCTATAAGTTAAACATTGTTGGAAAGCACAATGAAAACTCTTATAAACTGGACACTGTGGTTTTCCGTGGCACACAAAAGAAAGGTTTGGAAGTTTTAATAGCCTTACCTAATGGCCAACCTATTAATGTAATCGCCATAATTGAAGTTATGGGACGCCGCAAAGCAAAAATAACAACAGAACTAGCAAACGTCTTCAATCTGGACTTTAAATTTAATGGAGAAGCATCTTACAATGCAATTGATGACTTCTACGTAGTCGCTAAATGGAATTCTGCCAAACTCGAACTGAGCAATTACGAATTAGAGGTGCATACTGAAGGTAAATCAATGTCTTTGTTATTGAAGAACGCTAACGGAGAAATATTTTCCGGTACTGCTACTTGCGTCCTCAAGAAAGAAAATAATAAAAACGTACTTGAAGGCCAAGGTCAAATCAAATATAAGGGTAATGTCCAAAATACTAACTTCCGTTTAACCAGACAAATGTACGAAATGTCTACTGATAAGGAAGTAGGATTCTCCTACAATTTCAATGGAAATTTCGGACCTAAAAATGGCGTATCCACCCTCAAGGCTACCAACAAAGACTTCAACATTAAACTTTCCGTTTGCGAGGAGAAAAAACAATGTACTAACTTCCAAATTTTAGCTTCAAACGATTTAACACAAGACGAAACGTCTGTTCATTCCTTGTTGGTATTGTTGGACTTGCGTGAAATCGGTATCCCATATGAATTTGAATTGCAATCAAAGAATGTACGCGAAGGCTTCAAATTCCAATATGTATTGGACTCTAGTATCAATTCCAACAACAACTTGAAATACAATTTATTGGCGAACTTGCAACCCACCAATGCTAAAGTTCAACTAAAACTTCCTTCACGTGAAATGCTATTGGAGGCTCACAAGAAATATCCTACCACTGGACAAATATTCGGTCATTACGAACATTCAGTAGGCTTCTTTATTGACAAAACAAACAAGCCACAGGATGTCACTAGATTCGTCGCTCAATTCGATCTCACTGGCAACGAACAAACTGCCGTTAATGCCAAAGGTCTTTTGAAATTGGAACATCCAACAATTCGCCCGCTTACGATATCCGGTAAATTGGATGCAAATTGTGACCAAAATACTGTAAATGCCGACGTCGTATTTGATATTTTCAAATTACCTGAACAACAAGTTATAGCTACTAGTCATATAAAGAATATAAAGTCTGGCAATGGCTTTAATATAACAGCCACCCAGACAGTGCGTTCTTCTGGCCTAGATTTTGAGTATACTCTTAACAGTCATGCTGGCCTTAACACCGAGCAATACGAGTTCAGCTCTGGTGCTGATCTTAGTATGGGCAAATCGGACGTCAAGACCTCTGCCTTTGTATTTGGCAATAAAGAGCGTGCTGAAGTTTTAATTTATTCTCTAAATGAAGAAGTATTCAAACTTGTGGCTGATTACAACATACAAAAGAAAACGAGCAAATTTAGTGGTAAGCTGCAAACTTTGGGTAGAAAACCCGTTGAAATAAATTCCGAAATTCAAACTACATCCGCAAATATTAATTTGGTATGTGGTGGTTTATTGAATGCTGGAGGAGAGGTCAGATTGGGAAAAGAGCTAAAATTCCATGTTGAAGGCGCTAGTAAGGAATTGATAAAAGGTCATGTAAGCCTGGATACAGCTAATTTCTTACACACCACTTACAATGCTAATGAAGAAAACTTTAAGGAATTCATGGTAAGTCAACAATAATTCAAGATAAAGCTATACAGTTTTACACACGTCACTTTTATTTACTTTCTACTAGGAAAAACTCGAAAATGAACTTAAGCAAGAATTAGAGACAACAACTGAATTTAAGCAACGTTTCGAAAAACTTAAGAAAACTGTCGATCACCAAATACAATTAGCCAAAGACAGTACTCCAGATTTCAGCCAACTTAAGAGTAACTATCAAAGTAATATAAATGAAATTATTAAGGAATTGGATGCCGACCCTGCCATGAAACAGATAACAGAGACGCTGTAAGCTTATCCACATAAAATAATTAATAGTGATTTACATTAATTTATTTCTTAATTTGTAGACAAACTATTTATGCCAAATTTTCTAAACTCACCGAGGAACTTACAAAATTGTGGAGTGAAATCTATGAAAAGTTGCATAGTTCATTTGCGTCAATGTACGAAAAATATCAAGTTATTCTCAAAGAGACCTTAATACCAGCTTGGCAAGAGCTTTCCACTAGTACTAGCAAAATTTTGCGCGAGCTTCGTTTAGAAATTGTTAATTTGTTTTCAAGAGCATTTAAATCGGTACTAGAAGCTTTACACCAATACGAACCAGCCTTGAGGAATTACGGCAAGGCGGTAATTGAAGTACTAAAACCATTCCATGAAGCTATTGAAGAAGTGTACAAGGCTTTGTCGACCACTGTTGAAGATTTGGCCAATGAATGGATTGACTATTGGGCCAGTTTGCCCTCATTTGAAGCCATTCAAAGTGAAATAAAAGAAAAATTGAAAAAACTGCAGTTGGGAGAAAAACTATTGGAATTGATAAACAACGTATTTGATCAATTGCACGTTTTACCTCTTACAGCAGAGGCAAGTGATTTCTTAGAAAAGTTCCACCACTATGTTGTAGCGAAAGTGAAACACGAACAAGTGGACGATGAAAAATTGATCGAAGAACTTGTTAAACTATTCATCAAGGCTGTACGCTCAGTGTGGGCTAGCTTAGAATTGGCCGCACCTAACAGTGTTGGTTTTACTGGTCTGTCATTAAGCGAACTATTTTCAAACGCCCAAGTACCAAATAGTTTGCTTGGCGAATTGCCATCTTTGTTGACATTCCGCTCTAGTGTTATTAACTTCGTGATTAATGAAGACTGGGAGAATTGGTTTACTAAGGACATTCTTAGCTCTTGGACATACTTTAATGACTTTAACCTTAAAGGCCATCTTGCTGATGGTCGGCATGTGTTTACATTTGATAGTCAATATGTCTATTTTAATGGAAACTGCAAGTATGTATTGGCCCAAGATTCGGTTGACAACAACTTCACTGTCATAGCCCATATCAACAATGGAAAGCTGAAGTCCATTTTCTTAACAGATCGCGAAGGTCAGTTTATGGAAATTAACGATGCTGGCGTTCTCAAGTCAAACGGAAACGCAGTAGAGTATCCACTACATGTCAATGGTATGCATTCTTGGCGTCTATACTATACTGTTTACATGTTCTCTGAATATGGTGTACAAATAACCTGCACCACTGATCTCAAAGTATGTCATGTCGACGTAGATGGCTTTTATACTAGCAAGGTACGTGGTTTGTTTGGTAATGGCAATGCTGAGCCCTACGATGACTTCATACAAATCGATGGTAGTGTAGCTAAAGATGAATTTGCTTTTGTAAATGGCTATGGTTTGGGTAAATGCAATGCAGTTTCTGTCGACGCACAGCCTAAGGACGCCAATATTCAACGTACAGATATTTGTAATGAGCTTTTCGGCTATGAATCGCCTTTGGCTGTGGGATATCTGTTTATTGACTCCAAACCATATCGCAATGCATGTGATCAAAATGTGTTAAGTGCTGCCGAAAAAGAAAAGGAACAAGCTGCATGCAACATAGCTACAGCCTATGCCTCGGCCTTAAAATTGGAAGGTGCCTTCGTATTCTTACCTAAAGTTTGCCTAAAATGTTCAGGTCAAGCTAGTCAACGTGAGTTGGGAGAAGAGTTCACCTTAAAAGTTCCCACCAATAAAGCTGATCTTGTTTTCGTCGTCGATGTCGATATTAGTCCTATCGTCATGCAAAACTTGGTTGCCCCTGTTGTTACTGAGGTGCGAGAAACACTGAAGAGTCGTGGATTTACAGATGTTCAAATAGGTGTTGTAGCCTACAGTGCCAATCAACGTTACCCAGCTATTTTAACCAGTGACAACGGCAAACTTAATTATCAAGGAAACCTTGCCGAAGTAAAGCTTACTGGACCCAAACCAGTATTTGAGACCAGCATTTCCCAAATGATTACCGAGAACAAAGTGCTTGACTTATTCGATTTATTGGAAGGTTTAGTTAAAAGCATTGTTGCTCAACCTGATGAACTAGCTTTCCGTACAGCATTAAATTACCCATTCCGTGCAGGTGCTGCTAAGAGCATTATTGCCGTACGCAGTAATAATTTGGAGTACGATAATATGGTACGCAAAATTTAAGCAGTATGCCCATTTCACTTATTAAATATTTTTAAATTTAATCTTTTAGCTGAAGTTTGTGCGAGCGCATCTAATTGGTGCAATGAGTGAATTTGATGCAGCGCTCTTGCATGTTATTGCTCCTGTGGTGGACTTGTCGTTGGAAGGAGTTCCCACCGAAAAACTAATTGGTATACACATAACATTTTTTGTAGTAATATAATTGATTTTACATGTGCACTAACTTTCGTTTTTATTAGGCTTTAATTCCCGTTTAGTTGCCACTCTTGATGGAAAAGATGCGAAGAAACGTTCCAAATTGCAATTCCACAATGATATGGGTATTGATTTCGTCTTGAACAGTGGAGGATGGGTATTCACCACTCAAACCTTCGAGCAACTAAAACCCCAAGATCAGAAGAAAGCCATTAACCAGATCACCACGTCCCTAGCTGATACGCTTTTTAAAACTGAAATTGTTACCGACTGTCGCTGTATGCCTGTTCATGGTATTCATGCCCAACATAAATGCATCATTAAGTCTTCAAACTTTGTTCCAAACAAAAAAGTCAAAACTTAATCAGACCTGAAAGAACCACTCAATTTATTCACAATTTATTTATTAAATTGATTATATGATTTTTATAGTAACGATCGAATAACAAATAATACAGTCATGTAAATAAACACATTTTTGTGAAAATCTTTTGATTTTAATTCTTCTTAACGTAACTCGACAATGAAAAAGTAACTCTATGAAGGACAAAAAAACTCCAAGATTTTTGGTAATGGATAGTTGTATTTTTTAATAGGTCACAATGTAAGGAGTTCGACTTATTTCTATAACTATTTTGATAGGAATAAAGACTTATTGTTGATAATGAATAAAAATTAGTTTTTGGGGTTACTCTCTATTGCGATGCGAATTAAAAATTATGCGATATCGAACGATTGGTAGTCGCTAATGTGTTATCGCATTTATCTTTCACATTTCATAATTTTCCCTTTCGAAAATCGGGTACCACCGCACTCTGTAATACGAAAGCGTCTGTAAAAATCTATCGATAAGCGCAAGTATTTTGCGATAGGTAAATATCAAATGTAAAGGGAGAAAAACATGTAAGTACGTTGTAAAAATATTTCTATTTGTTATAAAAATTTAAATTTTTGGGGAAGTAACGTTTAAAACATATAAAAAGCTTCCTTATTCTAATGTATATTTTGTTTTAAGCATCAAATTTTGTCTCATTTAAAGAGAGTAATCGGACCTAATGCATTAAACACATTCACCACAGCAGGCTACCGACTACAAAATGTCAAGGATAGAATACACATATATGGGAGTAATTCTTTTGACGACAGTAAGGCAACATGGCGGCAGGTTGGTGTCTATGCTGATTTTGTCTTTGTAGTCCAATTAAACTAATTTCTATTTATTTGGCTACAATGAGAAAATTCAGTCTTGCAATTAAAATACAAAATGTTGAATAAATGTTATCTTACCATTATTTGATATTATTTAACAGAAATAATATCCAAAAAATGATGTAAACCATAAATTGATTCACTTTTATAATTTTACGTCATATAAGTACATTTTGAAAGAGTAATTTAATTTTTATAAATGCGAAATATGTGCTGCTGCCGTCTCCAAAATAATTAAGTAGCTGGTTACGTGTAGCCTGCTGTGGTGAATGTATTAAATGTATATCTCTTAAGACTCGCCGTGCAACGCTGCCGAATCCAAATTTCAATTAAAAACAGTTACATCACTTTTTCTTAACTCTGCTTTTTAAAACTACATTTTTACAAATATATTTAAAAATTTCCTTTTGTTGTTGTTTTTCTGCTATGCCTTTATTTATTTTTTGCTTTTTGTATGTGGGTTTCTTACAACATGTGTCCAATTTTTTCCAGCCTAGGCTTAGATAATTTGCTTTCAAATATAATCAAAAGTGTTTATTGTCATTCTTGTATACCCAGCTAAAAAAAATATGTATGGTTCATATATTTTTAACATATGAATGTATATAAATATACATGAATATGTATGAATTCATGTATGGAAATGTATGGGAATATACATGGACTAATGTATAAAATGTATTATAATATATGAGCTCATATATGGAAATGTAATTATGAAGCTCTTCATATGTGTATCCATATATAGAAATAAGATGTAATATATGGAGCCATATAAAAATTTATGCATACATGATATCTCACATAAGATCGTATTTGCAATCAAAAAAGCTTGCTTTTTATTTACTCGATCTTTTTCTCTCTGTTTTGTTATCACTGGTGAATTGGAAATATATTAGAAAATACATACGGTATGCAAAGCTTATACGCGTAGAATCTCTATGTTAAAAAAAAAACATTCTTGTAGAATTTTATACATTGCGACCCTATTAAATAATTCAAATAATCAAAAGGATAAATCAGTCATTAATTTTATAGAAAATTATGGAATACTCTAGATATTGTTAAGAAACAAAGTTCATATTACTGCAAAAAATTTTATTGAAAACTAGTGTTAGTATAAAAGCGGATTATTTTTTCTTTTATAATTAATTGCATTAGTTTTTAATCTGGCTTCTTAAATTAAATATTATGTACGAATATGAATTTTGTGTAAATAAGCGATTCACCTTTTCTCTTAAAATGATGAATATAATGTCTTGGTTCGTTTTTCATTATTTGCCCAAACAAATGTTTCATTAAATACAACCTACCCGTTCAAGATCTTAAAGGAAAGTAATTTAAATAATTTAATTTATTGCACAGCAATTCGCTTTTTTGAAGTATGAATATGAACTTTGCATACTGTATAGGGAATATTTACACATACATGTACGAAGATGTAAATGAAATGATCCGAACCATATCACATATGATCCATACATATTTTTTTAGCTGGGTAGTTAAAAAAGTGTTCGAAATAATTTCAAAGTTCATCGTACAAATTGTGGAACTCACTTCCCCCTGATCGACTTCTATTTATTTCATGATTCATTTATTTAAAAAAAAATATATCGAAAGTATTAATTGACATAAAAACCTTATCGTAAGAATCCATTTTTCGTACAAAAGTACTTCCCTAAAAAAATATGTATGGTCCATGTATTTTTAATTTATGAATGTATATAAATATATATGAACTATGATATTGCCCGCTACTTTTTTTTATTATTATTTTTTATAATGTACCAGCCAAGTCCTTTTATTTGAAATAAATATTGATAGAGTTCAGTTTTAAGATATACACACTATTGCCTGGGACACTTTTGATATTCATTCCTTAAATTTAATCGTCCACCCCTTTTATTTCACTGTCTCTTCCACTTTTTCGAAAGAAGGTCTTCATGCACATTCTAAGCGAAAAAAAAACTGATTTTCGTTTCTCTATCTTACTTCTACACGAACATTGATTCCAACAACAAGTCGCAAGAAGACATAATTGTGAATGCGTTAGGAGATACTTAAGTGGGATGCCAAAAAGGTACCAATACTGATTTTTTGCATTTTTTATCTCTCAAAAGTGTATACATATGCCAAAAATACCAGGCATGTTTTTTAGCAGTATGTACATATTTTTGGAATTTCAGTCTATCTGCTTTAGTTTCGGAGATATAAAGTTTCCGATTTTACACATTTTTGCCCCTGTTGAACCCTTTTCATTCGAATTCCCAAAAACCCATTCTCAGTGGATAAACAATAAACAAACGCTCTACATCCACTGGCTTGGGCTAGACGATGGTCACCCAATCAGCTACGCTACCCTCTAATATATACATAATAATAATAGTAACAGAAATGATAAAAATAATAATAATAGTTACGTATTTAGGCTTGGCTTATTTTTTTTATACATATCGTCACCTTAAATGCAAACGGATGTAACTACACAAAAATTCGAAATCGAGTTTTTGATTGATTATGGTTCATTTTATCAAACTACATGCTTTGGCAAATATTTAGACCTCTGCGATCAAACATGACGACTCACAGTGGTTCAGAATCGTTTTTCAAAGGCCAAAACTCTGTAACTTTTGAACTAAGCTAGATTTTTTTAAATTTTTTTTTCGTGGATAGATAACATCTTAAGCTTTTATCCAGTTTTAGTTTCATTAAAATCAGTACAGTGGTTGTGGAGAAATTTAAGGTTAAAGTTGAACTTTCAATTTTTTTTTAATTTGCTTAGAAATGCGCGCTTTTTATTTTTGTTGAAAAAAGGCCTTATAATGAAACTTAAATCATTTTTATAGACTCTTGGTTATTTGAATATATATTTATATATATATACATAAGTATGTAAGACATGTGCAGACATAAATAACTGAAGCGTTTCTACTAGATAAATATCTGCAAGGCACTGATGGACTTATGAGAAACTTTAACCATAATTAAAAACTAAATATTAGTACCTCAAGAAATGTTAATCTATGGGTATATCATAGATATTTACATTGCGACCTCTTTTTAATATCATTCATTAAATATTAATATTGTTATACTTTATTTCACTCAAATAATAGTAAATAAATGCAAATTATAATTATTTTTCGTTTGGCTGGAATATTGTTTGCAAATATTCATTATTCAGTTCTGTATTACTTCTGTCGTGTAGCAGTCCCTTAGCTTCGGCTTCCACTTTCGTTAGTTGTATTTGTGATCGCAATTGGCAAAGTAAACTATCTTTAATGTTTTGACATCCTTTCTTCATTTATATTTTTCAGTTTTCGCCTCCTAGGTCTATCGCTACACTTATCTAGCGATAGATACTTTTTTTGTAAGTCCAATTCTGTTTCACTGCTGTAAGAATTTAAGTTTAATTTTCTATGAAAGTAACATGTTTCCTAAAACGCTATTAAGTAAAACTTGCAAAAATTTATCAATCTTTTAGAATCAAATATTTGAATGAAACTTATTTTTATTTCCAAGTTATTGTCCTTATACTCAATATAAAATTGTTAAAGCTAATCTACTTAAATTCTCAATTTTCGAATAAAGTTAAGTCCTCCGCTCGCTCCATCTCCCTCCTTCTTTATTTTCTTACAGGTAAGCATGAAAAGACCTTCGAAATGAACGTGAGTTTATAGCTATATCTTCCCAACAACCTGTCTACCTACCCTAATATTCAAAATCAATTAACTATACAAAATTACAGGAAAACAATCAACATAATACGTTTTGCTACCTGCCATTTGTACTTATGATTGTTCATTTGGAGTGTGCCGTATTCGGTTTTAAATATAAATCTCTATTTTTATAATTCAAAGTTATGTATATAATAATAAGTTTGCTATTGTTATTTTTATTTTGTTCAAGTAGAATGGCATTTATGTGATTTCTAAGGTAGATTTTCTAGCAATTTGGGTACAAATTTTTGTTTATAATTTTTGAGTATTTTCATTAAAATAAAAAAAGTGTTCCACAGTCGGGTCATGGCGGATGCAAAAGTATATATACGCTTAAAGGAGACACTTTCATCTTTCTCTGGAGGGTTGCCGTTTTTGGATCCCTTTTGATCTTCAAAAGTTATACACTACTAAACTTCAAGTATATCATCTTTAAAGTAAAGCACCTTTTTAAATGTAAATATCTTTACTTAAAAGTTTTTTTTTTTTTTTGAAAAAGTACTCTTTTATAAAACACCAAAAGGTACATCTCTCAAAAATTACATTACCTAAAAAAATATGTATGGAGCATATATGATATCCCATATATGGTTCGTATTCGAAAATGAGGGTATATATGATAAAATATATTCACACATTTTCATACATGTATGTATGTGTAAATATGCACTATACAGTATGCATATTCATACTCCCTTGCACACTACTGTGCAATAATTTAAATTGTTAAAATTACTTTTTTTAAGATTTTGAAGAGGAAGGTTGTATTTAATGAAACATTTTTAGGACAGATAATTAAAAACGAATTAAAAGACATTTTATTTATCATTTTAAGAGAAAAGCTGAATCAATTATTTAAAAAACACAAAACTCATATTCGTACATAAAATTGAATTTAAGATACTAGATTGAAAACTAATCCAATTAATTATAAAAGAAAAAATAATCCGTTTTTATACTAACACTAGTTTTCAATATAATTTTTCGCAGTAATATGAACTTTGTTTCTTAACAATATCTAGAGTATTCCGTAATTTTCTATTACATTAATGACTTACTTATCCTTTTGATTATTTGATTTATTAAATAGGGCCGCAATGTACAAAATGGATTTTTAATTCATCAGTGATAAAAAAGAGAGACAAGGATCTAATAAATACATTGCAAGCTTTTTTGATTGCAAATACGATCTTATGTGAAGAGCTTCATAATTAAATGTCCTTATATGAGCTGATATATTATAATATATTTTATATATTAGTCCATATATCAATTCATATATAATACTTTTGCCATGTATATAATCCCATACATTTCCATACATGAATTCATACATATTGATATATGATTATATACATTCATATATTAAAAATATATGAACCATACATATTTTTTTAGCTGTGTATCCAAAAGTTTTTATGTGCCTAAAGTACATTTAAAAAAATTAAATATTAAAAAAAGTGTGATTTCCCAAAACCACTTTATCAAAAAAGTGCTGTTTCCAAAAATTATATTGACATTTTCGTCTTTTTTTAAGGTACTTTTCTCCAAGGTTCCACAAAGTATTTTTAGAAAAGTACCAAAGTAATATTCAAAGTACCCCTTTGATAGGGTTGCCAGTTTTCAAATCGTAGAAATCAGTATATAAGAGAAAAAAAGTCAGTATAAAATTATATTTTATTGACATGAAAGGCTTTAACCCTTCTTAAAAAAAACTTAAATTCATTGTACAGCTTGTACCACGAAATAATTGTATTACTGAAATAATATTTTTTATACCCATTACATTTTTTCTTCCACAGAAATAATATGTTCACAAAATGTTTTGAAGAAGAAACTAAATTCATTATGTGTAATCTCATTATTGCAAATCTCAATGGTATTTTAAACTTAAATTAAAATGTATCACCTTCTTATTTTTCTCTTGTTTCTTTTTATATGAAGTATGTATTTTATATAACAAGGTGGTTTAAAGGTAATTTAAACAAATTCGCTGTACCTCAAATAGTCAGATAACATAAATGAAAGTTTTTGTATATATGATCTCAACAGTTTTTGCAAATTTGCTTGAGTTTAATATTGATATCACTTTGAAAATAAATTCGCCTTAATGATGAAACAGAATAAAGTCTGCAACTTCAGGAAAATCGCTTCCAAATTAATAAAGCCCATAATTAAATCGTTGGTAGTAACTTCAAATGCTCTCTGATTTTTGTTTTATTTTCTTTTGTGCTTATTTTTCTTTGTAGTATTGTTTACAAAATATATGAAATTTATTGAAAGTATGGTAACATTTTTGAGAGAATATTTATTTATATATGGGAGCATAAGAAAAAACGATCTCAAAATAAAATAGATTCTATCTCACGACTGCTTTCTGCGGCTGCTTTTTTGTGCCCATTTGTATGGAAAATGTGTTTATGCCGGTATTCTGTTTAATAATTTAAAGCGAACTTAAAGTAAAAAATCACTGGTGATTCATAAAAAATAAATAAACACTGTGAAAGGCTATCTTATACACTGAACAAAATTAATATATAAACAAGTATAAAATCAGTACATTTGGGTACTTATTTGCTGGTTATGCATAAATCAGTACTTTAAACAAAAATCAGTACATGTACTGGTAAAATCAGTACGCCTGGCAACCATACCCTTTGATGACAGTGCTCAAGAATACATCATATCAGTTAATAAAGATTAACTCGAAAATGTTTCAATTATATGGATTCTCCCGAGTTTAAAATGTTTAGCATCGTTTCCCGTATTTACCCTTTTTAGTACCTCTTTTGAGACCTTCGAAAAAACATAAATGTTATCATCTCAGCTTTTACTGAGCAGTAGGAAGTCATATGCACCTTATCATTAACACAAAAGGACTGAAAACGGGTAAAATTTTAGCCCCTTTTAAGTAGGAATGTTCAGAAACTGCCAATACCCATTCGAGATTCTGTGCAGAAGAAAAGAACAAAGCTTTCTGCTACGTTCAATAATTTAAAAGAAGTCAAGTGCCAAAAAAGCATTAAAATTCAGTTTTAACCCCATTTTAAACCATAAGAGTACACAAATTGAAAAAGTGCCAAACACGTGTCGGTTTATTTTTTAGTAGCATCCGTGTGCTTTTAGAATTTGCAGTCTATCTATCGTAGTTTCCGAGATATAAAGATACCGATTTTACACTTTTTTTATCCCTTTTTGCCCTCTTGGCATTCGAATTTCCAAAAAATCCTTAATAGTGGATCTAGACATTGTAAGGGGAACCTACACACCAAATTTCAGGATTTTAGCTATAGGTGTTTGGTCTTTTATATATACAGAAGATATATGTATATGTATGAATTCATGTAGATTTCTCGTGAGCAGTGCTACAACCACATACTTTTTTTATAACTAGTAACATGCATTGCACATTGTACGGTATTTGTCAGCTCGCACGCAACATGACGATACGATTTTACTAATTCTTCATTAACTCCCTCTTCGCTTGTGATGACAATCATTTTTTCAGGCGAACACATACAGATAATAATTGTGTGCACACATATGTTTAGTTATCGAAATTTCCTACCACCAGATGTCCATACTAGTCGGCTATCCGTTAAGTTTGAATATTAGGGCAGTTACATACAAACGAGAATTTTCATAATTACTATTCTTAAGACTAATTTAGTAATTAAAAATAAGCAATGGGTGAGTTCATAAGCATATTAAAAATCTTATAATTATGCAAGAAAAAGAAGAAATAAAATAAAATTCATGTATTTTCCCATATATTTCTAATACTCTGTCATTTTATTTTGTTACAACAGTGGAAAAAGTTAATAAAATGCAGTTTTTTGGCTTAAAAAAATATTTTTTTTTCCAGTTATCATATGTATGTACTCGTATACCAGAGAGTGACAATAAGAGCTCAAAAAATATACTTGAGTATATATTCTTAATTTCAGTAACTGCGTAGACTTATAATTGTGGCATAAACAACTCGTACGTAGCTTAGACGTCACATAACCGTCCATGTTTTCTATAAGAAAAGTAAATCTATATACCATGTTTTGTAAAAAAAACACTGTGCTGTTGAAAAATCATCCATACTTTCTACAGAAAAATTAAGTCAACCATCTTTTCTATAAGAACAATGTGCTGTCACATGACGATCCATGTTGTCAATAGGGATAGAAAATCAACAATATTTTGTACTTTTTTTACTTTGCTTTCACTCAATCATACATGCATTCGGTAAGAAAAGCAAGTTAACCATTTTTTTATAATAACAATGTGCTGTCACATAATCATCATTATTTTCTATAGGAAGTAAAAGTCAAGTATGTTTTGTATCAAAGCATTGTGATGTCGCAAAACTATTAATATTTTCCATAGGAAATGTAAGTTTAGGATAATTTCTATAACATCACTTTTCTGTTACATAATCATCTCTCTCTTTTATAGGAAAAGTAAGCTAACCATCTTTATTTTCAGAACACTGTGTTGTCATATAATCATCCATGTTTTCTTAATAAAAAATAACTCAACCATATTTTCTGTAAGAACACTGTGCTGTCACATAATCATACTTGTTTTCTATAGGAAAAGTAAGACAACCATATTTTCTATATGAATACTGTGCCGCTACGGGATAAGTAGGTCTGCCATATTTGCTATACAAACATTGTCATCTTACATAATCATCCATGTTTTCGATAAGAAACATAAATACTTGTCACTATTAGGTGACGATATACACTACCCAGTAAAAAATTTTCATATTTTTTTTGAAGCAATAAGGTAATAAAGCGCATCATAACTCGCTTTAAAATATGAGCTGTTTAGTATAATACAGGGTGGTCAAATTTGAAGTAAGAAAGTAAATTGGATTTGAAATTTATTTAATAAAAAGTTGGGAAATTTTAGCCAAGGAACGCTACACTCTTGAACAAAGAATTTCAATTGTGACATTTGTGAATTTTATTTTGAAAGACCGGGCTTACGTGAACAAACCAGAAACAACTGACGTTCTGAAAGATGAAATTCGGGGCTTTATTGACAAGATAAGCAAAGCTTTGTTGCAAAATGTGGTTCAAATTTTTGAGAAAGGAGCGGACATCTGCCGACGTGGTAGAGGTAAACAATTGCCCGAAATCATATTCCATGAAAGAAAAAAGTTTGTTTTTAAGCCAATTCTTCCTAACCTTAAATTTGCCCACCCTTTATTTCATACTCTTCTTTTTTCCATTTCATATTTAAAGGCCTTACATCTATACATCTACTATAACCCAAAGCATACATATGTATTGTTAAATAAACCGAGGCCACAATCACAATCAGGTACCACAACTTCTTTAACAAAATTACAGCACCAAAAACCATATGCATTTTGTGTGTAGAAATAAACAGAATAGTGTCAAAATGTTTATGTGTTTTAATGCATGTCTTATTAACAACAGACACACACAAATTTTATGTATAACTTAACATGTTTATGTTTTGTTAACATTAACTAACTGGACTCTAATTGAGCTGCCTTTAAATAGATTTATGCGTTGTGGGTAGAAATAAACAGATTAATGTCGAAATGTTTATGTGTTTTCCTATTTGTCTTATTGACAACACACACACTTACGCAAATTTTATGCGTAATTTAACATGCTTCCATCTTGTAAAAATTAACCAGCTGTACTTGTGGTGGCACTTGATTCAGCTGCCTTGAAATAAACTTATGCGTTGTTTACCACATTGTTCACAGATATTTAAGGTCATTTCAACATCTGGCCATAGTAAAGAAAAAACATATGGCAGTACTTGCCACATATCCTCGTGGACTTGGCAAATTGTCAAAAACAGTTGTATATGCTGTAAACATAACAGTCGCAACATGCCGCATTAAAACAACGAACAAACACGACATACATACATATAAATGAAAGCCTTACCAGAAAATTACGAACTTAAGGAAGAAAACACAGTCATGAGAAATTTTCTAACAGTAGAAATAATGTGTCTTAGTAAAACTTATTATTATACATACTAAAAATATAAAGAAAAAATAAAAAGTGGTAACGTTTTAAGCAATCAAACTTACAAATAATTAAAGAAAAATTGTGTGAATGTGATTTTGAGAGAATTGTTGACAATTATTAGCAGTAGAAAGATGTAGATACATAGTAATTACGTATAATTTTTTTTACTATATGTATGCTTGTATACATACTTATGTAGTATAGTAGATATGGGTAAATAAAGAAATATATATGCTATATATATGTATTTATTTATTTATATGTGTATTCATGTATGTATATACACATATATGTACACATGTATGTATATATGTATTTACATTATGTACATATATATATAGTTATACATGCATATGAATATGCATACATAGTATGTATAAACATATTATATACTGTATATATAGTACGAGTATATACATATATGTATATATGATATATATGTATAATATAATATGTGTATACATACACATGTATATGGTATATATATATATATATTTACTATATGTATATTATTTTCTATTATTAATTTTTTAGATTTTAATACCTATAAATAAAAAAATAAATAATATAATAACATAAATATACATAAATAACATAATAAACAAATATAAGGACCTAGGACCGCACATTGTTAGCCTTGCTCATTACACTAATATAACATATATATAGATATATGTATATATATATATATATATATATATACATATATACATACATACATACATATGTATGTACAGATGCATAGGCACATATATAAATATGTATACATATATGCATACATATACTATGTATACATATATTTATGTATATGTACACATATGTATGTAAACACATACATAAGTATATAATTTCTATAAAATAGAATAATTGTGTATCTGAGGAAGAAAAGCCGGTACTGTTAGGAGTGAGTATGACTAGGCTATAATAATATTTAAAAAAATTTTCAATGTCATTGTTAAAAGCCTTTCATATACATACATACATATGTATGTGTGTACGTACATATACATACATACATACATACCGCTCATTCAATAAAACAGCAAATGGGATTTTGAGTTAATGATGCATAATTAATTATCATATCGTGTAAAATTGAGTAAAATTTTTATACAAATAACTTGCATACTCAACTCTAGACAGAAAAATAAAATTTTATTTTTCCAATAAGCAGTGTGTAAATTGGATTGAGTTATGACGTAGTTTTAGTAAATGAGTGTGTATGTACATATGTATATCCTTTTATTGGAACTTCCATTACACCTCGTTACCGTAATATTATTACAAATATATAGCGGATGTATGTATGTAATATATAACAAAAGATGGCATAATAACGTTTTCACCATCAATTTCCTTAAATTTTGTTAAAGGAATTTAAATCAACAAAAAATTTCATGAGTAGTGGCAGACAACATTCTGTCACCATGTCAAATGTATCTCATGTCTAGGGGTGATTGCGTATGGCGTACTATTTCGAATGACTATAAAGTGTATATTAGTTAGCCATACATAACGCTTTGTTACGGAGAGAGTCGTACCGGTGCAGAGTTTACATTAGGCGAACAAATCTGATCATATTGATCATTTACTCAAACAACGTTATAACTCAAAAAACTAGTTTGCCAGAAAACGAGTTTAAAGTTTTAAATTTACACACAACTTAAAGGAAAAAGAAAATTTAATTTGCTTTCAATAGTTGAGTAAACAAGATATTTGTACGAAATTTTCCATTTTTCAAGTTATGACGTTCTTTGAGTAAATGAGCGATATGATCTTATATTTTACAACTTTGTTCAACAACAGGAAATAAATATAAGCAAACTTGTGTTCAACAGCTCTTTTAAACCAAAGTTATATTGCGGATGCAATACAGGCCAAAATGTATAAATCAAATGAGTTTGAAACAATATTCGGTTCAAACGTGAACGAACTAAAATGAGTTTTTGAACGGAAGCCTACACAAATCATCCTGTTTATGCATGTATGCATGTATGTATGTTAAGACTTGCGGAGAAGAGAAAGTAAGTTTCAGCTCACTTGGGTCTAAAGTTTAGGTCTAAGCAACAGGTTAGTTTGTGTTATCTGAACAAATTTTAAAATTTTGGTTTTGTTTCAAAAGTAAGTGTGCGACAAGTTGAACGTTGTCTACATTGTGGAACAGGTTCTTAATGCATTATTATTTTCGTTGTTTGCAACTCTAGTAGTATTGTGTGCTTTTGTAAATTTTTATAGCATCGTTGCAGCATCTGTGTTCTTAAGAAGGCACATTATTTTAACAGGGCCTGATCAGGAATATGTGTATGTACATAGCTTGGGCTCTCATGTACCGTAATTGTCAACTCACTAACTTCTTTAGCCAATTGTATCCTCTACGACTTGTTACCTACCGATTTTCTTGTTTCATGTGTGAACTAGATTTTTAGCTCCAGTGACAGTGATTGAATACTTAAAGTCAAGGATTCGAAGAGCACCATACCAGTACAAAAAATCGAAATGGTTAAGGCTTGAACTGATAAATTGGAAGCCAGAGTCAGTCACAGTATTAGCTTATAAGAACGGAGCATGATAACCGCAGTTGCTTGAAAAAAGTAAAGCATTGAGAAATCCTTAACTTGAGCCTAACTAAATCTGTATTGATATATCTACTGTAAACATATATAATAAATCTACTGAAAACATATTAGATTTAGGCTATAATTAATATGTGCTATGTGTACAAATCGCTTTAAAAAGGATTGTTTGAATTCAAATTCATTCCAGTTTGAACAATAATAAACATTAAAAAAATATTAACACCCGTGAAACATTAAACGATTGTTAAAGTTAACTCGGTTTTGACATATAAACTCTCTACGTTAAAACCACATTAACTTTTATAATCGTTTTTGAATACGGACGTGAATACATATGTATGTATGTACTAATGAAAACTTCAAATGTGATAAAAAAATCATCCAAATTGCAGAGATTTTTATTTTATTTTATATTTACATCCACATGAATCCCTCTCTACAACAATATAGTCAAGGCTTTCTAACTGTTCACCCCTTAACAACACACCCATATATGTATATACACAATTCTGAATAACCAAATTTACATTCATATGCCCATCAGTGTTTGCCAAAATATGGCACGCTGGAATTCCTTTTCTCAAAATGAGCTTAAAAGAATTTATAAATTAAACAGTCTTCAAAAATGGAAGATTAGTTTTACTAAAATATAATAATGTTAGATTATATTATATACATACATATACGAGTATGTATATGTATTAATTATATCAACAAAAAATATAGGTGGCTTTTCTGGAAAACGCGTCGAAGAAGTGAAACTTTACATTAAAACAAAAACAAATTTTCAAAAATTGTCTTTGTTTGCAATTCATTTCTAAAATGAAATAAACTTGAGAATTTCAACGCGTTTCTCTCTTTTAAAAACTGTTGAATTTGCATGAGAAACAAAAACAAATTTTTTACATTTACACAATTTTGTTTTTGTTTTCCATGTAAGTTGCACGAAGCCGATGCGTATTCCAGAATAGAAACCATAATAAAAAACACACAAAAATAATTGGTATAAAGTGAAATAAGATAAATTAAAAAGCTATCACAAATTTTCAGGTTCACACAAATCAGTTTCAAGATTTGTTAAGACAACATTTGTTCAATCTTTCAAGCTGCATCTGATATCTATAAGTCATTAATTCACTTTTTAAAATAACTTTTTAAATTTTTGTTTCAAGTAAATTCATGCCGCTGAATACACGTTCAACTTCAGCAAAACTAAATTCAAATGAATTCGCCTTGTGTGCTGCCATATGTCTTTTTTTATGTATTTAACATATTTTTTGAGCTACATGTATATCCTGACGGAAGAAAAATTAATCAGCTACACTAAGATTCTTGGCAACTGGTAAATCGTACACCAGCACAAATTTTCAAACAAAGCTTTCCTCATCATTTCTTTGCTATGCGATTCCAGAGGTTTGTCGAGCAATCTGGAGAAAATTTAAAGACGAATACTTAAAAGTATGTACAATGTACAAGTATGTATAATGTACAAGTATGTACAATGTACAAGTATGTACAATATGCAACGCCCTGTGACACCTTCTTAAATGCTGCATGAAATTTCGTAACAATTGGACAGATAGTTTAGAAACTGGAGAATTATTTAATTTTTTTTAACAAAATCCTCACTGTGTATCTGGTACTTTAGGCCTCACTAGGCTACAGAAGGCACCGTCAGATCTAGCTAAAAATTAAGACCGCATTTATGGCAACCTCATATTTTGGTTTCCACGTCATAACCATAAACCCACGATTCGTCACCATTTATGACCCTCTGGAGCAAATTTGGGTAGTCGTGGACAGAGTCCAACAGCTCATTAGCAATGTTCATGCGATGCTGTTTTTGGTCGAAATTGAGCAATTTTGGTACGAATTTCGCGGCGACCCGTCTCATGCCCAAATCATTGATAAAAATCGAATGGCACGAGCCAATCGATATGTCTAGATCCTCAGCAACTTCTCTAATGGTGATCCGACGATTGGCCAATACCATTTTCTTCACTTCATCAATTTTTTCACCTGTTGCTGAAGTGCGTCGGGTGTTCGGCACGCTCTTCGTCGTTCACATCTTATCGGCATTCTAAGAACATTTTGTACCACCGATAAACGTTCCAAGGTAGCTTCTCCGTATGCCACAGTCAACATTCGGAATGCGTCCGCGCACTTAATTTCGTTTTCCACAAAAAATTTGATACAGGTTCTTTGTTCAATTTTTTTAATAGGTAAAAATCGAATACAAGCCAAAACACGTGCAAGCAAAGCTGTCAACAATTAACTGAGCATAAGTGAGAGACATGAGTACCAACATAACGCCACAAAAAAAATCAAAATTCGAATATATGTACGTATCTCGCGAAAATTCAAAATTCGCGATACGTTTTGAATAAACCTCGTATATCAATTAAAGAAAACAAAATTTTGCGACCAGTCTATTGTACATGTGTATGTATGTAGATACTTACTTAAGAAAATATAAAATTATTTTATATGTATGCAGTTTTCAACAAAAAAAGTGTTGGAAACTTATTTCAGAACAATTTGCATTGTAGTGGCAATTTCAGTTTCCTAGAAAAACTGAAATTAAAACACGTTATCATTAATTATGACTTTCATAATAATATATTATTTTATAACTTTTCTTTAAGGTTAATCCATAGTGGAATCATGCAATTTAAGGTGTGCGATCGTGGTTTTACATAAAATCTAAATTAATGAGGAAACTAAGCAATTAAATTAGCTGCCGTTGGCGTTAAATATAAATCCGTCGAAGTAAGAAATTATTTCTGTATATTTTTTTACAGAACATGTTTATAGAAATAAGACCGCAAAGTTTTAGAAAATGCGTCACTTCCAGAGTTATTTCTCAAAGTAATGTTAAGTGCGATAAGCTGATTTTAATAGTGTTGTTGACTGTTATCTGGTCTATAAATAGCAGCAATGGCCTGCAATGGCAAGATCAAAATGTTCAACAGCGTGGTTATGGCGAACTGCTTATGGGCGAAGCAGATGCCGAGGCCATATCTGTTGAGACGATAATAAAACTAGCGAAAATTCGTTGCAATCTTACCACAAAGACCAACTTCATTTATAACGAACGAGAAAAGTTGTCTCTAGCAATTAAGGATTTCCTTCAACGTGGTCAACTTAGTTACAACGAAATTGTAGTTTCTTGGTTACCACATTCTGGTACAATAAATAGAACCGAACAGAATAACACCCGAGGAAACTCAAATAATACTAATGATGTTCGTGGTCAGACGCAAAACGATTTCTTCAATTTCAATTGGATTTTTGAGTTATTGGCGTGCATGATGTTGGCCAGCGCATTTGAAATATGCCTGTTAGTATTGCGAAACTTGCATAATATTAGCTTAGCATTCTTTGGATTTTGGTCCTCCCTGAATGCCAGTTTGCAAAAATTGTGTTGTTGCTGTAACGCAGCAGCATCTGCCCACAAAAGCGATCAACAGCGCAAGCGTAATATGGCAATTGGTGAAAAGCGCACTTTATCGTATATATTTGCTATACTAACATGGCGTGCTTCCCAAACAGCTAAAGTCAGTGGCACACCCACGGAGGAAAATTTTAGAGATGAAACTCACCGAAATGTAATCAACTACGGGCATGTCACGACCATGGGCGACCTTTTACTGCTGATACTCTTCACCAATGTCTATTATCAGAGGCAACGGATACACCAAGAAGTTGAAAACGAGATTAAGGTGCATGCGGAAAAAATATTGAAAGATAACAAGCCAAAGGAGCAAAGCAGTACGGCCTATCAAAAATTCTACGATAAGCAAGACAAAATCAACGATAACAATAACGCTTTCAATGAACAAAGCTCATATAGACGTGGCTGCTCTCATTTCTGTGGTAATACGTATCAGCAAATTTCATCAACGGTAGAAGAGCGAAAATCATCTCAGACCAAACTCACAACTTTAACCTCGTGTGCAACAAAAACACCTTATCTGACTTATTGTACCGGTTTTGTATGGAACACTTGCTGCTTCTGCCAATACTCGTGCCGATCATGCTGCTACTGTTGCTCTAACTATGGACGTTGGAATCAGCGTTGCTACATTTATATACCATTATGCAATACCATTTACTGTTGCTGCTTTTATAAAAGTTTGAAATCTTTTCATGATGTCAACTACCAGTATTGTTGTTATCTGTGTTGTTGGCAGGACGTTTGTCACATCGGTAACTGCCACTTTTATTGTTGCTTTTGCAACAGCGCCTTATCCCACAAAACGCCTACACGGATCGTTAACCAGCTTTCAGTCCTTAATAGAATGAAAAAGTTATCCCTTCATATTTATACACCATCCAAGAACTACTGTTTTTTTAAACTGATGTCAAATAACGAGAGTTATTCACTACTCTGTCAGTTAAACGAACAATATTTTTCTATGCTCCAGGTAACTGATGCCAAGTCCATACTTTTGAATAAGCGCAGCTATTACCAGTTCGCTCGTGAAGTATTTAATTGTGTTCTACCGCAATATTTATTAACCATAAAAAACTGTCAAGCATTTCTGAAGTGGGAGAGACTTCATATGGCTCTACTTGTTATGGCTTTAGTTGTCATTTGCGACTCTAACGGTGCTTCCAACTATAACCATCACCACTACTATTCATCACTATTTAACAGATGCAATAAACACCACAAATGTAGGAAAAATAAAAGAAGACGTAGACGTCGCCGACGTAGTCATCAGCATTGCAAAGCGTACAGGCCGCAGCATTATTTTTACACTGCTCTCATTCAGTATGTAAAAAGACAAAAAGCTAAAAAGATGTCTAAATACGTTATCAGCAAACTGCATAAAAAATTGGCACAGCAATTAGCTCCTACTCCTCTAAACTATGAGCATACTTTGGCTGCGGCATTAGCAACCTCAACAAAAGTGCCAATAGTACGCGCAATAAGGCGAGCGCGAGGTACGAAAGCAAATATTGTTTGGCTGCTGATTGGTCTGATATGGTTCGAAGGACCAAAGATAGTTAACTGCAATATTGTTATAAACTATCAAAATCAGCAACAGCACGAGCAACAGCAGCAGCATCAACAACAAGCTGGGAGTAATCAGAAGGAAACAACAGCCAACAGCGTTAATTCGAACTTTGAATATAAAATTGAAAATTTCAATCAAATCAAGACTAAAAACAGTAACAATAATAGTAATAGTAGCAATAATAGTAATAATAGCACTAAACACAAAAATAAAAATAGCAATAACAGCAATGATAATAGTACTAATACTGGTAATAGCAATAGGAACTCCAACACCAGCAACGGCAGCAACAATAGCAGTAGAACCACCAACAACACCAGCAGTAACAACATTAATTTATCGGTCAATGTCATTCCTCTTATTAACACCATATATTTTAAACATTATGTTAATACTAATTCTCATCAGAAACTGTCACGATCAACGCAACGTGTTCAACGTGCCTTAAAAACAAACCTGAATGCGGATACAAGTGTAACTTCAAGTGCCTCTCCAAATTACTATAATGTTAACGATGATTCGGACCCGGAACAGATACCGTCACCCGCATTTCAGACAATAAACGAAGGTATGTAAATTGAAATTTACTTTAAACAAATCTCTAGTTTGCTAGTGATTTTACACAGAAAAAACTATTCCTGCAATAAACAAGTTTAATAGAAAATAAAAAAATAAATAGTTTGTAATTAATAAAATTTTTAAACAAAAGTTTAATTGACTTATACACATTTTTAATTGGTTTTTGTTTTTATTTTCAAATGAATTTGTTTATTGCAGGAATATTTTTTTTATGTTAATACGATAAGCATACATATTTTACATCCAATACTAAAAATACTCTTTCCACTTAAAAATTTTATTTATAAATAGATTTGTTTTTAATCTGGAGATTTATTACAGCAAAACTACACTTTTGACCGCTCTGACAGATCAACTATCCAGTTTGACTGTCTGATGAATTATTCTAGCATGGGAGGGAAAAACTCCATGTGTTCTGTGTTTTGACCGTTCAATCAGCCCTTTTTTAAACCGAATTGGTATAAAACTTTTGAACAAATTAAACCAATTGGAAATAATTTTGATTCATTTAGAGCAATATCCAGGCAAACCCATACACGTAAAAATAAGACCAAGTCTGCTATCAAAAACGTCGGTATGTTTTACTAAACTTCATTTTATTATGTTACTGGCTACACCCGGTGTGCTTCGCTACCTTTCAAATATCATTTACATGGATTTGAAAGTGTCGGAGGGTCACAAATTAGGTATATTAGGTACAAAGTCTATGTCTTCTACTAAATGAAGGGATACCTATGCTTAGTTTCAAAGCTTCGGAGGAGCAGGACGCATCCCTTGTCCCCTTGCTTGTCTTACTTTCGATAAGATGCATAGAATGTGTCTACTTCTAAGCGAAGTTTTCTCGGGGAACAATTTCAAACAATACCAAGTAATAGGGAAAACAGAAAAATGCTAATTGGAAAAGCGAGAGATTTCTCGCGGAATTTTATCCATATTTGCCCTTTATATTTTAAATTTCTCCAAAATCGAGTTAAGACTCAGAAATTGTTTTCTTTACTTCCTCGTGGCTCTAGTTTCGAAAATTTCTATGGTAATTTTGTGACTTTTTAGACGCAGATCTATCTTTGTTCTGAATTTCACTAAAATCGGCTTAGACGTTTCGGATGGGCAGAAATCGCCCCCCCCCCCCCCCACCCCCAATCGCCCTCCTGATTCTCGTTTGGAAAATGTTCAAGGCCTATGTGAATTTTTAGATGCAGATCTGTCTATGTTTTAAGTATCATTAAAATAATTTTCATTATTTCGGAGGCAGAAATTCCACCCTCTTGCCCTTCTGGTGCTACTTTTAAAAATGTAAATAGCCTATCAAACTTTTTAGACGCAAATCTATCTATGTTATAAATTTGATTAAAATTGGTTTAAACTTTTTGGAGGGGCAGAAATTCCCCTTCCCCTTCGCCCTGCTGATCCTAGGATTAAAAAAGTAATACCCTTAAACCTTCCCGGAGTTGCATAGACTAAATGCACTAAATTTTATCGCGATTGGATAAGCGGTTTAGCCGCACATAAAGGACATACAAACAAACATTCATTTTTATATACATATGTATGTACATATGTACGTATATTGTAGATTGATCTTAACAGGTTGCCTTGTACCAAACGCTACAATTTAATTAAAAACAGTCATGCGCAAATTATTATTTGTGTCTCTCTCTTTAAGTATGTAACTGCTTACAAATATTTTTAATGTTTTAATATTTTAACTTGTTTTTAATTTTAAACACATTTAAATACGAATTTCCGTTCACCACAACAAAACAAATTCATCAACACCTAACACTCTAATAAAACACTTTTCTACTAAAACAACCATGAAAATATTTACTACACAACAACAACACCAATAGAAAACCATGCTCAAAGCGATCTTATGCGTTTGGAATCAATAAAACATCAAATCTTATTTAAGTTGGGCCTCACACGAAAGCCTAATGTCTCACATCCCCTACCAAAGCAATTTATATGGGACACAATTTACCGAGCTGATGGTATTAAGAGTTTTCATGAGTTTGCCAGCACGAACATCTTTCAAGATCAGCAACATTTTACCCCACAGCAAAACTATCCTTACGGGTCGAGAACATCAACCAAGCTTTCTACTGCAGTGCCTGCGCACACTTACCAACAAAGGCAACAGCAACGCAAAGTTCACTTTAAAAGACAAAACGATCCTAATGTCGGTGCAGACAATATTGCAGACAATATAAAACGTTCGCTGGAAACCATTAATATTGTGCGCACGCAGTATAGCAGAAATAAGCAACACCAACAGCAGCAGATACATTCTAAAGAGTACAGCAAGGGCATCGTACATCGAAAAGGAGCAACTGCATCCACGACAAAAAACTTTGATCAACTTTTGTACACAACAACAAATAGAAACAAATCAATTAATCACACAAATAAAACGGCCAATAGTTTTACGATACTTAAACAATCTAAACACCAACAATTTTATAAAAATTCACCACACTCAACAACAACAACACCATCAACATCAGCCATAAACCCAATAATACACCAAAAACAACAAAAGCAACAAATTAACCAACACACAAACAATAACAAGAAAACCAAAAAAAATAATCATAACAATAAGAATAAAATCAGCAATAATAATGACAATGTTAATGATAGTAACAACAACAACAACAACATCGACAGTAGCAGCAGCAATATCAGCAGCAAGAACAATAACGACAACATTGTTATGGTACAAAAGCACCTTCGCAACAACAATAATAAATATACTGAAGAAACAAACAAGTTTACATATCTAACGGATATCAACAGTAGTGACGATAGTTTAAATATTATGGAGGAGTATCAAAAAAATCCAGACTCCGTTGACAATAATAGCATATTAAGAAAGAAAAACCATCATCATCCTCATGAGCATCATCAACATGAACGTGATCATCGTAATCGCCATTTACAGGCACCATTACAATTGCAACAGGACATTGGCGATATATTGAATGAGGAAACAACCGAAAATTACCACCTTTTAAACATTAACGATATTGTCGAAACCGAAACTATACACGATGTTACAGATGAAACCGATAACGATGATAATGATGATGATGTTAATGACATTGATGATGACTTTGACAACAGTGATCATCAGTATTATCAACATAATCAACATCAGCACCGTCATGACAACTACTTTTCAAAATTGGACGTTTTTGATGAGAATGAAGACTTCTTCGGAAGTACTCAGGAGATAATAACGTTTGCTGAAAAAGGTACATGCTTTATTTTCTATATAATTTCGCTATTCCTGAAATGTATTTTAATAACATACATATAATTTTGTTTTTTCATCTTCCTCAATCAAGGTAAAATGTACAAGAATCATCGGCTGGTCGAATTCTCCCATCAAAATAACAAAAAGTCGAAACAAAAGCTACATGTGCGTTATGCTGAAATACACATACGCATCGATAAGGTCTCCCTCAAAAACAAATCCAGAGCTGGCTCAGGAATGAAACGCAAAAGACTGAAAATATGGATATTTCAACTGATTGAAAACAATTACAATCACAAGGTATAATATGAATAAATGTTGTTAACGTAAGTGTTGTCGATAGTTCTCACCTATGATAGTTACATCAGACTACATACAAATGGCCCTAAACTTTTGAGTACCACATCCTAATAAGTATTCTAATGATTCTGAAATTGTTCACTGAAATACCGGTTTTTTTAAGTTTGACAATCGATTTACATAGTAAAATCATATGTATGTGTGTAATGACATATTTTTATACCAAAATATGTGCATACACAATAAAATGTTTTGATACCATTTAATTCCTTTCATATATTTCACATTTATAGTGAATTTATATGTTTCTTTATTATATATATGCACATAAATCTATATATATTTATGTCCTTAAGTATGTATGTGTATACATACGCAAATATTTATGTATTATTTTAAGTTGTCTATCACACAGATATTATTATTAACGAAAGTACCGAAAAACAGAGCCAAAATACCCCCATTCAATTGAACATACAATAGTGCCATCACTGGTATACAAACGTCACTTAACAACGCAATTTATCATACAGTGCTTCGACCGAAGTCTAAGCACTGCTTCAAAAAGTTCCGACTGACGTCTCCTTGCTGCTCCGATTTTTAATGTTAAATTGTATGGGGGAAGGAACTCGGTAACACCTGCATAGAACACTTTCGTCATTTATGCTAGCTTCATGCCAGTATTTCGTTATGCATAAGGCTGTTAATATACGAGTATATTATCAAGAACTAAGGGCCTCATTTTGTAAAATGCAACTCTGGCCGTTGACCAGTTTTGTATGTGTTTTATTTTTGTAATTTAAATTTTTTCCACATAAAATTTGTCAACGCCTGGAAAAGGCCCTTAATGAGCTCAAATGTACAAACTTGTGTAAAAAATGGAAGTAAAAATTTAACATAATAACCAATTTCGTTCATTGCGTTAAAATTTACAACCTTTCAGCATTTTTCATTTGCTTGAAATTTACCGATTTTTAGGGCACTGTTTCACTCTTTTTATTTGAAAAATATTGGCATCGCTGCGAATTGTATTTTTAGTGCAATTTATAAACTTGTCCCTTTATCTCCATCGCATTGCTGTTGTAAGAACGCTTATTCCCATTGAGTAAACTTAAAAATAACTTATAGAAAGTAGGCATAAAATATTTTGAAATTTATTTTTAATAAATTTATTTGCATACATATCTTCTGTGGCCTATAATTCGAAACGAAATTCGCATGTAATTAGCATAAAAATTCGAAAATAATTTCTTTCGTTTCGAATTACAGAGTAGTCCCCCTGACCTTATGTAGCAAATTTTAATGATAACGTCAAGATATTTTATAAAGTACATTTGTATTAGGGGGAAAGAAAGAAATTTTCTCATGAAAACATACATATTTGCGTAACATGTTGTATGTTTTTTTTAGCAAATGTTAAAATAATGGTGCTAATTACGCGTGTTGTATTTCGAAATTTTTGCTTTAATCTATCACAAATTCGTCGTATTCGAATTCGTAATGCGACGTTTGTATCGGCTTAGCCGAAATTAGAACTATTCCTTCTTTAAATAACAAAAACAATAAATATGCATGCAAGCTCTTTTTGATATACATATATTTGTATATTTTTAATGATTGCAAATATTTTCAGGGCTTTGACCAGGCGGCTCAATTTTGTGCGTCTTTCGAGGTAGATACTTCACGCTTAGGTTGGAAAAAATTTGATATAACAACAACTGTAAAGGAATGGTATTCACGCAGAGAAGGAGAAAAGCTAAAATTGCTAATTGACTGTACAGGTTGCGGTAAAATGTATTCGGTGCATTTGTTTAATGGCAGTAATAGTTCTAAAGGAGATATAAGCATCAGGGAGCGACGCATAGCCGATGAAAGGCGTAATGCAAATAAACATTTTTATAATTTGAACTACAATCAAACACTAGTGATGAAGAAGAAAGATAAAGATGACGAAGATATACTGAACTCCAGTCGTCCATTTTTAGTACTTCACACAGAAGCCAGAAAACAACGACGCGTGCGACGTCGTGCTATAAATTGTAATGGAGCATTACATGGTCAGTGTTGTAAGGAATCGTTCTATGTTTCTTTCAAGGCCTTAGGCTGGGATGATTGGATAATTGCACCACGTGGCTATTTTGCAAACTATTGTCGGGGTGATTGTACTGGACCCTATCGTACACCAGATACATTTCAAACATTTCATGCTCACTTTATTGAAGAATATCGCAAAATGGGCTTACTAAATGGTATGCAGCCCTGCTGTGCTCCTATAAAATTTTCCAGTATGTCACTCATATATTATGGCGACGAAGGAATTATAAAAAGAGATCTCCCCAAAATGGTGGTGGACGAATGTGGGTGTCCATGATATTGGTATTTCGTAAGCAGAAGCACACAACAAATTCTCATAAAGTAATTGATATCGCCTATTTTAACTTACATACATAATATACATCCATCAGTTATTTATCATTTATGCTAAACATCATCCATATTGAATGAGATAAAATTATATACCCAAATGGTGCCATATTACATTTACATGCCGTCTCAACTAATAGTTTACTAAGCAGCTGTTAAACTCCGGCCCGCTAGTCGCTTAAGCGAATATAACCAAACTAAATATGTATGAGCTGTACATACCTACAACTATTAATATTAATAATAACTAGTAATTATTATAATGTGATTATTTATTTCTAGTTCTTTTTTTATTAATACTAAACCATGTAATTTTGTATGATAAAATATTAAATATATCTACTATTTCCTCTTCCACATTAGTACATTAAAAAATTATGCAAGTGCTTAAATACAATTAGAGTGGTGCTGATTTGCTATTAAGACATACTTAGATAAAAATATAAAAAATTGTTGCTTATATTGTAAAGAAAGTTGTATTGTTCAATATCTGACAAACAAATTCAAACTGTAGTCGAAAGTGTTGATCCAACGATTTTTCATTTGGTATTATGAGGCGAATTCGACAGCGAATGTCGATATCGTGAATTTTAGCTCAGGAATCATACAGATTGATGAAAATTAAAATGCTATTGGTCCTGCACAGCAAACCGAGGATTTGTTTTAAATTTTATATTAAAATAATGCATCGAAAGCCAAATTCTGTTCGATAGAAAATTCGTTGCTTATAATACGAATATGACATTCAACTTTCGATGTTCGATAGCCAGCGAAGATCAAAAATCGAATGCAATTTACAGTAAGGGTCTCATTTTAGAGAAATTTTTACACTTATGTAACTCTTGGTTACAAAACCAGTGGGCGATAAAGAGTTTTAAGTGGTTCAAGAATATTATTGCCACAAATGCTGTATTTCCAACTTACGTTTAGTTGGAATGAAATTTAAAGTTAATTTTTTTAACATAAATCCTCACAAATTTGTGAATGTGAAAAAAACATCAAGTTCCTATGAGAAACTTTCTGGTGCCAAAAGTACTGAGATCGAAGTTTTATTTTTTGCATCGTCGGGGAGTGATCTTATTTCTAGGCAACCTGCTACTTGACAAAACTTTTTCCCATGGAAGTGAGTATCAGGTCCATTTGGGAAATCACTTTCATCACATATATGAGCTTCTTACACTTTTGGCTATTCTAAAATTAAGCTTATTTAGGTTCCCCAAAATAAAAATACGTTTTTAAGTTATTAAATAATTTTACTTTTACTGTTTATTGTTTATTGTTTGTTTTTAAGCTACTTAGCACTTGCACTCTTTAGTTTATATTATTATTTAATTTCCTTGAATTTTTTGTTTACAACGTTGTTTATATATTTTTATAATAAACTAGCCGGGCCCGGCAAACGTGGTCTTAACTTTAATTAATTAATTTTTTTAACTATTACCTCACTTACATTAAGCATTTTTTCACTTTTTCTATTTGCTAATTGCAGCGCTAGAATGAATCTCTGATGCATTTTTGACAACTTTTTTGATATGATTTGCTCCTCCAGGCTTCCTACAGACAAATAAAAAAATTTCATGCAGCTAATTTCAAAAAAAAAAAATGTTCAATGTAAATCAGGTGTATGTGTTTTGTATATTTTCGGAGAGCCAGTAACTCTTGTTATGTCGAGCGGTCAGATAGACTGGAGGCGGAATGAAGAGAGAACAGCGTACTCACGTTAAAATGCCTTTGTTTTTTTTTGAGTACGGAAACTATTGCTTTAATAATATTTTCTGAGTATAGGGGTTTTAGCGCCCCAGGACCCTTTCCTAAGCAATTTAGTTTCACGTTAAATAGCCTTTGTCCGTTCTATTCTTCATTTTGTTGAACATTTTTTTAAATCGCACCGGAAATTTTGAAAATTGCCTCTTGCGAACATATACACAACAAACATAGAAACCAGCGTTGCCACTTTCTGTGTAATAGTGCAAAATCTGTACTATTTAAAGTTTTTTGCACTATTTTTGCACCATAAATTTTTCGTGTAATTTTGCACTATTTTATATCTTTTAAAGCGATAACAGCATAAGTCGACTTAATACAAAATTCTACAGACGAAACTTCATGCCTGCGGGAAATCCCCATGTGTATAACAAAGTTTATTATAAAGATATTAACAAAACAATATTGCTGTAAGTCTTAATGAAAGTCCAACAAAATTTTTAATAAGGCCCAAATTATACTAAACATATTCAGAAGATTTGTTAAGTAATCTCGGATCCTATTGTAAACGTAATGCAAACTCCGAGAATTTCTACGATATTTCCCACTAGAGAGCCATACCATCTTATCACCTATTACAATGCAATGTTATCATTAACAGCTTGTTGTATTGAAAGTGCTCCGGAACAATATGAAGTATTGAGATTATATTGAAGATTGGAAGTTTTAAAGATCATTCAAAAATAACTGAATCAATGCTTTCTGCATTAGATGAAAAATCTACAAAATATTATTTGAAGTTCCTTTCACATTCTCTTGGACGTTAAACTAATTTTAATTTAATGTTTTAAAGCGAATCCTTTCTTTTGTACAAATTACAAGCTGAAATAATCAAAGTTGTGTAAATTTGATCTTGTCTAATTACATAAAAGCTGATGTTTTTTTTAACAAAATGAGTTATGTTTGGTTGACCAATAAAAACGAGGAACTTGTTATACAGCCAAGTGAAATTTATATTTATTTAGCTGCTTAAAATACTGTTCCGAGACACAACAAATTGTAATGTATAAAGATTTTAGGAAAATGAGTGGCATGAATATGGTCTTTTAGACCATAAAGAACTTAATCTATGCGGTAATTTGGTTGTTTTGAAATTTACAAGTCTAAAATTTTCAAAGTTAAAACTGTGATGGCGATATTCTGTTTCTAAATTTAATAGTTGTGATATTACCATTCTTAAACGCTTCTGTTCAAAGAGTTTTTTAATAATAATGCTAATAAAGTAGCACCGATTTCAAAATTGCAGTGCAAATTTTTATCTTAAAATGGTGAAAAGATGATATGATTAAAAAAAAAACTAAAGAATGAACATATATGTAAGTATCGCTCAGTACTCCTAGTGAAATGAGTTTAAATGAAAAAAAAGAAAAGAAAAAAAATGGAGAGCACCTTCTTCTCAAACGCCTGGCTTTAATGAAACTTTGAGAAAATATTAAGAGGAAAGTGGTAAATTATTCTGCGTTGAAGTAAATATTTGTGAATTAGTGAATTTTATGTAATATTTTTAATTTTTTTGTACTTTTTTTATAAATTAAAAAAATTATCTCCTTTTAAATTTCAATTAACTAAAAAACTAATAAAAAAATTAAATTTTTTCTTAGATTTTTTGCACTATTTCATTTGGTTTTGCACTATTTTAGACTTGCAGCTGTGCAATTTCTTTTTCCACCAGTGCCAACGCTGATAGAAACATAAAAATATTTTAGCTTTATAATATTAAGTATAGATTACAAAAATCCGCGCGTATTTTATAATCTGTCGACGTCGAACTGTCGAAAGCGAACGAACCCGAATAACCCTGAATATTTCTTTTAATTTTAGGTTCAAAAATATAGGGTCCGCCATCTAACGTTTTTTTTCAACTAGTGCTTATTTCGTGAATGGTAACACTTAGCTCATGTCTGATTTGACAGATAATTAGTTTTATCCTTCCGCTGAACGAATATGGTTGTGTATACGCTTGAACAACGCTGGGAAATATTGCTTGCGATCGACTTACAGAAGATGCCGATTTTGCCAAAAAAAATCATCTTTTCAGATGAAGCTCATTTTGATCTTGGCGGGTATGTAAACAAGCAAAATTGTCGCATTTGGGGCACAGAAAACCCGCACGCATACATTGAAAAGCCTACGCACCCAAAACGAGTCACTGTTTGGTGCGGATTTTGGTCCAGAGGCATAATTGGGCCAATGAGCAAGGAGTGGCCGTTACAGTCAATGGCGATCGTTATCGGGCCATGTTAAACAAATTTTTGTTCACAAAAATTGAATAGGAGGATATTGGCAACATTTGGTTTCAACAGGACGGCGCTACGTGCCACACAGCCGAAGCTACACTCGATGTTTTGCGCCCTGTTTTCAAAAAAAAAAAAAGTTATCTAGCAGACCCTATACATAAAAATAAAAATAGTACTTTTCTTTTATAGGAATGACATGTCCAAGAGTTTCCATTATATATGACATTTGTTATTAGTCGTATATACAGACTTTTTAAATCAATTTGAATTAATTATTATCAGAGCAACAAACCTTTGGAGCAAAAAACACTTGTTACGCTACTTCTTTTCCCGTATATTTTCAAATGAGCAAAAGACCTGAAGTTACTTTGTTTTGTTCGAAAACATGTTGAAAATTGTCCGTGAAAGACTGCGTTGCTGGCTGAAAACTTCGGGAAAAAAGCAGCAAATGCTGATAAATGATGGCTTTTACAGAAAATATTCAATTCCTTAAGCAATTGCGCAAACCACAAAAGTTGTATTTATTAAGTGCCATTTCATATTATGCCTTTTTATAGTGCGTTTCTCCTATGAGCAAAACAAGTTAATGTTCTCAAGCCACTTTGAAGTGTTTCCATAAACTTTTTTGTGTTTTGGGTACATGAATTTTCAAAATTAATTTGATTTTGTCAGCATATTGCGGCTTTTTTTCGAAGTTTAAATTTTCAATTTGGAGCAAATCAAGTGTTTTGAGATAATTTGCTTATTTCATATACATATGTATGTATGGGAAATCAAGTATTTTGGGCTTAAATCACAATTTTTGACAATTTTCTGTAAAGGCTCCTACCAAAAGTCACGCATATTTACGTTAGGACTTTTTTCTTCATGCTTCTTGGTCGATTATATGCACGCTTACTGCTGAGAGTACGAAAAACGCAAAGAGAAATGTCAAAAATTCCCCAAGTTTTAATATTCTGCCTTTTGTTTTATCCCGCAAGATTCTGAACGCCACTCACCGAAAAACTACAAATGCCTGCATGTAAAGGCAAACAAAAAAGGCACAGTTTTAATTGCCTCTAATCGTTTTTATGTAATTAAGTACAAAACTGACTAATTGAAAGCAGTATGGGTTGTTGCCTTGATAATAAAATCTAATTGATTTCGACCCAAAAACGACTTGTTTTTCATATGGTTGAAACGTAGAGTTTTGGAGCTCGTTATAAAAGTGTTTGTAAAATATTCATCAGACTGGTTGCAATGTGTTTGTTAATCGATTGACTGACTGAGTATATCATAAATATAATCAGGGCAATCATTAATAAAATTCCGCGTGAAATTTTTCACCGGGAACAACTCCAACTAATAGCAAGTAATATGGAAAAAAATTCTAATTGGAAAAGAGAGAAATTTCACGCGGAATTTTATTCATGATTGCCCTGAATATTACTTTAATAATAAAAAATAGTATGCATGGAAAAAATGAGATACGTCAAAATTGGTCATTTACAAAAGCGGAGGTCAATGTGGAACCCGCAGGTAGGTAACTTGGAATACTATACCAAATCACCAGAAACAAAAAAATTATATAAAAACAAGCTCAATTTAGTGTCTAATTCGTTTCTTCTATTTTAATTTATTTGAAACCTCTTTGGCGTTACATGTTATTTAGAAAATTTGATGAATTATACATTATTCCTAAGTTTTATGGCTATTGGTTCGGGTATATATAATTTTGTATGTATAATTTTGTAAAACGCAACGCCAAGCGTTGACAAAGCGTTTGGAAAAAAATTTTAATTACATACACAAAACACATCCAAAATTTGTCAACGCTAAGCGTTGCGTTTTACAAAATTTGGCCCTTAATTTACTATAAAAATTTATTTTATAATTTTGTATCATTTTCAAATGATATTTAATGACAAATATTACAATTTTTGGATAGTTTTCATAATCTGTAATGTACAAAGACAGAAGTTCTTACAATTTTTCTAATATTGACACTATGGGGTCTGATAGTACCACTTTTCAGTTTTCTTGTGTTAGTCAGTCTGATGTTTTTTCATGTTTTAAGTTAGTAAGATCAAACGCAGTAGGTAGTGACAACATGGATCCAAGATTTATAAGACTCATAGCACCGCTTATCATACCATATGTAACACATCTTTTTAACACTATTATCATGACCTGGAAACATGCTAAAATCATACCGTTGCCAAAAACTGACTCAGAATTCCGACCAATAGCTATTTTGTGTTACCTATCCAAAGTTCTCGAAAAAATTCTTTATTCACAAATGTCATCATTTATTGCAGAAAATAATTTATTGTCTGATAGGCAATCTGGGTTTCGTCCAAAACATAGCTGCGTTTCAGCATTGCTTGACGTATCTGAAAATATACGACGTGAACTTGATGATAGTAAAGTAAGTTTCCTAGTTCTTCTCGATCACTCAAAAGCCTTTGACACGGTTGATCATAGTATACTCATCATCATCAGCTTAAACATTTTTTGAATTTTTCATACAGAACATTTGAAGAAAAGAAGTATTGTTCTGCTCTCTTTATTGATGTTTCTCACGCATTTGATAAAGTATGGCACGAAGGCCTAGTTTTAAAATTGAAGACATACCTACCAATAAACATACAAAAGCTTTTGGAAAGTTATATTATTGATAGGAAGTTCACTCTTGTGGAAGGAGAGTTCACGAGTGTGCCCAAATCTATATCTTCCGGTGTGCCACAGGGCAGTATTCTGGGGCCAGTCTTGTATCTAATTTATACTTGTGATATGCCTGTGAGCAACCCTGATGAGGCATCCCGCAATGTCCAAGAACACATTACCCAGCTTGAAACATGGTTGAACTTATGGAGAATTAAAGTAAATGAACAAAAGTGTGTCCACATAACGTTTACCCTAAGAAAAGATACTTGCTCTCCCATTCGAATCAACAATGAAAGTATTCCTCAACATTCTCAAGTGAAATACCTTGGCATACACCTAGATCGAAGGCTTACATGGAAATATCACATTGACTCTAAGTTAACTCAAATTAAACTTAAATTAACCCAAATATATTGGTTAAATGGCGGAAATTCAACACTCAGCCTAGACTGCAAACTTTTGATATACAAGTCGCTTTTCAAGCCAATATGGTGCTATGGAATTCAGCTATGGGGCACTGCTTCAGCTTCAAATGTTAAGAAAATCCAACGAAGGCAAAACAAAATTTTTCATTTGATAACATCAGCTCCATGGTACATCAAAAATTCAAATATACATCGCGATTTAAATATACCACTAGTGACTGAAGAAATTGCAAAATACGCAGGCAAATATTTAACAAAACTCGAGTCACATCCTAATCCGCTCGCTCGTAATATCTTGAACTTTACTGGACATATCCGCTTAAAAAAGAGGAACACAAGGGCTCTTATCGTCAACACTCCAGATGGGACTTCTTGAAAATACTTTTATTTTTTATTTTTCCCCTTTTGATTATCACTACTTATGTATTATTTATAACTATCACTAAGCTTATGCCCGACACTGGTAGGGCCTAATAATTATATTTAGATTTAAGATTTGATTACTTATTGTTAGTTCATTTTTAAAGATACAATAAATAAATATATGAAAAAAAAATAAAATAAAAAAAAATAAAAAATTTTCACACACTTCTACCCGTCTTTTATCATCCTATGTCACGGATCGCTGGCAATCTGTACATAACAAAAACACTCGGTATTCTCCCTTAAGATTGTCCAAGGGAATTCCCCAAGGGTCTATTCTTGGACCACTCCTTTTTTCATTATACATTAACGATTTGCCAAGTCAACTTGCTCACTGCAAAATTCATATGTATGCAGATGAAGTACAACTGTACTTAAGCAGTCCTGCGACATCTGTTGCTGAAAACATTGTAAAATTAAACGCTAATTTAGATAAAATTTTTCACTGGGCCGCAGCAAACGGACTTTTTCTAAATCCAAAAAAATCGAAATGCCTAATAATTCATAAGAAAACAATCTATCCAGTTATCAGTGATGAAATTATAATAAATGGAGAGAAAATAAATACCGTGAACTCTGCTAAAAACCTTGGATTGATATTCAATAACAACCTTAGCTGGACGAATCATGTCAGTGCTCTCGTGGGCAACACATATGCTAAGTTACGATCTCTATGGTCTACACAATTTTACACTCCGCTAAATATCCAAATGCTTCTTGCCAAATCGTACCTTATTCCAGGTTTGCTCTATGGGTGTGAACTTTTTGCAAGCTGCGATTCTGTTAGCAAACACAAATTAAATGTGTATGGCTTAAGAAAGTATGATCAGGTCTCTCGTTTTGTTACTCAACTTTACGGAATAACATTCGACAATCTACTTAAAGTTCGTGTCTTGCTACTATTACATAAGATTATTTACACGCAAACACCTCAATACCTCTTGGAGAAAATCAGGTTTGCCAGGTCCCTTAGAGGGAAAAAGATTATCATTCCATGCCACCGTTATCTTGCGTCCGAATGGCAATTTTATTTGTGTGCCAGTCGTCTTTGGAATCTTCTTCCACAATCGCAACAAACTAATAGCAACAAAACAAAGTTTAAACATTTTTTATTTACACACTTTTGTTAACTTTAAATTTTTTTTTTCGGAAAATCTGTATTTATTTTATTTTTTTAAATTTTTTTTTACTCTAATTTTTATTTTATTTTTGGCTAATCTTAAGTTTTTAAACAATCTTTAATTTTGTATCTAATTAATTTTTATATATTTATATTAATATTGTTATTTTTTAAATATTTTTATGTGCCTTGAAATCTTTTTGTAAGGATGAAATATTCCTATACTTTAAATATAAGATCTTATCTTGTTGTATAGGAAATGGAAATAAATAAATAAATTAAATTAAAATAAAATTCTTTTCCATAAAAGATTTTTCTTATGTAATTTTGCAGAATAAAATAGAAGCCCTATTAAATGTCTACACTTTTCACAGACAATAGATAATCGTATGCGTATTTGCGTATATCGTTTCAAATATTCGTATTCTAATTCGCGAATATCAAAAATTAGCATTTGGCACATCACCAGTGTGTATGTATACAAGAGAAACAAGCCGCCTTAAAAAGTCGGCGGCGGCTTGAGCCAGCTGACATTTTCAGCCGATGGTTTTGATTTGTACGCTGAATCAAAAAAGCATCTTAAAACAAGAATTTGCGTTTTCCTTTTAAAAATGCTGCATTTTTTAAAATTAGTTTTAAAATAAGAATGTTTCATATAATATTAATATAGGCCGTTATACAATATCATACAAAGTCGTGCGATCTACGAAAAAATATAACCCTGGTATGATGGAGTTTATGAAAATTTTCAAAAGACAATAACATAGCGTCTATACATGATATAATATCAAATATATTTCTATCAGCAAACGTCAAATTTCATAGCAGAGAGAATCATATTACGTTACGTATTATATTAATATTATGTCAGATATTATAATATTTAGGGAGTTCACAATAGCATTTTAAAATGTGTCTTAATATTGCAACGTTTCAACTTTAATACTTTAATATAGTCTGGCAAGTTTATTGTTTTTGTTTGTGTGTAAATCAAATTTATTACCAGTTAGCAAATTTAAAAGTATAAAAAGCATGTCATTTTCTATATGGCAATATGGTAATGTTAAACTAAACATTTTAAAACTGTCAGCGCAGCTGTAGTTGGTGAAAAAAATATTTGTATTTTTCGCAGAACAAGTTATTTTGAAAAATTTATCCAACAATAACTTCTAATTTAACAAATTTTGTTATTTTAATACGTACGGAAGAAAATAATTCAGTCTCTCATAAGCATTCGTACAAACATGCATTTTATTCTCCCTCTATCATATTATAAACTAATATGTAAATAATATAAAGATGTATGTGTGTTCGCCTGACTTTGATATACACAGTATGTGCCCTGTCGGAGAATGTGTGGTTGACTACTAAAAGCTAACTGTAATGTCATCCAGAACAAATCCAAAGTTAATTCTTAAGTTGAGAGCCAACAAATTTATTCTCAACTACTTTGAAACTCATTTCAGTTTTATATTAACATTTTGCTGTTATTATTTTAGATGGTACCTTGGCTGAACCAGAAAACTCCAGAAAATTTTTTAAATTTACTGACTACCAGGTGATTTAAAACAGCCAACTTTAAGTTAGCTGAAAGTAATGCAGAGTGAGACAATTGACTACTGCCTAGGACATCGCAATGTTAAAATAGTCAGTTGATTACATTGAAAAGTAATCCAAGTGCCAGTCAGTACTAGTTGCGAAATAGTTAGCTTAAAGTTAGTTTAAAGTTAACTTAATTTCCGATAGGGTGTATTTATGTATATCGTTGCCTACTCTCAATAAAAAATTGAGATGGCTCAATGTTGCCACATTAAAATTTTAATATACTCATTGTGAATTCCCTAATTGTTTTCATCATATATATTTAGAAAACAATATTATGATATCAACTGTCAAAAAACGTACATATACATAGATACGTGAAGAGAATTTTGTGTATGAAAAAGAAAATTAATATTTTTGATAAATAAAAATACAGAAATGTTTTAATTATACACGATCTATTAAGGAAATGCCAAAATGTTGGCGTATGAAACACACATTACTATTACAATAAACGTAGATGTTTACTGCACGGCTGCCTGCTAATTATGAAATATTATGATATTTTCAAGAGCGCGTTTTCCCCTACTTTGATATTAATACTAATATAAATGTATTTTTCTCCTTACTCTGCCGACGTTCTCTCTCATATTATATGAGATTTAATACCAGGTATAGACGCTATGTAACAATTCATCACACCAGGGTTGTACCTTTTCGTAGATCGCACGACTTTGTATGATAGTGTATCACGGCCTTATATAGCATTGTTATTTTTATAATGAATATAGAACGAAATATAGACCTTCATTTTAAAAATTAATTTTTTTGTTAAATATTTGAAAAACAATTTTACCTTTTTACAATAAAAATTATTATTTTTTAAATTAGCAAAATATTTTATTACTATATCAAGAATTTGAAGTTTTTAAAATCCAAAATTATTTTTCCCCTAGTAACATTCTATATTTGGGTAGTATTGAAAAAAGAGGATTAATTTAATTAATTAAAGATTAAGATAAAAAAATTAATTAAAGATTAAGATAAAAAATAAGTTGTCAAAAAATAAAAAGCACAATAAAAGCGCAGAGTTGCATATAATGTGTTACCTGTATTTAATGTGCCTTGATACCAAGGCATATCAAACAAGTACACGCATCATAACGAAGAATTCATTTGACAATTAGTTTTGTGCCTTGTTTAATGCATAAAATTTTTTAACAATTACAGTGTAAAACTGCATCTAATACGTGTACCTGTATTTTTGTATCATGCAACCCACATTCATTTGTTTTGTTGAACTTCCTTTTACGAAATTTTATTAAATTTTTTTATAAGTTTTTAAACATATTTCTATAAAAAGAAATTTCAAATACTTGATGACTTTCATATATTTTGTAGGAAGTGGTAAAAATTTGCCACTACAAAAAGCAATTAGCCGCCTGCAATTTTGAGCCGACGCTAGCCGCATGCATCGGCGGCGGCTTGAAATTACATTGAAAGTCGGCGGCGGCTCTTGAGCCGGCTGTGAGCCGATCGGCTTGTTACTCTGATGTATACATATGTGTATAGGCAACACTTATGATCCTTGATTGAATGTATTTCTTTAATCAATTAAATAACTAATAACATTTTGGTCGTAACAAAAAATCGAACATTCCCCTTACCCGTTACGTAATATGTGAACATCCCCTTCGACGAATGTTTCATAATACCTGCAGTTACTCTAACTATAACCATTCATAACTATGGAAAACAGCCGTTAGAACCAAGCTAATGGGCAACACTATATTTGATTATATGTGACTCGCCATAACGGCATATCTATTACCATAGAAACCAATTGAATTTTGGTTTGGTTGTGGCTATGGGAAGTCTAATTGCACCCTTAGTCAGTTTTGCAATTAATTACATAAATGTACAGCGAATGTGGCTTGTGAAGTTGATTGAAGAATTTAACTTTTTCTGTTACTCCCATCTATTATCGATACATTGCGGCTTTTTTTTCCAAGTTTCAGCCAGCAACGTGTTGTTGAACTGAAAATTTTGTCATGTTTCGGTGAAAAAAAACTTACTTGGTGTCTTCCGCTGATATGGTAAATGTCTGGGAAATCATGTGGCAAAACTATTGGCACATAACCATAGTCAAACCAAAGTATAATTTAATAATTTAAAACCAGTATTTTGTATGGTAATACTGGTTTTAAATGTTATGATTTTCACTTACAATGTTTGTTCGGCATGTAACATTATCAATAAATAGTACTACGGTGGTTGCACTAGCTTATGGGGTCAAATGTTTTCTTAATCTATTACAAACTCTCTAGTCGATTCAACAGCCGTAAAAGTGCTATAATTTTGTCTTCAATATGTGGTGAAATTATATTTAATACGAAAACCTACTCATAACGTATACAGTAGCCCGCCATCTAGGTGTAGTTGCACTTTTACCCTCTATTCTTTCAGTACAGTAATTTTGTCTGAGCTGCAAAATCAACTATGCACGATTTTTTGTGGAAATAAGTCAAAAAATTCTGTTATCTTAAATGTACTATCTGCCTTAATGTACAGGTATAATATTGTGGTTTACTGCCTAAAACTGTAGTTAAAACAAAATGTTAAAAATTACAATAAAAATGTTTTTTCCATGTGTATGTGTTTGGTATTTTATTAAAATTTTTATTTCAAATAAAAATGTATTCATATTTTTAACCCCGACCAAAAAAGGGGGGGTTATAAGTATGTTGTGTGTATCTGTGTGTCTGTTCGAGTCCATGTACAGACCAAACTGCTGGACCGATTTTGATTTAGTTTTTTCTGTTTGAAAGGTGACTATACATATTAAGTTGAATCTGTGTGTCCTTGACGCCGTATCTTCCAAACAGTTTGGTCTTTACTTGATTTCGTCTCTACTTGAAGATAATCGGTCTACCAGTTTGTTCTGTGCGTCAGGGGTTCTTAAAATTTTTAATTTTTGTTATTAGTATATAAATATGTGGAAAAGCGTATACCAAAAACTTTACTTGCTCATAGCGTTACCAGATACAAGTCAATGTTTGGTAATATACTACGTTAGTGTTGAAATTTATTTGGAAAAACGTAGAAGTTGTGTGTGTTGCTGTTTAAGAAAAAAAAAGATATAGTAGGTCCATATTTTTAAACAAATTTAAAAAGCATTACAATTTGACATAATAAACTCGAAATGAGAAAAATTTAACATATTTTGTTATTAATGTAAAACACAGATATTCCTATTATGACTATATTTTTTAATTACAGGCAAAATAAAAAAAATTATTCCTCTACTTGTTATGACTTTGCAATTGAACCACAAGGTGCAAGTGTATTAAGGTTGGTACTAGTGTTGTCATTCGAACAAAAATTATTCGAATATTGGAACAACTTTTTATAATTTTTGTTCGAACGAACAAACATTTTCAATTCAGAATAAAAAATTATACGAATCATTTTTGTAGAATATTCGAATATTCGAACAATTTCCTTAATTACTTTGAATAAAAAGTATTTGACATTTCATAACTTTTTATTTTGTTAACAATATGATGTAAAGTAATCCAATTACTCCAAATTATAAATACTCGTGTAAGCATGTTTGTATATGATCGCTAAACGCATCTTTGTTTTCTTGCTTTGAAAAGATAATGTCTCCTTAATGGAATCAGAAGGTGTCTTACAATTCCTGGTTAACAGTTTAAAAAGCAACTGCTTTTCTACAGATCTAATCAAAAGCCAAATAATATTCCTAAGCTTTCCAATAATTACTTTTTAAAATATGTCACAAAAAGCTAAAAAAGAGTACGTAAATACTTTGATTTCACGAATATTTTGTAATAAAATTTTCGCAAATAATCTCAAGTACGATGAAGTATTAGTTGATATTTCTGAAGTAACTGACAATGTTTTATTAGCTGATTTAAAAAATTGTATCAATAAAGTAAAAAATTGTACTAATATAAAAATCGTCAACAATTTTTCTACTTGTTATTTTACCAAAAGAAAAAAAGAACCGTCTACAAGCTAAAAAGTGGGATTATCTGCTGTTTTTAAATGATTACTTTAAAAGAAATCAATGACATATTAAAAAATTTTGTAAATGCGTATAAAAACGTAAGTTTTTTAACTAATTTCCTTTCGGTTTTTAATAATATATCTAAGTTTGTTTTTAAAACTGTTTGTTTTTCTTGTGTAATGAATTATTTTTTGTTTGTTAATAAAAAAATTAAACTCATATTAAACTTAATTAAACTTTTTTGAAATTATTCGAATAAATTTTTTTATTCTTTGTTCGTTCGAATATTCGAACAAAATTTCAAAGTTATTCGTCCGTTCGAACAAGAAAAAAATCATGAAATTTCATTCGAACAAATATAGAACACGAATAATTAACAACACTAGTTGGTACCCATCTCGCGATTTTGTTAAATTTGTAGCTTTTATTGCTTAAAAGTATGCAACATTGTTTAAATTCCGTGCGAAAAAAGTTCTGCTCGTGTTGTTTCGCAGCTGAAACAAAAATGATGCCAGAAACATTTTTCATGGAAAAACATGCTGAAATTTTACGTGTTTTTCGCAATAAGAACAGGGTACTACTTTTGCAAGTTTATTTCAGAAATATTTCATACGAAATGCTTTAACATGTTTAGCCTGGTACTCTGTTCAACATTTCAAGTGAAATGCTGTCAAAATACATATAAAAGAAAATTGGCACGAATTTTTCATGAAAAAAATTTTGGAGAAATAGTACTCTTGGTACTCTATAGTACTCTATTTATCTTTGGAAAAACTTATGAAAAGTATCTTCAACAAATAAGATAGGTGACACTTATTTCGCATGGAATTTACAACAAACACATCGGGCGTTTTTAAAAATATTGGAATTTGTAGCATTGTTTCAGGGCTAGTTTACATTGTTTACATGTCAAATTTTTCGTATGAAATAATCAATGTTGCTCAACATTTTTCACAAATTTGGTCAGAGTACTATGCTTTTGACAGAATTTCGCACCACTGTTGGGATTTTTTGGTACAATTGTACCAAATTTGGTACAACTGCATTTGCATTGGTACACTGGTACATTTTATACTTCAGTGGTACAATTTGATAAACGTTTTACTTTGCCTTACAGTAGTAATAATTTCTCCTAACATATTTCATTTGTTTTGGTAGCACTTGTTCCAGTTCTTTAGAATTTGTATGTATACTTACGTACTCGTACATGTATAAAAACTGTTTTGTTCTATAGTATTGTTTCTGCCCCCCTTAGACGACATGTTTTTTACGTCGGACTTGTCAAATTTCTCACTGTAAAACATGTACATCTCATGTGGTACCTTTAAAACATTGCTTCGCAAAGCCGTCTGACAAAATTTCATTTAGAGCGTGCTCTATTTTCTTCTGACAAACCTTCTGACATCAGCTGTTCTTATTATAAAAAATATGTCGTGCGAAGTCTATGTCGTAAGGAAACAAGTGGCGGCGGTATATTACAACACCGATATAAGTATGCTTTGTTTAACTATTTAAAAGCAATTATGTACATAAAATATAAATAGCGTTGCATTATTATATGCTAACTTGGTATCTTCGAATTTGAAGAAAATTTTTTTGGCTGCAACACCATTTTGAAACGGATGCCAACATTGGTTTATATAAAAGTTGTGCCAAATATTTACACAGAGAGAGACACAGAGAGAGAGAGAGAGAGAGAGAATAAAAAACAGAGACTATGTCAGAATCAATTAACATGTACGTTTGTGATCGAATATAATAAACCTGTAAAACAAAAATTTCGACAGTCATGCAGAATTACATCTGAGTTAAAAACTTTACACGTCAGCCGTAAAAACATGTCGTTTACGACCTGGTTTAGCAGATGGCTACATTTTGGTACAATTGTTGTTAATTTGGTACAATTTTACCAATTTTAAATGTATTAAACAATGTTTGTCATAGTGGGCTACCTGCCTTAATTGTGAATAAAATTAAAATTTTTGCACAGATTTTCATTATTTATAGCTAATTTTATTTTTAGCATACTTAGCTTCCAATATATAACAAAAATGTAAAATATTATTACTATTATTATTATTATTGATTTTTTTTATGAATTTTTGAATTTATATTTTAAATTTCTTACCAGATTTCGCCAAACCCCAAAAATTCAAGTCGTACGTCGACTTTTGTCGGCCACTGCATATGAATCGATATATCGCTCATTTACTAAAACAACGTCATAACTTAAAACAACCAGTTTGCCAGAAAACGAGTTTGAAGTTTTCAATTTACATGCAACTTAGCGAAAAAAAATTTTATATTTCTCTCAAGAAGTGAGTAAACAAGATAATTGTTTCAGATTTTTACACAATATGAAGAACAATATAAGGATTAATTCTGTTTCAATAAAAATTCCATTTTTGACCTATGACGTAGTTTGAGTAAATAAGCGATATGTTCAAGTTAATATTAACGATCGCACAACAAATAGAACCATGGCGTCCACATCATATATATATTTACATTTGCATTTATAAGAACCTTTTTATGTCTAAAAACTTTTTCTAATTTTTTTTTTTATTAAAATCATACAAGGTGTGTTACATAAAAATTTTTTGAATTATTTATATACATACATACATAATTTTTTCGCTTTTTTATTACTTGATATTTTCTATAACTAAACTTATAATATTTATGAATACGTTTTACTATATTTTTTAAACTCAAATGTAATTCTGTGTATGTATGCATATGTACATATATATATGTTTTTTACTCTCCAATTTATTTACTGCAGCTTAGTCTGCATTTAGGGCCTTACGGCCGTATGTATAATAAAAAATTGGCATGAAGTTAGCGTAGAGTTGAATTATAATACACTTACAAGCTGAGTTGACTAGTGAGTTGCCAAATATCTGCCAAGTTTTGAAAATTTTAAATGTGAAAATGAATTTGCGTAAGTAAATAAAGAAATTTTTGTGTATCTCAGCTCGATGGAATATATGTATCTATATATGTATATATAATCATTTTGTGTGTTTGTTAGTACTGCATCAGTCAGATATGATTTTGGAAAAAACTGTTGTAGTATCCACAAATTTCAGAGTTGATATATAACAAGTTAGCAGAAAATTAATTATACATAAAGTCTATGCCATCGTTCTGCTAAGATAAATCGATATGCTAGTTGGCAGCTCGTTGTGTGCAGTGGCTAACTAGCTGTCAACTTTTGATTATTTATGTGACCGGTAATGTTTTCCATATATTTTCATGTCTAAAGTTTAAACACGAAGAAGGGAACCATTAACGGCCTTATGTATAACCAAAAACTGGCTGAAGTTAGCATAATGACAAAATTGAACTACGTGTTGACGAGTTACTCTATACAATTTGACATTAAAAATCGCCGCATAATATAGTTTTAACACACGATTAAATCCTAGCATGATTTTTAATATAAAATTGTATGGCAAATATAGTTGCCAGATGAAACAAAAAATTGCTTATAGAAGATACAACCAACAAATTTTTACTTTGGTTTTGTTCTTTCTCTTTTCTATATTTGCTGAAGATTGCGGTAAAAGTAAAATAAAATCAGTAAACGCGGGATAAAACTACTTAACGTGGGAAATAAAAGACTCTTAAGTACCTTTTTTGCATTTATGATATTTTTTTTTTTTTTTTTAATCTAAAATATTTAAGTGTATAAGGAATTTTAATAACTTTAATTGTCTGAATTCAGATACAATTTCCTGTCTTCAACATTCTTCAACAAAATGAGAAAACTCGTAGAATATCGTAGAAAGAACTTTTACTTTCTATAATAATATTGTAGGGATCAATTAAGCTTAAGGCTTTGAATTCATCTTCGAAGTCAAATTTTATTAAAATCTTTTATTAACTTTAGCATCCGCAAATACATCATCCTTGGCATATATAAAAATGATCACACTCAAGCAAATCTGTTTAAAAAAATTATTCATAGCTTTTTCAAGTAGTTCTTGCATTAAATTTTGTATTGCTGGTATTTCAGTTGGTAAATTATGTACAATAACATGTTTAAAAACCATTTAGTTCCAAAATTATTCATCCATGTTCTGTAAACCGAATCCGAGTAAATTTCTCGTTTTTCAAAAATAAATAATGACCCCCTTGATGTGTTTTTTTAAATCATACATACTTAATTAATTTCAGATATGATATTTCAAGCTTTAAAAAATAGGAAACTTAAAAAAAGTCTGAAAAAAATCACTAATAGTGGACTTAATTTTTCTAAATCGAGCGTTTTTATATCCTGATTATTGTGATTTTATATTCTAGAAGAAGCTGTCAAGTTCTTCATCAAGTTAAAAATTGATTTATAGTTCTGAAAAAAGGTGTAGTTATAAATTTTATAATTATTTAAAACCGTCAAATTGAAGGCGAAAATCGTCCAGTCGTCAAAATGCTATTCTTAGCACCAAAAATCGTCAAAATGACTATAAATCGTCAAATCTGCCAACCGTGATGACAAAACACTTTAAGACAATTTTAAATTTTGCCACTTATGCTAACTTCATGACAATTTTTTATTATACAAAAAGTAGTTAGTGTATTGTGTATTACGGGTGGGGAAGAGAGAATCTTTTCGTGCTTGGTACTCGTGGATACGCTTTGTTGACACATTCTTTGCAACATATACATACGAGTACATAGATATAAATACATATTTATATGGTTGGTATTATTCAATGATAATGTGAAATGTTGCCTGCAACATTTTCTTCCTAGAAATAACAACAGTTATATACTGCCAAAGCTTAGCTGCAGTTCAGATTCGTTACTATCTCTCATTCGTTAGCTTAGACGATATGTTGAGTCAGCATATTTATGCTGAAAAGTTTTCTACAAGTGCCTGAATACCGTGTAAACGCAAATTTTTTTCCGTATACGTACATATGTCTAACAACATTTGCTAACACTTTGTTAACAATGTTAACAAACGTACGTGTATATATGTTGAAAATTTAAGCATATCTTGTAAACAGCATATTAAAGATGCTTGAAAAATTTCCTGCTTATGCTGACGGATACTTATGTTATTTGTTGAAAAGCGTATGAAAGTTTTTCAGCATACGGCAAATTTATATCAAATTTATATGCATACGCGTCGCATGACTAAGCCCAGCCGCCGATAATTTTTTATGCGAATTAATAGCAATAATTAATAAAAAAATGAGTGAAAGAGAGTGCGATGTTGAAAGTTTAACAATACTTTTTATTTATTATTATTTAATTGTTATTATTAATTAAATTAATTTATAATTAATTATTAATCATTAATCATTATTAATCATTAATCATTATTAATCATTAATAATTAATTATAAATTAATTTAATTAATAATAACAATTAAATAATAATAAATAAAAAGTATTGTTAAACTTTCAACATCGCACTCTCTTTCACTCATTTCACAAACAAATGTTTACACCACTCAGCATATATGTATATCACCATACGAAATTTGACATATCGTATAAACACAAAAAATCGTATGATAACTCTTATGTTGACATTTCATTTGCTGACATATGCTGATATAAAAAAATTTGCTGCTTTCAATATATCGTGTGCACGTCTAACATATGAAATATGCTGATATAGGAATTTCCTGCTAATTTTGATCACATGGCTGTCAGCATACATGCATATGCTGATTCAACATATCGTCTAAACTAAGCTAAACAAGAAAATTAAAAAATTTGCTCTCATAATTTTATTTATAGATATTATTATATCCATGGCTTTCTCTTGTGTGTGGACTCATAGAGAAATTTTACGCAAAATTTCTTTAACCCTTGAAATCCGTTTTTTTGGGATCTTAAGCAGCACTTATATATGAATATGTAACTTAACCTGAAGCGGATTTTATGTTTTGACTTCGAAATAATTTAATTTCTGTTAAATAAAGCATTTTTTATGGGTTGCCTACAGTGCAGTTCGAAGTCGGTGCATATGTTGCAAGTGTTCTTGATACCAATTTGACATAACTGAAACTAAATTATTTTTGGTTTTTAGTGTCTGTTTGAAGTCGGTTATATATTACTTTATAAAATTCTTATCATTTATATTTTTAACGCCTACTTGAGGTAGGCCCAGTTATAGAAAAATTTGTTGCTATTGAAATTGTTGTAGAAAGTTTTTATTTGCGCGAAGGTCTAATGATTTTTCTAATAGCAGGAGCTTAATAAAGGAATAAGTTATTTTGAATTAAAAAGGCCTTCCTTAGATTTTAATGAGGGTAGCACATCCAACTTTTATAAACAAGAAATATTGTCAATACCTGAGCTCAAGATGTGTCCAAGGTTTCGTTGAAATCGTTTAGATAAAATGCAAGACTGTGTCACTACAAAGACCTTATGTGCTCAACTAGAAGTATATATTTGAAATATTATGCCCTCTTTTCCAAATGGATAAGATGTGTGCCACGATTTCATAAAGTCGGTGCCCGTTTCTTAAAACAAGAGATTTTGTTATTTCAAGTGCCCCGGATGCGTAGAAAGTTTCCTTAAACTTTTCAGTAAAAATTTGCCCACGAGCTCAGCAGAATTTTAATAGGCGTAGTTCCGCCCACTTTTCTTACTACAAGATTGAGCTATCATAAGAATTCACAACGTGGGAAACGTTGGGTAAAAGCACGTATGCTTCACTGCATAAGCTCAAGGTTACAACAAAGTGTCGTAGGAATAGGTTTGTTATAATTAAGTGAAAATGTTTGAGATGTAAAAAGATTAAAAAGCACTAACGTGAAAAACGAATGAAGTCTAAAAAAGTTTGATAATGTCCAATATTTTCTCTCAAATCGCAACCAAATTTGCTACATTCGACGTAGCTATTCCAGTAAAGCGAACAAATTAAATAATTTTTATCAGAATTTAGGCGATCGGAGTTTATTGTCTATAAGCTGAATTGATTAGATTTTGAACTCTTCTTAATATATATTTAGAAAACAAAATATTTATCCAAAACGGATTGATTCGTTATCTCACAAGATTTAAGTGAATTTCTTCAGAATGTCGCGAATTTGGTTCCATTCGGATAAGCCTTACTTAAGTTTTAAGAGGCTTACAGACATTCATAAATACATACATCCATAGATACATGCATACACACATACCCAGTGGCGATATGAGGTTTATGAGGAAATATAAATGTTTACCTAAATGCTTGCATTAAGTATTATATTTCAAGTTATTATATGGTTCGAAAAGACAGAGAAAAACTCAAGATGCTTGAAAGTGTGTAAATAATTTTTAACACGATTTCAAGAATTGGACACATGGTGAATTAGTTCCGAAAATGAAAAAATACAGATAAATATTTCAAATATGTTGTAGATCCATTCATAAGCTTTAACTCGGTGTTAAGTACATATGTATGTATGTATGTATGCATATCGAAAGAAAATACTTTCGAATTTGTGTGTTTATGACCTGCAATTTCGAAAGTTTTTTTCGTTTCGAATTACAGAGTAGACCTCCTGAGCAGACTCATGTCAGTGATGTCAATTTAGCGCTTTTGGCACTAAACATATTTGAATAAAAATTATGAGGACAAGAGTTATTCATATAATATGCATCCAAATTTCTTTTTAATTATTTGAAAATTAAATTTTATAAGAAAGAGCGTATTATCATTAGAGTAAAAGTTATTCGAGTAAAATAGTTCGTATACATTAAAAGCGAAAAGTTAAAGTGGAAAGAGGACAAATATTAAATGATTCAAATATTTAGAGTCTAGTTGGAGTGCTTTATTTTTGAACAGCTCGCAACACTAATATTAGGCATTACGTCCCCTTTTATTAATTATGGCTCGTAACCAAAGTTCTTTGAAAACTTCTTTACTTTGATTACTTGTTTGTGTTACTCACTCTTTACATCTTACATAATCTACACATACATATATGTATATACACATGTACTAAATTATTTGAAAATAAAAAAACTTGAAGTATTTTCAAATTTCTTCACGTTGTATGAGGGTGTTGCTGAGGGGGTTGTGTTGTATTCGATGTGTTTGAGTTGGTATGATTGGTTGGATTGTTGGATTGTTGTTGATGTTGCTGCTGTTGGGTTACAGCAGATGTGTTAAGGAAATTGAAGGTCCTGGCATCGTTGTGTAATCGTAAAGCTTGTTCCAGCCGCTGTTCTTGCAGACGTATGACTTCACTAATGTCTTGAGGGTTTTGATGCACAAGGGTTTTCTGCTGCAAATTCTCTTCTACTAAATTATTTTTTATCTGCTGCTGCTGATCGTGCTTGTCGTTATTGTTGTTATTATTATTGGTGGTGTTGTTGTTGTTATTATTGGCGGGTATTTCATTACTTTGTTGCTGCACGACTGAGGCTGCCAACCGAAAAGCGGCTTCTGTTTGAGATCGTAATATAGCTTCGGCCTGATGTTGCATATGTATTGTTGTTTCCGGCAAGTGCGGTGGTGGAGGAGATGTCGTTGCTTGTAATTGATTGCTAGCTGTGTGAGTGTGTTGTTGATGCAAATGTTGCATTGTACTACCACTGGCAGTTGAGTTTTGTTGCAAGTGTTGCAAGTGTTGTGCTGATTGTTGTTGATGATGGTGTTGAGTATGAAGATGATTAGTCTGATGTGTCATGTTTGTGTTGCTGCCATGCGAATAACTAGTGTGTCCAACTGAGTGTTGTTGTTGAATTTGTTGTTGATGATGAGTTGGTTCTTGAGCTGAGGTCTCCATCATCGTTGTGCGCATTGCATTCATAACGGCGGTCGAGGCCTCAGCCTGTAAGCCAGGGTGGTGAACGGGCGACATGGCTCTGGCATTTAAGTGATTTTGAGGACCGTTCGATTGAGACTGAGCTGAGTTCTGGCTTTGTTGCATACTTGTGTCTGTCGCGCCATCATTGGCTGTACCACCAGCTGTTGTTGAACTAGAAGCGGTGGTATGATTTAAGCGCATAGCCGCTGCCAAATTTACAACGGCTGCCTGCACAGCTGCACTACCAGCCACAGCGTTTGTAGATTCAACGCCAAATCTTTGAGGTGACGGTAAGCCAGAAACACTAGTATTATTTGCACTGGCTGCCACGGCGGCAGCGGCTGCTGATGCAGCTGCCATTAAACTCATACGATTTTGTAAGTCAGCATCTACGCCCGGCATACCACCGTAATTGTGGCTGGCTAATGTATGTGAGTGATTTTGATGCGGATTGTGTAGATTCGAATGGGGATGTGGTGGCACACACAATGGATGATTGGTGTTACTGCCGGTACGAAGGATATCGTTAAGCTTGCTGCTCAAACTCAAGTTGCTATTGCTGCTATTGCAATTATTATTGACTTGGCTGCTATTGTTGTTGGTATTGTTGTTATTATTATTGTTATTATTGCTGCTATTTAATAAATTAATACCACTGCCAGGATCTGAGGCAGCTGATGACGACAGGCGACCATTCGAAGAGCACTCTGAGTTTGCTGATGGTGAGGGACACAATGAGTTTGAGCCTCCCACTCCTCCCGCACCACTCCTTTCTCCTAATATTGTTATTAAGCCTGCTCCGCTCGAACCTGAAGATGCTGCCAAGGTAGCTGCTAAAATGTTGTCACGATCTCGTCTTTCGGCTGCAGCTCTTGATAAAACGTATTGGGCAGCGAATTGATGTTTTGGATCCATGCGCATATGTTCCATATGTGTTAGTAGTCCTTTAGTATTAGAACAAACAAAAAAGGGTTTACAAAATGAAAATATAATGTCAACAGCGTTTAAAAGTTGAAAGTGTACGTTTTTTTTATATTCCTTTTTTATTTTTGCTGAAATTCTACTTACCGTTTTCGTACGTAAAAACAGCTTGACAAACAGAACATGGCCACATTCTCAAACTATTCGTAAGTTGCGAAGTTTCAGCATGACAAGCCAAGTGTTTGCGTAATGAGCCCTCATTAACATAATGTTTTCCACAAACGGGACAGGGATGATTCGCTGTGCGGCGTTTCGCTGAATAAGGATCATTTGAAGAAGAAGCCCCCGATGACTGCAAACAGCTTGAACTCCCAGCATTGCTAAGATTATTTCCGGCTGAACCACATATACTTTCAACAAAAGAATCTTGATTGCATCAAAATAATAGATTAAAATTAACATTAATTAGTTTGTTATATTTATTAAAAAGGTCGTAGAAATAATTCTACCAAACAAGCGACTTCAATGCAAAGATCTGATAGAAATTAAATTAAAATAATTAAATTTTAATGGGCGTGTGTTAAGTTTTGTAAAAATCGGTCAAGTGGAACCACTCAAAATAAAATTTTAAATTTTTAATGGGCGTGATTCTGCCCATTTTTTTAAATGGAAGATTGTATTTGTTTAAGTTATTGTCTTATACTTACTGTTGTTTGATGGGGAGCCTTTCTCTTTGTGCACATGTTTCATATGTTCCATGAGTGCATCGGTGCCTAAAAACAATTTGTGACAGATAGGACAAGATGTAGCATTAGGGCCACCAATCAAAGCAGCATGTTGCTGCAAGACGCCAAGGTGCAACTGTAGCTCCTAGTTTTTAAATTTTCCATTGGCATTTTGTGTATGATATTTTTATAGTGCCAAAGAGTAATTTTATTTTTTGGTTAAATAAAAAAAAAGTATGTACATAAATATTTGTTTTTCTCAATTATTTCGATAATATCATATGTGCGCCTTAAGGAAAAAATTATTTGCAACTAACCTTTGAGGTATGCGTTCTCAAACTGGATTCGGTGGCGAAACCTTTTCCGCAAATGTTACAATGAAATGGACGATTTTTGGCTCTTTCAACTTGAGCGTCGTGGTTTCGCAAATGTTGCTGTAAATTTGATAATTGTATAAAAGCGCGACCACAATCAGGCAAATGACACTTGTATGGACGTTCTCCTGTAAAATATATAAAATATTATAACGACGTTAATATCACTGGTCGAAAAATAAAAAGAAGTAATTTTTTTTAATTAATTAGTAAAGAACAAACGACAATGGTAAGACTTTTTTTAACAAACTCAACCCGCGAAGCGATTAGCATTTCTGCAGAAAACACCCAGAGTCTATAGTAGGAATCGAACCCACGACCTCTGGACTGAGTGGCTAGCATCACTACCACTCAGGGACAGGGGCACCCTGTTGTAAATTAAGAGATGAGTTAAACTAAGCTTTCATTACAAAAGAACTTTCAGTAAATTGTAATATGATGAATCAAAACAATTCACATATTCCATTTGCAATAAAAAGCTGTGTATATAAAGCAGAAATCTATATCAGCTGACACCACATATAGTGGACCAAACCTAAAAGAATGCTGATGATGAAGGTGTAGTGACCTTTGCAAACAGCTAGTTGTTCCGTTCTACTAAATGTTTGTCTGAATATTTACAATTGACTTTGGTGTTATTTGTTCATTAATAACACTGTGCAACAGTGAAAAATCCGCACGGTCCTGACAGTATAGGTTCGATAGTACTACCAAAGGGTAGTAAAACCTTATACCCAAAATGGTGATTTTGGTGACCAATTTTTTTATGGGCCTCCAAAGATTTCGGAAATCAGTGAACCGTCAAAAAAAGTACGATCGTACCAACTTTCCCATCACTGGACCAAACACAATCACGTTGATTATGAAGGTGTGGCGGCCTTCGAAAACAGCTACATAGTTGTTCCTTTCTATATAAGTATGTATTTAAATATGGAGCAAGTAAAAATTCGTTCTTGCGAATATAAACAATATTTGGCAACTAAAGTTAACAGCTGTAAGTTGTCAGTTGCCATACCTAATATCATGACAATTGGCAAAGCAATTAAAGTTCTGTTGCCGTCCATAATCGGAATTTTAAAGAATAAATTGGTTACAATAAGAGTACCAAAATTTAACTTCTTCTGGTTTTTATCTCTTTCCGCCAAATTTCTGCTCACGACCCCTTCTAAAACTTTTTTTCGCGGACCCCCTTTGAAACTTAGGATGGATGCATTTTGGTCTTAAGTTGAATTAAAACTGCAAAATTAAAAAATTTTACTAAAAGTTTTATTGAAGAAATTCATAAATATGTTTGAAAACTCACCGTTAAATGTCTAAGGCCAAATTTTTAATAATGATCAAAATATTGTTTCTTATTTGACATGTTTAAAATTCACTTCACATTCTATCAAATTAAAAAAAAATTCAATTTCGCGTACCCAAAAGTTTTTAAACATTTTTACTGAACTTTACTGCAATTTACTAAATTGCGTTCGTTTACCCAAAATACAGTAAATGAGAACACAAATTGAGAGAGTAAAGTGGCAGTCCTTGCCTGAGTATTTTGCAAATTTTTACTGCAGAAATTGGTCCTAGTAAATTTTAGTAAGATAAAAACATATGATGCAAAATGTAAACAAATGAAAAGTAATCAAAAGAAAAGTGTCAACATTTTCGAAGAGGTTAAATAAAAATTGTCAAAGGCATTTAAAAATAGACAATTTATAAATAATGGTAATAATAACTGTTAATGTACATATTTTATAATATAATTTATTAATTCTTTTGTTTTGTGGATGACTTTAATTATTCAGAGTTGTAAAACTGTAAAGTACTCGAATCTAGTTATCTAGTTTTAACATTAACAAATATTCATGTAATAATTAATATATTTAACCAACAACAAATCAGAAAAATCAAAAGGAAATTAATTGCAAATATTACATAAAATAAATTAAAACTTTATTCTTAGATTGGCCGTGTTATAAAAAATATTGTATCGAGTACCAATAAGAAAAAGAATGGAGTAGTCAAAAGTGCATATATTTTTGAGCACTATGTGGAGTTGGAGTCAGCTGTTTCCTTAATTTACTAATTTTTACTATTTTTCTATTCGCGTACTTTTTGCGGCAACAACTCTTTTTGAGAGCAAATTTTAAATTTTCGCAGTAACTACTCATTTACTGCATTTTACTACAAAAGTAAAAAAACAAACCTAATCATATGAGCTATTTTTGATTGTGATGGATATGATAGTCAGTGCTGAGAAGTGGATCTTTATATTAGCAGTGAGAAGTAAAAGCTCTCATTTACATATATTTAGTTGTTTGTGTTTAAAAATTTCGCAACTCGTATTACACACATACATACATATGTTTATAAATTTATATTTATAGCGTAAGCTTTCTTCACATTTGCAGAGCCACACAAGCGTTCAGGTCCAGTACAGTGCCATAATTGCCAAGAATACGGCCACACAAAAATTTACTGCAAATTACCTACAGTTTGTGTTATCTGCGGTGAATTGTACGGTTCTGCTAGCTGTACTAAGCCAAAAGATCAAGCTGAAAAAAATGTTGTAATTGTGGAGGTAATAACACTGCTAAATAGAGAGGATGTCCAAAAATCTAAGTTACCTCCAGCTCAATCAGCAAATGCTTACTCCGCTACTTTTCCTCTAATTAGCCAACCAAGTACTTCACGTTTATCGTATGCTGATTCTATTCCCACGCAGAAAGAGCCCCCACCAAGAAATTCAACAAATGCTAACACAAGCTTTAATTTCAGTCGCCTTGAAGCCACTATTGATAATCTGGTGCAAACTATAAAAAACTTTACTACAAATATGACTAACATGATGCAAGAAATGCTGCGAATGCAGAATACTCTGCTTCAAGCATTAATTAAAAAGCCATGATTACGTTAAAAATATGTTCTGGAATGCAAACGGCATTCGTCAACACAAAAATGAACTCAAGCACTTCCTTACGGGAAAAATATTGATATAATGTTGGTTTCTGAGACTCATTTGACTTCGAGAATGGCTACACCTTATATGATACAAAGCACCCGAGAGAAAGAGCATGTGGTGGATCAGCAATTCTAATAAAGTCAAGACTCAAGCACTATATTTTTGATAACTTTTGTGCAGAACATCTACAAGCAACTAATATTTGTGTTGAAAATTTTTGTACTAATTTCGTTATATCATCATTTACTCTCTTCCAAGATTCTCAATCACTGAGGATCAATACGAGGATTTCTACAAATCGCTTGGACCTTGTTTCGTAGCAGCTGGAGACTACAATGCATACGTTCTGGGGTTCGCGCCTTATTACACCTACAGGAAGAGCGTTGTTCAACACAGTTTCAAAAATGGGCTTGGTCGTCATTTCGAGTGGGGAGCCTACTTACTGGCCTACAGACATACAAAAAATTCCGGATGTTATAGATTTTAGCGTCATGAAAAATATTTCTAGGGATTTAGTTCATGTTGAACCTTCTCTAGATCTCTCCTCCGATCACTCTCCCACTATCGTTACAATCTGTAAACCACTAAGAAGTGATAAATTACTATTTAATACCAAATAGCACCGTTGTGAACGGTCTGTTGTATTGCATTATGAAACATTGTCATAAACGTTAAATTCAAAGGACAGAAAGACGACTGACTAATTGTTTAAATTTTTAGTTTTTAATTTGAAAATGTCCATTGTGATGATGTGGTTTTATTACGCCATCAAAATTAAACAAAAACGTTTACTAGACATTACAATTTTTGCGATGTTAGCAATTTTTTTTTTTCGATTTATATAATTTTCTGAGATTTTAATATTCTTTGCAGTGTAAGTGATTTCTTTAATGCATTTAGAAATTTTTCGCGAGCTTGCGGCTTTTCGTGAACTTGCGATATTGCCGATTTTGCGAATTCTCGCGAAGTTTCCCAATATTCGCAATAAAAGGGAAAGTTTTTTTAACAGTTTTGGCGAATTTTCAGGAATGTTGCCGATTTTGTGAATTCTCACGAAATTTTGCAACATTCGCGATAAAAGCGAGTTTTGCAAGTATTCTGATTCTTAATAGTTTTTTGCGAATTTTAAACTTTGCGATTATGATGCTGTTAGCAAGCTTTGCGCATTTAAATCATTAGAGCTTTAGAAATTTTTAATAAAAATTATGGTTTGTTTAAAATTTTGCATTTTTTTCGCGAATTTATGCTATTTTTGCAAGTGAAAATATCCATAGCCAAGCAGAGATTTTGACTAGCTCTGCTAAATCCTCAAATTTAATAGTGTTGCAAAAGACGAATTTATGCAACGAATTCTTGAAGGCAAGTTTGTCGAACTATGTTCTAAGTTCATCGTTGTTCCCAATTGTGTTTTTAGCATAACTTTTGAACGTAAAAGAAAATAATATTTATGTAAAATAAATAGCAGTCTGGAAAAACATAGGTAAGAAAGTTTTATTGTCTTATAATATTTTTATATGAAAAATATGAGCAAGATTTTATGACAGTCACAAACGTTTATGACTTACAACAAATATGACGCAATAGAAAACTTTGTGAATTGGCTCATTATATTATAAACATTTCAAAATTTTTTAATAAAATGTTACTAAAAAATCATTTGTTTACCAACAAAATAATTTTCGATACCGATGGAACTTTCTATGGAAATGCCCATATATATTTATGTCTGCGTTGTGACCTGTTAAAGAAATCTCTGCATAAACAGTTAAAAAGACTACCGCGACCATTTACATCGTGTGACTTACATATTTTTAATTATTATTCAGCTGAGCCATTTACCTTAAAGATAACACAAGTTGCTATTTATGTAACTGAAACTTTAAGAATTCCTAACTGGTTGACATTATTATGGTAGCACCCAACATACTCGTACCATTTGCATAGTATTCAACCAATTCAGTTGGTTGAATTGTTTCTGCAGAAGACACCACGAACAAAAATGCAAACTAAATTATTTGTGTACACTGCTTATTGAAGCAAATCGTGTTTCCAGTTAAATGCCACTTACTTTCTTTAAATCTTTAATGTGAAGTCATTTAAAAAGGTATTGCACAATATTAAATTTTGCTTAAACGATGTCACTACACCGTTTGTGTTATTATTTAGAAGAATATATTAAAAATATCAGTGAATAAAAATTTTTTATGAGAACAAATTAAAATTAAAATTGTTTAACGATATTTTAGATAAGACTGTTCTAGCATAGACTTCTATACTGGACCACAGAGAAACTCTGTAACATTTGAAGGATTTCTTTTTGCAAGAAAACAAGAAGAAGACAACAAAAAATTAGGCAAGATCATCAGAACTTCTTACTTGCCGTATAATGACTTTATTTTCTGATTGCCAAATTTCCATTACTCGCTTACAAATTACAGTACGTACAATTAAAAGATTATATAAGTTAATTTTAATTATTATTATTCGAACTTCATTTGATTCTATATTTATGAATCAAATTACATGTGATAATTATTAATGAACAAATAACACCAAACTCAAAGAACGCTGATGATGAAGGTGTAGTGGCCTTCGAAAACAGCGGTTGTTCCGTTCTACCTCGTGTTTGTCAGGATATTTACAACTAACTTTGGTGTTATTTGTTCATTGATAATTATCACATGTAATTTGGCTTACAAAGCGATACGAACTTTAGCCTGATCAAATCATAAATATTGAAAAATAATATATCTATGGCAAAAAGGAAAAAGTGCTTAAGTCGAAATAAGCTGATTTTGAGTTAATGGTACCCCCGTAATCTGCATATTTGAAAGTACCTCTGCTCAAAATATCAATTAAATTGTGTGATTTTTCAGGAAGTTATATCACTATGACTTTCGACTTATCTTTTTTGGACTTCTAGTGTCATTTGGAACAATAGCTTAATTTAGGTTATACATTCTTGTGTATATTTCAACTTAAATGTATTATTTATAGTGTGTCGAACGATGTTTGCTTAAAAAATAAAGGTTTACAGAGAATTTCCCAATTTAACTGTAAAAGAAATAAATTTTTGAAAATCGAGTTGAACGCTTAAAAGTGCTCTCCTGCAATACAGTAAAATATGACTTATGCACTTCTTCCTTTTTGCCACAGATATTAAGAAGTTGATCGATGAGAAGAATAATTCTTTTATTTTTAATAGATCACGTGAACATGTTGCCAAATAAACAAATTAAGTAGTTCTCAAGAACCGATTATTTTAGTCTCACGCTTTGTTAAAATCATTAAGTTGGTAATCCAACAAAACTGCTTAATTCCAATTATCTATTTTGGAATTTTTAGCTGTGGTAAAATGGTCAAAAAGTTTCAAATATCTTTGAACCATCCCAAACGTTAATGATTAAACTACCGAAAACATTCAAATGATTTAAAATTTTTATTGGAAATCAGAAAAAGATTTGCTTTTAGCTTCAAATCTCTTATATAAGACTTTTAGCTATATTTAAAAATTATTTAGCTCCTTCCTGTTCGAACAGTTGGTCACACTGGGGAGGGAGGGGTCTCTTTCTCTTTTGGACGGCAGGTTTACGCTCTAAGCCGACGATATGCTGCATATAATTATGCTAACAAAATTTTTTAATTCAATTTGGAAATGGTGTTTTCTGTTATATATTAAAAAAATACCATTTAGGCAGTCCGTCTAGAAACTGGTGGCCAAGTCTAATGTCTGCGTTTCTAAGAGGTTTTGTTCTTTTTTTAGCTGTTGCAATGAATAAGATAAAAAGCAACAAAGATGTTAAATAGATTTGCTAAAAGTTAAGTGTAAATTGCAAACGTATTAAAAGTTTTCAACGTGAAAAATTAATTAAGCGTGTGTTTGAATTAAATAACATCAGTCTAACTGACGGCAGTCAAGTATTTTTATGATTTTTTACTCTTCAGTTCGAACTTCTTAACTGTGGTATGGTCCTTCTTATGCAATTGATAATTAATGCATAAGATAAAAAATGGGAGCCATTTTAAAGGAACTACATTTTCATAGCTTCCAAAGAATCTTTATATAAAATCTAGACATTTTTTATGGCTAGATGGAATAAAAACCCCTACATCTAGCCGGAAAATTACTAAATTGGCAACCTTTTTCGAAACCAAATTCGTGTACGGGGACAACGAAAACATTCATATAAATGAAGAATTAGAAACTGTTCTTGTATACTTCTAGCAATACTTCTGCATTTGATGTTTATATTTGCCGGGTTACAAAACGCCTTAAATAACAAATAAATTTAAAAAAATACGTGTGGCACTCGGGGACTGCCGCGGTAAAGCTTTATTGATTAGCATTTTTTTTATCAACTTATGCAATTATAATTATTTATTTATTTTTTATTTTTACGTGTGGCAGTATTTTTTTTTCTTTGATAATAATTCAAGTTACACTTTTAGAGCGTGGTGACCGATAAGAAAACAATTTTTTTTCTTTTATTGAATAAATGAGAAGTTAATATCGTTCAAAATATTTTTATTATCTTACTTACAATACATGTAGGTTATTTAGGAATTTTTTTCAGTGAAACTATGGTTTTATGGTAACTGAAATAAGAAACATAAGTTTGAGACTTGATATCCTCTAAATATCTGGAAAATAATAGCTCAAAAACCTACGAATTATCTGTTTGTTTGTGTATATAATTTTTTGTCAACCAGGATTGCTTTTAAGTACGCCACATTGTGTTTTACTACATGTAAAAATCTGTTCTAGCAATACTGTATGTTAATGAAATCAATAGCATACTTTAGGGATTAACATACACTGGGTGATTCAAATAAAAATAGTCTTAGGTTTTTTATTTTCGTTACTGAATTTCTTGATTCGGTCGCCGCGCTCAAAGCCCGCGTAAAGCTATGCAATAGCTTAAAAATAAAAAAAACCTGACTGCCTAAAAAACTGGAAAGAAAAAAAAAACAAGTCCAGTAGTGCGGAACATGGTGACTTTTGAAGTTGGGAGCCACTATTAAGAATGCAGTATTTTTCGTTTATAGCGAACCCTCTTAAAACGAACTTTCGCCTAAAACGAACCATTTTCGAAAGTACGAACTTTTATTTCTATAAAACCATGAACATTTTTTCACTTATAACGAACCCGCTTAAAGCGAACTTTCGGTTATAACAAACTTTTTTTGCATGTAAATTGTTCTTTTTTTCGCTTAAAACGAACCAAGAAGTGTGTTGCCATGAACAAAAAATTATATTTTTTAATTTGGTAACGCTGTATTTTATTTGTCGTATGCTCTATAATCAGGTACTTCCCTTAAGTTTAATTGCTTTTTGTTTTTGTGTGAAGGCGATGTGAATTCAGCAGTTGAAAATTACAAAGTTAGAAGATGGCCGTAGCAGCGGTTGCAAAACAAAGAAAGTGTTTTTCTTTAAAAGAGAAATTTGATATAATAAAACGCTTACAAGATGGGGTAAAACAAAAGCAAATATGCGAAGAAATGGACATCAGCAAGTCAACAATAGCTACAATTTGGAAAAATAAGCACCTGGTGCTAAATAATTTTGAGCAAAACTCCACAAGTGTAAAGAAAGTTAAAAAAAGACATGTGCACACACAATAATGGTTTCTTGATGTCTTCACTTAAAACGAACTTCGCTTAAAACGAACAAATTTGATCAGTCCCTTGAAGTTCGCTTTAAGCGAAAAGCACAGTATTTGAATAGTCGATTTTTAATGCTTCCCGACTGTAAAAGTTCACTACTGGACTTGTTTTTTTCTTTTCGGATTTTAAATTTATTTGTTTTGCAACTCTTATAAAATATATCTATATATATATGTTATATGTATATATTTTTGTTATCATCTTTTAATTTCTATTCTTTTGATACCACATTCGATAGATTTGTTAAATTGTTTTTTAACGTATAACTATTTCTCGCAAAAACTCCACAATTTTTTAACACCTATTAGGACGAATATAACGATAACTTAACGAACCAATAAAGACATTTACAAACATACATATCGCACACTAAACAGTCACAACTCAAAAAATTTCAGATGATGAGTAGTGGCAAGCAACCGTTGCTATGTTGATGCATCATAAAAACAAGCACAACGGTAGTTTATATTCTTCAAGAATATTATATTGCACAAGAAATTATTCCGGACGTTCGAGATTTGTTCAATTAACTGGTTCATAAAAAACAAAACAACATTTATCATTTTGAGTTGTGACTGTATATGATTTAGTGTGCGATATATACACTAGACCACCCAATGTGCCGAAAGATTTTGTTTTATTCGCTCCACCGGCAGTTTCTGGTAGACTGGCCATGACATGTGCCTAAAAATTGCAAAAACCGGCCATGTGCATTGCACTTTTCACCCTAAAAAACTATAAACACTTTTGGCCCCATAACTTTCAAATGCGGCGTTTTTTGGAAAAAAATTTTATAACTATTTTTGTGCAGAATAAATAGGAAAATATATTTTCTGTACATAATTTTGCCATAACTATGGCCTATCCTTCAATGAGATGAAACTAAATTTTTGGGAAGACCTTTCTCAACGGCTCCCGCAAAAAATTGGATAGCGATAATTACGAGTATAATCCGTTTTCATTATTTTATAAGGTAATATCTGTGGATTATATATCCCCTGCATTTGGTCCAAATATGTATCATTTAATAATATAAGGATCAAAACATCACATGCCAGTTTATTATAAGCTCTGTTATGTATTTGGAAATAATCACACAGCTCGTGAGTCAACAAAACTACACGCAAATATAGACGATAGAGGAAAATATATTTTTCTATAAAAAAATCTGCGTACGACCTTGCATATATTATGTTAATTTACGAGCAAATCATTAGGGTCCTTGTTATAACAAAAAACGTAAGCCTTCTTGGCAGTTGGGTAAAAAATATGAAAAGGGTGATTTTTTAAGTGCTTTTGGATTTGATTTATAAAAAACATATAAAATTTAGAGAAATGTATGAAATCTTTATTTGAGTCGGTAGAGCAATCTATATAATTCAGTGTTTAATGTAAATATTATTCAGATTTGATGTAAATATTGGCCGCGGCTATGCCTGTTGGCAAAACTCTCGCCAAGATCAGCTGGTATCTCACGAATAAATTCTTCAATATTGTCTTCCATTGCATCAACCATTGCGGGCTTGTCTCTATAGACATGAGCCTTAACATAGCCTCACAACAAATAGTCTAAAGGCGTTAAATCACACGACCTAGGCGGCCAACTTGCCGACCGCAAACGTAAAATAAACTGTTGAGCGAACTCGCCTCTCAATTCGACCATTGCTTCGGGTGCTGTGATAAGTGGCACCGTCTTGCTGAAACCACATGTCAGCCAAGTCCAGCTCTTCCATTTTGGACAAAAGAAAAAAAGTAACAGACGCACAATTGCTGCGAATGGCGCCAAATTGATAATCCACGGTCATCAACAACACTGGCTGATATAGCTGCGATGTTTTCCTCTGTGTTGGTGGTTTAGTGTTCAATAATGTAATTTTTGTGCGAAATTAAGTCACGAAATTCCGAATAGCCGCCTCAGAAGGTCGCCCAAACTGACCATAAAATGGAAGAAGTGCACGATGCACTTTCTTAAACGGGCATGAATAAAATTTAATAATCTACAATCGTTGTTCATTTGTAAGTCGATTCATGGTTAAATTATAGACCAAACTGAATATTTTTAACAGTAACATGATACACGAAAACAGTTGAGTTGCCAAAAACAGTGTTGCCAAAAAGAAAGTTGCTAAAAAATCTTATATATGCTGAGTAAACATCGTGCATTTCTTGTGATATCATTTTATAGTGTCGTTTTCAAAATGTGTGCAATGCCGTTCCCATTATGTTTTTATGTGGAAAATTGCTTTCGACACAACGAAAAATATCGGAAAGATAAACGTTACCACTAGTACACACTCTTACGATGTCACAAAATGCCATTATGTGTACTCGCCATAAAAAACCAAAACCAAAACGTGTATTTAGCTTGAAAGGTATGCCTTTAAAAATTATATATAAATCATACAATTAATAATTAAAAAGTAAATGAGAGTTTTTTCTCTTCCAATAAGACAACAATGTTGTTGATGATAATGCTGATGCTGATGATGATGATGATGATGACGTTTGTGGTCCTTTAAAAAAAATTTTCTACTTGTTTCTTAGATATTTTTAGTTTTGTCTTAATTTCTTCTTTCTTATTTTTAATTTTTGTCATTAATTACCCCGTGTATGAAAAAATGAGTTTGCTTTTAATTAATATTTTATTTGATAAAAATGAGACATTTGAGCACAATTATGAAGGTGGACAATTTTTACTTTTAAAACATTTAATGTACACTGATTTGTTAAAGCGAAAATAAACGGAATTAACATTACTTATTTCTTCGAAATAGTTACTTACAATAAATAAGGGGAGTAAGTAAAACGATCTTTATAGTGTTTTCACACCTAAAGCTAAAACCTGTGCCTCGGTTCTGTAACTTGTGAGAAGCGCTCGCATCGCGAAAAATAAATAATTATATTGGTTGTATTATTTTACACAGGCTTATTCATATAAAAGTTTAAATAAACTTACAAAAAATATCATCTAATCTTTTCATGCTCACATGGATGAAATGTTTCACAGGATGAACAAATTTTTTCGACTCGAAAATTTCTAACATTCCGCACTGGTTTTAACGATAAAATGATAAACAGCTGATTTTGCATTCACGCTGCAAGCTTGATAAATTCAAGCTTTAAGCAACCGGTTGTATAATAAATTATTTTTTATTTATTTTTTAAGAAACACAAGCCGCGAAGCGATTAGCTTGCCTGCGGAGAACACCCAGGGTCTATGGCAGGAATCGATCCCACGATCTCTGGACTGACAGGCTAGCATCGCTACTACTCATCCACAGGTGCACCTCTTGCGTTTGCTACAAAACCGAAGGATTCGAACTCGGTCTCCGTTAGTCATCAAATAAGTCATCAAATAATAACTCCACTCATTAGGGTTCCTTTGTATCAGTTGTTGTGGGAAAGTTCAAGTAATGAACGTATAGACACTGGCCACTGAACTACACTGGCTTCAGCGGATAGTAATCCTAATGTAACATCAGAGCATCCTCCTTCGTCGGTATTATGTAGCAGAATCATGTAATCGGCGAATTAAAATAACCAATAAAATTTATTTTTTTTATTATATTAAAACATTGTTATGCATGAATATGTACATAAAAAATATAGGAATCGGTTGACCTTGCATTCCATCCCTAAAACTTCAAATATGAGGCATCCGATACACACTTTAATTCTATAAGATTTTTTAAAATTTTTTTCATTAGCGAACAAACGAAACACCTGAGTTTGGTCAAATTGACAGTAATCGACAAGTCTTTCTGAGAATAAGAGCTGATTAGATTTTCAACTCTATCGGCGAAGTACTTATTTTTTTTAAATCAAGACTTACAAAATTTAAATTTTTAATAAACTATTTGGTGAAACCATTCTTTCGCCCGCATCTGAACGTCACATAGTTCAGATAATAAATTTTGAACGAAATAAAAATGTGTCAAAAGTGTTGTTCTGCAAACGCAATTTAAATAACAAAGTTAAAAATTAAAAAAGGAATTTGCAACCTTATCAAGTTATATAAAAAAGTTTTCATATGTATTATAATTTCAGAAAAAAAGTAACCAAAATGAAAAATACACAGAAAAAAGTATTCACCAATTAATGTTTTCAATTAATAATTTAATTGATTCAATTAAATTTTTGATTGTATTAATTATTTTGAGTGGAAAAACTTAATTGATATTATCAAATTGCTTATAGGTGAAAATTTAATTAATTTTTTAATTAATATTACAAATATTGTACTTAATATTACAAACTCATTCATATTACTTTTTTGCTCCCTTTAAGTTCAGAGCTTATGCTTTTTAAATGATAGACTATCTCGAAAGAAAAAAATTAGATAAGGAAATTTCTTTTTGAATTTCGGACCTAGTGTCACCGCTGCGAATGAAATAGCATCTAAAATAAATTTAAAAAAGCACTAACTCCAAAAAAAAAAATTTCAAAAAGCACTAAACAACGGTACGAGAAGCACCGATTTGACAACGGTGGTCATCTATCTGCATATGGAATTTAATCAGCAGAACTCTTGCAGCTACCAATTATATAGGCGGTATTCGACGTTTGATGCAAATTGTCTTTCGTAAGTGCAAATGCAAAATATCGTAGCTTTTCTTTTAAATCCAACAACAAAATACACACACAATCCAAAGAAAAGCTACGATATTTTGCATTTGCACTAACGCAAGAAAATTTGCATCAAACATCGAATAGCGCCGCACTGACATGGTTTTAAAAAAAGTTGGTTTTAACATTAAAACCAACTGTTAAAACCTGATTTTACCATACAAATTGTTTTTGTTAAAACCAACTTAAAACCATTTTGAATTGGTTTTAAGTTCTATATCAAACTTGCAGTGGGAATGCAAAATCAGCTGTTTATACTTTTAACCAGGTTTTAACTTTCTTTGTGAAAACAGTAATACCCCCTTTACACTTTCACGTTATACAAAGTCGGAAACTTTCAGACTTTCTTCTACTAACCTAAAATTTAAAAATTTAATAAGTTTTGTTTTTATCTCGAAAGCATTTCAGTTAGTGAAAACAATACTCAAACTCTCACTCAGAACTATCGCAAAGGAGGAACCATACTACACATACAAAGATAGTTCAACTTAATATTCCTGAAGCGAACAAGACAAACCATTTTTTTTGCCCAAATTCCTTGATATTTGTCATTACTATAGTTCTAGCAGACATATGAATAGGTATGCCAATTTTTTTTTAATGATGAATATTTGTCGAGTTATGGGCCCCAAATTGTTGCCGTTTCTTAAATTATTTTTTTAAAATGATTGTTTCGAACTAAAAAACAATAAAAAAAGTAAAATATGTAATTCTTTTTGAGATTGTATTTAAAAAAACCTTTTTCTTGTGCAATACATTAAATTACTAATTTAAAATAAAATTTTTTCAAATATGATTAAAATATACAAATATTTTTTAAAAGGTCAGACGATTTTTTCTATTAGAACCACATATTTATATTTTTATATTGTTTTTTAGTTTTAATAATAATTAAAAAAAAACAAAATTTAAAAAACGGCAACACCTTAACACACTCGACATATCGTGCTATAACCGCCAAAAAGGGTTAACCGACACAAGTTTTGGACCTCAATTTCTTTTTTGACGAAAATCGATTATTTACGATAGCAAGATCGATTTTGGGAAAAAAATTAAATTCAAAAATTATGTCACTTAAGCATATTAAGCGGTTACGGCACAATATGTGCCCTCAATTATGAAAGTGGTCTAAGTAATATATTTCTTTGGTCGAGATATTAAGTAGATTACAATTTAAAAAATTAAAAAAATATTTTTATATTATTTAATATTTGAATTTTAAGCGGTTCTAGTGTCGGTTAATATAAAAAAATGTAATATTTATTAAAAATATATTTAAGTTTTTTTAATATTCATTTAATATTTCGAAGCAAAAATAACTTAGACCACTTTCATAATTAAGGACAATAGACTAGAATAATATTTCGCATACCCATTCATAGCTACTAGAATTATTTATATGTATGCCAAATCGTCGGTTGGTTATTGATTTGACGCAGTATTAATGTATTTTTAATATACTGTGCGGCAAACCAGTAACCACCCGAAGAAATATCAAGCAATTTCGGCAAAAAAAGTTCTTGCCTTGTGCGCTGCGCGAACAATGTCCCATATGTCTGATAAAAAAAACCATTATTTTCAAATTTCGTGAGTTACGTATGTTCGATTTTCGCATTTTTTTTCTGTTATGTTGGTACACATGTCTGTTATATATGTTGGCAATATCAGTCATTTTGCATTGTCAGTTTGTTTTTGACAGATAAAAAGGTTAGTCGTGTCTTGGTGTGCTCTTCGATTTTTTACTAAATATTGAGCAAAAACAACTTCGCATGGACATCGTCAACGACGATCCAGATTTCCTGAATACTGTGGTTGAGGCATGATAACGGTTTTGTTTTTGGCCAAAAACTCACGCACAATCATCGATGTGTGAGCTGGTGCGTTATCATGGTGCAAAATCCATGATTGTTTTTTCCACAATTCTGTGCGTTTCTTACGAATTGATTGATTCGCGCAAACGGCGCATAACTTCAAGGTAGTATTCTTTATTGAGCGTACGACCTTGTGGCAAGAATTCATGATGTACTACGCCATTGCAGTCGAAGAAGAACAGTGAGCAAAACCTTCACATTTGACCGAACTTGACGTGCTTTTTTCGGTCTTGGCTCTTCTGGACGCTTCCATTGGGATGATTGGGGTTTGGTTTCAATGTCATAGCCATACACCCATGATTCGTCACCAGTTATGACCTTTTTGAGGAAATCTAGATCGTCGTTGACGATGTTCAACAGCTCCTGAGCGATGTCCATGCGACGTTGTTTTTGCGACCTCGTAGCTTCTTTAAATCGCTCAGTAGAGTAAAAAAAGCATTTGAATAAATTTCACTACCAACGTTAAATGTTGAAAACCACTGTGTATCAAATTTCCATTTCATTCGCAAAAAACAAATTAATTTTTCTACATGCAGAATGAAGAAATTATTTTTTTTGTTGACTTGACTCTTCAGAGCAATAAAAAAATCCTCATAATTGCATTTGTAATATTTTCATATTTTTTTCGCAAAGGTTTTCATCTTCTTTTGCAACTGATGATAAAGATTTATAGCATTGTACATATAATCAAATAATCCTGAGTGCTTTACTGTCGCGACATTGATTATTTTTCTCTTTTAGTTAGTATTTTAAATAGAAAAATAACAATACTTTAAGATAATTTGGAATAATTTGCTTGCATATTTTGAGAAAACCTATGTTTTCAAATATTTCAAAAGCAATTCAGTTGGCTACAAAAAGCCAAAAGATACATAGCTTGACGCAGTTCAAATATTATTTTGAAAACAAGTCTATGGTGTTATAGGAATTAAATAAGAGCTGAGAATTAAATAATTACGTTAATTATCGTTCTCGTTCTTTAAGCAGTCTAACAAGTTGTAATTAAAAATAATCAAAAAACCTGCGACCAACTTTGAAGGGTTAAATATCCTAACTGGTCATTCGAAATGAAAAACCATAAGAAAAACCTAGAGATGATTTTAAAATACCTGTCGAATGATACCCATTTTGATATAATTCGCCGACTTTTTATTATATTCATATTTACAAAATGGCGTCTGTTGGCCGCCATATTGAGTTTTGAAAGTAGTCATATCTTTAGTGATTAAGACAAATCGATTGATGTAAGAATAATCAAAATCGGTTCACGCGTTCGGTTTATAAAGTGCCGCAAAGGAACACACGTACATACATACGACTACATTAATACATACATACATACATAGGCGGACAAACACAACGTCCCACTTTGCATCGCGCAGTCGGGTAAAAAGGGGTTCCATAGAGAATTTTAATCACTTTTGTTGAAAATTGCAAAAACAGTTAAGATTTGATAAGTTAACTTATAACTACTATAAATGTTCGAAGAAAAATTCACTACAAAATACACATATTGTTATGGTTATAATATTTTTGCACGTCATTCTCCCAAGGGTCTATGCACTTAGTATTTTATTTTTATTTTTATCATCAAAGTGGTCAGTGAGTATATCTTAAAATATGTACTTTTTGCACCATCATAAGAAAGCTTTGATTGTAAACCATTCAAACTTCGCATATGAGGTTACATAAATTAGTTCTAATTATGCTTTAAATTTCAAAGTTTTAGGATTGCAGGGAACAAAGTTATGAGCGGAGTGAAAACGCGATGAGTGACATCGTGTCAGATACACACTGCGTGCATAGGCCAGAACTTGCCCTAGATTTTTTCTTAATCAAATAAGTTAACGTGGAAAATCAAAGAGCTTAGTGCCTTTTTTCATTCTGAAATCTTTTTTCTCAGCTGGGGAGCTGATAAATAAGTAGAACTTCTAATTAATTACAACTCCTTTACTTTATTTTATAATAGTTTTAAGTTTATTTGATCACAGGTATTATTAGTACTGCTATGTAATATTTTTAGTTGGCCTCTGTGGCTTTATATTACATATTTTGTAAATAAATGAAATGAAATGAAATGAAATGAAATGAAATATGTAAAAGTTTTAAATCTGTATCAGGGAAAAATTTTTCCATGTCTAATAACTTTAATTGTATGAATTCAGACTCAATTTCCTTTCCTTTTCACAATCCGCAACAAATTATATTTTTATAATAATAAGATTTTTTATTTATATGTGAATTCAAATATTTTCAGCACGTTCTACATGAACAATTTTACAATTTAACATTTTTCGATTTGATTAACCTTAGCACACTAGCAAGTATATCTCGGGCATATGTTCATCAGTAAATTTCACCAATGTTTAAATAATTAGTCTCATCTTTATAATTCACAAAATAATAAATAATAATAAAATTATTAATTTTAAGCAAAATTAGTTTTTTTTTTAAATTAATCATAACTTTTTTAAGTAGTTTTTGCATTTGACCATATAAATTTTGTATTTGTGTTGTTTCAGTTTATAAATTATGTACAATAGCAGGTTTTAAGAACATTAAATTCCAAAATTATTATTACAAAAATTAAGATTATTAGTTTTCTAGCAAAAGCTGCAAAATTTAAAGTTCCAAAAAATTTATAATTATTTAAAAACAGCCAAATATGAGGCAAAAATCGTCCAGTCGTCAAAATGCAGTTTTCGGCATCCAAAGTAGTCCAAACGACGATAAATCGTCAAATCTGACAACCATGTCCATAGCAAACACAACGCATTCATATATAAAATAAGAGTTAATATCATTTGATATTAACTTTGATATTATTTTTGTTAATATTGAATGCTTTCTCGTTTCACTGGTTTAAAAAACAAAACATTACGTCACTGTTGTCACCAATTGGCGCCCAGCACGCCAAGAATAAATGTTATGACGTTTCATTTTGCTTCAGTTCAAATCTTCTTCTCGGAAATAATAATATTATTAGAAATGCTTCTTTGAGAAATAAATGAACACATTTGCTTTGGCGCAACAAAATATATTTTCAACATCATTAGCTTCATTCAGAAAAAGCAAAAAATATATTTTTTATTCAAATACAATAAAAAGCAAAATAATTTTCACACCTGAGTGAAAACAAACGCCTTTCAAGAACTTTAAAAGGGAAACATATTTCTTTAAGATTTCTGAAGATTTTTTTGAAAAAAAAACTTGAAATATCCCAAAAAAGCAATAATAAAAACTAAACAAACATGCTAAGCAAGAATCAAAAGGAAGCATAACTAACAACCCTTACCTTTCTCTAACCCTTTTGTACTTTTGCGTTTTTATAAAAATATTAAAAATTAAGTTTTTTTTATTAGAGGATGCTGTGGTATAAAGTTACATTAACACAAATGTGATTTTTTTGTAATAATAATAGAGAAAAACTGGTTACAAAAGTATTTTTAATTTCAAGGACATGTGTTTTCTTTAATTAAAAATGTTGTGCCTTTGGCCGTTTCACAGTTGTACTTAAAAGTTGAAAATGAAAATATTAATTTCTGATTAGTTTCAAAAAGAGTTTAACGAACTTGTTTGGCTACTTAAAAAAAAGCGTTAAAATTTTAATTTACATCGATTCAGAATGTCTGAGCCATTGCAACTTTTTGTTGATACTCGTAATAAAATTTAAAAAAATAACGCATAAAAAATATTGAGTTGTATAAAATACTAAACATCTGCACTTGGATAAAAAAAAGAAAAAAGCTGTCTGGCTTACATACAATGCAGTTCGAAGTCGGTGACAAAAAAGTTGGCTGCGGATTTCCGTCTAAACCGAGCTTGAATGTATTGATTTTCCATCTGCCAAATTAGCCCATTTTACTTAATTTCTATGAAATCAACAGAAGGTTTCAATAGATAACGCTATTTTTTTATGAAAAACAAAAAAATTTAAAGCGTTCATTTATTTAGAAATAAAATTTCTTCAGCTCAATACAAAAAAATAACAAAAAATTTTTAAAACATTGGTCCCGATCCACAGTCGCACAATAAAGTCTAACGTTATATAGTGACTAACTGACTGAGTGATTCACAATCGCCCAGCCCAAAGGACTAAAGCTGTAGAGCTAACATTTGGTGTGTAGGTTCCCGTTCCGATGTTTTTATCCACTCAGAAGGGATTCTTGGAAATTCGAATGGGAAGGAGGACAAAAAGGGGGTAAAAAATGATCAACACGGTATCCTTATATCTCGGAGACTACTTTGATTGAAATTTATTTGCTGGTGGTTAAGCATTGTCTATATATATCATTGGTGCTTAGCGAAATCATCAGTAGACTTCAACTACATTTTAAACAGTCACAAACCTCTTATCTTATAGATGGTCGAGAAATTTTTGAACAACTAAATACGGATTCAACATAGTAAATTAATTACATGTTTATATGAAAGAAGCAACCCTTAAATCATATATATCACGAATAATTGATTTATGAGGATTAATTCGGAATCGCTAACTAAAAAATCAAACTTTTTTGAGTTAACTGTTTATAAAGTAATGACCTCAAAGGGAAATACAATCTGACTTTTTTTTGGGATTTTTGACACACTTAAATTTTCTTGAGCTTTATAGCCAGAACACGACTCGTCGATAATAATAAGAAATAATAATAATAATAATAAATAATAACATAACATAATTTTAAAATTTGGCCTTCATGCCACACTTTATCAAATGCCTGAGAAACATCAATGAAGAGGGCAGAACAATACTTCGTTTCTTCAAATGTCTTCCTTATAAATTGAACCAATCTATGCGTTTGTTCAATGGCGCTATGCTGACTTCTAAAACCAAATTGATTATCCGGTATGTACCCACTACCAATTAGAATTGGGGACAATTTTATCATGAGTAGCTTTTTGAAGAGCTTTGAAATTGTTGACAGTAAACTTATTGGCCTGCATGACTCAGCCTTGGTAAGATCTTTGCCCGGCTTTGGAATCATTTTGACTTTGGCAAGCTTACAGTGGTGTAGATAATACTCCAGTCCTAAAATGGCATTAAAAATTAACAACAGGATTCTAATTGCAATACGAGGCAACTTCATCAGCATATTATTACTAATTTCATCAATACCCGAAACCTTCCTTCGGTTGAGTTCAGCAATTAGTTTTTGTACATCACGCATCTTAAACTTTAAGGGTCGAGGGGGTAGAGCAACTACACGCGGCAAATCAACAACGCCCGTATATGTGTTTGGGGTAAATACGGATTTTAAATGCTCAGCAAATAAGTTACCTTTTTCAGTATCGCTTCTTGCCCAACCTCCGGTAGAAGTGCGCAGAGGTGGTTTAAACTCAACGGGTGTTTTAAGCTTTCTCTTGGAGTCGTTTAGTACACTATTTAAACCTAATTTTATGTTGGAGTGATCTATGTTGTTGCCATTCTCTTCTAGTTCTTCTTTTTCCACAAACGAGTCGCTCAATATCCGTAGAATAAATTCTATTAAATCTTGTCTGCGGGTAGGAGGTAGTAGCATGTTCAGCCTGCTTAATATTTTCGTTAAGATTCGCAATGTTAGATTCAATATCATGGTGTGTTCTTAGCGTTATGTTTTCCGGGCAATGACTACTAAGATATTTTTTGAATCTCAAGCAGTTAACACGATTGATCATCTTCACATATGGTTAAGGTCAATCACTTCTTAGTGTGTTACACACTAAACAAACAAAAAATCATACAAATAATATTCGTAATGCATAATATTCGTAATACATATTAACTTTGATAAATAAGCAAAGCAAATATTGCTGATATTTTTTTTACATAGCAAGAAACAAAAAAACAAAAACATATGAAAAACCGCAAACAAAAAATTGTGAAGTGAGTTCTAAGGGTAAAAATGCCTATTTTACTGTGAGTTCTGAAGCTCTTAATGTTAACAATAAAAATAAAAAATCTGATGATAGTATTTTTCTAACGGCAAAGCCACTTTTTCGTCAGCGATCAACTTCGCTTTGTCCAATGCCAAGTGATTCGTTAACATTACAATTGCCTAGTACTTCTTCATATAAGTCAGCGATATCATCCCCTTCGGGCTCGTGTACATCACTTAACAAAGTTATCACTACAGATAACAGTAGCACTAAACCCAAGGTCCAAGTCGGAATAGACAGATATATAACTGTGTGTGTGTGGGCGAAGCCCAAATTCTTCAAAAATTTCATCTTCTCCAAAGATGTCTAGGGATAACAGCGCATCCTCTAGTAATCGCAAAATCGGTTTTCATTATTGCAAGACAATAACGACAAGCCCGCTGCATCATCGCAAAAGTCTTTTAAGCCACCGCCTATCTATCTGAGAGAAAAAAACTCTAACGCGCTTCTAAAAAAACTACTGTCAGCCTGAAAATACTTTTCACATCATTCCAATTAAATCGAGGTAATATTGATGAAAATAAAATCCAAATATATGAGAAAAAGATTCTCGAAACAATTTTAGTGAATTTAAAAAAATAAAACAAATTTTTACACATACAAACTTAAAAGTGCTAAAGGCCTACAAATAGTATTAAAGGGCATAGATTCATATGTTAACCCCTAAGAAGTAAAATCTGTTCTTATCGGCAAAGCATTTACGGTAAAAATGTTACTAATATAATTAACAGAGAAAAGGTCCACCAACCCCTATTTCGGGTCGAACTGGAGCCGAATGACTTATAATTGAAAAAAAAATTAAACCAATCCAATTTATAGCGTAAGGTTCCTCTTACAACGAAAAATCACAGTTGAAGAGCCACGTAAGCGTTCAGGTCCAGTACAATCCATAATTGCCAAGAATATGACCACACAAAAATTTACTGCAAATTACCTACAGTTTGTGTTATCTGCGGCGAATTTCACGGTTCTGCTAGCTGTACGAAGCCAAAAGTTCAAGCTGAAAAAAAATTTAGTAATTGTGGAGGTAATAACACTGCTAAATAGAGAGGATGTCTAAAAACCTAAATTACTTCCAGCTTAATCAGCAAACGCTTTCTACGTCAATTTTCCTCCAATAAGCCAACCAAGTACTTCACGTGTATCGTATGCCAATGCTGTTAAGACAAATTCTTTTCGCACGCAGAAAGTGCCACCACCAAATAATTCAACAAATACTAACACAAGCTTTAATTTCAGTCGTCTTGAAACCACTATTGATAATCTGGTGCAAACTATAAACAACTTTACTACAAATATGACAGAAATGATGCAAGAAATGCTGCGAATGCAGAATACTCTGCTTCAAGCATTAATTAACAAGCCATAAACACGTTAAAAATATGTTTCTGGAACGCAAAGGGCATTCGCCAACACAAAACTGAACTCGAGCATTTCCTTACGGAAAATATTGATATAATGTTGGTTTCTGAGACTCATTTGACTTCGACAAGCCTTTTTAAAATGAATGGCTACACCTTATATGATACAAAGGACCCGAGAGGAAGAGCATGCGGTGGATCAGCAATTCTAATAAAGGCAAGACTCAAGCACTATATTCTTGATAACTTTTGTGCAGAACATCTACAAGCAACTAATATTTGTGTTGAAAATTTTTGTAATAATTTCGTTGTATCATCATTTACTCCCCTCCAAGATTCTCAATCACTGAGGATCAATACGAGGATTTCTACAAATCGCTTGGACATTGGTTCGTAGCAGCTGGAGACTACAATGCAAAACATACGTTCTGGGGTTCGCGCCTTATTACACCTAGACGAAGAGCGAGAAAGCTTAAAACACCCGTTGAGTTTAAACCACCTCTGCGCACTTCTACCGGAGGTTGGGCAAGAAGCGATACTGAAAAAGGTAACTTATTTGCTGAGCATTTAAAATCCGTATTTACCCCAAACACATATACGGGCGTTGTTGATTTGCCGTGTGTAGTTGCTCTACCCCCTCGACCCTTAAAGTTTAAGATGCGTGATGTACAAAAACTAATTGCTGAACTCAGCCCAAAGAAAGCTCCGGGTATTGATAAAATTAGTAATAAGATGCTGATGAAGTTGCCTCGTATTACAATTAGAATCCTGTTATTCATTTTGAATGCCATTTTACGACTGGAGTACTATCCACACCACTGGAAGCTTGCCAAGGTTAAAATGATTTGAAAGCTAAATGATACCTAGGCTGAGTCCTACAGGCCAATAAGTTTACTGTCAACAATGTCAAAGCTCTTTGAAAAGCTACTCATGACAAAATATTCTCCAATTCTAACTGAAAATGCGTGCATACCGGATCATCATTTTGGTTTTAGAAGTCAGCGTAGCACCATTGAATAAACTCATAGATTGGTTTAATTTATAGGAAGAACATTTGAAGAAAGGAAATATTGTTTTGCCCTATTTATTGATGTTTCTCAGGCATTAGATAAAGTGTGCCATGAAGGCCAAATTTTAAAATTAAATACACATCTACCAATAAACATTCTTAATATTTTGCAAAGTTATATTCTTGCCCGGAAGTTCACTTTTGTGGAAGGAGACTTCATAAGTGTGCCCGACTCAAGCTCATCCGGTGTGCCACAGGGAAGTATACTGGGGCCAGTTTTGTATTTGATTTATACTTGTGATATGTCTGCGAGAAATAACATCCACACATCTACATTTGCTGATGATACAGCCTGCCTTAGTATGCACGAAAACTCTCACGGGGCATCTCGATATCTTCAGGAACATATTACCCAGCTGGAACTACGACTAAACTTAGGGAGAATAAAAGTAAACGAACAGAAGTATGCTCAGGTAACATTTACCCTACGAAAAGATACTTGTTCTCCCATTAGAATCAATAATCAAATTTTTCGTCAACACTTACATGTGAAATACCTAGGTATACAACATTGAATCTAAGCTAACACAAATGTAACTAAAATTAACTCAGTTACATTGGCTGATTGGTAGAAATTCCACCCTGAGTGTAGATTGTAAACTTTTGACATACAAGTCGCTTTTGAAACCTATATGGTGCTACAGAATTCAGCTATGGGGCACTGCTTCAGCTTGAAACGTAGAGAAAATCCAAAGAAGGCAAAACAAAATTTTACGGTTAATAACATCTTCTCCATGGTACATAAGAAACTCAAATTTACATCGTGATTCACTGGACACATCCGCTTAAAAAAGAGGGACACAAGGGCTCTAATACTTATTACTGCTTGAAAATATTTTTATTTTTTCCTTTCCACGACTCTTATGTATTATTAACTACTATCACTAGTTTATGTCCGACAATGGTCGGGCCGAATAATTATATTTAAGATTTGAATACTTATTGTTAGTTCATTTTTGAAGATATAATAATAAATAAATATACATACGTATAAAAAAAAATTTTTTTCTTTCATTAAGCCACATAAATTCAATTTTATTGTCAAGGAATTTGGTTTGTTTACCATATCTGATCTGAGATGCAAAACGGGTATTTTGTATTTGTTAATAGAATATAATTAAAAAATAACGAAAAATTCATAAAAATAGTAAATAATACATGAAGTTGTGTAAAGTATTTCTTATTAAATATATATTTTTAAAGAATTTTGTAATTTAAAATATTATCAAACAAGATTATCCAAAATACATTAGAAAAAGTACAATTGTATCATGATTTCCATCCATGGTTCTGACATGAATAAAATTTTCTTGCAAGTTTTTACAAGTAAAGCGTTCATTTACTTTTTCGTATCTGGGAGAGTAATTTAGTAAATTTCTGCTTTGCTCTCTCGTTGCAAGTTTCTGCTAGGAAAGTAAATGAACACACCTATAATTTTTCATTCAGTTGTCAGTTTTTTTTTTACCACAAGGATAGGGTTTCCCAAGTTGATTATATAATTTTTTATGAAAAAGGATAAACAAAAATTATTTTTTGACATGTTCGCAACATAACGTTTTGTCACAGGGTGGATATATAGCCGAGACAATGTAAGCTGCTCGACAAAGTCAAGCAGCAAAAAGATTTTCGTTACGTATTCGTCCATCAATTGGCACGTCGTGAGTCGGCTTTGTCATGTTATACAAGCAGGCTGTTAGATACAAGGATACGTACATGTGTTCAACATACCCTGAAGGAAATGTGGGTTTAAATGTCCCCTAGTCACCGCTTTTGTCGACTAATTTGGTGACTTTTTGCTGACATTCTCAACGTACTGTCTACATAATAATATTGTTTTTGATGCGTAGAAAACATATTGGTTTTGTTGAAAATACAAATGGCGTTAAGCAAAATTTAAGTTTTTATAAAAATTATATCTTAGAGATCAAATTAAAAGGTTAATATAAATGTATTGACCAATAATTAAAAAAATTACACAAAAATAAATTACAAAAACAAATAAAACAACAACCCATATTGTTTCAAAAGAGATAATGTGAAAATTAAACAATTTTAAGCGAAAGTGTCAATTATGAAAATTTTGTTGAGCCTGTGGAAGATTAGATTTTGTGCCATCAGTTAAAGATTTGTAATTTTTTCAGATCCATAAAATTTCTGATTTACATTTATACATACATACATAAATGCATTTAATAGAAATTACAAAAAAATCCCCTCTTGCTGGTAATATGCTGAACGAATGAATAAATTAGTGCTTGTTATTGTATGCTTTCATGCACAAGTTAAATTTTTTATATAATTGTTTAGTCAAACACCAAACTGTGAACAAAATTCATTGTCAAAGTGTATATTAGAATTAATAAAATGTACTAGTGACTCTGTTTCCAATGTCTACATATGGTCCATAAAGAACTATTTTGTCTTGTTGCTTTTCAATGCCACGCACATGTTAAATGTCTATAGTACAAAGCATTGTCTGGGGTGGAATTCGTAAGTAGAACGGGCGACAAAGTCAATAGTGAATCAGTACTGATGCATTAGTGATATTTCCTACAGGGTATAACAACATATAATACTCCTTGCTTAATATATGGGACAACAACCTGTGCACGCATTTTACACCTTCATTAAATTTCTTAAGTTTTCTTAATTTAAAAGCTTTAAAATTTAAATTTAGCATAAACAAAAAATCAAACGAATCTTATACACAATAAATATGCTCGTACTTTAAAATTCTTGTTTTAGGTTTTTTAAAGTCCTTAACAAAGTGCCTGTGTTCGGTGATTATTTCCTAACGAGTTTTTTTGTTCCTTTCTTAAATTGTTGTCTTTTTTGTCAGTCTTTTTTTATACTGGTGGTCCAGGCTGCTGTTGTCTTTGTTAAAGTTGGAAAAACGTTGAAATGTTTGCTTGTGGTGAAAAGGGTTGAAGGGCACTTAATAACATTTTGTGCAGCGCTGTTTTAATATCTTTTATTTTTAGAAATTTTTCGTTGTAGTATTATTCTCTCAGTACATATGTTTGTGTGAAATTTATTGTTGTTATCATAGTGGCCGAATTACGGTTGCATTACAAAACCTTTATAAAAAGTTGTTTTACAAATTAAATTATTTGTTTATAAGCAGAAATGTTTTTGTATAAAAGTACTACTTCACAAATTACTTTTTCCCATTTAAAAATACAGATGTCCAGTTGCGGAGTCCCCTGCCAATCGAAAATGCTATTCTGCCACGATTTTGTTTATTGGGTGTATCATATAATCCAAGTCGGATTGTTTATTGGTTGCATTTGGTATCATGAAATCAAGTCGGTTTGATTATTTTTGAATGCAAATAAAAACGATGTTCGAATTAGCTGTTTTATGTTTTTGTATATTTGCTTACTGCTTTAGATATTAATTTTTTTATTTTTTAAGAAATTAATTATATGACATAAGTTTATTTGAATTGAAATTTATTTGCTGGTCGTTACGCATTGTCTATATATTTCATTGGTGCTTAGCCAAATCATCAGTAGAAAAATAAAATAGATTCATATGGAATATAAATTATTTGCTGGGGTTTGTTAAAGTTTCTAAGCCTACTACGCTTATTTTTCTTTTACGATTTTCAAAGATATTATTATTTCTGAATTCTCACATAGTTTTTGAAAGTCTGTGCAAAATGTGTGGTTGAAGTCGACTGATGATTTGGATAAGCACCAATCAAATATATAGACAATGCTTAACCACCAGCAAATAAATTTCAATTAACTTAAATTTTTTAGTTTGGACATTTTCTAAATTATGGTATTTGCGTTAAAATATACTTAAAACTTGTGTTTTTAATACAGTTAACAAATCAAATAAATAATATTGTTCTAGTATTTACACTTTTTTGTTTGCATTTGTGTAACTTTATTGTTTTATTAAAATATAAAGCGAATTTATGTAAAAAAATTGTTGCTGAAACTGATCGACAAATGAAACACAGTTTTTTTTTTGCAAAACAAAAGTTTATTTTTCAACATAATCTCTTTTTAAATTAATACACTTAGTCCAACGTTTCTCCAGTTTTTATATTCCTTCCAAAAAACAGGATTTTCGAGGTCCTTTAAATAGGCATTTGTTTAGTCAATAATTTCATCGTGCAGAGTCCCCATAGTATTTATCGAGATTTTTCTTGGTTTGATTGACGGTTTTTCTTCGCAAAAAATAAATTCACTTTTTTTAATTTTTACAACAGCTCTTAAAAGCAAAGTAAATGACGACAATTGCACAAAATTTGACAGTAGTCTATTACAGGTTGTAATTGATGGGCACAGTGTTGCTTTTCATATAACTACGAGGAAAGTTCGAAAAGTCACGGACTTATTGATCCACCCTCGTATAAACATAAAATTCCTATAAAAAGAAACAAATTAGCATTGCTATTGTTACATGTTTGCTGTTAGAAGAAGAGCGCGTATAAAAAGTAGGAAGAAGACATTTGCTTGATGGCTCACTCCCGCTTGGACTGCCGAAGGCAGCGGAAGTCAGCGTTGTCAAGTCGGCGCTTTTCGTACTGCCTTCAATACTTTTTGAAATTTTCGAAGTTAGTGTTCAGTGATTTCTTAAATTCATTTTTGGTGCTTTTTGTTTTGTGGAGGTGGCACTAAGCCCAAAATTCATAAAGAAATTTCCTTGTATTGGTTGAAGAAATAAGCGCCATATTACCCTTAAACTTTAATTTTTCTCTATCTAACACTTCACTCATTACTAATTTTTTTTGTTTCCTTAAAGTCGACTGAAATACTTTTTGCCATAGAAGTAATCACACATAGTGAAATGTCTAATATTTTGTAATATACAACAGAAATTTAAAGACTTAAGAGAAAATAATTCTATTATGAAAATAAACAAATTCAAAATGTTTTTTGATGCTGTAGCATAAAAAGCGAACGCTTTAAATTCCTGTTTGAAAGCAATGCAAAATGATACAAAAATTTGCGCATAATATTTCGAATCAATAAAAGTATCTAGCAGCCAATGAGTTTATATGCGAAAATTTTAACACGATTATATTAATAAATTTTTTGTTGCACTTTTTTCAATTAGGTCATTTGCAAGAATCAACATAAAATTTCAAGCTTAATATAACAAGGTATTAGTCTGACATCATTGTCAGCAGCAGCACCGTCCTAACTCGTCATCGTCATCGTCATCGCCATCGCCATTGCCAAGTACCGTGAAAAGCACTTGGTGTTAATAATGTTAACTTTCACACACCTATATACATATTTACCTAGCAACGTTTAAAAAATTTTGAGAGAAACAAATTTTATGCGCGTAAAAAACAGTTTATAAATTGCGATTAAAAACCCCTTTTTTAAATCATGTTGAGATACAATAAGGAAGGCAATGAAGGAAAGCAACAGTTTGTAAATGCAATCTATGTAAGTACTTACATAGGTACATACACATACATACGCATATTGAAGAAGTTGTTACTTATACATAACGTGACCATATGGCTTTTGCAAAAAGCGGGAGGGACATGATCGATCAAAAAACGGAATTTTAAAGAAAATACCGCCAAAAAGCGGAGTTTAAATATAAATATATTTTAGAAAGCACATACGAGTACACAGCTTCGCATCTACTTAAGCATGCAACATTGTTTAAAACTCAAAATTATTTATCTATATAAATTAAAATCAAATGTAATGTAAATAAATAGTATTAAGAAGCGGACAAGTGGGCTTCGCAAATGTTTATTTCGAAACATCTTGGGAACTAATACGTTAAAACACCAGAGATTTTGTAGAAGTTGTTACACCATTGTGCTTATAAGATGTTAAAAAAGACAAAAATCGCAATAAAACAAGTGAGAGTGGCACCTCTTATAGTGTTAGTGACATGGTTTTAATAAAAGTTGGTTTTAACGTTAAAACTAACTGTTAAAAGCTGGTTTTACCATACAAAATGATTTTGTTAAAACCAACTTAAAACCGTTATTGAATTGGTTTTAAGTTGGTTTTATGAAATGCAACCTTATTTTCGCTGTGCTAAATTCAGTGCTACCAAGTTAAAATGACCGGAAGCAGATGATCTTGTTTATGCCAGTGAAAAAGAATAAATAACGATTCAAACATTTATTACTTAAAAATATATGCAGCCACAACAATAATCAAAAAAATGCGGAGAAAAATAATCTTTTGGACGGAAAACAACGAAAATATATTCACTGCAGTGAAAATAGGGGATATGACTGACATCAATCTGCAGAAAAAAGGTTAAGCTTAAAATGTACTTGTAATTTTTTTTTATATAATAATATGATTTCCAAGCAATTCTTCATTTTGTATACATAAACAGTTCCATAATTTCAAAATGTTAATTTACAAAATATATAATAATTTTCATTTTAGAGTGCATTGTTAAATGTCAGATTTTTTCATAAAAAAACAAACCGTTGTAAATTGTGTCAAATAAGTATTATAAAAAGCAGAAAAAAATACAGCAACAAATACATGCATTGTTATTTAAAGCCCGAATTTATCAAACTTGCAGTGGGAAAGCAAAATCAGCTGTTTATGGTTTTAAGGTTAAAACCAGGTTTTAACTTTAGGTGTGAAAACAGTATTATATACATTTCTTTTTATTTTTGAATATATTTGCATTTAATGCATTTTTTGAGAGTGCCGATTTTTATAAAGTGCGTCGTCTTACACAAAAAAAGTTCTAATTGGACATTGGAGATTTCTGGAAAATTTATATAGGGAGAACGTGAAAAATTAGACTTGGTACCTGTTATAAAGTGAAAATGTTTACTGATCTTGCTGATTTGCCCACAGCGTGTTACTGCTGATGATATGAAAAGAGCAACGGGTTTTTCATTTTTTCCTACCTAAAGTTGGCATGGCGCTTCCCACATAGAATCAACATCTATTTAAAAATATCTTGCAAGCCAAAACAGTCAACATTTTGAAATTTTTTCGCCAACGACAGTAAAGGTATTATAAAAAGGAGTGTGGAGCAAAAAGTGTGTACTTCCTAAGTAAATTCTATATTCATTTTTAAATATCTTGGAATCTGCTACAAACAAAAACTTGAAATTCCGCTGATTCAGCCAATCATAGAAAATAAGTCCATATTTACATTATGCAAGTCTTATTGCTAAGCTGATTAGTTTGATGGAGAGAGAAACGAGGGGAACAGTAACGTTTCTTTTCCCCTCGTCTCTCTCTCTCTCCTAACAAACTAATCAGCTTAGCAATAAGACTTGCATAGTGTAAACTAGGACTAATGGGGATTGGACAAGTGAGCCTGGCTCAACTCAAATAGAGAAAATATTTACTTAATAAAAAAGACTTGGAAAATCGTGCAGTGAGAATTTTGAAACTCCTCAGGACTATTTGTGTTAGTAATGAGAATTTTTTTTTACAAAATAGTGAAGGTTGAACCGTAAGCGTGGCACTTCTATTATAAAATATTTTTCTTTCCATATCAAAACGTATATGGGGTGTAGCGAAGCACACAGTGTTTTGTCTAGTTGAGCAACAACTGCACTTAAGAAATTTTTTGGATTAAATTTTTGTCAGTTACAATTTAAAAAAAATCTAATAGATATTGAAAATTTCAAAACTCTTAAAAGGGGGATAGAAATTCGAAGCGGGATGGGCCTATGAAAAGCGGAATGTGTGGTCAGGTTACTTATATAGCGACAAATGGAAAATGATAAGCAGAATAACAAATTAAATATAAACTCTTACAAAAAATTCATCGACTTAAAAATAGCCTCTAAAAAGTTAAAAACAAAAGTTTAAGTTTAGTAAAACATTACATAGGGTGTTTTTTATTGAGGTATAGAACTTTAAGTTGGCATCACTTTTTTAACTGGCGGCCATTTTGTCAGCTGTCAAGTGATTAATATTTAGTTTGCCATTTCATCATGAACAGGTTGACAAAAGAACAACGCTTGCAAATCGTGCAAATTTATTTCGAAAATAATGGTTCAGTTCGCGAAGTTTACCGCAAGCTCCGTCCATTTTATGGTCGACATAATCGTCCATCAGAGCAATTAATTCGGTTAACCTGTCAATTGGCCACCAAGATCGTGTGATTTGACACCATTGGATTATTTTCTTTGGGGATATGTGAAGTCGCTCGTCTACGCCAACAAACCAGAAACGTTAGGGGACTTGGAAGCCAACATTCGTGGCGTTATTGCCAACATACGGCCCCATATGCTCGAAAAAGTGGTTGAAAATTGGACCTGTAGAATTGGCTTTATTCGAGCCAGCCGCGGCGGCCACATGCCCGAAATCATATTTAAACGTTAATGGCATAAAATTATCCTTCCAATAAAGCCAAATTGATGGACATTAAAACGATTTTCTTGTGTTTTATTTCAATTCGAAGCTCTATACCTCTAAAAAAAACACCCTATATTATGTATGTATGTGTTATCCAGAGTGCTGTTCAAAGTCGGTGCCAATGTGTAAATGTAGAAGTTGATAATTTGTTTTGCACCAACTTCTAACTGCATTGTTAAATAGCTGGAAACAATAATGGCAATTAGAATTCTTTGTTTTCCCTATTGCTTGCTATTGTTTGAAATTATTCCCCGAGAAAAATTTCTCGCGGAATTTTATTCATGATTGTCCTGATTATAGGATGGTCGTTTCTTATGATATGATTCCAAGGTTCGTACTTCGCTAACTATTCATAGTTTAGACGCCAATTATGAGCGAAAATTGGATATCTAGCAGATTGTAGTAAAAGGTATTGTACGAGCAAACAAGTAATATTGATTTCAGTAATTTTGACGCATGAAAAATTTTGGGCAGAAACTTGACCTTTTTCACATTTATGTTTCTGTGAGGATCTGATTGGTCTTATAAAAGTTTAATTTTATTAAACATTTTAGTTTTAAGCTTTTAGTCCGTTAAGTTTTTATTCATGACGAACGGCTTAGTTGAAAAGCCAGAGTTACATAAAAAACGGGTTGAAGCTTAATGAGTGTAGCCTAGACAACCTTGAAAAATTCATTTTTGTGTCATTACAAGATCCCAAGATGTATGTACGAAGCACCCCGAATTGACACCACACACCTATATTGATTGAGAAAATGGCGATTACCTATTAATTTCTCTTGTGTCAATCAAACAAAATGTTCGGAAATTTTCTGACAGCAGAGATTATTACACTAAAAAATATGCAAGCATTTTATGCAGAGTTGCAAATCTAGATCATCTGGTATAAATCGCTTTTGTGCGAAGTTTTGTGAGATTCGTTAATGTAGTAATATGTGTATAATATATTACTCATAATCGAAGGGACTGAGAGCTTTTTAAGAATTAGAGGAGTTTTCGAAATAAGGAGATTTCGATTTAAAAAGGTTAAGATAAAAAAACAATTTATAGCAGATTGATTTAATGAGGTGTGTTTTCCCCTGACACTTTTACATGACGCACTTCACAAAAACTATAAAAAAAATTCTAGAAAGCTAACTAGTTGCAGGTGTAAACAAACTTATAAAACAACATTGTCTTTGTATTTCTGAAAAACATATTGGTTCTTATTAAGAATTATAAGAGGTTACTTACTTACGATTTAGAACGGACTCGTCAGATTTTAAACTAAAAAAAATGTGACTGAACGACCAACAGTATGTGATTTTTATGAGTTAAAGAGTTTTTGCAATGAGCCAGGCGATTATATAGAGTTTTTGAGGTGTTTGAATTAAAGGGGCACTGTTTGACTGTATAACGACAAATTCTAATAGGCTTTGGGATCTAGTTATGGTTCAGAGCCTCTATTTTTAATAGTGATCACAGCCGCCGGATGTTGAATACAAAATTAGAATATTCAAAATCTTATAGCGAGTCTGTTTATATAAATTTAGTAAATAATTTCACTTTCACTAGTATTTATAATAATCATTTTGTTTGACACTGTATTGCGCACTTGTACTAAGGACCTTCATCTTCAGCTCCTGTTTTCCATTTTTTGCTTGTTTGTGCTGTCTTTAAAGGGTTTATTGGTTGGGTATTGAAATGTTTAAAAGGACGATAAACGTACAAGCATATTGAACATTGATGAGTTTAAGCATTGTCACTGTCAGTCCCTTTCTATACTGGCAATTTCGTTATGTTAATCACGATTAAAATTAATTTACATTGGTTTGGAGGTCAATTAAAAATCAAATTAGTTGAAAAAAAAAAACAATTAAATATTAAATATTTTCAGACTCCAAAATCTCTAGTACATGGAAGGTATTCAAGTTAACTCTTGCAATTGCGCAAAATGCATAGTTCAATTCTCTGAAGTGAGCTGGCTTTATAGTCAAACACAATAAATGTATGTGATGTATGATTGTAAAAAGTTTTTGTTTAAATGTCGTAAATATGAAAATTTATCTGATTAAGTCTGCAATTAGGAGGCATAAGCTTGAGATTAAAAAAATAGCTATCTGTGCTTTTCATTAATAACAGCGTATGTTCAAAAATGTAATTTTCCAGGAGAGCCAAAACGAGTTAGTTTTGAAGCTGCGTTCAGTATCAAAATTTTTAATTTTATTTTAACAATATCATGTAGATATAGGTAATGACAACATTCCAACTAATTTTTAGGAAACATTTTATTACGGATCAGATCCTAGAGAAATTAAAAAAAAAACGATATATTAATAACATCGAAACTGTGTTCTGACAAAACAAGTTATGTCAATGTCAACCAAAATTATCCTAACCTTTAAGGCCGGAATGTGAAATAAATCAAATAACGATGCTTGTTTTGTTCTGATTGTTTTTTAGTCCTTTAATCTTACATGTAATTAATTATGAACAAAGAAGAAAGGTATTTACCAATTAATGTTTTCAATTAAGAATTTAATTGGTTCAATCACATTTTTAATTGTATTAATTAATTTGAGTTTAATAACTCAATTAATATTACAAAACTATTTAGTTATTACAAATATTTTAGTTGATATTACAAATGTATTCATATTACTTTTTTGTGTGAATGCATAAGTAACATAAAAAATTAATTTATAATTAAATTTTTTTCAAGAAACTGGACTAACCAAATTTTCCCAGCAAAAAACTTTCAAGATTTTGTAATGGATAGTACTCTTTTAATGGCTTACAAAGTAATGAATCGTACTTATTTATCTAATTATTTTATGTGTATAATAATGACTGTTTTGTAATGAATAAAATAACAAATTATTTATATCAATACGTGAAAGTATTTATTGTAGTACTTTCCAGTTAATAATGAAATATATCTAGAAAAATATTTATTGATCGTGAAAATGAGCTTCAAAAAAATTCAAATAACTTTTGTACTATAATTTTTAATGTAAAACTTAAGTATTTTCGAATATTCTTCAATATACACATTCACATATTTTTTTTTTTTTTTTGTAAAATTATGATTAATAACAGTCCCAAAAAACGTTCAAGTCTTATAATTTTTTTTACGAAATTCTTTTTATTTTTATTAGAAAAAATTGCCAATTAAATTTTTAATAACTTATGGCAAAAAGTAATTTAAAAATGTTTGAATATTTGTGACCAAAAAATAACCCATTAAATTTTGAATACTTTTAGGCAATCAATAATCTATTAACATTTGGATATTTGTAGGCAAAAAGTATAGGGTACCGCATAATTTTTGAACTTCTCAAACAAAAATAATGATTTATTCAGTCAAATTGTAAGTACTTACGACTGGAGAGAACATACACTTTTTTGCATTCTATATAGTAGGCAAACTTTTTTGCTGGGAATGAACTCACACTTAAGAACTATGCATTCACAACAGCAACATTTTTATTTTCTTGGCTTTGCAAAAGTAAAGCAAAAACAAATGTATTCAGAGATATCATTTTTTTTTTTTGGTATCCTAACTTTTTGTATAATAAGTAGCTAATGCAACTTTTCGGTCATTACTTATCGATAAACGTTTGAAATTACAAGTTGACTTTGTGAAACTATATGATAAATAATATTTTTTAACCCCCGTTGTTGCGAGTTAAAGTTTGTTATGAAAAATCGCAAAAAATTGCATGTATGGAAAAATTGCTAAAAATAAAATAAATGTGACTAAAAAAATGGCTAATAGCTAAATTGACTTCACTTCTGGCTAAATGGGTTGAAAAAGGCTCAATTTAGCCAGAAAATAGCTATTACTCCTAATAGGTCACCCCACTTAAAATAAAAGCGTACTGAAGAGACTAATTTTGGGCTTAAGCCGACACAAATACAAATTTCAAGCTATGCTAATGTCGATGAGATTATATATTATTAATATTCCGTGCGTACAGCACTCTTGTCAATAAATATTCTGAGAAAATAACTCGATTAAAAAATACACCAAGTAATAAATTTGCATATCGTTAAGACCCAGTGTTAAGTTTTCGCATGACACATATTGTCAATCATAGAAAACTTAGTAGATGCATAATACAGTTTATTATATGTATTAGAAAATATCCAAATATACATCTATCAGCAAACCTTTGCTAAAAATAACTCGTTCAATATTGTTATTGCATTTTTTTTGTTTTTATAAAAATACCAAAAAAGTAAGAAAAAACAGATTTTTTTTAAATATATTATTGTAAAAAAACGTATAAATAAAATCCTGAAATACGTCGATTAGTTTACAAACTAAAATTTATTTTCTTATGCTCCGTTGTAATATAAATTACTATGGGTAGTACTGAGAGATGATGGAAGGGAGCATTGCGAAAAGGGCCTCTAGTATTTTATAAAAAAAAATATATATATATATATATATATATATATATATATATATTACATATGTATACTGCTCCTTTATTGCAACATAGTCATAACTCAAAAAAGCTAGTTTTGCAGGAAATAAGTTTAAAATTTTCAGTTTACATACACTTCAATGAAAATATAAAAATATTTTCTTTTCTCAAGACGTGAGTGTAAAAGACTTTTGTATGAAATTTTTACAAAAGATTAAATATGATATAATGAATTGTTCTGCATTATTAACTCCAGAAATGAATTTTTTGAGATATGACTGTGTTGCAATAAAGGAACGATATGCACATATATGTATGTACGCATTTGAAATTGAACTTACCTGTGTGTAAACGCGTGTGCTGTTGGACGTGCGATAATTGTTTAAATCTACGATCACAATATGAACATTTATATGGTTTCTCTCCGGTATGAACCCGTATATGTTGAACTAACTGATGATTGCTGGAAAAACTTTTCATACATTGTTGACATTGATGTGGCTTAGATTCGGCTCCGATGCTGCCGGTGCCACCGGCAGGACCCAAGCCTGTTCGGGGAATTTGCTGTTGCATTTGTTGCATGGCGCTTTTGTGCATAAAAAGCTATACAAGGACACAACCACAAGCCGAATAGACGCATGCATTGACGATCAAGCAGTTACGATTTTTTTCAATAATTTAAAAAATAAATATTAACTCTTTAGTCTTAAGGCAAATATTATAAATTGTTTTCAATATAACAATTCAATAAGATACATATTCGATAAAAAGGAAAATTAAAATTTTGGACAATATTAACACTTGAATGTAAAATTAAACTATTAACCAAAAACGTTTCATTTTTAAATTTAATAAATAAAAAGAAAACAAAAAATAAATTAATAGCACAAAAATTAATTGCAAAAAAAAACTTGCTGCTTTGGTGTACAATTGATTTGTGGGAGTTTTTTTTAATGAATTCGTATAAAAAACAAACACAATACCCTACAGTTAAGAGAAGAATACTTAAAGTTTGTTATAAGACTTCTTTTTAGAAAAAAAGCAGTACCTCGTTTCTGCAACTATGAATGGTAATTATATTGTTTATTCTATTTTTATTCATATAAAAATTTAAATAAACTTACAAAAAATATTAACAAATATAGTGGTTTTCTTACTTATCCTGTGTTTCAGAAGTTGATAACAATTTTTTCGACTAGGAAAGCTCTCACGTTCGTTACAGAAACCGAGCGCAGGTTCGCCCAAAACTTTATTTATCTTTGCCGCTGCTAACAAAACACTTGACGCTCTATGACTGATTAATGTTGCACTTTGAAACTATTTTCCTTTTTTGTATATTGGTCCATACTTCTTCTGTCACAATGCGTTCCTTTACGCTTGACAAAATATTTCATTACAAACCTACTGAGGTAAGTGAAGGAACTATTATTACTCGTACGAGTGAGTTTTTTAATTTATGGGATTTTCTCATTCGATTTCGAATAAATATATCGAAATTTCTAATGACAACAGCATTCATTAAAGAGCAGCCATTCGAATGCAACCAATTGTATTTATACTGCCAAGCAAAAAGGCATTCGAAATCATGTTTAATACAGAAAATGCGAAGGAAAAGAAAATATAACTTGAATATTTTATTTACATATTTGTATGAGTCCGAACGGGCTGTTTTGTTTACAATTAGCGGTCCTTTTCACAATGTACAATCAAAAGCTAACAGGGACTTTAAGGGCAAGTTTTGTATGAATAGTTCACTTTAACTCTTAATGAAACATTCTAAAAAGTGACGTTAAAGAGCTGTTAAATGAAAAGTGCCAATTTACCCATGTTTCAAAATGGAAAAATTCCACTTTATGTTTATTAAGAAACGCTAAATGTTATAAAAACGCATAATCATAAAAAGTTGAGGTAATATATAACACATGTCAAGAAAATGAAATTTATTATGTAACGTCAAAGGTTTCGTACTAAATTTGTACACATTTGGCACTGAGTATCAATGTATATAATGTATAAATTAGTTTTTTTTTAATTGACTCTGTATCTCGAGATTTTCCGTTGTAAAGAAAAAAATAGGATGATGCATTACTTAATTTGCTTTACAATCATATTTGTTCGTGACGGCCACTCTTTTTCATTTTTTTCACACGGTTATCCCATTGATAAAGAAAACAGGGATATTTCGAATATCCATATTGTTGACCCAGTAAAAAGTTCGCCATTTTTAAATCTCAACACTCTGACCACTGGTGTTGGTTGAATGAAATTTTTTCTATTTTCATATTCTTCTTTAAGTTTCGTTGAGTGGTCAATTGGGATCGAAGCCAAATTATTTCCATTATTTAGTAAAAGGCATTTTAAACTTCTTTTGGAACTATCAAGAAAAAGTCGCCAGTGTGATGATTAGTATACAGGAAGACCCATTAAATTAAAAAGCCTAGGAAAAAGTTTATGATATCTTTCCATAAGAAAACGAAAAAATATTTTTTACAAAGTCCCTGTCCAAACTTGCAATTTTTGTTGCAGCAATTCTTGAGTTTATCAGTGAGAGGGGTGATAAGATTGGGGAGGGGTAGAATTTTTTTTAATACATACTTGAAAAACTAGAATTTCATAATGTGAACACTAATGCAATTTCAAAGCAGAATTTTGAGAAGTTACAGCAACAAAAATTGCAAGTCTGGACGAGGACAATGCGATTTTCTTAACATCTTTTTTTAATTTTTGTAAATCATTTTAAAAGAAATAAAAATTTAAAAAATCTGTAATATATGTGCTACCACTCAATTGTACATAAAATCAGATTTAATAGAATGATTTTAATAAATTTGGCTCATTTTATTTGCAAGATATGCAGGTATCGCAATTACGAATAAAATTTAAAATTATCTTCAGTTTAAAACTTTAAGGAGTCTTTTAAAAAACAATTTTTTAATTTTGTTTTTTAAGCAATTTATTATTCGACATATTGTCATAAATTTATTTTAATTTTAATTTATTTGCTGCTGGTTAGGCATTGTCTATATATTTCATTGGTGCTTAGCCAAATCATCAGTAGACTTCAATCACACTTTGAACAGTCACAAACCTCTTATCTTATGCACAGACTTTAAAAAACTATTTGAGAATTCAAAAGTAATATTAGTTTTGAAAATCACAAATGAATAATAAGCGTAGTAGGCTTAAAAACCTTAGCAAAACCCAGAAAATAATTTATATTCGATATGAATCTATTTGCTATCTTTATACAATTAGAAATCCTTTGGATAACAATAAAAGTATTTATAAGGCAAAATGAAAAATGAAATCTAAATTTAACATTTAAAAAATTTATTATTCGACATATTTAAGGAATTCACAATGAGTATATTAAAATTTTAAAGTGGCAGCACTTAAAAACTTTCATTGTGAGCAAGCAGGCAACGATATAAAACGCAGTATATTGATATATTAAAATAAAAAAAAAATTTTAAATTTAAATTTTTGTTAGATAAATTTATCAAAATAACTTTTATTCTGCAAAATGCCTAAAGACAGCGAAAAATACAAATATATTTTCATCAACTACAGCTGCACTGACAATTTTAACCTTTTAGTTCAAAATTACCATGTTGCCATATTGAAAATGACATGCTTTTTATACTTTTAAATTTGCCAGCTGGTAATAAATTTGATTTACAAATAAACATAAGCAACAAACTTGCCAGTCCATCTTAAAGTATTCAAATTGAAACGTTGCAATATTAAGACATATTTTAAAACGCTATTGTGAACTCCCTAATTGTTGTATGTATCATTTATGATTTTCAACATTATTATTATTTGTGAATTCTCAAATAGTTTTTGAAAGTCTGTGCATAACATAAGAAGTTTGTGACTGTTGAAAATGTGGTTGAAGTCAAATAAATTTCAATTAAAATTATTTTTTTTATGGTTAAGCGATTGTCTATATGCATTTCGTTCCCGCTTTTTGGAACTCATCATTAGACTTCAACCCAAAACATTTTTGATTTTAGCTAACAAACTCCGTATGTTTATAGTAAGACTCTTAATACTATATTGAGAATCACAATATATAAACATAATAAGTTTGAAAGCCTCAAACAAAAATCTTTACAAAACAAGCATCTTTATTCGATTGTGCATCTATTTTATTTTCCACCACCTTTTTACAATTAGCTGCCACATTGGGCAACAATAAGAGTATTAAAAGGCAAAAAGAAAAATAAAACATTTATTTTCATACATGAAATAATAATGTGATTCTCAATATAGTATTAAGAGTCTTACTATAAACATACGAAGTTTGTTAGCTAAAATCAAAAATGTTTTGGGTTGAAGTCTATTAATGTTTTTATATGTATTTTTTATAAGACTTTCTAGATATCTGTTAAAAAAAATTAATAAGGACGTAATTTTAAGGTCAATTTGTTTCATATCCTGCTGTGTGTGTTTTTTAATGTAATCGACGAAGTGGTTCTCGGGTAAATGCAAATTATGTGCTGCAGCATCCTCTTTTTTCTTTATAACGGAAAATCTCGAGATACACAGTCAATTCAAAAAAACTAATTTAAGGCCGTGATACATTATCATACAAAGTCGTGCGATCTACGAAAAATACAACCCTGGTGTGATGAATTGTTATTGTCTTTTGAAAATTTTCATAATCCATCATAACAGAGTTGTATTTTTTCGTAGATAGCACGACTTTGTATGATAGTGTATCACGGCCTTTATAGGCATTAGAGATCAGTATCATATGTACGCAAATTGACTATCAAAGCATGGGCCTTAGAAATTGTGTTGACCTGTGTAATCAATCAATTCCAATATATTTTTATTAAAAAATATTTTACTAAATATTTACAATAATAATGTGAGATTTTTATTATTTTCAGTTGTTTGAAAACATGCTCAGTTGAATCAGATTATTGTTATACCTATACAAATTACTAATTTTATTGCTGTTGCAAAAGGTGTAAAAATCAACTTCAATATCTGTGCAACAAGTCGTAAATGCCGGTAACGAAAAAAAAGAAACGATCGATAGGCTTTTATACTACCATAAATTTAAAAAGTATGTATGTTAAACTTGTAGTTGCTCTTGTTCTATACAATTTGGGAACAAGCTAAAAAATGCTTTGGTTGTAATAATAACTTTTTGTCTACGAGGTATTTTTTTTACCTGCAAGTTGTTAAATTATATGGAAATGTGCACAGTGGGATAGAATTATAATATATATAATTTAAAGTTAACGGTAGAAGTATTAAAAACTTAAAACCCGGAAAACACTATCAAGGTATTTCAGAAAAAATTGATTTCGGCGACCACGGTGACCATTTTAGCATTTTTGCAGCTAAATTTTACATTTTTCTGTTTAGTAGTTAGCATTTTTCAATTATTTATTTAGCATTTTTCAATAATATAATTTATTAAATTTTTAACAACATAATTTTTGCAATTTTGTATGTATATGTATATCTATAACCCTGCACTGATTGTTATTGCCATTTCATTTAGTTTGATAGAACGTCAACTGAAGCTTAAACCTGTCAAACAAGATACAATGGCGCATAAACATAGTCAAAACAAAGTATACTTTTAAGTATTTAAAACCAGTATTACCATACAAAATACTGGTTTTAAATTCTTAAAGTATAATTTGTTTTGATTATGGTTATGCGCCAATAATTTTAAGATTTTTTTAAAATTTCTCCTAACATATTTAAATAAAAGCGATTTATTTTTATTTTATATATATTATGTATGTATTAACTTTCATAATAAAATTTTGAATCAAATAAAAAATGTCTTTTTTCACTTTCTTGCATTTTTTATTCAACCTAAAAACATAATACATTCTGGGAAAAAAAATTTCAAGGGGTCCGTGAACAGGAATTTGGTGGGAACTCCTAGTTTAGTGTGTAGCACTCATTGCAGAGTATCAGTAAAGTCGAAAGTAAAATAACAAGTGCTTTGTTTTAACATTGTGTTAGCTTTGTTGACAACTCATTCGAATTAGTGATATCTAAATTTTTATGAAAACACTTACATACGTCTTCTTCATGAAGACATTCTTTCGAGATAATGAAAGAGGCCGTAAATTTTATATTCAAATTAAAACTTGAAGGCGACAAATCGCGACACATATGTAGAAATAATAATGCATGAAAAACAACAAAACATAAAAAATTATTAATTCTAAATTAGGGCTTCGAACAAAATATTCGAAAAGAGCAACAAAACTCACCAACATGGAAAATACCTAAAATAGATACAACTCGCTAAAAACTAAAAAGAAATCAGAACTTAACTTGGAACAATTTGCAGAAGGGAAAGTCGTCAAAGGGAAAAGAAAATAGTTAGAGAGAAAAAATTTTTGAAGCCGAAAAAGTCGCCATCGCGGGAAAATTGATAAGCTGTGAAAAACGACAAAACAAAAGAGCGCCAAAACGAAAACGAAAAAGTCTCTTAAATGTCGCCAAACGACAAAAATTGTAGGTGACCAAGGTCTGACTTGGTTTTTAACTTGCTCCACTGTAATGTCTACTACATGTGTACACATACATATGTACATATGTATTTGTATTTTGAACTTGCTCCACTGTAATGTCTAGTACATGTGTACACATACATATGTACATATGTATTTGTACACATACAGTTTTTGTTTTTGTTTTATTGTTGTTTTTTGACTTTTTGTTTTGTAGTGTTGACAGAGTTTTTAGGGGTTAAATATTAAAAGTCATAGTTGCAAAGTAAACTTTTTACAGTGTCTATGTATGAACGAAAACCAGAAATAAAAAATAAGAGTACATACTTCGTACTCGGGAAGAATATGCAACTTGACACAATTAATATTGTGTGGGCTAATGTTTCATGTTCGAATAAAAAGTTGTAATTATGACAAGATGTAAATGATATACAAATATTTTTAAACAATTTCTCCAATTATATTTGTAAATAAAAAAAAAGTTAGTTTTCATTACCGCCTGAGTTGCTACAGATCGATTGGATTCGATTGGTATAAATTCATGCAATATTTTTTGATGTTTTTTAAAGTTTTATTTAATTTTTCGAAGTAAACTTCATACAAATATATTGTACATTAAACTCTTAAAAGAAAAAGAAAATTATCTTCTTCCATTTAGGTATGCGTAGTTTTTTGAGTTATGCCGTTGTTTTAGTAAATGAACGATCTATGTATATAATTTTAATTCACTGACAAAACCATAAGAAAATAAAAAAAAATATTTTTCGTAGTATATTAATTCTGTGGTCATAAGCGATAATTGCCTAAGTCGACTTAAGGAAGAATAAAGCTAGTAATTATACATATATAAATATTTATATATATTTTTGGTCATTGTAATTATAATATTATAATATTTTTTTTAAAAAGAAGTTGCCAAATCGGGAACAATTCGTAAGTCCCAGGTCACACTTCAGAAGTCTTATTATTAAACTTATCAGTAGGGAAAGGATTTTCATGTAAATACATGTTTCCTGTCGTTGATCGTAGTTCAACGTAAATAAAATATCTTTGCGAATCAACAAATTTGCGACAAAATGGCATCGATTTGTTAGTGCATATTTTTGCATATTTTAAAATAAATACATATTTTTGCATATTTCATTATAAATGTATATTTTTAATACATTTTTTAATTTTTTCATGCTATAAAACAAATTTTGGTGTTTTTTGATTAGTTGCAAAGTATTTTTGCAATTCTTACGACTGTGTAAGAACAAAAAAGAGGAAAACGAAAACAATTTCAACTGGAATGAAAACTCCTCATTTGAAAACTTCAATACAAAAAAAATAAAAAATATACAAAAGCATGGGATAAAAGCCCTTTTAAACCCAAAAATATCTGTGTATTTTTTTTGGCGCTCTTTACCGGTTCCGTATTAATTTCATGTGGATAGAAAGTGTTTTTAAAACCTCCTTTGCGTGTTGGAGCCTTTAAAGAAAAATATTCAGGGATACGAATTCCCCCACAGCCTATAGTAATTAGATGGGGAGCGTGGTTGAAGGCCGTCGAATACCATATTTCTATTAACAAAGTTAAGGAAATTTTAAAGTAAAAAACTTAAGCACTGAATTGATATTTGTACACACAGAGTTATGGCTTTCTTGTTGAATGTTAATTTTTACAATAAAAATTTTTTTCAGAAAAAATAGTCAAAGACTTACCTCTGACAATTTACAAAAACACTTATTCATTTACTTAAATAAAAGTTCTTAACTTTATTTTTCTCTATATGATTTGACAAAATGTTTGTGAAGAAAGCAATGAAGCTGATTTTTTCAAGTTTTGAATGATATTAAATGTTGAAAAAAGTACATATTTTTATATTTTTAATGTATATTTTATGTACATAAAAAGCGATTTTAAGTGCATGAAAATCCTTTCCCTACTTATCAGTTTTTTTTCTTTGAACTTTTATCGGCGTTCACACAATCTAAGTCCTATTTTTATATTTATTATTTTTTTCATAGTTTTGTGTATGCATGCATGATTTTTTAGGATTCTGTACACCAAAGGTGAAATAGAACCCTATTGTTTTCGCTACGATTTCCGTATGTCAATTCGTCTGTCCGTCGTAGGTTGTTTTCTCGAGAAGCGTAAGAGCTACGAACCACAGAATTGTACAGAATGTGTTGAGCTTTTGGTTGCTACAAAAGCAAATATCAAATATATGACAGGTAAAAATTAAAATGTGTTCCAAAAAGAGCAAAGAAGAATTTTAAAATTCCATGTAATATGCACACAATTATATGTAGAGTAATTCCATTTATATATGCAGTTGAAAATTGTATAATTTTGGACCCGACCTTCTTTGAACCGGCTGAAACTTAATGAAATTTATGCACATGATAGAGTTAGCTCATTGTGCTGAAAGTTTAGGCCACTATTATGATTTAAAACTAAATGTATAGTTTAGTTGTAGTTGTAAAATTTTTATTATGGATTACAACTTTTTTCACCATGAGACAACTGCTTTTTATCAGTTGAATTTTGTTATTAGTTTTGCTTCCTTATTCCAGACTCCAACCAATCCAAAAAATACAAGGCCAAAACTAAAAATATTTAAAATGTTTCGTGATGGCTACTATGGTTTCAAAAAACAAAGCATAGATAAAAACCTTTTCTTTTCGAGCATTGTTTCGAGTACAACTAAAATTAGATGTAATTCCGAGTACGAGATGTAATTCCGAGTACAGTTAAGTTGTTTTAAAGTTAAGTTTTTAAAATTTCAACTAAACTTAGTTGAGTTGTAAACCGTAATAGAGGCATTAATTTTGGTATGGTTTATGAGATATAAATAAATTTATTGTATAAAGCGATATTTTTAAACTCACTTTTTATTTTAAATTTTTTTTTCATCGAGTTTGAGAATTATTACTAATATATTAATTTCTTTTTATGGAATTTGTGATATTTGATAAACCAGTACTTTTATGCCTCTATTACGGTTTACAACTCAACTAAGTTTAGTTGAAATATTAACAACTTAACTGTTTTTGGGTATTCTGAATTACAACTAATTTTAGTTGTATTCGAAACAATGCTCGAAAAGAAAATGTTTTTATCTATGCTATGTTTTTTGAAAACATTGTAGCCATCACAAAACATTTTAAATATTTTAAGTTTTGGCCTTGTATTTTTTTTTTTAGATTTCATGTTTTATTTCGTATCTCAAAATAAAACTTTCAGGAAATGTAAATATGACGTTGTTCTTTAACATATATTTTATTAGAATTTTAAAAATACCGTTGTTTTAGAAAAATAACTGACAAAAATATATGAGAAAATTTTAACATTTGAAGTTTGAATTTCAAATCTACAATTTAGACCCCTTAAAAGTTTATTTTCTTAACAACTTCCGAAGATAAAAATACATTTCTAAGTCCATAACAGTGTTATTTTTGTTGAACTTTTAAATTTTCAAGTCACTATATTTCGCGAGTGCCAAAGCTTTGATCGAATGTTAACTTTCGCTAAGGCATGGCTAGTACAAAATTTTATCAAAATCGGAACGGGTGAGGTAGGAATTTTTGGTGGAAACTTCAATAGGGAATTAAGAAAATAGACGTCACAAATTTCATCGTGTGAATTTAGTGTAATCAATTTTACGTTTTATGAATGTTTTTGTCGTCCGTCCGTCCGTAAAAATAACTCTTTCTCAAAACTTATTTTTATTAGGATGGATGTCTTTGTACTCCAAAGTATAAGTATATCTTTGAGTTTGTTTATGGGGCTTATACGAGTATATGGTTTTTTTCTGGCTGTACACGACTATAATCCAACTTTCTTTAAGCCACGACGAATTGAATCAACATGTAGGAGAACTTCATAATTATTTTTAAGGTCCTCTTTCAGGCAAAAAAGTTAAAAATATCATCTTTTATTTATATTTTCCGCAACTTCTTTAGCAATTTTTCACCTTAGTATTTCATCAAACCTTGCTGTTCGTCCCAATCGCGGCAAACTTTCAATACTTTGTAGTTTTAATGACAGTTTGGATTGTAAATGCAGCCAAATTAAAAATTTGCGCGGCGTTTGCCAATGAATTCCCTTCATTTCAAAACTTTTTGACTAATTTTCAAGTGTCTGTTCTTATGTCCTTAGGTTTATCCGTTTTTTTTTTCCTACTACTGGTAATAACGAAAGCAAATTTTAAGCAAAATCTAACAGGCGTTGTTAAAACAAGACTAAATTAACACAAAATTATAAAACAACAAGTGCTACTACTAGTATATCTGTATATATTATAATTCAAACGCGTACTCGTATGTTGTCTAAGTGTAATTCTTCAGTATTTTTTACTTCACGAAAAAAGTAACCGCGTTGTAAAGTGGATCCTATATAATAATCAGGATACAATATTTTCAAAAATTAAACATTGATTAAAAAATATAAATAAAATATACGAAATAAAGTAAAGCTTTTGGACTAAGTGTATGTGGGGTAAAATTTACCACCATCTCCGTAGTTAAAGGTTAAATAGGCACAAGTATTTACGTTTATTGCAAATTGCAATTTTATGTGACTTCGGGCAAAAGATTTTTTTAAAGGCTCCTTTATAATTGAGATGTTTTTATTTTATTTTTTCTATTAATCCTAGATACAATTTTGGTTGGCTATGGCAATATGTACATTAACAGAACCAAACAAACGCATACAAATTTATAAGGAACAACGGGATATGATCTCTTACTAACAAATCAGCAACGGTGTTGTACGGATGTGTTTTAGTGTGCATGTACATATGCATGTATGTATGGCTCTGTGTATGTATGTATGTATGTATTTATTTATTTCCTTCTACGGTGGATAGTAAACTATTGTGCGTATTCAAATGTATGTGTAAAGGAAACAAGATGTATTTTTTTTCAAAACCTTAATAAATTTAGCTTTTTTCAATTATAGTGTTTTCCAGTCTTCTCTCTGAAAGATTTGTTTTTTTTAAACGAAGATTTTTTTGGGAAAAAAAATATAAAAAGAAATGCTGGGGAAATTATATACCTATTGTGTACTCTTTTTTCACTCTCAACAAGAGGTTTTGTTGTTGGTTAAGCTGTAACAGTATTGCGCGATTTTAACTTTTCTTATTTTTTCTTTCTTTTGGCATTTGCCTGGTCATTTTTCCATGAATATCCTCTCCTCCATGTCTGTAAAAATATTTCTAGTCAACCAACCAGACAGTCAGCCAACCAACCAAACAGCTAAAACTTGGTTGGCTCCTTGCAAAGAAGTAACTCGCATACACATAAATAAAAGCCAAGTACCTATATAAATCAAAATTTACTAATTTCAATTGGTTTCTATGGTTATGGCTATGGCGTTACGGAAAGTCACCTATAATCAAATAAAGTGTTGCCCATGAGGATGGTTCGAACAGCTGTTTTGTGTGGTTATGGTTATGGCACGCCTAATTGAACTTTAAGTCAGTAACTTCAAGAAAAATCTTGTACATAAATACGGCACACATTTTTTAGTCGTACACTTTTAAGTATCTTATTTGAAAGGTTTTTTTGATAAGATATTTACAAAATATAAATATTTTTGCAAAACACTTGACATAAAAGTGGTAAAAAAGCGATTTAAATTTGTTGTTTTGTACTTGCAAAAACACAAGTATACACACATACATGACATACATACATATTAGACTCCTGCACAGATATATATACCTGTTTGCATCAGGTCTGCGTGTGCATTGGCTCTGGTATGCACAGATATGTTACTCGTAGCTATGTATACGAGGTCTGATCAAAAAATAATCAGTTTTGGGAAGAGGAAAAAGTCAGCGGGGGCTAAGTCCGGTGAATACGGTGGTTGAGGCATGATAACGGTTTTGTTTTTCGCCAAAAACTCACGCACAAGCATCGATGTGTGAGCTGGTGCGTTATCATGGTGCAAAATCCATGATTGTTTTTTCCATAATTATGTGCGTTTCTGACGAATTGCTTCGTGCAAACGGCATATAACTTCAAGGTAGTATTCCTTATTGACCGTACGACCTTCTGGTAAAAATTCATGATGCACCACGCCATTGCAGTCGAAGAAAACAGTGAGCAAAACCTTCACATTTGACCGAACTTGACGTACTTGACGAGTATCGTCATTGACATCTTCTCGGCCTTCCTTAAACCGGTTATACCACAATTGAACTTGTGTTCTGCTCATAGTAGACTCGCCAAACGCCACAGTCAACATTTGAAATGTCCTTGAGCATTTAATTTTATTTTTTACACAAAACTTAATACAGTTTCTTTGATCCATTTTTTCGAATGGTAAAAAATCGAAGAGCACACCAAAACACGACTAAGCTTTTTATCTGTCAAAAACAAACTGACAATCCAAAATGGCTGATATTGCCAACATATATAACGGACATGTTTACCAACATAACAGAAAAAAAATGCGAAAATCGAACATACGTAACTCACGAAATTTTAAAATAACGGTTATTTTTTTATCAGACCTCGTATATATGCCAAGCGCGCTTTTTTCGTTTTAGCGTGCATATATGAAAAATTTATGTGAAAACATGTAGGGATGCCAAACGGGAAATCCCGGAATTTTTTGGGATTAGCAAAATCCTTGACAATTTTTATACAAAAACCTATTTATATATTATAATTTTCGTTAATTTTATGGTATTTTTTATAATATTTTAAAGTCCCATATAATTTAATATGTACGTGTACCTCTTACAATTCAACTGCAATAGAATACAAGACAAGTGTAACCTTTTCATTTTCGAGATTGTATGTTGCTTACATTGCAGTTCAAAAGTTATTTAGTTTTTTAAGGCCGTTTATGTCGTTTTTGACATAAACCTATGATGAAACCCATTTAAATTGCATGTGTTTGATCATAGGTTTTTGTCAAAAATGACCGACTGAATGAGTTCGACCCAAGTCTAGGTTTGTTTGAGTTACAGAGTACAAGGCCAGCATATTAATAAACCCTACTCCCATTAACGAATGTACACAGAAAAAACTATTCACCAATTAATGTTTTCAATTAATAATTTAATTGATTCAATTAAATTTTTAATTGTATTAATTAATTTGAGTGGAAAAACTTAATTGATATTATCAAATTGTTTATAGGTGAAAATTTAATTAATTTTTTAATTAATATTACAAATATTTTAACTAATATTACAAACTCATTCATATTTCTTTTTTGTGCGTAGGAATACATATGTGTCGATCTTTTAGAAAACAACTTATATAATTAAGGTTGTAGTAACGATGAAATCCATCAAAAAAGATACAATTCTTACCATAATATGTTTTATGTTTTACTTTGTAGTCGATTAATTTTGACTGCGCCTACGACAACCGTAATACAGGCCACTTGTTGTTGATCAATCGCACATTAAAAAAAATCGTTAACCGATCAATTTAATAATATAATATTTTTGCAACTAATTTTAACGAAAATTAATCTAAGAATTTTCGTAAGTAAACTTAAGCGCTAGTGTCAAAATCCACAGATTTGCATGTTCCTTTTGGTTTAGATCAGTGATTCTCAACCACTGTGGCGTGACTTTTTTATGCTCTGCGAAATTCTAGAATTGTGCCTCTAAGTTTTAGATACATAAAGTATTCATATCATATCATATATTAAATTGTACTTTCATCATCCTGGAAGATTAAATATACAGGAAGCCCATCAATAGAACGCGAAAAATATCAAAAAGTCTTCTATTACAATATATAATTATTCAGTAAATTTCTAGGAATTGTTTAACACGTGCCTGTGAATTATTCTTAATTTTAATACTGCCTAAGAACGAATACAATGTTTAAAAGTGAAAAAATACCGAAAAAATGCACACATATATCTAAAATCTACTGAAACAAAATATACATGGTTGAAAAGGTCTTAGTATTTTCTTTCTAAATACGTTTATAAATTTAAAATCGGTTGATATTCAAACTGATAAGTACATACGGGAACACAAAACCGGTTTTTTTACCCGTAGCTCAAGATTTTGCTGGTGTTTCGAAAATTTCGAATACAGATTATTGTTATACTCGACAATACCTAACAGGAAAATAGTAACACGTCATAGGTATTTTTTTGTCACACAGTGTTATCCAATCATATCGAAAGAAGGTTTAATCATATTATTACAATTTTCCACATCTTATCTTAACCAACATTAAAACTAAGAAAAAATCCAATATTGTTAAATTAGGAATACAATATGGGAGTAGCATTGCCATTTTTACAAACATGTATAAATGAAATTATGGAAAAACTAGTAGCTCAAATTTCGAATGAAAAGTATTCTTATACTTACAATTAATCCCTTAATAAATGTTCTATTATTTTTATAGTACATATTATCTTATTTCGCTCATTTAAAAAGATTATCATAAACTAATCTACGCAGTGTATTAGAGATAAGTAAATGATTTTTAAACTTATGTTTTCCTTTGTGTGCCGCAACAATAAGAAGGTTGAGAATCACTGGCTTAGATTACGGAACAAATATTCGTCTGGTATTATTATAAAATAATATTTTTTCAGTATAAATTCTCGAACAAAAAATATGATTAATCATTCAAAAAATAGATGCGAAAAATTTTTTTGCTTGTTATTTCACATGTACTCGTATGTATGTAACTAGTATTAGAAAATTATTAATTGAGACAATTTTAAATTTTTTAGTTCAACTATAGTGAATTTTAATCAGAAATAATTTCTTAGGCTTAAGTTCAGTAATTTCGATTCTTGTTGAATGAAATATTTTTATTAATTAATGTGAGTTTCTAAAGAATAGAAGAAAAATTAAATTAGACTTTATTAGCTGGGGGAAATACCGATATTTTTCTGTGCAGCCACGCACTTCATCAGCACCCAAGTCTATCTACTGGGGTAGAGATTGTTATTAAAATCAGCTATTTAACGCAAATTTTCAATGAAATGGAATATGAGAAATGTTGTGTATACAATTATTGATTTACCTTTGGTAAACACATTTGTAAGTATCACTATTCATTTTCTGTTTATCCTTTTTTTAATTTTTCTATTCAGGTTAGCACGAAGTTATGTCACTCTCGTAAAAGATAAGCAAGAATGGTTAAACATACTTAGGTAGAGTGACATAACTTCGTGCTAACCTGAATAGAAAAATGAAAAAACGGATAAACAGAAAATGAATAGTGATACTTACAAATGTGTTTACCAAAGGTAAATCAATAATTGTTTACACAACATTTCTCATATTCCATTTCATTGAAAATTTGCGTTAAATAGCTGATGTAGTAGATAGACTTGGGTGCTGATGAAGTGCGTGGCTGCACAGAAAAATATCGGTATTTCCCCCAGCTAATAAAGTCTAATTTAATTTTTCTTCTCTTCTTTAGAAACTCACATTAATTAATAAAAATATTTCATTCAACAAGAATTGAAATTACTGAACTTAAGCCTGACTAAGAAATTATTTCTGATTAAAATTATTAATTTTAAAGACAATTGTGTAATGATATATTATCAACATAACACCTTTTCAAATGCATATATAAAATAAAATTTTGTAATTAAACTACTATACATATTAAAAATAATACTTTGTTTTACCAAAAAATTATAGATTCCGGAATTCCGGTACCTCTTAATCCCAAAAATCGGGTCTTGCAAAATCTTCAATCTCGGGATTTTCAAAAATCAATCCCGATTGGCATCCCTGATGGAAACATACTATTAAACTTTATTCAAGTGTTTTCATATTTCGTTATGCCAATTTGTATGGAATAGATACATTGTATATGTTTGTTCTCGGATCAATTCTGTTTAATGATTTAAAGATAATTTAGATCTCGATCTTCGATTTTTTTTCTTCTAAACTACTAGTTTTATAAATATTTATATGAAGAGCAACCCCTTTCATTATCGATAAAACTATATTTTCCATTAACTATGCAGATATAACTTCACCATAGAGGTAATATAAAGCCGTGTATACCAGCGAGAAATGTTGCTATTTTCTGTAGAATATGTAATAGGTAGTGTGTAAAATACCAATTCGAGCACTTTGTGATAGTGAAAGTAGATGTTGAGCATAGCCGTAGCATCTGTCCATTGTATGGAGGGAGAGGGAGAGGGAGGCTCGTTAGTTATGAAATTCCCTTCTAAAATAACTTAGCACCCTAACATAGTTAAAATTTTAGTGTATTTTGTGCGACATATACTATAAATACATTGAACTAAAGCCACCCCTTAAAATATGCTTGGCCACGACAATGGTTGTTCGTATTTTTTTTGTGCAGGACATTTAGTTTGTGCAAGTGGAATTATTTTCTTGTCTTTGAGTTTTTTCTGATAGTTTTTTTTATACACACTCTTCTGTGTAAATTTTTTTTTAATATTTCTGTTGCTGAGTTTTTTCTCTATGATTTTTTTTCTCTTTTAGTTTTTATTTTTTCGTTTATTTTTTACTTGATTTTTTAATTTTTTTTGTTGTTGCAGAGAAACGAAGCCAATGGACGGCCTTATGTGCAAACTATACTTTAAAAATGCCACTCCCAAATGTTGGCAGGGCAAAAATAATGAAAAAATAATGAATGAAATAGAAAATACATATAAAAACAATCAGGAAAAGAAAAACTAAAAATAATAAATTCATTGTATATATGTAGACTAGGATAAAAAGCGGATATTTCTTCTTACTCGCTACCCCAGAAATAAATAAAAAAGTCTGGCGGCCAGTTATAGTTTGAATTGCTGAGTATGGCTTCGTTCAAAAAAACTAATGCTCTGGGTGGTTGAAATTTTTCTTTTTTTTTAGAAAAAATAAAAATTTATATATTCAGAGGGTTGCATGAATATGTAAAAAATTTATGCATATGTTTTTTCATATTTATGTGTATCGACATATTCGAGGATCTATTTTTATACATTTTACTAAAGCTTACAATCAAAATGTTTGTCAAAACTAAATATTATGAACAATAGAGAAAAAAAGGCAGCATATACCTACTTGTCCCAAAAAATCTGTACTCACATTTGCAATATATGTATGTATCTAGAAATAAGTAAGTTAAAATTATTATTTATCTGAATAAAAATCTAATATATTTTTAAACTAATACTCGGGCAATTGTTTGATTATTTGGAGGAAAATATAACTTATTTTTTACTAAAAACAAAAAAATCTTTTATAGTATTTAATAATCTACAAAATCGTTAATCTCATTTTAGTAAGTAAGGGCACTTTGTATGCACTCAGTACTTAAGGCTAGTACTAACTATCATACACAATCGTGTGAATTTTGAGAAAATATAACAAACAACAATAGAATTGAAGCCTACTTATGACTTCCATAAGCAGGAAAGAAATACATATAGACATTGATTAAGCAAAAAAAAATCTTAAATTCTTAAATTGTTTTCATAGTTTGAGGGTTCGTTTCCCGGTAAAATCTTTTCAAAATTTCAGTTTTCGGAAGAAAAGTATAGCTTATCCACAGATCAAGTTTTTATGTCATAAGCCATCTTTTCCCATTTCTTCAATTATTGACATAAAAAGCAATTTTTAGTCCACCTTGCCATAAAATACATTTTTGCAACTTAGAAGAAATTAATAATTCATAAAATTTTAAGCCAATCTGTTGTATTTGTATTCCTCCTACTCTATTTATATACTAGTATCATAATATTTTTCTTATATGTATTTTAGGTTTTGTTATAAAAGCTACAATGAAGTTATACTACAAAGAAAAAAAAAGCAAAAAATTAATGCACATAAAGGATGGGACTCATTTTCATACAAAATGGTACGACTTTTGAAAAAATATAATACTGTTCTAATGAGTTCTTGTTGTCTTTGAAAATGTTCCTAAACATAGGGTTGTATTTTCTTAAAAGTCGTATTGTGTAGGTCGTATAGGTAGGCCATATTATTAAGTCATAAAATAATTTAATTTACGAATGATAAAAAAGTTTCCGAAAATATTAAATGGAGATTCCTCAGTGCTTGATTGTGTAGTATGCGACTGAAAGTTTAATAAACCAAACTTTATTATTATGTATAAAATAAATAACCCGCCGGTCCGTCAATGAATTTCTAATAAACTATACAAAGTGCATTGTGTCCTTCCACAGCTTTTAACGCTTCCTCTGGGACCTGTGATGCCACTCCTCTGACTCTCCTTCCGCAATGCCTCCCACTTCACCTCATAACCATAGTAAATAACCTCTCTGACAACCGATGTATTATAGACATTGAGCCCTTTAGTTTAATCAGAGTGTAAATCAAACAATTAACTAAGTAATATTGAAAAGAAAAGAAAAACAATATTTCCGAAGAGATTTTTTTCTCCTAGTTTTGTGATTTTTTGTGCCATTTTGCATGACATTTTGTACAATTTTTCGTGCCATTTTAAACTTGCCCTGCTTATCAATAATTTGTGTATCGAGTCTGCAATAAGAGTAAATAACGAAAGTTTTTTTGTGTCCTCAATTTCCCTTTGTATGAAATATAAAGCACTATTGTACAAAACGCAAAAAACAAAACAAAAGGTAGCACTAATTATGCAAATATGTATGTAGTTATATATAATATATCATATGTATATAATTAAATTCATTGAAATATTTATCAGTTTTCAGTTCATTAATAAATTCATATTTCATTTTATTTTCTAGTTTAAGCATCAAGTTTCTTTTAACAAATGATAAGGATAACAAACCTTAATCGATATTAGAACTAAATAATATTTTAAAGCAAACAAAAACAACTTAATTTTATGAAAGTTCTTTAATTTTATTCAAAAATTAAACTAGAAACAAAGAAAATAAATTAATTTAAATTAAATAAAAAATTAAATTAAATAAAAATGCATCCGCCTATAAATATAGTTATTGTGAATAAATAAATTATATCAATTTGAATTAATATATTAATTATTGAAGATAATTAAAAGCAATAAACATTATTACAATAAAAATAAACTGAATGTGTGAATATATGTGAGTGTGTGTGTGTGTGTAAGTAATTCATGTGTTAGGTAAGTGTGCTTTCAGATTGTGTGGATGTTTTTCATCTGAGCGTACCTACATCCCAGTTGACCATGTCTTTCAGACATCTTGCCAGACGGCTGCACGACAATTTTAAAGCGTGGAGGACCTGTTGGAGACAGCTCAAACAGATCATTTAGGAAATCTTCGAACAAAGGGACGCTGAGTTCAAAAATGACAACAAGAGCTACAATAAGCTCATAGTTTCCTTGTCCCTGTAGAACTACAATTTACATAAAATTTTCATTAATGGAACTATATATTATTTAACATTGAACGTTTCAAGACTAGCTTACGAACAATATCCACCAACTATTTTGATTCAGTAGTTTTTCTTTTACCGAGTGTTTCTCTTAGATTGTATTAAACGAGACTGTAATCGACAAACATCGTGCATGACAAATGTCGAAATTTCTCTTAGTAGTCGTCGATGGAAGGGAACTCTGCGACAAGTCGCAGCATCTGAATATGCATCTGTACCAAAAACTGATCAATATGGTATTTTTCTAATAACAACAAATCACATTCTACCAAGATTTTATTTAAATGACCTATACAAATCTTAAAATGTCTGGTCTCATCTTGGACCACTTTGGACTAATGTTCCAATTTCTTAAAGCCTGCCATACACGATATGTTATTTACAGCTGACATGTGAAGTTTTCATCTGATATGGAATTCTACATGTCTGTCAAAATTGTTGTTGGATTTGACATGTCAGGTGTAAAAACCATGGTGTGTATGACAGGGATAAGATAGTTTCAAATAAAAGAAGCAAGTTTGATGTAACTTAAGTACTTTCTAATCGAGTTTTATATGAGTTTTTTTTTTTTTTTTGCAGAAGAAATAAGAGACTATGTCAACATCGTCAATACAATATCAAAATATTGGGGCTTGTCTACCCACTATCGAGAAAAATTTTGTGCTATTGACAGTCTATTTATGTTCCATAAGGTCTAGAAAATATCTTGGATGGGCCTGTTAAAAGCGGTGAGTTAGTTGTTGTCGACAACGTGTACAAGCCCTAATTTTTTGGTTTTGTGTTGACGTGACGTCGATGTTGACAACTGGAATAATGGTGAATATGTCGCCGGGTACCATCAGCCATCTTATTTTTCAGTATCGGGTTATTAACAATAAAAGCAAAAATTTTTGCGTACAATTATGTCTTTATTTAAGTATTTATGTATGTGTTTGTGGATGTATGCATATGCATATTAAGTATTAAGGTGTGTATAAAAGTGTGTGTGTGCATGTGTGTGTGAACGGGTGCGTTTGTGTATGCATGTATGTGATTATAAATATAGCCAAGTGTATTTTGTAGTACAGACTTCCAAACATTATGACGTGGCATGTTCATTCTCCACAATATCTGTGACAATATATGAATAAGCATCAAAACAATAAACTCCAAAGAAACGAAGTGGCCCACAATGAAAAAACCCATGAATGAAAGTTTTTCTTGTCACACCAGAAGTCTTATCAGATACCTAAGGCGGGATTTGATTACGATTTTCGATTAAATCTTTTGCTATATTGTGCAATATTTAACTAAAAAATAAATTTTAAATATTTTAGCCATTAAAGGAGAAATTTTTAATAATACGACCGACGTGTTCGGCAATTGTTGAGTTCTTAAATTTTGCAAAACTCCTCAAATATTTTGTTGTTATAAAAAATATGTGTGTCATATACATAAACCAAGAAAACTTAATAAGGACTTAATCAGTACTTTGACGAATAAGCACTACAACAGTCCTGGTAGGTATTAAAAAAACAACAGATCCCGTTTGGCATTCGTATTCAGTACGCTTTATAAATGTATGTGCCATTACGTATGAAAGTGGTCTAAGTCATATATTTCTTTGGTCGAGATATTTAGTAGATTACATTTAAACAAATCAAAAAATATTTTTATATTATGCAACATTTTAATTTAGAATTGTACAAGTCCCGATTAATATAAATTTATTTAATACTTATTAAAAATTTATTGAAGTTTTTTCAGATTTATTTAATATTTCGAAGCAAAAATGCATATGACTTAGTCCAATTTCATAATAAAGAGCACATATATGCATACTCGTATATCCAAAATAGGAGTTGAAATATATTTTGATGAAATTTTCCGAAACAAGTTGCTGAAATAATAAAAAAAGAAAAAATTTGTTAAATAATAAATAAAAATAAAAAAACAAAAAAGTGTGCGACATTCACTGTGGGCCACTGCGTATATTTAACTGAGAGTGTTTTGCTTTCTTTAGCGGCTTGAATTCAATATGTTTTGTTTAAAAGGATGTAAAGAAAACTTCTTATTTAATATAGTAGCGCGCTTATTTAGTTTTAAACTTTATCTAGTTTCTATACTTGTCGTATTATATTTCTGTTTCATATGAAATTATTTTAGTGTCGTTTTGATAATAATTGGTTTAGTTTAGTTAGTTTGCTTTGGTTTGGTTATGTTTGTGTCTATAACGTGGAAGAGTACTATACACAACGAAATAGATGCCAACTCACTCGTTGCAGGGTCGACCAGCATTCTTCCAAGGTACGTTCACTGATAGCAGCAGCACTATTAGAGCGGGATAATTGTAGCTGTTGTTTGCCCCGGACACCAAGTTTCAGCACATAGAAAGTAACGGCAAAGATAGAGAGAGAGAGATAGACAAAATATATATTAATAGATTTTTTTTTTGTTTTTAACCTAGAGATTTTTTTATCAATTACAATTAATTATAAGAGTTTGTTGTATAACGCCAGCGATATATATTTTTATTCTACTGCCAAAATAGATATAATCTTTAGGGATAGAATGTTCATTAAATAAAGGGTCCGCCATCTAACGTTTTTTTTCAACTAGTGCTTATTTCGTGAATGGTAACACTTAGCTCATGTCTGATTTGACAGATAATTAGTTTTATTCTTCCGCTGAACGAATATGGTTGTGTATACGCTTGAACAACGCTGGGACATATTGCCTGCGATCGACTTACAGAAGATGCCGATTTTGCCAAAAAAAATCATATTTTCAGATGAAGCTCATTTTGATCTTGGCTTGTATGTAAACAAGCAAAATTGTCGCATACATTGAAAAGCCGACGCACCCAAAACGAGTCACTGTTTGGTGCGGATTTTGGTCCAGAGGCATAATTGGGCCAATGAGCAAGGAGTGGCCGTTACAGCCAATGGCTATCGTTATCGGGCCATATTGAACGAATTTTTGTATTTTTGTTCACAAAAATTGAAGAGGAGGATGTTGGCAACATTTGGTTTCCACAGGACAGCGCTACGTGCCACACAGCCGAAGCTACACTCGATGTTTTGCGCCGTGTTTTCAAAAAAAAAAAAAGTTATCTGGCGGACCTTTAATATTTTTTTTCGTTGGTCGTAGTTCTACGTAAATCAAATATATTTTCGAATCAACAAATTTGCGAGATCTTGTGATTAACATCTTTAGACTTTTTCTGGACTACAGAAACAAAAAATAGCCCACAGTCAATTACAGACCTCAACGGCAAAAGTCGTGCAGTTATCGAGGACCTACAGCTGCAAATGTGTTAATTACTGATGGAAAATTTCATGAAAGGAATATTTTTCTAAAAGCGTAGATATTGAATTTTTGCTTATATATTCGAGAAAATTTTTAATCTGTATTTATTACTTTTATATGAAATGAAAAAAAAAATTTAAACAGACGTAATGAGGCCGTCGCGTGGGTCCCAGAAGCGCAAGAACTGCAAATTGGATATTTTTTGTCTATTTAGTAAATTAATAATTTACAAGTTTTAACAAACATCCCAACTGGCATTTATTTTCACACACTCTTTTTTAAATAATTTTGTTTTTAGTTAGTATTGCGTGTATTTATTTTTTATTTAATTTAATATTTATTCACCCTGCGTTACATTAATTAAGTTTTTTTTTTGCCACCACCTGGGAATTAATTTTAGAAAGTTTCACTTTTGTGTAAATTGATTTAAACGCAAACGTCCGTCCTAGTACTTGCCAAAAGAGCATTAAAGATATTTTTCAAAGATATATTACAAACTATCTTTATTATACCAATGATGATTTTTTTCATATAAAGTGTTGAAATTGGAACCAGTGCCTGCCACTTGGGAACTGGTAGCTTGTCACAGTTTTGTATCGGTCATCTCTTCTCTGGGGGATATTTCTGATATATTGAAATATAACAAGAGATTCTTCATTTTTAAAAGTTTTTCAATATGCTTAATGGTCAATGTTTATGTCCCACATTATTATTAAAAAAATTTTTCACTGCACTCATATAGTCCCTTACGCTGTACAGTGGATCCGAAAGTAATAATAATGGTAATAAACTACCGATCCATTTGGAAAATTATGTCAGAAATTATTAAAATATATCTAAAAACTATCAGAAACTGTATTTTCTTAGCATCCTGTGGTGGGCTATGAAAATATTTCCAACCGTGCAAGTCTTACAAATGTTAACCTGTTAAAAGTTGTTTAATATTTGTTTTGAAATGAAAATATAAAAACAAAAAATAAAAAAAGGAAAAGTATCTTCAAGTTACGAGTACTTATTACTGATCTGAAATTAAGAAAGGTCAAGCACGTGCGGATTTTGAGTAAAATCAAAGAAAAAAAAAATACAAATATTTTAAAAACAATAAATTTTTTTTAAATTAGAGCTCAAAATCGGAAAATATTTTTTCAGAGTTGTAATACGGCCAGAATTTGCTGTGAAGCATTGTGCATACTCTGAATCTGTAAAAACAGTTTCGATATCCAAATAGATAATATAAATTTTAATAGCAGAGTGCATATTTTATACAAAAATATTACTAATTGTGAAGTGATGTAGAAACTGTAATGATGCATTTACTCTTCACTGCTTAATATAAAGTAACGCAGACCTTGCACTGACTATTATTGCCATTACTATCAAAAAGAGATGACAGAACAGAGGCAATATTTTGAAGCTTATTTAAAATTTGGATTTGCATACATATTTAAATAAAAAATGTGTTTGTCTTTTACTTTTTTGCATTTTTAATTCAACTTGAAAAACGATATATATCATAGTCTTCAAAAGGGGTCCGCAACTAAAACAAAAAGTTTTACAGGGGGTCCGTGAACAGAAATTTGGGACTGATCAAGACTATCTATAAGCCATTCGTTCTACCTTTTCTTTCTTTTTTTGTTTGTTTAGAGGTTGTGCAAAATAGTACAAGAAAATTCATCAAATTTAATAAATATTTTGAGAATGTATTCCTGTATTACAATTTATGTCATGTAAAAAATTGTATCTTTAAATTTTGAATAAAACTGATAAGATAGTTTTTAAAATCAATTTGCAGGCAGTGGCAAACAGCTTGAACATAGCAAATCTTTTCCAAATATGTATATCTCATGCACAAATAACTTCAAATATTATTTTCACTCATTTGAAATATATTTAACATTCATTGCAATTTCTTTTCTAAACTTTTCTAAGATTTGTTAAAAAGTAATATTTATATGTATTATTATTTTTTAGGTATAAAAATTAAAAAATTAAAATTTGTTCATTACGTGCTTATAACTGCCGTTGGCAATAATTGTTAGTCAGCTTTAATTATGTTTAATATTTTTGAGAAAGCTATGTAACAACAACGCTTATAATATTACAACAACACGCAGCATACGAAGATATTTCAAATAAATTGATAACATATAAAACAAGCTAACCATACATTAAAAATTTGTTATAAAATTAAGTTTTCAACGCAAAATTAAGGAAAATTTTTTTATGTAAATGATTTTCTAAAGGACTTTGAAAATTTTCTTACTAAACTCGCTCAATTTGCTTTTATATTTGCCTCACAATTTGATGGAATACTTAAACATATTTTATGTCTTTATAAAGCTTATTAAAATTTTAAGTTAAACTGAAAACTGTTTTTATAAAAAAAATAATTATATAAAATATTGACTTCAATTAAGCTGGTATTGGGAATAAATGTACAGAGACAATCATCAAATTAGCAAGAAGAATGAATAAAAAGAAAAACCGTAAGTCATGGATTTTTTACGTACATTATTATTTATACTCTTGTTCAAAGAAAAAACTCATTCCCCAGTAGAGTAGTTAAACACTTTATCCCACAAACCAAAAAATAACAAATAAAAAATAAAAATTTTACTTTTATGCATGAACTCTATTCCTTGAAGACAGTAAATCTAAAGAAAAAAGATATGAACTTTTTGTAATTTTACTTTGACAGCTCCAACACCTTGAAGGCCTACGTTACAAGATTTATTCGGGGACATTAGATCTCTGGACATCAAAGCGATGTTTAGTTTAGAAAGTAGCGCATTGGTAGAGAAAGAATGTCAACTCAATGGCATTAGCATATACATACACTTATAATTAAGTCTATATTGTACCCTTAGCATCTCCACTTTTGGGAACTAGGACTTCCCTCGGCTGCTGATCATTTCTCAACGTGATGGATGAGATTGGAAGGCGCGATACAGCCTAACGGCTTACACCGGACTCGGAATGCTTAGGTGCGCCCTTCCTTTTCTTTGAATGACGCAGATTACTTAGGAGGAAAGAACTACAATTTGGGCCATAACTGCAGGATCTCCAGACTGTTTGGGAATACAGTTTCTTTGATGTAATAGAAAATAGATTCCGATAGTTACAGATGTTAAGAATTAAAAAAGTTTATTGGGCCAGGAATGATTAATTACTCATAAAATGGACATGGAGTCATATTGCTAGAAATGGTGTGTAGATACCATAATGAAAAAGAAACAACAACTATCAATTCTACTACTACTAACGTATCATCTATAGTACAAAAACAGTTTGGATAACGAAAACGTTGTGCTTAAGCATGAGTTAGCCAAAATCATAAAAACTTCAAATACTTAACACAATTAAATGGTTGAAAATCATATCGAATAAAATATATTTTTGGAATAATACTCGTATCAAAACATCACTTGCCAATTTTCCACAAGGCTCCGAGTGCCAATTATGATTTTTCAAAAGAAAGAGGCTCTAAAACAAATAAAAACCTTTGAGAGTGTAGCATTTGCGTACTTTAAAAGGTGATTTGACTGACTTTTGCTTCATTTATTTCAATATACACACTTATGTGTCTTTTAATTATTGTTTAGTACTTAAGACAACCATAAACAATTCACATACAAAAACGTTTATATTATTGAAAAAGACTAAAAATATGTTTTTTTTCAGTTAAGAAAATTTTCTTTAGCCTCTAGACTCTAGCCATATGGAAATTAACAGAAACTGAAACAAAACAATTAGTTATAAGAAAACAATAATTAAACAAAAATTTATACAGGGAAACCCGGTGGGCTTGTGAGCACAAATATTAAAAATTTGGTTTAATTTTATACACCAAGTTTAAAAAAAAACAGATTTCCCTGTATATATATTTTTTTCTATATACTAACTAATTAAAGAATTTTGAATTTTGTTTTGCTTTTGAAAAAAAAAAAACAATTACATCGTGTTGCTCTTCACATTCGAGAGTCATTTTATTGCAATTTATTTTCGTATATATACTTTTATATATAAAAATATATCCATATATATATCCATATGTATAAATATATATGTATTTATTATTTATATATATATTTCTTTAGCTCGACCGAATTTTATTTTGAAATTTTGAATTGAACTTTGGTTTTAATGGTTTTAGTTTGCACAAAACCAAAATTTCTCTTCATTTTACTCATTATTTGACCACTTTTTTATTTATGTTTTAAGTTAACTTTATTTTTATTTTTTTTTTAATTTTTTCTTTTTTGGTTTTTGTCTCGGGTTTTAATTTAAGAAAGTTGTAAAATGTATCAACTGTTTGTTTTAAATTTCTTATTTAACACATTAAGTTCCAAGAAATATTTAGAATACATCACAAATTTTATTGCAATAGTTCAGAGAAAATTATAGCACCCTATCTCAAGTGATTTAAGAGAAGTTTTCAAAATCAAAATAAAATACCGTAGTAATTAATACACATACATAAATATCACCATAAACAATATAAAATCCTAAGTTTATATTCTCGCATTTTTTTCATCGCCTTTGTCTGATATTATTGTAAGGCTTTGTTAGTCGATAATTACTTTGAAGCGTACGTGTATGTAAATTTCATACATGTGTCCCTGATTATGAAAGTTGTCTATGTAAGTCATATGCATATTATATCGAAGATAATAAATAAATCTTAAAAAAACTTCAATAAATAAATAATAAATATTTATATTATATTAATTGAGACTAGTAGAAATATTTCGAAACAATAAATGGGGATATGATTCAGACCACTTTCATAATCATGGACATATTCTTATGTACATACATATATGTGCATGTGTGTATGTGTGTGTTTAACAAATTTTTTGTTTAATAAAATCACAATTTCTTGCTTGGCATAAATGATTTATTTAACAAGTGTATTTCGTTGTAAACGTATGAAATAGTTTAAAACATAAGTATATAAATATCTATGAATGGATACTATAAAATATTATTCAATTTATGTTGTATCTTTTCGTTTTTAGTAGACATTTTTTGTTTTTATGGAGTGTGTTTTAGACAAGCAGCTGTTGTATTACACATTTGGCGGGAATTGCAGTTGAAAAAATCTCGAAAGTGCCATAGAATTATTTGTAGGTAAATATGTACATATGAACATAAAAAAATTCCTCGCATCTGCATAAAGTGTTTTGGAAATTTTCCTTTAATTGGAGAGCTATACTGCGTTCATTAAAAATTATTCTTTTTATTCCATCAAATTTCTTATTTACATTTTTGAACTAAATAAAAATAAACTTGCTATGGAAAATCTTCGAACAGCTGTTCGATTAAAATCATCTACACAGTTGTTTTTGTATCTTATATTTTGAATGTATTATTGTGTGCATATGCACACATGTGTATTTAGGTACATATGGGCTGTGCGGCCGCTTGGGTGCGTGTGTATGTGGGTATGGTTTATGTGTCTCTTATGAACATGGGTATGTAGTAAGTGGTTGAAAACACACTCGTAGAAATGTAGAATTTGTGTACATACTATAAAGTTCCACAATAAACATTTTACCGGCAAAAATAAAAGTTTTGCCTTAATGAATTTTGTTGCTTTGGTACCACCGGAGTTTTTGTTGCATTTAAATAATTTAAAAAAGCCAAAACACACATTAAAATATTAAAGCAATATAATTGTTGGCCAGGCATGTATTTATGTATGTATATGTGTATTACATATTTGTATACATATGCTACCATATGCATACATACATCTGCATTGTATGCATTTACACTTGCATACATACTACATACTAGTACATATGTATGTATGTATGGCTTGCAATATCTTAACTTCAACAAACTTTATTCTATTATCACTTGAGTTCACTGTTTTAAAATGTTACTTTGGCTTTTCTTATAAATTTTTTTTATACATATGTGTTTGTTTCAGTCACAAAACTGTGAATTTGCTAAAGTTGTTTTTATAATAGGTAGGTATGGTTTTATTTTAGAGTTTCTGTGTTACTTTTGAGCGCGTATTTAAACATCTTCACGGTTTGATGTCCTTAAAACTTCTGCCGGCAATAGTTAAGTAATATTATCCTCAAACAGGACAACAAACGTCTTTGAAAAAGCTGCGTCTTCTTCTCAAGAAATTATGCGCGAAATAAAAAAGAAACATTGAAAAAAAAACACACACCAAAACCTAAAATAAAAAATAAAATAAGCCAGGAAAAGCAGAAAAAAATTGTATATACAGAGTATATGAATGTGTATGTATGTATGTGCATGCAAAAATAATGGAAAAAATTTTGTAGGTTTATGCACACATTCATGCACAAAGGTTGGCCACACACACACTCACAAACGCAGACACTCAAACGCATACACATAAATCCACTCGCACACCTCAGTACACAACACTTCTTTAACTAACACTAAAACTACTGCAACTTTAACCACGCTTACATCAACGTAAGAAGTTGAAATGACGGTATAAATATTAACAAGAGAAAATTATTTTCAAAACGTTACTAATACCACGACTTCTTTTATCTTATTTATTTTTCAATGTTGTGCTGTCTATCTGGTTTCTGCTAAGACAAATAATTATACCTACAAGGACAAGAAACACCTCCCCTGACGTACTCTTGCTCTTACACATGCATATAAACACTCACATTTCATTCCACCATATTGCCCTAACTTTTACATTCACTCAAACATTTTTTGTATTTCCTCACAGAAATTCTCAAAGCAGAAACTGAAAAACAGAATGAAAAGTAAAACTAATACACAAGGAAAACAACAATCCGCTTTGCCACCAATTCCAATTTTAAGATACAATAAAAAGAAGCACCCCACCTTCCACGCGAAATACATCCTTTAAAAAATAAGAAACCCTCACTATAAATTATATACAAACTTGTTCATACACTACGCAAATAAGAGAACATGTTTAGAAAAAATAGAAACTAACTCAATTTACTCCCAGCACAATTCTCTTCAAAATTATACAAAAGGGAAAATAAAACACATACACTCACGCAAGCAAACTAAACACATAATGTAAAAGAGAGTCTTTAAGGTTTCACAACATGCAGGCTTATGTGTGCTTGTTTGTTTGACAGTATTCTTCAGTTAATCTTTCCAATAATTTCCCCTCTTTTTCTTATACAATTAAGTGTAAAAACAATCAGGAGAATAGAATATGCATACGTATGTAAATAAGAAAAACATATTAGAATTTATGTATGTATGTATGTTAATTATAAGAAAGGTAAAAAATTTCAAGTTTTAAGAAAATTGTAATACATAATTAAATTTTTTGAAAAACTTAAGACGATAACTGTTTTATCATTCGTGTACGGCTTTACGCAAAGCTTAAAGCTTCTGTGATCTAAGATGAACACGTTCAAACTTTAGTTTTGTTTGTTCACAGTTAGAAAAGCTTTTCCGGATGATTTTGTGTGAGCTATCAGGGGTACATGCAGCGTTGCCATAATATTTTTTTTGAAACACTGTAAATCTAGAATAAAAACTGACTTTCAGGTGAAAAAACTTCACACGAAAAATTCCTATGTATTTTTTATATTTTGGGTTCGTCTATACCTAATATATTTTTATGACGACTAGCTGTTTCATAGCTTTTCCTTATTTTTTGCTTATTATAGCTTAAATGTCAATTTAATTTTCATTTATACATTTATTAGTTTAGGTAAAATATTGTTTCTTATATATATGGCTTTCTTTTTCAGAAATGGTTTAAAATTCTGAAAATTTCCGGAAATTCGTTTGATTCCATTTAATCACTCAATTCATGAACTATGGGTTATTTCGTATTAAATTACCAATATTTATTACACACGGGAATTTGTCTTATCTGAATCAACCAAAAGACGTAAAGGGAGCAAAATTCAATAAATAAAATAATTAAAATTGTTGCTTCTGTTTTTAAGATTTTGTCTGAAGTGCACAACCATTTATTTACTATTTTTTAATACACTTTCTTAGCAAAAAGGAAGTGTTGTTTTTTCTGCGAATTACAAAAATTTCGCTGAGAGAATTTAAAAGAAATTTCAATGATTCAAATTCTAAGGTATATATTTCGTCGAGTTTCTTATATGTATTCATTCCTTAAGAGATCGAATTATATCAATGAAGAAAGTGTGAAACTTGTTTTTTTAATAAAGCAAGGCGAATTAATATTACTATAGGACCAAATTCCATATAGAAAAAATACAACTTTCGAAGATATAATTGTGAATGAATTTCCTCTTGCTGTCTGAACCTTGACATTGTTTTATTAAGCTAAATGGGTAAAACTACTTCTTCAGAAATCGAAATTAAAAAAACATAATTGAGATTAAAAAATGAAAATGGAAATACTGCAAAAGCTGCACAAAATATAGAAAAACTAACTTTTTAAACAAAAAACTGCACAACTGCTCAGTGCTTAGAAAAACTGCAAACTGCACATTGGCAACGCTGCACACATACTACATAAGCAGTGTTGCTAGAAAATTATGATGAGAGAATGCTAAATCGGTAAACAAAATTCTGCTAAAATGTTCTACAGAAGGAAAGTATAATGCTAGATTTAAATTGAAAAAATTTATATTGAAATAGCTTTGAATTTCCTGTTTATACAAACTTATTAGTTTTTATATTTATTTTTATAACACATACAAATGTATGTACATATGTAAATAAATACATATGTATGTATTTTTCATTATACGTGGATATTCTCCGTTGACAATGTCAACAAAATAGTCGACAAAAGTGGTGACTTGGGGACACTTAACGTTTCCTTCAGGGTAGGAACACGGTTCTAAATGTAAGTATATAGCAAACATAAAATAATTAAAAATTGGAGCTTTTTTGGAATTATTGCAATTAAGTTTAACATTTGTTAACCCACTAATAATCCCAAATTATTATTTTACTATTTTTTTTTTATTAAGAAAATAATGTTGCTAAAGCAGATTATCAAGAACCTTAACCCTGTAATACATGCATTCATGAGAAGAATCATATGTACGAGTACATACTGAAAACATTTTTTAATATATACAAATATTTTATTTTAAGCAAATTCTGTCAAAAATTCATTTAGCATAATTTTTTTTAAAGTTAGTAAATATGTCAATGATCTGGCAGTGAAAATGGCAACAATGTACATAAGTAAAATTAATGACTTTGACATTCGTTTTTGCAAAAAGAAAAACATGCTATGAATAAACATGCATATATATTTACTACATAAATACATACATACTTGCATATGTGCATACATAATATTTGTTGAAGTTATCTTTAAAGTTTAAACTTTAAAGCAGTGTCTCGCACACACATACTATCATCATTGCTACCACCACTGAAATGCTAAATTAGAAATGGATCATGCCAAAATTACACATGGAATTACGAATTACATATCGTTACCTTAATATAAAAGACGACTCACTATTTTTTGAAATCGAGATTTTTGCATTTTTCGATACCTTAGATGTTTATCTATCGAAATACACAAAAAACCTTTCTTTATTAAGGTAACGATGTGATTTCTTTTTGAATTTAATAATATCGTATCTTGTTTTGAATTTAATAATATATGTAAGCTTTTTTTGTTAACAAAAAATAGCGATTTACAGGGTTTTTAAATTAATGATTCATTGTTTTTTATTTTATAAAAATAACAGTCAAAAGCAAAACAAAAAATTCATATTTTTTATATATTAAATATTCGCAAGTATTTCAACCTTCCACTTTTTGTTTATAATTTTTTGAATAGGTTCAAGATTTCGTCCACCATTTCCATGTATTCCTTCTTTAGTAAATAAACTCGATGAAATGGTATTAGATGACAGCTGTCTGTCTTAAAATTATTTAAATTGCTTAATATTATTTCTGCGGCAGCGTTTGAAAATGTTAAAATAAAAATATAGTTAATTACTATTTGCAAAGTAGGAAATAATCTATCTCCCAAGGAATTATTTAAGACGAAAACCTTTTTTCCAGGGTTGCCAGATAAGGGGATTTGTGCCCAAAATGAGGATTTGAATTCTCATTTGGGTACAGAATTTTTTGGGAGGGATTTGGGTACTTTTCATTTTGGGCTCTAACGTCACTGTTTCTTATATTTTATCTTTTGTTAGAACCGTCTTCGCATCAGTAGCACTGCTCTTTGTTTCTAAAATGTCAATTGATTATATTTTTTCTTTTTTTCTTGATTTGTAAAGAATATCTCATAACAACAAAATGACTGCTGAACGTTTTGGAGTGTGTAATTGTTCTACCCACGGTTCTACCATGGTTATTGGCCCTCATCGGCGAACATTTTTTTTAATTAGAAAATAGTACACTGACACACACAATGACAACGCAAACATGGGCGGTCACACTTTTAGGGCAAGGGAATACATTTCACGTGAATTTTTATTCCCGATAAGCGTGACTGTGTTACGCATATAAAACATATACATATCTGTGATCACAAGGAATAACAGCTAAAGTCGAATTAGGACAAAATTTAGTTACAACTACTAAATATACGTGAAAATTCAGCCAAACTCGAGTTTAGCCATTATTCCGTTTGATAAATTTAATTGGGTTTGGTTGCTAAACTCTAGTTTAGTCATTATTGAGTTATTTTTGAAGTTAAAGTCAATTTATTATGTTTGGTTAGGATCTACAAATTTAAAAATAACGAAGAGGAAAAAGAACTAAACTGTCTGTTTTGCTTATATCTCTTAAGTTAACTGTTCCGCACTATAAATTAAATTACAAAGTAAAATATTATAAAATTTGTAGCATCGAGCATACAAAGCTTGAATTAATTTCCCTCAGGCTGCGATTTGAAACTTAAAAATGTTCTCCTGGAAACTTGGCAGGCACAGATATGTACGTATTAGGGTATTCAATCCGATTAACGGATAATCGGTTAATTACTATCCGATTAACTGATCGGTTAATTTAAAATTGGCTTTTTACGATTAACCGTTAAACCGGTTAATTTCAGTCGATTAACCGACGTAAACAATTTGTTCGTATTTTGTAGTACTACAACTTATTTTTTGTGTGAATAATTATTTTTTTCGTCTCTCTTAAGAAAAATAAGTGCTTAAAAATTATTTTTTATACAAACAAAGAAGTATGTTCAGTGATCTTAAGTAAAACTTCAAAATCTTTGGAGATGGCTATAAAAGAGTGAAAAAGTAAAGACTCTCGTGGTGTAACTGGAGGAAATTATTAATTTTTTTTTAATAATCTAATAAAAGCCAATAGAATTGTTGCAAACGATTTAATTAAAAATCAGATTTAATGAGAGTCGAGTTCAATGATTTTACACCTACGCTCTGAAATATTTCCTTCTAGCAAAAAATACAATACAAAAACGAAAGCATTTTTGAATTTTTTGGAGAATATTCATAGCTGAGCTCTGCCACTATGAGTCAGATAATGTCCACCCAACAGAAGGAACTATCGATAGTAATACAAGAAATGTTCTAACAAAACTTAACGGAACAGTTAGAAGTTTCATGAATTTGAAAACAAAATACAGCAGGACTCTAGTGGCATAATGAATAATTTTATATGTTTTGAGATATCCAGGAAAAGGATTGATAAACTATATATTTTGTATAATGGATTGCTTTCGATTTCCTCAACATCTACGATAAGTAAAAGGATTTTTTCAAGTCAGGTTTTACCAAAATTGAAGAATCGCTAAAGTCCTAAACACTTAAACCAAATTATTTTTCTGAAAGATTGTGTTAGAAGATCTCTTTAAACTATTGAAGCAACTAATATAATGACCTCACAAACTTGTTAATTTTTAATGAATACATATTTATTAATTTTTTGCTTCATTGAGTTAAAGAATTATTATGTGTGTTTTTTGTTTTACTAATAAACTAAAATTAATAAATAATTTATGCACTTTTATTTGTTGAAAACACTTGATTTAGCGAAAAACTTTATGAATCGGTTGACCGGTTAATACCGAAATTAACCGATTATTAACCTATTAAGCAAAAACTTCTTTTAATTAATTGAGCGATTAATCGATTAAAGCAAAAACCCGATTAAATTAATACTCTAGTATATATACGAGTATATGTACATTAAAGCAACTCACCTTGTATGAAGAAGAGAAACGCAATTTTTCTACCCCTCTCTCTACAGATGACCACTCGTGAACTGAACAGTGTCTTTGTATATTTTGTTTTTGTATATTTTCGTATTTTCTTCCAAGACAACATATTAAAAAAGTATATGGTGTTTTTTTAGAGGTATAAAACTTCGAATTGAAATAAAACACAAGAAAATCGTTTTAATGTCCATCAATTTGGCTTTATTGGAAGGATAATTTTATGCCATTAACGTTTAAATATGATTTCGGGCATGTGGCCGCCGCGGCTGGCTCGAATAAAGCCAATTCTACAGGTCCAATTTTCAACCACTTTTTCGAGCATATGGGGCCGTATGTTGGCAATAACGCCACGAATGTTGGCTTCCAAGTCCCCTAACGTTTCTGGTTTGTTGGCGTAGACGAGCGACTTCACATATCCCCAAAGAAAATAATCCAATGGTGTCAAATCACACGATCTTGGTGGCCAATTGACCGGTTAACCGAATTAATTGCTCTGATGGACGATTATGTCGACCATAAAATGGACGGAGCTTGCGGTAATCTTCGCGAACTGAACCATTATTTTCGAAATAAATTTGCACGATTTGCAAGCGTTGTTCTTTTGTCAACTTGTTCATGATGAAATGGCAAACCAAACTAAATATTAATCACTTGACAGCTGACAAAATGGCCGCCAGTTAAAAAAGTGATGCTAACTTAAAGTTCTATACCTCAATAAAAAACACCCTATACATGATCTGGAAGATTTTTTCAAGCTGCGTCTAATGGTGCATTAAACTTTACCAATCGTGCGTTATTCCATAAAAACGTCCGTTTTTAAGTATTTTTATAGCAGGTCACTGTTAATTTATTTCTGTTGTTAATTTTCGCGCGAAGTTTTGCGAGAATGGATATGGATATGTTAACATATAAATATGTACATTTGAAAGTATGTAGTACATGAATTCTTACTAGTGTTGTCATTCGAACAAAAATTATTCAAATATTCGAACATCTTTTTTTAATTTTTGTTCGAACGAATAAAAATGTTCAATTTAGAATAAAAAATTATTTGAATATTTTTTGTCGAATATTCGAATATTCGAACAATTTCCTTAATTACTTTGTATAAGAAGTATTTTACATTTCATAACTTTTCAATTTGTTAACAATAGGATATTAAGTTATCAAATTACTTAAAATTATAAATACTTGTTGAAGCTTGTTTGTATATGTTCGCTAAACGCATTTTTTGTTTTTTTGTTGAGAAAAGATAATGCTTCTTCAGTGGAATTATAAGGTGTGTTATAATTTCTGATAAAGAGTTAAAAAAAAATAACTGCTTTTCTAAAGATCTAATCAAAAGCCTTAAGAATCGAATTAATGAACGTATATGGGTTTTAATGCTATTTTAACTATATCACCATTATTAACAATTTGCGAAAGAAAGTTTTTTACTTGTTTTTTATCGTCTACAAGTTACGAGTAAAAAGTGGGATTATCTAATGTTTTTAAATGACTATTTTAAAAGAAATCAGTGACATATTAAAAAATGTTTGTAAATGTGTATAAATATGTATACTCTTTAGCCAATTTGGTTTCGCTTTTTAATAATATTTCATAGTTTGTTATTAAAATTATTTGTTTTTCTTGTGTAATGAATTATTTTTTGTTTGTTAAAAAAAAACTTAAGCAAATAAACATGCGTGTCGTTTGTTGCAGACTTTTTCAAAATTATTCGAATACATATTTTAATTCTTTGTTCGTTCGAATATTTGAAAAAAAAAATTCAAAATCATTCGTTCGTTTGAACAAGAAAAAAATTATGAAATTTCATTCGAACAAATATAAAACACGAATAATTAACAACACTAATTCTTACCTATGACCATGAAGAACTATTATTTAGGTGTAATAAAATACGCAAAAGACTTAAAAAATCGTTTTTTATGGAACGACATATTTTTGAGGACAAAAATTAGGATTTTTATTTTGAAAGGGGGATTTTTTGGAGACATGACATTTTAAATTGGGGACAAGAGGTAAATGTTTTCTGGCAGCACTGGTTCTGAAGTTACAAATTTACACAAGCATAGCAGCATTGCGTAGCTTCCATCTTTTTCTGAAGTCTACTAAAAAATCAGGTTGTTGCCTTTTAAGAGCTGTAACTGCAACTTTATACACGTTGTGTAAAAATATCCATCCTGGTTACAGCATGGGTAAGTACCCTGATTAGTATAATAAGGCACAATCAAAACAAAAAAAAAGAAGAGAGGTTTCTTAGGACAACAAGGTTAGAGCGATATTTCTTAGCTATATAAAGCAAATTTCATGTTTTAAATAACAATGTAATATCTGTGGTTTCATTAATAACAACGTATGTTATATATTCTCCTTTCGAGTTTATGATATCAAATTGTTATTTTGTAAATGCTTTTTAGAAAGTTCTAAGAAATTTTTGAAAAATGTGGACGCATGTACTTCATATTTTTCTAAAACAACAACATAAGCTCTACTTAAGAAATTTGATTTTTGGACATACGCTGTTATTAATGAAAACTACAGATATAATTTTATTATATGATGATGATTCGACATTCGCCGCAAATATTTCAAAACGTTTTCATTTAGTTTCCACTGTGTTCTTTTGTAGCTGCGTACGATTATATTAATGTATTAATGTACTCGTTTGTGCAAAAACAATACAAAAACAAATTGAGCAATCGTTCTCATTTTTTTTATTTCACTCACTCCAAATTAAACATTTTGTTTCGTTTACTCTGGTTTTAAGTACAAAGAAATCAAAGCAAAAATAAATTTATAGCGGTAATAGCGTCAATTATTTTTGTTACGCAAATTACGTTCTAACTCCTCTGTCTGGAATAAATAGCATAGCTCTAAAAAGTAAATAAGAAATTCAGAACATATTTTTACTCTGGTTTTAAGTACAAAGAAATCAAAGCAAAAATAAATTTATAGCGGTAATAGCGTCAATTATTTTTGTTACGCAAATTACGTTCTAACTCCTCTGTCTGGAATAAATAGCATAGCTCTAAAAAGTAAATAAGAAATTCAGAACATATTTTTCTAGTGAGCATTTCGAAAGCTCAATGGAATTTCTGAAATTAAATAGGTGGGGAAATATTACTTTGCCTTCCCCGCGGTATCAAGTGAATCACCACAAACATAAGGAAACTCTTCTTACCTGCAATTCATTTGACAACTTATTGCTATCACTGTTGAATTTAAGATCAGGCGTAGAACTGTCGGCCGAAGGCGAACCTTGTGAGGGTTGTGGCGATGATATGGGCGTTTGATGGTGCACCAAGGAACTGATGCGTAGAGGGCTAGTGGGAGCTATGGCTACTCTACCCATTGTCACTTGCTGCTGATCACAATGTGCTGAAGACTTATTGTCAACGGTGTGTGTGACTTGGGTTTGGGAGTGGTATACATGATGATGCATATTAGGGGCAATATGATGTTGGTAATTAAGTTGATGTTGTTGATTGTTGTCTGGTTCGTGAGTTTCATTGCTGTTGTGATGTTGTAGGGCTTCGAGGGGCAGTGATGTAGTACTAGCTGCTCCTTGTTCAAAGGTTAAGGAATTTTGTTGTTGTTGTTGCTTATGAAGTGGCAGAAGCTGCAACTGGGACTGTTGTTGTTGTTGATGTTGGTCGCTTGGCGATTGCTGTGGGTGCGGGTGACTGCTTACACTATTATTATTATTGCTGTTGTTATAACTGTTGTTGTTATTGTTTATTGAATCATATGGAATAGCCAAGCCATTGCTGCTGCCATTTGTCGGCCGGGGCTCTTCCTTGGCAATGGTATTTTGTTCGTTATGATCACTGTTCTTGTTGGTGTTGTTACTGCTGTTGTTATTGTTATTGGTGACTTTGCCGTCATCAGTTTCCGTCGACGATTCGGATAATTCATTTGATTTCACTACACCACTGAGGTGGGCAGCGGCTGCGGCTGCAGCAGCTGCGTTAAAAAGTAAATGGTGACTTTGTTCATGACCTAAATGAGTTAAATTTGTGTGTTGCTGATGCTGCTGTTGTTGTTGTTCGCCGTGAAGATGATGTTGATGATGATGGTGAAGTACTTGTGGTTGTTGCTGTTGTTGGTGATGTTGCGGTTGGTGTGATTCTATGAGGGATGTTGCAGGATCGTTTTGTGGAATTGCTGCAACATTTGCATTCACATTAACTTGTGGTGGTAGCATTTGTTCTGAGAGATGGTGGGATGGCGGCGGTGGCTGGTGATGGTGATGTTGATGATGCTGCATGTGTGTGGTTTGAGCATGATGTGGGATACTGTTTGTAGCCAGAGTAGTATGTAAGCCCAAGGGCGCTACTCTGGCTTGTTGCCAAAAGTCCGCATCCATTTTAAAGGTACTTAGGAAAGGGCGCTGAGATTCAAGCGCCGTTTGATTTTGATGTTGCAACTGGTAGTGATAGGAAATGTGCGCGGGTGGTAGTACAGATGGCCGCGAGTTGTGAGAATTCGTTGCAACTTGTGAATGCGAAAGTCCCTCTTGTTTTAAATTCGTTGTAATCATAGAAACGTCTAAGTTGCTCACCTTAACGACATCTGAGGACGATTGGGTAGAGTCAAAATAAGTCTTTAGTGGCCGTGTCAATTGTGGCATAATAACTGCAACACCATTTGCAGCAATCTCAAGACTCTGCAATTTCGGTGTTGGTATGTGCAACGTGGTTATTGAGGGACTGCAACCGCTGATGCTCCTGCATGAAATAGTGTCAGTTGTTGTAACTCTGCTTGATGATGTTGATTGCAAATAGCTTGAGTTTGCTTTGAAATGTTGCAACAGCCACTGATCCACTTTGGTATGGGCACTTAACACCTCGCAATTTTCATTAGTCCTGTTCAGATTTGTGTTCTTTACGATATACTGCAATTGTTGCTTATTATTGCTAACTGCAGTCTTACTCTTACGAGTTGTACAATGTGGATGTTGATGCCGCTGCTGCTGCTGCTGCACTGGAAATTGATGATGTTGTTGCTGACCCAGTGTGCTCGCTTTTTAAAAAAAAAATTCTCACAGAATCTTCAAAACTCAAACGATTATCTGTTTATCTGTGCTTATTAAGTCCATGCAGTTCGATCAGATTCTTAAATTTTAATCCATTTTATTTATAGCTACTTGAGACAAATTAAAAAAAAAGTTGGGTTAATCAAATTACTTTCCAAAAAACCTCGACGAAAAAAGTGTAAATGATTTTAGAAATTTTAAATCACTGCACTTCAAAAAATTTTTTCAAATAAATATATCACTATTATCAACAACACAAGTCAAGAGCAAAAAAGGGCTTGAATAAGTACTATAAAGACTTGATGCATCATGGCTACCTGAGTACAAAAATGGTAAAAAATTTTAATTTTATGGATAATTTTTTTTTTAATAATTTTTAAGTAAAATTGTCAATATTTTGAAACATTGCTCTACTTATGTTGTCATAACTCAAAAATAACTAATCCGATTTTCTTGTTTGTTGTGCTGTTGCGTTTCATTCGGCTCAGTAGTTTCGGAGTTAGAATAAAAAGTTGTAGCCAAATAAATATTTTTTACATGAAAATAGCAAATTTTTTTTGGTTTTAAGAAAGTTATGAAAAATCGAAAACAGCAAAAAAATTTTCAGATTTATTACTTTATCGCAAAGCCAAAAAATACACGAGTGTTACTTTGTTATGTATTTTCGATGTGAAGTTGTACATACAATTGGAAAAATGTTTTAAAAATTCAATGAATTGAAAGAAAAACATTAACTATTAAATTTTATGTATATCAAAAAAAAAAAAAAAAACTAAAATTTTGTGAAACTGAGAGAATTAACATAATTGTGAATATATTCGAAAAGAATCAATCGCTTTGTATGATCCACATCTCATTTTCTTTTTGGCTTTGCGATAAAGCAATAAATCTGAACAATGTTTACCTTCTACGACTTTTCATGACTTTTTAAAACCAAAAAGTTGCTATTTTCACGTAAAAAAAATATCTTTGGCTACAATTTTTTATTATAACTCCGAAACTATTGAGCCGACTGAAACGCAATATACAAGCGCAATAAAGATTGATTTAACTTTAATTTTTGTAATTTTACTTTAATAATATCGGACTAACCGTTTTTGAATTATCATTAATTATGATAATAATTGTACTTAAAAATGTAAAAAAAAACCTCTCAGTAGAATTCAAAATTTGGACCATATTTGTACTACTGGAACCACAATACATCAAAATTGTATAGTGGTTTTACAAGCCTTTAAAATTGTTTTTATTTTGTTGTCTTGTGCAATGTTTAATGCTTAATTAAATTGTATTTTATGTATGTACATCATGTATCACTATCAAAAGTCACTTTCTTATTTTTTGTAATTTTTAAGAGCTTTTTGGTGTATGAACCAACATTGGGTTATTTTTGCACCAAACTGTATGTGTGAAGAAAAATAAATACAATTTTTCTTGTCTTCCAATTTTATACTGTGCAAAAGTTAAAAACAATTCTAGTACAACTGAAAGGCTATTTTGTTCACGGTTTTTGAGTTATTTATTTAAATTTTTATGTGATGGAGAATATGTGGAGAATCAGAATCAATTAAATAAAAATCATTTGTAATATGTATAGTCAAACTATGTAAGACTATATGTCGAGAATTTCAGAAGCTGGAAGTGCTTTTTTCCCTATTTACATATTACGTAACGCAACTTTCGGTATTTTTATACCCTCCCCCCCCCTTTTCCATTTCGTAACAAGATTTAAAAATTTTTCAGTAGCAATATTCTAAACCATAAGAAACGATTATCGCCCCACTCGCCCCCCCCGGCCTTCGTTCCGTAATGTATGAATGGCTCCTAACATGAATTGAACTTAAAATCTTAGTTAACTTATGTATGTTTTTGTCTTTAAAGATTTTTTTTAATTAATAAATTATATATAAAGTATATGAATATAAAATAACATTTAAAAAATCTTAGGAATAGTACTGTATGACAGGTTTAAATAAATCACAAAAGTATGTTAAAAACATCAATGATTTTTCCTTTGGTTGATGTGCAAGTTTAGTTTTTTTTTTTTTTTTGGTAACGAGATTAAAGATTTTTGTTGTACTTTTTTTGTTGGCGTAAGAAGTGTATGGATAAATTTGTGTTTTTTTATATGCGTATATGTATATAGTTATGTATGTATGTGTGTGCATACATATATACAATTGATGTTGTTCTTCCTGTGGGCATTTTTATGGGAGACAAATATTTTTGGCGCGAAAATATGTTCGTAGAACGACAGCAATAAGAGCAATGGTTTAACATGTTGCTTTCAGGCGATACACAAACAAAAACTTCTGAACATCAAAAAAGGCAAACGCACTCACACACTCATGTCTACTGTCTATTAAAAAATTAATTACTTTTAAAATATAAAATTCATCATATTACATTTAACTATTTTTTTTATATTTATTTATCTTAATTTATACAAATATTTTGTTCTATTTTGTCTTCAGTATTTCATTTTATTTCCGCGAAACGCGTTGGTGGTCTTTAGCGTTATTGCGAAATTCAAAAATATTGCAATTCTCAAAGATACTTCTGTGAAAGTTGTCAAGAAACTAATTTAGTTTCTTTTAAGTCTAAAGTATAAATATTGTTGACGGTCTTTTGTTTTAGCACGTACAGAAGAAACGTTTTAGCTTCACTACTACCACCATTAACATCATTATTACCTTACTAAACGTCATAATAAGAATTATAATAATCATCTCTATCATTATTGTCACAAACATAATTATTATTAAGTGCAACAACCATGGCAAGAAGCAAGCGAAATTATTTACATATTTTCTTATTCGGCCTGGCTGGTTGTCTGAATGTCTTTATTGTGCATTTTCTTCGTGCATAAGTGAAAGCCATCATAGAGAGTACACATCGCACACTAAGTCGTAAACTGCCACAACTCAATATTATCAAAATATTTTGTTTTTTCGTAAACCAGTTCACTGAACTAATCTCTAATGACCGCAAAAATTTCTTTTGGACACAGTCTTCTTGAACAACATAATATACTGTTCTGACTGTTTACAATTTAGTGAGCGACATGTATTTGCTGCAATCATACATCCAATCATGCATCTACGTCAAACTCTAAAATGTGTTTATACAAACTGTCTGCAGGTACACATTTTCCAATTTCTGTATGGAGTGATATCTTGGAGACCTGTAAGATTTGCAACAGCAGTTTCGTATCACAAGTGACAAAACATGGATATTTTTTTAAACCTCTCCTTCTGTCTCCTGCTAAATTGTTATAGCCAGCAACCCAGTTTTAACTGCATCAAACTACGATAAAAATGTTCAACGGTCATTTCACACTTTTATGAATATAGGAAAGTAATTATTAAATTCACACATTAGTTTGTTTATCGTAACGCAATGTTTAAAATAGCAATGTTTAAAATAGCAATAGCTCTTTTTGTTTTCTCAATCATTCTACAACCATATCTTTTCTCTAAAAAATAAATCAAGAGCTCGTATTTAGAGTTAGCTGACAGACAGACGTTATTGTTATAATTCCATCAGCTGCGGTTGTTGCAAGTAACGAACTTTGAGCCAACTTCAAAAAGCAGAACGTTCGCAGCAATATGGTTGTATTGTTTAATATTTTTTTCAGTTTAGTGGTTTTGCATTTCACCTGAACATGTATGAGTATGTCTAATAGTATTTTATGAAACTGAAACCTAATTATTTTTAGCATTTGTTTTATTGTCCCTTATTTGAAGTCGTTTAAATTTTTATTTTACAAAATGTTTATACATACACACAAAAAAGTAATACGAATAATTTTGTAATATGAATTAAAATATTTGTAATATCAATTAAAAAATTAATTAAATTTTCACCTATAAACAATTTGATAATATCAATTAATTAATACAATTAGAAATTTAATTCAATTACATTCTTAATTGAAAACATTAATTGGTGAATACTTTTTTCTGTGTACATATTTCTCAAATAAGTTTTCGGTACATCTTGCCAGCAGTGTTGTTCTTGATTGGTTTCTTACCAGACTTTATATTTCCCATGTATATTTCATTTTTTTGGCCTAAAGGGGTCATTTAAAGTTTAATAAAAAAGCTACGAGAATTTCAGCTAAAATATATGCCCGACACGTCGTGGAAATGCACTTCTGTAAGAAATTTTTGCTGTAAAATTTTTGTTTGTAAAATTTAGTTCGTAAATACAGTTTTGCATATGTACGTATGTATGTATGTATGTAGGCTTGTGTGCATGTGCACATATATATGCATACGTATACTCTTATGTGAATGTGCATATTAGAATTGTATCTAATCAGTAGTAAGTATATTCTATTCTCTGTACACGAGTTTTAGCCATCAATGTATTAGTGTATCAGTAAATGATAAAATTTTACATAGAAACTATTTTTTTGTGGCCTTACATTTGCTTTTATGCATTCATCTGCCAGTTGGCTCATGGAGTTCATGTACTCAGTTGGTGCTTGGTTCTGATTGTACTGAAACAATTATGAATTTACTAATTCTTGGTTTTGTTGTTGCACTAATAACGTTAACTATATTTGTATGAAGTGCAAAGCTGATAAAATGCCGTCGGTTAGTTTGATTTAGTATTTTTTCCCAACTGTTAGATGAAAACAGAATGAATAATGTTTGACTGCGGGATGAGAATTAAACATTTCTTGAGCAAACAAACACCGTCACAACTCAAAAAATTCCTTTTTGATGCAGAATTAATCCACATATCGTTCTTCATAGTGTGTAAAAATATCTCTTGAGAGAAAAATAAAATTTTCTTTTTCCATTAAATTGTGTATAAATTGAAAACTTTAAATTCGTTTTTTGGCAAAATACTTTTTCTGAGTTATCACGTTAATAAGTGTTATTAGTTATTGGAGTTTTATATTTGTTCGAATGAAATTTCATGATTTGTTTCTTGTTCGATCAGACGAATAATTTTGAACTTTTGTTCGAATATTCGAACGAACAAAGAATAACAAAATGTATTCGAATAATTTTAAAACAAGTTTGCAAAAAACGACACGCATGTGTATTATTTTTGTTAACAAACAAAAATAATTCCTTACACAAGAAAAACAAATTATAACAAATAACAAAGTTAGAAATATTATTAAAAACCAAAAAGAAGTTAGTTGAAAAGTATACGGAGCACTCCACTGTCAAGTACAGACAAATTCAACTATTTTTAGTCGCTTATATTACATTTTGTTGGCTTAAAGTGTAAAACTGTTAAATCCACTTTTTATAACATATGACATTTTAATGCTATTCGAGAGAATTACACGCCGCATCGACTGGCTAAAATATTTATTTTATTTAAAAACTTTACTGGTCGAAAACACTTAATACATTAGGCTAATTTCTTAAGGCATGTATAGAAAATGTTAACAGTATTTTGTCTCTCCTGTAAAATTGGGTTGAGGTGAGTTAGCAGGTTTACACTCTAAGCCGACGATATAGTTCATAGGCACAATAATTGACTTATCAATTGTGTGTCATTTATCTTTAAGTGCCATTTAAGTAACAAATTCATTTTTTCAGTACAAAGTTGAGATACATTTAAATAATACTTAAATGCCCAACCTTGCGTATATAAGTTCTATTTAAGTTTTTCGATCAAACCATATGTTTTTATGTTTGTGTGTAAATAGTTTCATATCATGGAATAAATAAATAGAAAAATGCGTTGGGATGCTCTTTTGATTTCATAAAATATGTTTTTATGCAATTTTAACTTGCTACGTGTTTATAACCTAACTTTGTTATTTACATTAAACATCTGTTTTTGTTTAGGACTATCGACATTTAACAGTGCTACCATACTTTCAAAATATTTAAGTGAGTATTTAATTTTATGACTGGAAAAATGAAACTGCATTTAAGTGCAATTTAAATTTAAGTAGCAATTAGCTAAATGACATATAAATGAGAACTCAATTATTGGGCCTTAAACTGTTATTTAAGAGACTGCATAATAGTCCTCAATCCACAAAATAAGTTCTGAGATGATTTAAGAATTAATGAAGAAAAAAAGTAAAAAAACACTCCGTCACGTGTCGGACAGGTCGAGTCATCCAACTTTTGAAATGAATATGGCTGAGTTTACATCTGGCATTTCTTGTGTGCAATGTGCCCAAAAAAGCGTACCCACTAATTACTAATGAAAAAGTGTTGGATTCAGATATGTATTTACTGTTTCCAATCATGCAGGATTCTATAAAATAGTCTATTAGTTATGTATGAAACTGTTTAACTTAATAAATACGTGTATGAGTCAAACAGTTTTTCATTAGTAATTAGTGGTTATGCTTTTTTTACGCATGTGTGGCACTTGGCACGCAGATGTAAACCCGGCCTATGGTTAAGTGCAAATTCCAGCGAAACTCTGAAACATGGAGAACAAGCTTGATGTGGGGGAAAAAATTAATTAAAATACATATTTATAAATAACAATGGGTTTTTATATTTTGTAAAATACAGACAAATAGCGTCACGTAAGGGACATAGTTCAATTTTTATATATAAAATAAACAAACATCTACAGATAAGCTATATTTTCGTTTCATCATCATATTCTATCTAACTTATCTTTTTATATTTCCGCCAATTCCATCTATCATACCTATTCCGTGGTACAAAAAAAAATATTTTTCAAACTTTTCACTCAACATTATTTTTTTACTATATAAATGTTCTTAAATTCTGATGCCAGACCATCGCTTTCATAAACAACACGTTTTTCGGTCCCATACTACAAAACTTTGAAAATGTTATCGCAACCCATGTTCATTTTATGCACTAGTTCGGTTACCAGAGCTATTTTCTTTCTTGGTGATTACAACCTTTTGAACAGCTTTAGATAAAGTTTTATCCACTTATGTGGAGATATTGAACCGGCTTCTAGGCTCCTTGCAATGTTTTCTTATATCTTTCCTTAATCCTCATTGGAATAGCTAAAAAAACTTTTTGGAAGAAGGGGGTGGGGGCAATACGATCAGTGATTTTCATGAGTAATATTAAAATAGATAATTACAATTTTTAAAAGTTCTAGGATAAAAGCAATACTTGGGGGAAATGCCCCCTTTCTATGCCTGTGTTAATCATTGATGATTTTAAATCACTTTCTGAAATATTTTATATTCTTCGCTGATGTATTATTTTAATTTCATTACGGATGATGTTCAGATCTTCTTTCTCATACTATTCGCGAGATTTTTCGATACGGCTAGAGCTGGTTGAAGGTTTCTCGTCACTCATATTTGTGTTATTAAAAATTTAATAATTAATTTAATTTAATCGAAATATATCATATTTATTTTTTTTCGGTGTCACGTACATACACTTTTCAGTCACCATGAATCTACTACAGTGCACACTCTGTTAACGCAACCCTCGATAAATGCAGCACCTCGATATTCGCAACACCCAAATTCTTAACATTGGTGGCCCTGTTAAGGCAAATTTTCAAGAAACAAGACGTTAATTAAAGCAAACTTTGCAAACAAAGTTATGATTCTCCCCTTGGTTTTGTTTTTTACTCTAGTTTTTTATAAATAAATTCAAAACTGTAAACCTTTGTGCACGAAATCTTATGCTTACGTACAAAAATCATTTTGATATACCGCTATTGTAGGAATCATAAAGATTTTTGCATGGTGCTTCTGTTTTTGAAACCAACGTAGCTTAAAAAAATTTTTTGTGAATGGATAGCTTTTCATTTAAGCAGGCGATTTGATTTACATCATTATTACTCATACACATCGAGTTGCAGTTTCCTATATGTATCAGTATATAACGAAGTATATAACAGTTTTCGTTTAAAGATCTACGTATGCGTTATATTTAATTGCAGCCTAATAAAATACCAGTGGTCAAAAAACTGACAGCAGAAAAGCAAAAGTTTTAATTAATATGCTATTGCTTTGAAGCTTCAGTTTTTTGTTCAAAAAGTAATTTCTTGCTTTCGCTTCTTCTTTGAAAGTAAATAGTAACTGTTGAAAACTGTTTTTATATATTTATTTTAGTCTTTAATTTAAAAAAAATTGCAATAAAAAACACAGTCGAAAATTTCACACTTTTTCCATTAAAAACATGAATCTTCAACTTGATAACAACCAAGTTGAAGATTCATGTTTTAATCAGTACACATTTACATACCTTAGAATGTGTATTTCTTAATTATTTTAAATATATATTTATATTTATTCTCTATTTTAATTAACTAAATGCATTTGTTTTAAAAGTCAACATTTGGTTCTTTAATAAACCTTTTATTAGTGGAAAACAGGCATAGACATTTTTTACTCGATTTTTGCAACAGCCAAAAATTTCTATTGCTTGCGTTAAGCGAATCTGCACTGTACTATTAAACTGTTAATATATGAAATTTTTTCGTTAATTTTTAGACCATCAAAAGTTAGCTGTAAAAAACGAAAATCAATTTGTACAGTTGACTGTGTTTTTCATACACAGACAAATCTAGATTAGAGATCACTTAGAAAAATCTAAAAACCCTGAAGTTTCAATCTGTGGGCAGAGACAAGTCCTTTAAACTCAAAATTGAACATTTTAGTTAAGGCGTTGAAACTCGACCGGTCTTATTGAAGCTTTTCATACACATTGCACTTATCCAGTTTTGAAATATCTTAGCCTTCTCTTTCATGTACTTCGACTAAGCAGATTTAAGTCTATTACACGCAAAGAAAAAATATGGTTGAGGTAACCATAATCAAACAGCAACATACTATGATTGAATTATATGGTTGCAGTCAAATCATATTATTGTCAATAGAAAAACTAAGTCTTAGTAATATTATTATCTGAGTTAATAATAATATTATCTACAATAACAATTAACTTTGTTAAACCTAATCTTAGTATTGTTCAAAGTTATCACATTTTGGTTAAATATGACAATACTGTTATTAGATGTGACTAAAATATAATTAAGACTAACAATACCATATTCTAATATGTATTATAATAATATTGTTAAATACGACCACAGTATTATCCTATATAATATTAATATTTTGTTTTTTAACCATATATTGGTAGATCTTTTGCTTAAAACAGCTGTGCGTCAAAGCCGAAATAAATATAAAATAATATTGCCGAAATAAAATGTATATATGTGCACGTGTACTTACACAAATATGTATGTGTGTATACACGAAATGCAGACACGCTTGTATAAAGAAATATATATATGTATATATATTTTTATTGATCTATCCTCTTGTTTATACTTCATTTATTTATTAATTTATTTAAAACTACGCGTACAATATCGATTGCTTACAAACGAAACACTGCACTGACAAAAGATATTTCTGAAAAAGTTTTTTTTATTTTAAACTAAATAAGTATGGTTTTGGATAACATTATATTGTTATTTACATCATATTATTTTTACATAATAATACAAATTATGTTGTAGTCATAAATTTTTAACAAACCTATATTTTTAAATTCTAACCATATTACGCTTTTTATGAATATAATAATGTAATTATTAAATTCAAACATTAATTTGTTTATCGTAGCGCAATGAATGTTTAAAATAACAATAACTTGTTTTCAATGATCACACATTTGTTTCGGAGAACATAATATTGTTTTCTCAACCATGCTACAACCATATACATATTTTCTTTGCGTGTGGTTGTACGAATTATCGCCCAAGTGCAAATTGCCCGAAACAGCTAAATGAAGGAACGCCTAAAATTGTTGTGAAAAAATACCCAAACAACAGTGCCCGATCACTAAAAAAAATTAAGAATAACCCAAAGGTGTCAAATGAATAATTTGGAATGAATAATATCCCAAAAATCTTTTTTTTCGGGTTTTTTTGCATTTTGTGGAAATTTGGCAATTATTCATTATGAACAAATACCCAAATATCTAAAAATGATTGAGTCACCCAAAGTCGATGAACAATCAATCAATTTTTTAACAACAATTTTTGGGCGATGCAACATTTTTGTTTTTCGGGCGATTGGCACTTGGGCGATAATTCGTACAGCCAAAACAGTAAATAAATGAGAGGGCCAACTCTATTTTCCAGAGAAGATCGGTATTTAGTCAAAGGCTTGAAAAAATACTGACATAAAAAATATATACTCGTATATGTATATACATATAAGGCCTTATTCAGAAAAAATTTATTTTGGAACCTTTTGTAAACCAAAATAATTTTTCTGAATACGGCAGATAGAATTTATTTTGGGAGTTTTTTAAATAAAAGTAAGCACATACATTACCTTTCATAAAAGTTTAAGTCCAGTATTCAGTCAGCTTTTTTTTTTTTTGATATTTGTAGTTTATATATGGATGTATGTTGCACACAGTGGATATCCCTCTGTTTGCTATTTTTTTATGTTCTCTAAGTATTTTTTTCACTAAAGTTTTTTAATTCTTGTATTTCGTAAGGTGAGGTTAAGGCACAAGTTTGTCTTTATTTTATTTGGGTATGAGTCTTTAATTTTTACTCGCGTCTTCATGTTTCAATTATGTAATTTTACACAGATTTGTTTTGCAATTTTTAATTTTTATTGATTTATTTTCTTTTTATTATTATTATATTTTTTTCTTGAGCAAAGCGTATATATAATTATTGTTATATATGCAGTGCGGTTGAAAATGTTTAGGATATTTTTATGCAAATTTACTAAAAATTTTGTTTCTTTTATAATCACATTAAGTTACCCGAATATTGAAAACTAGTTTTAAGTTTAGGTCCAAAAATATCACTTTAGATTTTTTTCTTAATTGAATTTATTAAGCTGGTTCTGCCATTTATTTTTTATCATTATTTGTTGCCAAAATATTGTGTAATGGCCGTCATTAGAAAATCATTTAAGCGGGAGGGGGTTGTTGATGTTTTTGAACTTACAGTTACTTAAGTATAATTTATTTCATGCAGTTCTTAAGTTTTTATACTATGCACATATTATTAGGATATTTACTTAATAATAACTCTTAACTCTACTTATGATACAATGTATGTATAGATTTTTTAACTCTAACTGGTCTTAAAACTTAAGTTAATTTAAAAATGTATGTTTCACAATTAATATGAAATAATAAAGTCTTAACGTACAAACTTATTTATAAATATATAATGAACTTATATTTAAAAATTAATAAAATTTCCGTTTTTGGTAGAAATTTTAATTATAGTGTTGGTGAAGGGGCGGGATTTGGAGGAATGGTTTCTTAAGTTTCTATTTATTTTATAACTTTTGTGAAATATATAGGTAATATATTTAATGAATCGATTAATAGATCTATTGTTATGGTTGATGTTGTTGCTACTTATTTAGTAATTGTGGTTATGGAAGTTGCTGATGTATTTGATGCTGTGAATGCTAACTGTAGGGCAAATGGTATTGAAAACTGTCTGTGCCGGTGTCAGTGTAATTTTCTTGTTCTACCCAAGGCTTTATTTTGTCAATTGTATTTTCAACAATCTTCCTTAGAAGTATTTTAGTAAGTAATAGTATACAATTGTCTTAAATTAAACCTTTATATGTATGTATGTTTGTATTATTAGTTCGAAGATATATGTATGTATGCGACTTTGAAAATTGTTTTGCAAAATTTTTCTTATATTAATTGTGTGTTTTTTTAATGGCAAATGTAGTTTTGCAGTGTGTAGTTAGTTATTTGATGATGGGTTTGTTTTTCATAACCAAATAATTATTTATTAAGTTTGTAACTGCTTTATGTATATGTGTGTGTGTGTCGTGTGTAAAAATGTTGATTGCTTTTATTTTTAATTATTTCTCAACTGAAGTTTTCCTGCTTTTGTCGTAAAGACGCTACCGATTCAAATATTTATTCAGTTTTGTAATTTATAAATAAACACTTCAACAAACATTTGTAGGTAGCTGTTAATTTTTTTGTAGATTATATTTGCTTGTTTGTGCCTGTGAAGTCTGTAAGTAAATGTTGCAACATAAATTTTGCATTGTCTTGTGCTTGCATTTGCTTAGTACATTGTTTTGTAGTTTGTCAAATGTATGAGATTGCATGAATATTTTCGTTTTGTTTAGTTTTGTAGGCTTTAAATGAACACTTCAACTGTTTTATGTTTGTAGCTGCAAAGTATTTGCTATGTAGTCTGTCAATTTCGTACAAATTTTTCTCCAGTTTGGAAGCTGTATATATTTTCAGATTTTATTTTCAACTTTTTTATTTTTAACTTTTTATTTTGAAATTTTTTTTCTGTTTCATGTGAAGTTATCTTGTTGTGTGGAGTCAATTCTCTGAACGTATTTATTTAAGGGATTGGGATTGCATGTAAGTATGTAGTTTTGTAGTTATACTATTTTGTAGTATTGAAATTATAGCTCCACCAAATACTTATCAGTTAGTTGTTGGTTTTTTTTTGCTTTTAACAAATATGTAGGGTATTTGTTTTAGATTGTATTTTGTGTATATACATATTTTTTTTTTTTATTTTTTTAAGTTGTACAAGCGTTAAAATAAAAGCATGTATGACATTGTACGTTTAAAACTTTAATTTACTTGAAAATAAAATGTTGCCAATTTCTCAGTATTTAAAAGAGTTTTTACTTGAAATATCTATTGCAAATGCCCAATGGGAATAAAATAAATTTTTGAAGAAATCTTACAATATGTCTTGATTTTATTATTATTATTTTTTTTTTTTGATTAGGTATATATTATTTAATTATTATTTAATTTATTATTTAAAATTTTATTTTACATTTACAAATAAATTAAGTTCCTTATTGATCTTAGGTTTAATTTTTTAAGATCTTTTAATTTCTTGTAATAATTAAAAGTTATTTAATTTTTGTACTTTTTGTTACCGAATATTTTTTTTAATTTTCTTTTTGTTTCAAAATAAAAATTACATAAATATTATATAAAAAATTCTAGAATTAATTTCGTTTTGTTTGCTTTTTCGAAAGTTGTCGTTTTGTATTTTTAAGCCTGAATTGCCGTTAAAACTGAACTTTTGTTTTTCATGGATTGTAACCGTTCTATTGGGAAATAAACTCAAAAATGGTTGTTTTTAGAGGGATTTTCTATTGTTCTTTAAAAGTAAAATTTTGTTTTAAAATTTATCTGGTCTATTGCGTTGAGTTTAAATAATGATGACCTAAAATGTAAAATAAATGAAATTTTAAAAATTAATAATATTGTTCAACATGAAAATAATTTCAAGTGCTAGAGCTAAAGTTTATTGGTGTTTCAAATTGACTTTACATATGTTGCTTTATATATACATATACAGATTACGTTTTGAAAGTATCAAATGTCTGATTTTAATCAATACCGGTAAGGTAACACTGTCATAGGAGTCTAAACAGAGCACTAAAGTAAGATTTACCCACCCTCGTCTGTAAGGGTCTGTTTCTCAGTGGGAGCAGCTAACAAATTTACTCTTTCATAAACCATTGTCCTGCAGTCATGAGTAGAGCAGTGGTGTACTCACAAAGAGGGGTTATGGTCCGCATCACAAAATTAACCTTAAGAAAAAACTCAATGTCCGATAGTAATCTGTGTATTAGGTAAAGGGGCTCATGATATCTGGTAAAGCAAATATTGGATTCAGGATTACCAACTTAATGATTTTAACAAGGCATGATACTAAAATAATCGATTCTTGAGAAGTATTTAATTTTTTTATTTGGCAACATGTTGACGTAATCTATTAAATCTAAAAGAATCATTCTCCTCATTTATGAACTTGTACATAATTTTTTTAGATTTTATGTAATGTGATTTGCAAACGAGTAATGAAATTTGGCTATCAGAAAAATAAGTCATTATATGGCAAGTAGTTCGGATGGTGATGTGTAATTTGTTGCTGGCTTGCTATAAAAACCCCAAACAACTGAGCTGATAAGCTGTCTAAGCCCAAGATTGTTGTAGTGTTATTTTTCGAAAGCAGGCATTACCAAGGCTTATAAAGTCTGGGCGGAGTACAAGTCCGTCACAACACCTGTTTCACCAGCTGGTAAGCCAGATCAATCTGCCAGCTTTCTCATTACCAAAAATTGTGCAAGAGGAGCGCACTACCACGGTCTCGATCAGGGACGGCATTGAGAATTTTAAAATTGTACCAACAACTTTCAAATGGGTACTTTTTTACCTTTTTAATTGTACGAAAATATTTTTTTTATTTCAAATTACATAGTTTTATTTGTTTTTATTAAATAATTGACTTTGTTCTGGCTATCGAATAGTTTTTCACAAATTTGCCTGCTTAAATTGAGATTTAAAATATATAAATTAATAGCATCCGAATTTAGAAGAAAAAAAAAAGATTTGGAAGTGGACGACTTCACATATTATGAGTTTTGCTTTCACAAGACTGTTTTCAAATGAGAAGAATATTAGTTTCATTACTCAAAAGTGAAAATTGACATGTGCAATCGTCATTGGTGAACAATTATGCTTTCCGAGTTAAAATAATACCAAAAGAAGTACAATTGTACCAACCTTGCCATCCCTGGTCTCGACCACCACGTTCCGCCTATAAAATCATTACTAGCCTAGACGATTTCACGGAGGAGGAAGAAAACTCACACCCGTGGGAAAAACCCATATTGTTTTAAAAGTGCTCGTCGCATTAACAATTTCGATCCAAGTTGGCAGGGATGTTGGAACGTTTGGGAGCCAAACGTTCCGAAAATCTGCCGGCAAATCTAATAGAGATGTGGCAAAAATCAATAACATTGATGACAAAGTTCAAGTAACGTGAAAACTAAAAGAATTCGCTTAAAGTGCATAAAAGTCTACATGCCTACCCAAAAATATGTACATATATCAACTAGCTAATGGTGCTTTTGTAGTGATGCCTTGAAATTAAAATTGTGAGAGAAAATATAATAAATATCGAGAAAAAAGCTAACAACTTTGGGTAATTAAATCCTATTTGCCTAAAGTAGTTTTGAAATAGTAATAAATAGTTTCGTATGAAATGGATTGTTCAGAGCCTTGAAAGTAAGTATGTACATTAGAGTGGGAATAAATACAATTCAAATTCTATTCTAAATATCTCAAAGCACCCAATCTCAAACTTCCACACCAACAAGAAGTCAAAGTTTGGATTGATATAAGGAACCTATGTGCCACTGCGCGGCTTTAAGACTGCTGAGATTTTCTAAATCTTATGAGGTCACTCGTAGCGCATACCACAAACTAGGCTACAATACCTATAGGGCCCTTGTCATCGGGTGATATCGCTAAGGACTAATCTAAGGATTAATTCTGGTCTATGCGAATCTTTTCCCTATCTAGATGAACTTAACCTAAGGATTCACTAGAAGCTTGTTAGTTTGGAAAAAGTTTGATTTTGTTGTACAGTATTCTCAAAAAAAATTTTCACGAATAATCGACTGGAGTGCATTTTGCGAATGAACAAATGTTTCAAACGATTACAAGTTGTCTTACATATGTATATCCTGTGTCAAACTTTTATTGCAAAATAGTCATAACTCAAAAATGATAGTATCGCAGAATATGAATTAATAATTTTAAGTTCACATATAACTCAATAAGGATATTAAAACATTTTCTTCTCTCTACTATGAAAAATTATTCTGCATTATAAATTCTACATACACATATGACTATATTGCAATGAAGAAGCAAAATTTAAAATGTTTTTTTTTGCCGTCAAAAATGTAAATCATCTTAACCGAATTGCAACAAAATTTTCTTTAGTATTGTTTGAAATTAGCAGACCATTTTTTCAATTGTATTTCACTTATTGTGAATGATTTAACCTTTACACGGCTTAAATGTCTGTATATGTACATGTCTATGTTACCTTTTCTTTTGGATAAAAATATAATTTTTATGTATGTATATGCGAATTTGTTTTGTTGCTGTTGGTTTTTTTAGCAAACAAGTTATAAAGTACAGCCATGACAAAAGTCGCCATCGGTGTGTGCGCAGAAAACTAATATAAAAACACATTAACTTTTCAAATTAAATTTTTATGCAACTCTGTTTGTGGTCAGGGAAAGCTACACTGTAATATTAATACACGACAGTAAATACATACAATTAAATATTTTTTTGATTATATTTTTGTAAGCAACGTTTTAAATTTTTAAATTTGTAGCACTTGAAATTATTTTTCATATTTTTCATATTTTAATTGATTAATAATTTTCGACTTTTTATAAACTTGCTTTGTTAAACTGCGTGCAACTGAAATTTAAATTCACATGATTTTCACAATTTTCTTTCTGATTTTCTTTTGAAATTTCAAATATTAATTCTGCTGCGTGTTTTATTTTAAATTTATTTATGTCATTGCTGTTGTTAAGATGTTGGTAACAGTTCAAATTAGACGAAGAAATATTGTGATTTAATGCTTTATTTCGTTGACAAGTTTTGAACAAATTGGTTTTATTTTATATATTTTTCTCTACTATTGTTGGTTTGTTAATCATTTTGCATTTTCATTGAGTTAGACTATTGCTTTGTTTGTTGTATATTATTTTGTTTGTTCGGTTTTTTGATATTGTTATTGTATTATAAATAATTGGAAAAAATCGTTGCCGGAAAAATTGAATGTTGTATGTGCTTTAGAATCCAGCAAAAGGCTTATTATGAGTTAAAAAATTTTCGTGGACTCAACAAAAATTTTATAAAAATTTTAATGTAAATTTTTTTTGCCAATGCACCAACGCAACGTAGCTGGGGTGTGGGGAATGACAGTTGGCAGCACTATAAGTTAGCATGGACTTTGAACGCTACACAAATAGCGCGAACAATAACAGCGACAACGCGCCAGCCAGCCAGCCAGCTAGTCAGCAACGTGAACATGAGGATAAATGCAACAACACTCGCAATAGCAGCATAATCATCAGCGTCATTACATGTTGTCACTGCACATGTTTATAAACGTTAAATCAGAAATCCACTCGTGAATATTATGCACACACACGTGCATTTGTACACACATGTTTTACATAGTTTTTTATCTGCATGCAAACAAGTAAGTGTGTGTGTGCGTGTGGTCATAATGCATACTGGGATGGATGGCTGCGTTCGTCTGGCCTTTAATATTAAACTTCTTTCCAAACGAAGCTTTGGTCAACGTCAACGTTGTTTTCATTAGCCGTGGCTTCACAGATGCATTAAAGTGCCCGTTTGGCTGCGTTGCATGCAACATAGACAGCATCCTTTGATAAACACCACCAGTGTACACACAAACACAGAATGTCCATTTATTTAAGCCTATAAACGCACACATGCAAATCTACACATACATACATATGTATTACAAAACACAGATCCACACGAGCACATGATGTGTGTGTTTCGGAATCCGTATGTCTGTGTTTGTGCTTATCACTTTTCGCTTTATTCACATAGATGCACTTCCTTCTCCAAACAGTGGTTTTACTCACTCAAAACTCGGCTCAAGAAAACTGAAATTATCCATTATTTTATTATTTTCTTAGTTTCTACTTTTGAAGTCAATTTCAATTTTTAAATCGACTCTCAATGCTCTACAGTTTTTATTTTTGCCGAAGGTGTTAAAAGAAAACAAACACATGAAAGCAAAATGTGCCCTGTTTTGTGATCACAATTTTGTATCATAAGCAAGAGAAGAATTAAATGTAATATATTGTTACCCGACTGCGCCTCTCAGCCTATGTATGTTTTTTTTTTTTTTTTTTTTATTATTATTATTCATGGGATAAATGGGATGAAATCAGCGAAAGACCCTGGCAGTGATGGTGTTTGCCAGGAGTGCGAGACTTTAACACGCTAAAACACCCCTTTACACTGACCCAAACCTTCCCCGTGGTACTGCCGCAAGGCTTTACATCACGGGGTGGGAATAGGTCCTAGACCTAATCTAACCTAAAGAGATTCTTCTGCGAATCTCTTCTAACCTACGAAGTTCTAATAGAACGAATTTTGCAAAATTACATAAACACGTCCAGTTATACAAAGATTCCAACATGGTTGGAACTATGTTTCACGGCCTAATTCTACGCCCTAAAATCAGCTTATGTATGTATGTATATACACATGTATGTATGTATGTATGTATGTATGTGTGTATGTATGTATGTACGTATGTATGTATGTATGTATGTATGTATGTATGTATGTGTGAGTTCTTTGCGGCCTTATATAAGCCGAACGCGGGGATCGATTTTAATGATTCTTACGTCAATCGATTTGTCTTAAAAATTCAATATGACGACAAACAGACGCCATAAAAAATAAAAAGTCGGCGAACTATATCAAAATGGGTATCATTCGAAAGGCATTTTAAAATCATCAGGTTTCTCTTATGATTTTTCATTTCGAATGACCGTTTAGGATATTGAATGGTTCAAAGTTGGTCGCAGTCGGGTTTTTTTATTTTTTTTAATAACTATTTGTTCTTCTTTGAACTATCTTCGGCGTTCACACAATACAAGTCTCATTATTGACGACATTTTTTTATGATTAGTTTTTTGTACGTATGAGTGCGATTTTGATATTACGAATGAGAAAGCAAAACGTATTGACATTAAATGCTGAGTACTTCTTTCTTTCCCCCTCGTCTCTCTCGCCCATAAACTACAATCTTCAAAATAAGAGTTTCATCGTCTGAACCTATACTTAGTTTTTGTTTAATACCCAAAGAAGTCAGCAATGCTTGAAAACCTTCCATATAAAAGCATTTTAAAACATCAGTAAGGATCAGCAACGAATGCAATTCGGTTACCAGTTGCAATGTAGTAAATGCATTGACCAACTTCACTGTGCCTAAAATCAAACTAAGAAGCACACTATTGGTTTGCTGGTTCCAAAAGCAGCTGGATAACTTTAAGCCTTACAAAGACTGCTTTGTTTTGCGCACTCTGCGCGAAGCAGCTTCTTTAATTATTTAAATATCTTCGGCCAGCTCACCATTTATGAAAGCTCTTACGGCATCTATATATGTATATGTGCAGTGCTTAGGTGTACCTTGCCACTTGAAAATAAGTCTTATCGTAAACGATCCTTGTACTACTCACAACGCTTTGAAGCATATTTCAGTAGAGCTTCACTTTGTTTTAAACATCCACTTCGACTTTATTTGGTTTTTATCGCAGTAAAGTCCAGTTAAAGACCAAGTTCCATTCCTTGAGTGAGCTTCAACTTCTTCTAATATAGTCGCTTTCCATTTCTGTTTCGATGTTGATGACAAACCTTTTTTTATAGGTATCATTAATGGTTTCAGTGTTTTTTGTGTCTTGCCTAGTGGGCAGTGTTCTGGTCTAGTAGTCGATGGTTGGATTCACTCAAGTTAAAAAGTTAAAAAACATGTTCGATCGTTCCAATCTTGTTTCAACTATGATATCACAGAAACAAATATTCACCAATTAATGTTTTCAATTAAGAATTTGATTTATTCAATAAAATTTTTAATTGTATTAATTAGTTTGAGTGGAAAACTTAATTGATATTATCAAATTGTTATAGATGAAAATTTAATTAATTTTTTAATTGATATTACAAATATTTTCATAGATATTACAGAATTATTCATATTACTTTTTTTGTGTGTTTCTTTAGGCTTCTGGGTCTTTTTAAATCAAAGTTTGACATAATAGTTCAAGTTAGTTTAAGAAACTTTTGCACAAGGGTTCCCTGATGATCTGCTTTAGCAACAAAGAAATGCGCATATGAACTAGGTCTATAGCCTCAATAATCAATTTCAATGTATTTGTTTTTAATAAAAATATTTTAATAAAAACGTATTTTTTTGTTGTAATACATATATTTATTTATTGTATCTTCAAATATGAACTAGCAATAAGTGTTCAAATCTTAAATCTAAATATAATTATTAGACCCGACCAGTGTCGGACATAAACCTGGTGATAGTAAATAAATAATACATAAGAGTCGTGCGAAGAAAACAATAAAAAGAACGTATTTTCAAGAAGTTTCATCTGGAGTGTTGATTATTAGAGATATAGTGTCCCTCTTTTTTAAGCGGATGTGTCCAGTAAAATTCAAGATGTTACGAGCAAGTTGATTAGGATAGCTATTAGCTGAAGCAGTGCCCATAGTTGAATTTTATAGCAACATATATGATTACAAATTCGACTTGTATATCAAAAGTATACAATCTGGACTGAGGGTTGAATTTCTACCAATCAGCCAATGTATCTGAGTTAATTTTAGTTTCATTTGCGTCAGCTTATGGTGTTTCCACGTACACACTTTTGTTCGTTTAATTTAATTCTCCATAAGTTTGACCATAGTTCCAGCTGGATAATATGTTCCTGAAGATATCGGGAAGCCTCGTGAGGGTTTTCGAGCATACTAGAGCAGGCTGTGTCATCGGCAAAAGTAGAAGTGTGGATATTATTGCTCACATGCTTCTTCTGGTCATACTTCTGCTTCTGAAGATTCAAGAGTCGAAGTTCAAGAAGTTAACACAGTAAACGAATAGCTATACAAAACGATGAGCTTCAGCTGTCGACATGTTCTGTTTTTTTGAATAGTAGAGATGTTGTATGTTTTTCTTTTCTTTTCGTTTTGAAGTTTCAGTTGCGTATTTAATCGCTTGCTGGAAGGTATGTTGTTGTTGTTTGTTTTACTATTATATTTGTACATACATAAAAAAACACCCATACACACACAAAACTCACATTCAAGCACAATAAATACAAACATTTCTGCTTCGTTAACTTCGTATTTATTTAAAGCATCATTCAGTCAAACCGAAATCTGTAGGAACATCTCGACAGCTGGAGCTCTTCGTTGTGGGTATATCTATTCGTTTATTGTGTTAACTTCGACTACGACTCTTTGAATTTCAGTAGCAGAAGCATTAGCAAAAGTTTGTGATTGGGCAGTCAAGAAATAAAAAGTGGAAGAAATACCACAATTTTACGAATTTTGCTATTTCGACTGCAGTTTTTTAACACTGGTATAAATTAAATACAAAACTGGCCCCAGTATACTCCCCAGTGGCACATCGGATTATATAGTTTCGGGCGTACTCATAAAGTCTCATTCCAAAGTGAACTTCCGGGCAAGAATGTAACTTCTCAAAAGATTTAAAATGTTTATTGGTAGATGTGATTTAAATTTTAAAATTAGGCCTTCATGCCCTATTTTATCAAATACCTGAGAAACGTCAATGAAAACGTACGTAAAATAATACTTTTTGAAAATTAGTGCCTTAACAAATATTTAACTTCATACTGGATGGTTTTTTGAATACTTTTGTAGCTTTTTTTTTTGTTTTGTCTGGGAAAAAGACAGTCTGTACCAAAATAACCCATTTCTTTGCAACTGTGAATCTGTATTTAACCACTATTGTTGTTATTGGTTTCTCTAGCCTATTTTTGTTAGCAAAAATGTTTCAAATGTTTTGTAGTAGAAAAACGTTGCTTACTACCAGGGTTGGAAAGTTGTAATGCAGAAAATATTCAGATTTTGACAGATTTATAAGATGTAACATTCCGACAACTTACGCCGTACAACTTACGTACATTTAGCTTTTCTAATGCCAAGTACACACTATGGCTTTTTCTGACATCGCAATAGTGTGCACTAGTGGCAACGTTTGTCATTCCCGATATTTTTCGTTGTGCGGCATTGCTTTCCTATAAAAAACACAATTTGAAAATGAGAACTCAAGAAATGCCAGTTGTGTACTCAATATAACATATGTAGATACATACAGTATATGTAATTTAAGTCATTAAAAAAAATTCCCATTCACGTTTGGTGCTGTAAGTGTCACTGTACTGCACATAAACCAGTCGCAGCAACAGAATGCAATATCTATGATTTGCTAGATTGTCAATTTCTGCCAACGCCATCGAGAGTGCAAATGCATTTTATTGCGATGTAGCAAACTTTGCATATTTGTGTTTATGCAAGTGTCGTTATGTATATGCATATCTACATATAATTACAAACATATATACATATATGCATACATATATACTTTATATATACTTATATGTATTTGTATATGCAAATGCATACGCACATATACCAATAGTAAAACATTTGCTCTCAACTCACAAAAAGTAAATTTCACCGGCCGGCATATTTTTTTCTGTTCCTATATTCGTTTACCTAAATATAAATTGTGTTCTTTTTGTATTTTTTGTATTTAAACAGAATTTTTGTTGTCAGACGAAATTTTAAACTTGCATTGCCAATCGATTTGTATTGGTAGACGGTGGTATAAATCGATAAACCTTAGTACTCGTAGCTGTCCATTTGACGTATTTTCTATAAATAAAAGCTATAGGCCATGTACCGTTGAAAGAGTCTGATAAATCGTAATTATATTAAATGCAGTCTCTAATGCCGAGTACACACTTTGGCATTTAGTGACATCGCAATAGTGTGTACTTATGACTATGTTTGTCATTTCCGATATTTTTTGTTTCGTAGTGTGAACAGCATTGCGCACATTTCGAAAATGACAACACAAGAAATGCACTTTGTGTACTTGGCATAGGAGGGCGGAGATAAAAATATTAATAATTAAAAAAAAACTTGTTTTTTTCGAAACTACGTAATGAAATCTAATGTCTATACAGAATCATAAATTTCTTCAATTTCACTACGAAACATTTATTTCGACATCAAATCGAAAAAACAAAAATGTTGAGAAAAAAATTTTGTTTCAATATTAAATTAAAACAGCAAGATAAAATCTTTAATGTATGTATGTATTTATATTTTAAAAATTTAAGAAAAAAAATTCATCGAGAAAACAATCGAATTTCAACCAAAAGTAAGATTTCTGCAAAATTTAAAAAAAAAATCTAAAATTATGAAATCGAAAGGTTGTTAGAAAATTTCCTTAAAACGGCGGCGACTTAGAGAATAGCTCTAGGTAAAACATACATGCATATCAAGCCTTTTCTAGAAATAACGACATGTCAAATCACAGTGATTGCAAAAAATTAATTAAAAGCTATATCGTTGCTTTTGTAAATTGTACGATTTATAGGGTTGGATATTGGAATAAAAAATTCTATGTACTATAAATGACAAAAACCTTAATACCAATAAAATTCCACAAACAAGTCAGCTGTTAATAGTTTGATTTTGAAGTCAGAACAGGCCTGATGATGAAAAAAAACTCGTTCAATAGTATATAATGATCCACTCAAAAGGTGAGTATACAAGACATTTTTTCAAAGAACGATTTGACTATTAATTATGTAATATTAACTAAAACTATTTAGTTTTTTAAGTTATTACTTTCTTGTGGCAAAGGCTCGATATGTATAATAATGTTATATTTATGTCTATTTTTTAATTCAGTTAAAACGTTCGTTATTGTTCATTTATATTTTTATCTCCTTAGTCCCTATATAAAAATTTCAATGCACTTGCGAAAATAGCTAAAAGAAAAATAGGGTAGCACTAATGATCTTTCCGATATCAAATTTCGCCCTTCTTCTTATTCCAAAACTTGTATCATAGAATGAGTGAGAGGGTGTCCCTGTGGCTGAGTGGTAGCGATGCTAACCTCTCAGTCCAGAGGTCGTGGGTTCGATTCCCGCCATAGACCCTGGGTGTTTTCTGCAGACAAGCTAATCGCTTTGCGGGGTTGTTTTTGTTAAAAAAAAAAAAAAAAAAATTATATGTGTGCAAGGCTTAGTAGAAATCTATTTAGCAGGAGTAACTGATATTCTATACTCCATTTCAATGGATGATGTGGCACCGACCACTTTCCTAAGCTTCCTAAAGCATTATAGAAATCGTTTGGACGTAGTCCAAGTTGTGCACAAAGTTTTATAGGAATGGGTTCGTTAGAAGTGTGTGAAATGTTAAAAAAAGTTTACTCGTAGAATTGCGCGGACTTGTTCTTTTTGTTGACAATACAATGAGACCAAACGGCATCTATTGCCTCTCTATCAGAAGAAAACCCGTTTTAAAGAATGACGCATTTCGGAAGTAAGAAACATAAAACTGCAAAAAAGACAATCCAAATGCACTAATAAGACCATACTGAATTAAGAATAGAAAACAAAATAAAATATATTAATAACAAAGTAAAATCTACAAACTATATTATGAGCTAAAAATATCAGTTCTATAGCAACAAAGAAAAAGTTCCAAGCTCATATTTTACTGTTCTAGAGCACTTTTAAACTTTCAACCCGATTTTCAGAATTTTATTTCTTTAACAGTTAAATTTGGAAATTTGGTGTTCACTTCTATTTTATTTAGGAAAACATCGTTATACCCACTATAACCAATATATTTAGTTTGAAATATACCAAAGACAAGCTAAATTAAGCTATTATTACATATAAGATTATAAGTCGAAAAAAGATAAGCAGCATGTCATTCCGGTCTAACTTCCAGAAATTCGCACAAAATAATTGCGATTTTGCCCAGGAGTACTTTTGAATATGAAAATTACAGGGGTACCATTAACTCAAAACTAGCGTATCTCGGCTTAAGCCCTTTTTCTTTTTTGTCGCAGAGCTAATGCGGGTGTGAAGTTTAGTAGAAGGCGGGAGCCAAATTCAAATTGTAAAACAGATTAAAATTAATTAAATACTTAATATTAATTAAATATTTAAATATTTATATTAGTCTTATATTTATATAAGTTTAATATCATGTAAATAAATAAATAATAAAATTAATGGGCTCCGTCACTACTAACCTTAATGCGGGTATATAACTCAGGCTTTCAGCTCATAACATGGTCTATTAAACCGAACTAGAGTTCAGTTTGTTTATACATATGTAGTTGTTTTTCTTGTTGGTCCAGTCTTTGCTATCCAGTAACATATTTGAATGACATTCGCTTTCGGTTAATGTAACAAAAGTAAAATCACAAGCTCAAATTCGTTTAGTTTTTTTCTCTTTGTGCTTTCTGATGGCGAGTAAGACACACCTGCACACTATCGTAAAAAATAAATTGCAGATTAACATTATATTTACTGCAAACGAATAAATATATTGATAGATATGATGATTTTCGGTTCGCAGAGACTTGCTTAGTCGCACTAAGGGTCCACTAAAGGTAGATGATGTAAAGTTTTTAAACAATACATTATGTGGGTGCCCCTGTGGCTGAGTGGTAGCGATGCTATCCTCTCAGTCCAGAGGTCGTGGATTCAATTTCTGCTATAGACCCTGGGTGTTTTCTGCAGACAAGCTAATCGGTTTTCGGATTGTGTCTGTTTATAAAAAAAAATTTATAAAATAAATGTATGGATTGACGACGTTGATATTGAGTGATTTCAATTAATGCTGTAATGTTGATGAGTACACATTGTGGAATTTTGTGACATAGAAATATTGTGTACTAGTGGCAACGTTTGTCATTTTCGATATTCTTCTTCTGTTATCCGATCCTTCAGTCATTTGTTACCGGCGAGTACGTTTTAAAATAGACCAAGTCCAGTCATTATACTTGAAAGCACAATATGTGCATATGTATGTATGTATTATTCGATTGTCTAACAGTGCAAGAAAATTAAATTCCAGACCACTTTTTGCATAAACCATACCCGGGGTTTGTTTTTGGTGTTGTTATTGTTTCTGCTGTTTTTTTAAATAACTGAATGTCTGCCTTAACTAACAATTTTTATATAATGTTTTTATGTGTTGGTGAATGCATTTTTTTCTTGAATGCAACTGAAAAAATTGCACACATTTGTTAAGGGTAGTTGTTTGATTTTTAGCGCTGGCAGGTATGGCTGCATTTTTAATGCAAATTTCGAAACTGCAACGACGAGCTGGAAATGCCTTCGAGAGCATTCTGTAGGTTCATTTGTATGTTGTATATACTGCTTGTCTGGCATTGAGGTTCTCAGTTGAGTTTTATTTTTTAAATAGTAAAAATTATTTTATATATATAACAGCCGTAAAAAATGTACGAGATTTTAATATTTCCTTTGTCTATATTGCATACTTATGAAACAGAATGCATTTGGTTACATGCTTACATATACATATATGTAGCTATTTATAAATGCTTCGGTTGACGTTCACACATACATACATGCATGCACATATATGTACAAAAGTACATTTAATCAGGCATTTATTATATATAAAGTAAATCTACAGTCTGAGAATAATATATACATACATACATATCGCTCATTCACTAAAACAACGTCATAACTCAAAAAACTAGTTTGGCAGAAAACAACTTTAAAATTTTCAATTTACATAAAAGTTATTGGTGTGTCTCTCATTTAATTTTTTTCTCAAGAGTTGAGTAAAGAAGATATTTCTATGAAATCTTTACATCATATGAATAGCAATATTATAATTAGGGCCTGATTGGAAAAGCAGTAGTCCTGCTTCTGCATTGTACGAGCAAATTTTAATGCAATACAAGTTCGTTGATAGTCTTATTAAGTAGTAGCCATGTTTGCACCTCATATTTGTCTTACTTGTGAATTAACTACTTCAGCGAAGCATTTTAGGGCATTTAAGTTCTCACTTGCACCGCAGTGATGCATTTACGAACAGGCCTTTAATTCAGCATCATTAACTCAAAAATTAAATTTGTTGTTTAATGACGTTGTTTTAGTAAATGATCGATATGTACATATTAGTGATGAGCCGTTTTGATAAATTTCCATTCATATTCGTACGAATACGAATATTTTTATTTAATAAAAATGTCATCAAAATATTAATTTGTAATAACTTAAAAATAAAATTCAAAGAATAAACAATATTCTTGTACCCAACTTAAAAACAAACTTCTTGTACAATTAACATTAAAAAATTTAAAGTACATTTCTTCACCTCATAAGAGGAATGCTTACCAAAAATAAAAGTTTAGAAGCTTTTTCTCCATCAACCCTATAACGAGAAGGTGTATAAACAATACCATCACCACTGAATATTTGATCGGCCAGAACACTTCTCGTTATTGTTACTAAATATTGCTTAGCTATAAGTATAAATATCCTGTACTTTTTCCTATTTGGTTTGAACTATGTTGAATGATCGGCGTTATTTGCTAAACATTTTCCCGCCAAACAGTCTGCTACAGTTTTCCGTATTGATGACTGATCAGCTTTTCAAATACTAAGATGAGAATTTTCATTAGCCTTACCTTCACTTTCACTAGTGTCTATAAGTGACGTCATCGTATATTTGAGAGAAGTGCATTTTTTGATTTCGGTATCTTTACTTTCATCTCATCTTGCACATTTAAGGTTTTAGGCTCTGCTGGGCCATCTTCATGCAAAATGTTAACACGCTGACATTTTGTTTTTGTGTTCGCAATGCTGCCAACTTGTTCTCACAACTGTCTACATCAGATGTGTAAATATCTTCCAAAGTAATGCCACACAACGAAAAATATCGGAAATGGCAACGTTGCTACTAGTGCACACTTAAATTTTTGTTTGCGATGTCACCAAATACCATATTGTGTACTGGTGGTAACATTTGTTATATCGAATATGATACCACAAAATGACATCACAAGCATTGCCAGATGTGTGTACTCAGCATAAGTATGTTGGAGCAAATTAGATGTAATTACGGTCTGCTTAAAATTTAGCATGTTTAATAAACAATTTTGCAACAAATAAGTTTCTATAAATTGAATGTGCACTCATTAGTGGGTGTTAAAAGATGACTTTGAAATATTTTTAAAAGCTTGCGCACAACAGCCAAATGCAATAGAATTTGCAGTTGCAGTGTTAACCAGACGGACACAGACCAAGCAAAATGAAGAGAGAAAAAAAATATATATAAATATATATATACATATAAATATATATACTTATATACATAAATATATATTGCAATTATAATAACGTTGGCTGCGCACAATTACGAGTGACATCAGCTGCAGCATCATTACCAGAGTAAATATCAAAAAAGAGTAATTTATAAACTCCCAGACATCCTCTGAGACCTTATCCACCAATGACGTCACCGACAGTGTTGGATTTACAAATAGACCCGTGAGGCCCGGGCCTATGCCGGCATGATTTTAAGGGCGGCAACATTTTCAGACCCCTAAAAATTATGAATAATTTGAAATTTATAATTTTTGTAAATTAGTTTCGCTTTATATCAATGAAATATTCAGAATATAATTCTGGCTTTAACCGCTAATTTATCGGTGCAATCTATATTTTTTTAGCACTTGGGTAGACCATTGTGCATTGTTGAGATTTAGCGACAGTTTGGGTTAGTGTATTTTACATGTTTATTTACGCACCAGAGTGCACTATAGTTCGAAGGTATTGACAAGTGCTTTTGCTTCTGCTCACGCCTCTGCTTCTGAAAATGCAGTCGCAGTTACAGTGAACGCAATAAACGAAAAGTCATACACAACGAAGATGTCGACATGTTCGAACAGTTTTTCGTTTGACTGACTGCTGCTTTAAATAAATTCGGAAGTTATATTTTGGGTTTTTTCTAGTAAGACTATACTATTTTGCATTTTTGACTATCTTTGTTATTGTTTCATTTATTATGTTGCAAATTTTAGTAGTTATTATTTTAAGGTGTTATTGCTACTTTGCCAAATATTGTTAGTGAAAAACTATTAGTCCTTGTAAATTATGCTGAAAGGATTAAAATAAAATATTATTTCCCCTATTTAAAAAAAATGTGCGGGAAAAATATTTTTACACAAAGTGTTACTGAAACTCAACAGAGAAGTGTGCATTATTGTGAAAAACGACAAAAAGTAAAAAAAAACTCTGTATGAGATATTAGGGTAACTAGACACGTTAAGATTACATTGCTTAATATTGTATGCGAAAAATTAGGATCCCGGAAAGAAGCGAAAAACATTTTTTCTTTATTTTGCAAAAAAAAATTTATGAAGAAACAATTTTTCGGCGTAAAAAGCTAATGAGATTTATTCAGTGGACTTTTCTCTACATCATTTCCATATATAGTAAAACGCTATCACTAAGTCTGGATTAGCTATTGGTCAAGAGCTGATGACACCATTTTTTGAGGGTGCACTGATTTTCGAAATCTTTGGAGGTCAATAAAAAAGAATTGGTCACCAAAATCGCCACACTGAGTATAGGGCTTTACTACCTTTTGGTAGTGCTATCGAACCTATACTGTCGGGACCATAAGGATTTTTACTGTTGCACAGTGTAATTTAAATATTTATAAATTGCATATTTAATTCTAAAATTTTTTTTTTCATAGAACAATAAGGGCGGCATATCTCACGGGGCCTAGGGCGTCATCAAACATAAATCCGCCACTGGTCACCGATCAACAATAATAAAACAATTGGAATGCATACATATGCATTTATGTATACATATGGGTGTAATATTTTTTCATTAAAAATTAGAGGCTTTAATTATATACATTCCCTAACTAATAAATGTACCAATTAATTCGAACTTGTTTGTCTTTCTGCTGCCTTGCAGATATGTATGTAAATACATATGTACACATGTATGTATGTGTACAATCGCTCTGCTTCAGGACCTGAAGTATCTAAGTAGACATATGCATTTATGTGTGAATAAAGTTTTTTATGCACATATGTATATAGTAGGCTTCGAAGTCTGGTTGCATTCAAAATGGTAATTATATACCTTTTGAACGTACAGTAAAGTGCAATAAGAAGAAAGCCATACGATTTTCGCACAGAGTTTCCAACAATCGGCTTTAAAAGAAGCTGAACTTCAAACTACTTTTCTCGATTCTCGTTTTTTTCTACTGCAATTCGAGAAAATAAATATCAGAAATAATAATTATTTCTGCTCGAAAAAATAAAAATTAGAAAATAATAATTATTTCTGCTAAAAAAAATTAAAATCAACAATTTTGAAATCATTTGAGCTTAGAAAAATCTCCTTCAGTACACGTTTTCCGATGTTTACTTGTTTTTGCTTTTTTTTAATTCTTGACCAATAAAGCTCTGATTAGTAGTATGTTTGCTGAGTTTTTCCCTACAACTTGTTCCGTTTAAACGTTTGATGATTCAATCGAGTACCCATTTCCATTAGCTGTTAGTTAATCTAAAATTTGCATATGATGTTGGTCCCGATAAAATTCCCAGTTGTATTTTAATTAAGTGTGCTGTAGCCTAGCTATTCTGTTGACTGTGATGTTTAATTTATCAATTAAATATGGACATTTCTCCGATATTTGGAAAAATTACACGGGTTTTAGAAAAGCATTTGACAAAGTTAATCATTTACTTCTTATCAAGAAACTTCAAATAATGGGATTTATAGATCTAAGGATAAAGTGGTTATAGTCGTACCTAACAAATAGATCACAGACAGTTCGTTTCAGAAACACATTTTCTAAAAGCATAGGCATACCTTCAGGTGTAACCCATGGAAGCCATCTTGGGACGCTTCTATTTTTATTATTTATTAATGACTTGCCCTCAGTAATAAAATTTTCATCTGTCCTGATGTATGTCGATAACCTGGATTCACTTTATGAGTGGTGCAACGTAAACTAATCAAATTATTGCAAACTATTTTCTTGGTGATCATCAATTGGGTTTGGTCGACAGTTTTCTAGACTTAGGTATTTTACTAGGTATTTTACCAGATCCTAACATTTGCAATAAACAAGGCTAGAGGTACACTTGGATATATTAAACGTTAGGCAAAAGAGTTTGACGACCCGTACATTGGAAAAGCATTGTACATGTCACTGGTATGTCCGATTCTGGAATATGGATCAATAATATGGGATCCTACTTACCAAATTCACACTGATGCTATTGAATCGGTGCAAAAGCAATTACTGTTATTATTTCTTCCAGGATTACGATACGATACGTACACTTGCCATCTTACTCATCTCGACTTGCCCTTATTAAGCTGCCTACTCTAAAAAGCCGTAGAACTATGTTAAACGTATCATTTGTCTTCAACATTATTAAAGTTGACATCTGTTCTGGATTTTTGATCAACGAAGTTTCGTTTAATGTTCTTCAACGTATCCCGTAATTTTATTCTTCTATCTGTAAAAGTTTATAGAGTGTTCAGAATTTAATCAATTGTATAGATTTATAGACTTTTCATTCAATGCTAATGTAATAAAGAATGCGATTGTAAATTTTCTAAACTCATAATGAAATTGTTTTCTTATTTTTTTATATATTTTGTAAGTTATTTAATGTTGTGAAATGTTAATTTAATATCAGTTAATAATATCATTAATTGTCTGTAAGGAATTCAATTCCATAGTCAATTAAAATAAATAAATACATTTATACCCAGCAAAAAAAGACATACAAAAGAAATAGTTAATGTATGGGTTCTACTGCAAATTAATTGGTTCAATTTAGGTGGCAGAATTCATGATTTTAACACAGGTGTGTCATTGGCGAGCATGGGTTCACATTTAACAAAACTGCTCATCATTTAAATGAGTGCTTAGAACCCATGCAAGTTCCCTGATTCAATGACGTTTTTTCTCGTAAACACAAAACATAAAAAAAATTTGTTGCAGCCAGGATACGAACCGTGGTGTGCAGACTGTCAAGACATACACTCTACCACTGAGCTATTGTATTCTTAATATATATTTGTTCGAGATAAAACTTGTTTTATGAAAATGTGTCAATGTTATGATATAATTCCGTTTTTGCATGCCTTTCTTGCTAAATATTTATTTCAATATATTAGCCAGTTTGTCGAATGCGTTCTTAACGAGTTCAAAAACTATAGGATTATTTACAATTTGCAATGACATTCAGAATGCATTCGAAGAAACAAATGCTCAAGAAATCATGAAACACTATTTCATTTTCAATGCGTGGATATGAAAACCTCACAATATGAGATCAACGGTACTTCCATGTTTTGTTTCCAGCTTGTTCAACAAATTCAGTGAAAGTAAAAATTTTATGAATGTCATAAAGCACTAAAAACATAAAAATAAAAGTTTTACAAAAAAATTACCCAAACTTCAAAAATAGACTCAAAAAATTATATCTGTGGTTTTCATTAAAAACAACGTCTTTAAATTTTTCTAATTTTTTTTATTTTTTATTTTATTTTTTAAAATTCAATGTACAGCAAAATAATTATATTCATTTTAGTAACAGCCTCAGCGCCTTAGAGGTTGAAGGTTTAAACGTTTTTTTTTTCAAATAAGTTTAATCACTGACTAGCAACAGAATGCTCTTCTTACAAGGAAACACAGCGCCACTTACCTTTTTTATCTGAACACATTTGAAAATTATTTTTTGACATTTGTTTAGTTAATAAGAAATCATAATCATTTGTGGGTTTGTTTTTTGTCTTTCCTATGACTAGGAAAGTCTTGCGTTACTTATGTCCCGCATGTAGGTACAAACAAAAATTTAAGATTAAAGTTTTTTTCTGACAAAAATAATCTACGAGTATATCATCTGGGGGGTTGCACGGGCATGATTTTTATTCAGCCGAAATCACTTACATTGACATAACTTGTTTTTTCAGAACACAATTTCGATGTTTATATTTTTTTTTTAATTTCTCTAGGATCTGATCCTTAAGAAAATGTTTCCTAAAAATTAGTTGGAATATTGTCATAACCTACATACTCGTACATCTACATGATAGTGTAAAGAAAATATAAGAATTTTTATAAAAAAATCACTCGTTTTGGCTCTCCTGAAAAGATTTAATTTTTGGACATACGCTGCTATTAATGAAAACCACATATTTGTAAAGGGTGTCTTTTATTGAGGTATAGAACTTTAAGTTGGCATCACTTTTTTAACTGGCGGCCATTTTGTCAGCTGTCAAGTGATTAATATTTAGTTTGGTTTGCCATTTCATCATGAACAGGTTGACAAAAGAACAACGCTTGCAAATCGTGCAAATTTATTTCGAAAATAATGGTTCAGTTCGCGAAGTTTACCACAAGCTCCGTCCATTTTATGGTCGACATAATCGTCCATAAGAGCAATTAATTCGGTTAACCGGTCAATTGGCCACCAAGATCGTGTGATTTGACACCATTGGATTATTTTCTTTGGGGATATGTGAAGTCCCTCGTCTACGCCAACAAACCAGAAACGTTAGGGGACTTGGAAGCCAACATTCGTGGCGTTATTGCCAACATACGGCCCCATATGCTCGAAAAAGTGGTTGAAAATTGGACCTGTAGAATTGGCTTTATTCGAGCCAGCCGCGGCAGCCACATGCCCGAAATCATATTTAAACGTTAATGGCATAAAATTATCCTTCCAATAAAGCCAAATTGATGGACATTAAAACGATTTTCTTGTGTTTTATTTCAATTCGAAGTTCTATACCTCTAAAAAAACACCCTATATGTTGTATTAGTCGAGTTTTAGATTAGGCTAGTAAAAAATTGAATGTACACAATTCTCAATTATGGAATATCGTTAATGGAATATCGTTGCACGTTTGCTGGGGAAATGCCCAGCTAAGTCCACAGTAAACAAACTGTTTGCTCTAATTTTTTAATCATTTATGTTTTGAGAAAACTTTCTTATTAATATCACATTGCAGGATAGAAACGGCATTGCATTTTAACGATTAATTTAATAAATCATCCTTTTTATTAACTATTTTAAAAAAATTCAAGCAAAACAATTTCGACGGCTCCTTGCAAAAAAAAGTACGTACGAGAACAAGAGAGAAGGTTCAGTTGCAATTTGCAGAGAAACAAGTCTGTATTATGCCTACTTCGTTGTATCTGGTGCCGTTGTTATCTGCAACGTTATTTACATCAATTACAATTCCCCACGCCGTTTTCAGAAATAATGGAAAAGTTTATGATCCTCCGTTTGACATTAACGGAAACAATGAATGTCTGTGAGTGAGTCAGTAACAAAAATAAAATGTACCTAAAACTGGTGCACATGCTGCTTCAAGTACAAAACGTTAATAAAAACGCGATCGTAATTGCGATTGCACCAGAAAACAACTGTAATATAAAAGTACATTTATTTTTCACTCTTATGGCGGGTGTTTTTTTTAAGGCGGAGGACTGTAAGTTAAAGTGATATACGAAGAAGTACACAATAGATCTTCTTCGGTTGCAGTATTCTGTGCTTCTTCTCTTCGGAAATTACGTCTGTGACAATGTCGAGGACCTTATTTTTGGTGAGGCATACTTTTGGTTGTTTTCCCAAAAAACGTACATAGGAGTATGTATTACTATCCAATCTCTGAATTAACAGAGAAACAGAGGTGGAAGTAGATTGCTACGCTACCTTACAGGTGCAGCGCCACTTGAAACTGCTTTGAGTTCACAAAACGATAGACATGAAAGCTTCGGCCGGAAATTCGAGGTACTGGTTCTACGGGTACCGGTGGTGCGGCAATGTATCTACTCTAGGAGTTTAATTGGTGGTAATGTTTCCGCATAATCCATAACTGAAATCTAACGGTGGACTTCATCTAACCCTATGGGGCTAAGTAGATGATGGTGTTTGAGCCATGCATCGATCCCACCCCAATATGAGTAGAGACGCTGTGCCAGTACTTGGTGACGGATTCTCTTGGAGAACACGCTGTAGGTGTGAGTAATCACACTCACTGCACGTTATCACAAAAAATCTTACGCAGTTTCTGTGGGTGCTGCGAAAATCGCTCGAAGAATAGTCTTGGTTCCCCAGCATTAAATAAATGCTAGTGATTGTTGCAACGCAGTCAACCAGACACTATTGTAGGTGCTCTTGCCATACAACAGAAGATTTTTTGACTACAGACATGCTTAACCCGCAATAAAATTAAACATACGTTTTTTGCTTGAAAAAGGACAACATTTTTAATCGTAATCGAGCGATTAATGGGCTCGATTGTCATTACGAATAAAAGATGCGATTAATTTCGATTTCGATTACAATTATAATCGCAGCGCAAGCCTTAATCTGAATGGTAAATGCTTGAAAAAGGAATCATCTAGAATGCCTGTGCAGCCACGTAAACCATGTCTTCAAAACAGCTTTTAACTGCTCATATAGTTCTAGTAAATTGTATGAACCCGAAAAAATTTAAAAAAGCTGTTCCAGTGTAATTAACAAAACTCAGTCCGAAAAGTTTATAAGGCAGCCATTACCATTATCTTTCCCATTGATTTGGCATGATCAAATATTCCATAAACCAGAGGACTGTTATTACCCGACTGCTCGACGCAAAGAAGGGTATCGTATTTATCAGTCTATGTATGTGAGCGGTTTTTGAATCACGACACGCACGCTCACGCAATATAATATTTTACTCACGCACTTTCACGCACGAATGATTTTGAAATTTTTCACGATCACGCACGCTCACATTTAAAATATTCCTAATATATATGTATGTATGTATGTATATATGTGTGTTCCTTTGCGGCTTTATATAAACTATAGATGTGCACGTGAGCGGGTTTTGAATCACGACACGCACGCTCACGCAATATAATATTTTACTCACGCACTTTCACGCACGAATGATTTTGAAATTTTTCACGATCACGCACGCTCACATTTAAAATATTCCTAATCACGCACGAGGGGTGTACAACTTATCACGATCACGCACGCTTACGAAAAATATATAATTAATTTTTTATGTTTGTTGGTTGAAAAATAGGTTCTTACACATACATATGTACATACATACCTATGTATGTATGCATTATGTTTGCAGGATCATTCTACCTATATGTATGTATATATTAGGGAAGTAACGAATACCAGTTTAGCGAATGCGAAAGCGAATAATACATTTTAATTTTTGCGGAAGCGAATGCGAAAGCGAATGCAAATATTATAAGACGTTAAAAAATCATATGAAAGTAAACTCGTACAAGAGCATGAACTTGTATTATACGAGTATACATAGATGTACGGCATAAAGCATTTTATTTCAATTGAGTCTTGAATTGAGCATATATTTATTAATTTATTAAAAATGCAAATTCTTAAAACAGAATGATATGTATGTGAATATCATGAATACCACATGTGAAAATTTCCGAATCAAAATTTTCGTTCACATGGATTTTAGTTTCGTATCATCAATTCCAATAAAATTAAAAACTTACATATTTCCGACAGACAAATCCTTGTGAATAATTTTCTTCATAAATTTTCAAAATATTTCGCAATCTTATGAAGTTTTTTGATACCATTTGTGCACATGTTCGGAAATTTCCAATAAAATTTTATTCATGATAAGCTTGTATAATAGTTTTGAATTTCCATATCATATGATTGTCTTCTCTGAAACCTGGTTGAATGATAAAAAGTTTATTCACAACAATGAAATTTTATGTTCCAAATATCAAATATTTAGATGTGATCGTATGCAAAAGCTTGGTGGTGGAGTTCTTATTGTGGTTTTGCAAAATTTTCACTGTGAACTTGTCAATGCTTCACAAAATGACGATGTTGAGATTGAATTTGTTGCCGTTAAAATTTGTATTGATTATAGATACTTGTATATCACCTGCTCTTATATTCCTCCAAGTTCATCTAATCTCATTTATAATATGCACGTTTCTGCAATTAACTTCGTTTTGAATCAAGCTCATCCATCTGATTTAATGGTTGTACTTGGAGATTTTAATCTTCCCAATGTAATGTGGATTAAATCTTTGGAATGTAATTATATATTACCTACTATAACAAATGAATTCATTCAATCACTTCATAGCTGTGGATTTTTTCAAATAAACCATATAACTAACGCTTTTGGTAAACTACTGGATCTTGTTTTTTTCAATCATCTGCTGGATATCTGCTTACGTAATTATCTTTCCGTCACCATCCTACATTAGATATGGAAATTTTACACTCTACTATTACATCTTCCTTGGTTTCAAATAAGAATAAGTCTAAACACGTTAAAAGCTATTGTTTCCCCCGTACTAATTATACAAAACTGAATTATTTACTATTTAATGTTAATTGGGAATCTGTATTTTCTGGCGATGATTTTGACAGTGTTATCTTGAATTTCTATTCTGTTTTGCATCATATCATTGCTGCCGCTGTTCCCAAAATAATTATTCGCAACATTAATGGCCCACCATGGAATAATAGATTCTTAAGTAATGCTAAAAATAGGAAAAACAAATTTTACATTAAATATAAAAGAACTGGCTTATCGGTTGATTTTAGTAACTATGCTATTGCACGGTCTGAATACAATATGGCAAACAAACTAGCATATCGCAACTACATTCATCGTATAAAATCAAAAGTGAAATCTAACCCTAAATCCTTTTATAATTTTGTCAATTCTAAACGCCGCACTTCTGGTTATCCGAAGCATTTGAAATACGGTTCTCGTAGTGCTGATGATGATACATCTATTAGCAGATGTTTGCAGATTTTTTTGCGTCAACGTATTCCACTAAGTATTATGATAATCAAACTTCTTATCCGTATATTACATCACATTCACCTGGGATATATTTTCCGTATACGAACATTGAGACTGTCTTATAGAATTTAAGATCGCTAAAAAACTCATTCTTTTATGGTCCTGATGGAATACCGAATTATATCCTAAAAAATTGTGCTGATTTATTATCCGGTCCACTTACAGCAATCTTCAATAAATCCATTGAATTATGTTACTTACCACCTGTATGGAAGAAATCTTTTATTATTCCTTTATTTAAAAGCAGTAGTAAAATTGAGGTATCAAACTACAGAGGAATTGCAAAGCTGAATGCTATTCCTAAGCTCCTGGAAAAGATAATAACTGATTGCTTGTATCATCAAATTTCATCGCTTTTATCTCCGTGTCAACATGGTTTTCGTAAGTCGCGCTCAACAACTACTAACATCTTAGAGCTCACTACTATTGTCAATGATGGATTTACAAATAACTTGCAAACAGATGTGATATACACTGATTAGCAAAGCATTTGATAAAGTAAATCACGATATTTCACTGCACAAATTATCACTTATGGCGTTTAGTAACTCGGCTTTAAAGTGGCTTAGATCTTATTTATCAAATAGAACACAACAAGTAAAATTTAGAGATGTTACATCAAAAATCATCTAAGTTCATTCTGGAGTTCCTCAAGCCAGTCATCTGGGTCCTATCTTATTCACGTTATTTATCAATGATCTTCCGTCTGTTATTTTACACTCTAAAGTATTGATGTATGCTGACGACGTCAAAATTTTTAGTACTTAATGACATCAATGGTCATAACTTACTACAGCATGATCTCTAGATGGTGCAAAATCAATTTACTGAATTTAAATATTAAAAAATGTAAACACATGTCCTTCTTCAGACAGATAAAATTTGACTCAGTTTATATTATTGATAACTCTACACTGGAAAAAGTTCACAACATTCTGGACCTCGGAATATTGCTTGATCACAGTCACAACTTTCGTGACCACATCTCTGTAATTGCTAATAAAGCTAACGGTGTACTTGGATTTATGAAACGCTGGTCTAAAGAATTTTCCGATCCATATCTCACAAAACTCTTATATACTTCACGTGTTAGACTTGAATATGGATCTGTTATATGGGACCCATATTATTCTATTCATATTAATAGCATTGAATCAGTTCAAAAGCAGTTTTTGATATTTTGTCTTCGTGGCCTTCGTTGGAATTCGTATGTTCTACCATAGTGTAACAGTACACTTAGCCTTATCAAGTTACCTACTCTTAAAAGTCGTCGATCGATGTCACTTTATTTGTTCTTAACATAATTCGTGGTGATGCTGACTCCGAGTTCCTTCTTAGTAAAATTAACATCAATATTCCTGCAAGACCAACTCGTAACTTCCAACTGTTATGTCTGAAATACTATAGATCTCTCTATGCTAATAATGACTCTTTTCGGCGTGCATGTGAAAACTTTAATAAATATTATCATCTTATTAATTTGTCAGAGAGTACTGAAGTTATAAAAAAAAATTATTATACATTTAAATAGTTAATTCAATTTCATACATGTGTATTGTTTTTAATTTATGCTATTTGACACTGTTTTGTAAAAACCTTTAGTCAGTAAGTATTTAAAATCGATTGACTTAATAAATATAATATAATATAATAGATAATAATTAAAAATAAATTTCCAAAATGTTAAGCAATGAACCCATTCGTACTTTGGACCTATAAAGACATATTAAGAAAAATCGACATGAATTGTTCATGAAAAATGTTGCAGAAGTAATACTCTGTTCTTCTTGGGAAAACCTAGAATAGTCTTAAGTAGAAAATATGTTCACGCAAATCAAACACTGCCTTTTCTTTTTCAATATATTAAAAATACTTCCAATCACCGCTGCACTTTGGTTTCAGTTTGATACTTATGAGAACTTATTTATAGAAAAGTTATCCGCTAAAATTTTAAAGCTTTGTATCTTTTATAAATAATATAAATAAATAAAAATAATTTTCGTGGTTTTGACGTTTTTTAATCGTAAACTATTTTCGTAAAGGAAGTGCAAATTTTTCAGTTTTGTTTTGTCTTTTTAGCGAATGCAAATAGAAAATGTAAGCAAATAATTTGCGAATGCGAAAGCGAATGAAAACATTCGTTTCATCCCTAGTATATACATATGTATGTATGCACATAGATCAGAGCTGGCCACCGAGAGAAACACGAGACTAATGTATTCGCGTATGTGTATTCATTTGTATAAGAAGCCGATGAATTTAAAATTTTCAATACAGTTATATACCCACGCAGGAGTGTTATCTCGTGAGAGCGTGGGAATTCGTGCGGTCTTCTTAAAAAACGAGTAATTTTTTTTATATATGATTATGATTAATTATAAATTTGATCACGATAACGCGTGATTCATGCGTGGCACGATAAAATCACGACATTTGCACATCTCTAATATAAACCGAACGCGTGGACCGATTTTAATAATTCTTACGTCAATCGATTTGTCTTAATCCCGGGAGTGTCACTTTTTTTTCTATGGGAGATTTTCTTTAAAATTGTGTGCGAAAAGAAATCGGCCTTCATAGAAAAAAATTAAAATAGCCATTGTTGAATTTGAAGAATTACGAAAAAAGTGCGAAATGTTCGATAAAAACTTACCTAATAGCTTGGAATACATTTTATGAAAACCTAACTCTTTGTTTTTCCAAAACTGTTTAAAATTTTATAATTTGTCCAAAAATGTGTGAGTTAGAAGTATTGAAGTATAACGACCCGCCCTAAAATAGTTTTTTTTTTCAAAATAACTCGAAATTCTGATTGTGTGGTTTTTTCACTGATAATTTTCCGCTTTCTCAGGTAGTCTATTGTACGAATTTTATTACATACATATACAATTTGACCACTGGCCACCTAATTGATCCTATGTGAGATTACCCTATTGACACACATTAAATTTCACAAACACTCAAATTTAAGTTTCGAAAAATCACCCGTTGCAAACATATCAAACTAAAAGTATCCCATTGTAAGAGGATTCATTTAAATATCATTATTACCAATAAATTTTTTTAAACGCATTTCATAGATAACTTTTGAGCAGCATGTGTTTACGCGTTTGCAAGTTGGTTTTTTGCTTTTACAAGTATGTACTTTCAATTTACTTACCAAACAAACACAACTTATGTATGTGTCCAGCCTTTAGCAGATGTTGTGCTACTGACCCAACTACTCGAACACAGATGTGTATATAAGAAATCCTTTTTTTCTTACTTACTTCGAACTTGGCCAACTAACAAAGGAAACTGTAAATTGAACGTATAACAGAAAGACACAAACATTCCAGCGCACAATGGGTATCAGCTGGATTTTTTGATTTTTGTAATAGTGAAAATTTTTAGGTTTGCCAACATATGCAAACAAGTTGAAAAACTAAATTTTTCGAAAAGAACGGATACATATTTTTTAAACTCGGTACTCTGAAAATACGCAACGGTGCTAACAAAATCTTTTTTGGAAAAGTCGTTACTTTCTCCGTGGTCCTTGTGCCAACTTACGGCCCTATGTTCCTTCTAGGAATTAAAGGATTAAATATATATTGTGCCACCTTAACGAGAAATTTTTACAAAAAGTTTGTAGCTTTTCTTCAACAAAGCCAAATTTTATTTTTAAATTTTACTGATAATGAAATTGTAACCAGCATAAGTTTTTTTCTTTTTATTCTTTTCACAAATCCAAAAATTAGAAAATTCACTATATTTTAAGCTGATGCTGCCTGAAAGAAAATGTTATAAATCATTAACCGAAAAAACTGAAACAAAAAATTAAAAAAAGAATAATTAGGACTTAATACTTTTCATTCGGCAGTTCATGGCCAACATTATTAAAAGCTTATGCCAAATTTATATGTATGGAGAAACTCGTTTACTTGAGTTTAAGTTAGAATTACACGTTTTGTGAACAAATGCAATAACGTCAACCAAAATATTTTGGTTCTTTTAATTACTCACTATTACTTCTCCTTTCGAACTTCATTAACAAAAACATTATTATTGTTGGTGCAAACAATTATTTTTGGCCAAGATTCCGGGTCAAATTACCTACTGTGCAAAGTTAAAAGGCAAGAAATCATCTGTGAACCAGTTACTTATTGAAGTGTGTAATTTTATTTCAAGAAGCAACAACAACCATTCACATACAGGGTGGGCCAAAAGTTACCTTGGGGTTTAAAAGTTTAATAACTTTTTCGTTTATTAATTTTTTTTATTTTTTTCTCAGATTATATAATATATAAAATGGAAAATTTTTTACACTAAGAATGAAAAATAATGTCTCTTAAATTACCACTGTTTTCAGCTTCGCACTGATGGGCTCGTTTTAGAGCATTTTCCATAATATCTTCCAAAATTTCTGCAACAATGTTTGCCTTGAGTTCAAGGATTGTCTCTGGCTTGTTCACATACACTCGCTACTTCAAATAACCCCAAAGAAAATAGTCGGGTGCTGTCAAAACTGGCGATCGCGCTGGGCCAAATTATTTCCGAATTTCTGGAAATTATTCGCTCTCCAAAAATTTGACTTAAAAGTGCCATTGTGTCTCGGGCAGTGCGGGCAGTGGCTCCGTCCTGCTGAAACCACATACCAGGTATGTTTTCAAGAGCAAGACGTAAAAAATTTTCTATCATAAACCGATACCGCTCTCCATTTACGGTTACAGCACTTCCATCTTCATTCTCGAAGAAGTAAGGCCCAATGATATTTTCAGATGTGATACCACACCATATTGTACACCTCTTGGCTCTTGGATTTTCAGAACCCCAGAACCTACAGTTCTGCTTATTAACAAAGCCATTCAAATGAAAATGAGCTTCATCACTCATAATCATAATCGCCCATCAGTGCGAAGCTGAAAACGGTGGTCATTTAAGAGACATTATTTTTCATACTTAGTGTAAAAAAATTTTCCATTTTGTATATTATATAATCTGAGAAAAAAAAATTTAAAAAAATTAATAAACGAAAAAGTTATTAAACTTTTAAACCCCATGGTAACTATGGTAACTTTTGGTCCACCCTGTACATTAGAACGTTTACGTTTAACAGAAAAACAGTACACCAGAATAATATATTTGTATGAGAACAAGTCTCTCTCTCGTCTTAAATAAAAGTGTTAAGACTTACATACAATGATCTTTTGACTTCGAAACACTAGACCCCCATAACTTTGTGACGCTGAAAAATCCATGATCCTAAATATGTTTGATGGGAAAAAAGAGGGGGAGGGGGTGGCAAGACGAGGTCAAGTGGACGCTCCTCGACTTAAAATGGGGGCAAAAAGGGGGAAAACACAAAAACAGAAGAAAAACTTTGCAAAAAAAAATCCATAGCTGCCACACAGCCACTCATAGAGGGCAATCCCCCTTACTTTTCCCTTCACGTGATTCCTTAAGGGCGCTGCCATACAAAATTTAAAATTGTATGAAATTGCAAAAAATTGCCTCTAGATGGGTAAAATGTGTGACCGATTCCCATTAGATTTCTAGCCCCAAAATGTTTTCGGAATACACAAATATATCGCTTTGCGTCGTTTCGTTTTGCTTTTTTTTCGAACTTGCGTCGCTGCTGAATTAATACTAATTTTCACTGTGCGTCGCTAGGTTTTCGAAGTTGCGTTGCTTTGGGTTCGAGTCTTTAAATTTTTTTAAATTTTCTTTTTCTTTCCAATTAAAAAAACCAAGAATTGTCTAATTTAATCTCCAAACAAATTTCCAAAGCGAAAGAAAGCCGACTTACGATAACAGCCACTATGGAAGTTTTGTAATTTGTTTCGACTCTTTAAATTTATGTAGTATCTACATATGTTTTTCTTTATTATTACAGCTAAAATAAAGCACACGTTAGATAAAAGATAAAGATTTGTATTAAAGTATATTTTTTATAAGCTTGATATCGAATAAAATTTAATTAATTATTACTCAAATACTTAAATCGTTTAATTACTGAAATTCTGGTACAAATTTGCACATCGCGATGATTCACATCTGTAGCGCTACCAGTCTAAGCTTCTTTATAAATCTTGCTAATTCCTTGCTTGAAAAGTGACACCCGCTTTTGAACCATCACTTTTGTAGCATGATTTCGATGAAACAGTTGTTTTGAAAAGAACTTTGAGGCATTATATTTCGAGGCACCCTGTTGCAAGACAGCTCCAAAGAGCGTCAAAGTTGGAAACTGGGGGTGTCGAAACTCCTTCGGAGCCTTCAATTTTTTAGAGGGGAATTCAACGTTATTTGAATTCCACGTTTTTTTACTTAAAAAAAATTTTAATTTTTTTTTTATACATAACTTCTTTATTTTTTTAAAGCAAACTTCTTTGATAACTCCAAAAGTGTGGCAAGAATTTTTTTTATATATGAAAATTTTTTATATATTTTGTGAAAAAGTGTTCTCAATTTTTTGTAATGTTTAAAAAAATATCAAGTATTTGATATAAACTTCGATAGTTTCTAAGGAAAGAGGTCTTAAAAAAAAGAGCAGAAGTAACTTTTTTAGATTTTCATGGTGCATCCTACATCGAGGATTGATCGAAAATTATATTTTTTTGCAAAAAATTAAATTTTTGGTTGCGGCAAAAAAGCACGTTATTTTTTGTAAATTTTTTTTTAGTATTTTGTTATAAATAAACTTATTGAAAGTAACTTGCGAGAAACTCTTGATATCCTACACATATAAGGTATAAGAATAACTTCTTTCTTCAGTTTGCAAACCTAATTGTTCACTCTTGAATTATATTAAAGTGCTTCCTATGATATAATTTCATAAAAATAATTTTTATTGGGAAAATTTGTCTTAGAAAAATGTTATCATTTTAAGAAAATCTCCTTGCCTGCTTGAGTTTCTTACAAGTTACTTTCAATATGTTTATTTATAATAAAATTTACAAAAAAATGAGCAATTTTTTACCGCATCCAAAAATTAGATCTTTTGCAAAAAAAAATTATAGAATTCGAAATCTCAAAAAATTGATTTCACAGTTCTCCTTAAGACCTCTTCCCTTAGAAACAATCAAATACTTGAAATTTTTTTAAATATTACAATATGTATGTGTATAAAATTTTCTCATATTTTAAAAAAATCCTTGCTGCAATTTTTGAGATACCAAACAGATTTTTTTATTTCATGTGCGTTGTATATCCGTGGGAATCAATGGTTCATAAGAATTTTTAGTTAAGAACGTTTAAAAAGAAAGAACTGTAAATGTTGTTTTTTTCGTTTGATTGTTTCTTGACCAAATTATATGTATCAGAGAACAGATTGAATGCCTTATTTTATTGCTTTGAATACAATCACAAAAAACGTGTATGTTGCTGTCAATACACAGCATTTAAAATAAGACAGTAAATGGCACAATCGAAAAAAATGAGTGCGACGAAATTTATTGCATGCATTGCTTGTTTTACATAAATGTTCACTAGTCTCTTCAAAAGCAACGAATACAAAGGTAGTGGTGCGAATGCTTTTGACTATCATTGAACACAATGTAGTCTTGTATAAAACTTATACTCCTACAAAGTATTCATAAAACATAATACACATGTGAAATGTATTTCAAATCGAATTTTTTATGAAAAAGTTTATTTCGAATATGTATATATATTTCAATTTTCCAAATTTTGCTTTTTGCGTTTTCTTTTTTTATAACACGCTAAATAACAGCGTTTTTTCTTTCTAAAATTTCCTCACACTGCATTTTCTTATTTACATACATATAAGTATTACAAGCAGTGAAATGATATGATGCAGCACGAAATAAATGATTTCTTTCGTAGCATTCGCTCAGTATTCGTTGACCTTGATGTGTATATTAAAAGTTTATTTAATTGATTTTCAATAATATACTTATTTACATATATAGGGTGTTTTTTATTGAGGTATAGAACTTTAAGTTGGCATCACTTTTTTAACTGGCGGCCATTTTGTCAGCTGTCAAGTGATTAATATTTAGTTTGGTTTGCCATTTCATCATGAACAGGTTGACAAAAGAACAACGCTTGCAAATCGTGCAAATTTATTTCGAAAATAATGGTTCAGTTCGCGAAGTTTACCGCAAGCTCCGTCCATTTTATAGTCGACATAATCGTCCATCAGAGCAATTAATTCGGTTAACCGGTCAATTGGCCACCAAGATCGTGTGATTTGACACCATTGGATTATTTTCTTTGGGGATATGTGAAGTCGCTCGTCTACGCCAACAAACCAGAAACATTAGGGGACTTGGAAGCCAACATTCGTGGCGTTATTGCCAACATACGGCCCCATATGCTCGAAAAAGTGGTTGAAAATTGGACCTGTAGAATTGGCTTTATTCGAGCCAGCCGGCAAAAACAACGAATTTATGAATAGTTAGCAAATGCGAATACTTTCATTCTGGTCTCTGATATGTATATTTACTTAAATGTATTGAATATCAATATTTTAATTGAAATAGTTTCCTATTGAAGGGAGTGTCCCACATCTAACTTTTGTTTTGGCAATTTATCTTTACTCTCGTACGCAGAAAAATACAGAAGCAAAGTAAGGAAGAAAGCAGGCATGAAATTAAAAAATATGAAATATCTAGATTGTTGTTGTAAAGTTACAACAATAGTTCAACTGAAATAATTAAGGAAGAAGAAAAAACACACACAAACACACATGCATAACACACACGTGCAGCATGTAGTAAAATATTGAATTAAATACAGAACTAACCTAAACAGCGGCTGTTTAAATTCTGCCGGACAGGTAAACATCAGGAAGGACGACACATTTAGGATTTGATTTTAATTTATGCTATTTACGTGGTACCCCTGAGGATGGCCATCCATGATCGCGTACACTTTTTGGGATCGTATAACATTAATAATTCGCGCGCGCATACACAATGACAAACAACATTTTTTGATACATTCATTCATTTATTCATCATCTTCTTCCAAACAAATCTACATTTACAAAAAACAAATAATAATAAAAATACAAACAGTAAACTAACAAGCGTTCGCGGAAGGGTTGGGTACATACTCGTACATCAGCACAAACAAAAGCAGCAATAGCTAAAGTGTTTGATAAGCTGTAGGGAAAACTATGAATTGTCCTCTACGTACGACTCTTTTCTTTATCCTTGCAACGGACGAACTTGAATATTTTTTTTTTCGTTTGATGGACTTTAATATTGCGGATACTGCAGCCTGTATGTTGCTCATTAGCATAATTTTCGTAGCCGTTATTAAATTGTGAATCAAAAGGTAAAAGTACAGCCTTGAATTTTATACGCATTATCTTAACATGATGAAGATGAATCCTATTGTATGCTGACGAACGAGTAGCAGTTTTATGTTATAATTATTTTTTAATCCATTGTACTCTGTTCGATTGTCTTTGGTGTGCAAAAAGTAGACATCTGGACAACACTTTTATGTCCCTATCACGATTTTCAACTTTTAAAATAGTTTGGTGTCGATTGATACATAACTGCTTTTTAGTTGTTGGGACTGTGGTTGGGTTTTTCTAGTTACAGGTTAGTGCGATATAAAAAGCCGAAAAAATGGAAAAATCGTAACTAGAAATATTTATTATGCTTAATAACAAAATTTTCTTAACAGTTTCTGTATCGGCACATACAAAGATTTGTTTAAATAGGTTTTAGGTGATCCAACAAATAACAAAACGTTTCTGTGCTGCCGGAAATAACTAAAAAACTTTGCAAACTTTTTAAAGAATTCGTTCACTATTTTGATTATTCGTTACCTTGCATTGGGTAGTTCAAGAGGGTTGGAATCCTCACGAATTTTTCTTTTGATACGTAGCACATCTATATTTGCGACTTGTTTTTCGTCGTCATAAAGTAAATCTACACATACTCGTATTTGTATCCATTTGGTATGGTTTCTTTGAACTGAAACACTCAAAACAATACGATTGCCGCAATGCACCAATTGTTGATACATTTTATATGTCAATTTATTGCCTCATACGACAATCGAAAACAATATTCTGCTGATTTGCCGCAATCAAATGTAACTCTGCTGCAGCAATCGTGTGAACGGTTATTGGACAACCATGCCCCAATAAAAATTTAAAGCATCACCAATATTTATTGCGTTCTCGAGCGGCAATAAAAGTAGCCAATACGCGACAATTTCTTAAATTAATTTATATTTGCTCGTGCGCCAATGTTTTCGTAAGTATATACCATACACTTAAACTTACTTTATATGCAATTATATCTTATTTGATCCGTTAACATGGAACTGTGAGCCAATCTTTAACCTTTACATTTAGTTTTTATTCGTTTAAAGGAACGAAAAGTGTCTCTGCTTTGTACATTTAATGAGCACAAAATATACAAAGCAGAAGCAATTTTATTAATTAATTTATTTATGTATTAATTTTAATTTTAATTTAATAATTTTTATTTATGTATTTTTTTCACGTACAAAATAAAACAAACTTTATTTCTTAAAAAAACCCATTTGCACGTAAAACAAAACTAAAACCGATCACAAAAGCTGTTTGTTTGAGTTGTCGCAAGTTAGAACAATCGTATGACTGGGCTGCGGCAATTATTGTCACAAATTCATTTTTGTAAAATAGGACAATCATGTGACTGCACCAATTCAGCACAAAAAAAATTGGATCAGATTGGTGTATTTGCGGCAATCGTGTGATCCTACCTTAAAACACAGTTTGGTCGTGTGTAACTTTGGTCTATTCTTAGACGACCAAACTGAATTTAGTTGAACACCGTGATATGTCTAGCAAATTGAAGCACAAATTGCTCATAGCCACGTTTTACGAAAAGTCAGCATTAATCGAGTGTGCGAAGAGTTTTTTCGTCGACTTCAAAAAGAGAGGAGCTTCCCAACAAAAATTAAAATGTCATGTTTTCCAAATGCTCTTTTTAGAAGAATATCCTTTGATTCATTTTCATACACTACGAAGTCAGTAGATTATTTACATTTACTTACCAATATTCAAATATAGGAAATAATGTGTTAGCAACGTTGCCAGTTTAGGGGATTTATCCCCAAAATGGGGATTTTTTCTCGATTGGAGATAAAAATTTCGTGTTGGGGATCTGGGGATTTGTTGGGGTTGATAACAAAATTTTAGAGGATTTTTTATAACTGATGGTAACAAGAATGATTTTTGAGCTAAGAAATGTGCGTCTAAAAATGTGTGTTATTATTCATAGCAAATTAACCAATAATGAACACTACCAAAACCAAAATACGTAAAAAATGCAATATGACTTGATGGAAGCACTTCTCGGAATAAACACACACCTTAAAAATAATTCAATTTGTTGAGACAAATTTAATCCTTCTGCTGAAATGCTAAAGCTTGTTGATACAAGTACTATGTACAGCACAATTTCTGGGGCTGATGAATGAGAAGATTTCGACTCTGAAATTTTTGAAATGGTAAATTTTTGTTAAAAATTTTTTATACTTGTGTGTACAAGCTTTATAAGTACAAATTAAATTAATATGAGTGTAAATATAGCTATCGATATAAATAAATTTTATTTATTTATGTTATTTTTGACATTATTTATTAAATAAAATAAAAAAAATTATTTTTTCACAGAAGAAAAATTTTAATAAAAAAACTCATTTTTTGGGATGACAAATCAAAAATTGGGGACAAGCTCAAAAAAGAAACTGGCAGCAATGTGTGTGAGAACAAGATATTTTCCGATCTTCTACGAAAGCCAAAAACCGAAAACAAAACAAACAAAAATTCGAAATGTTATAAAACGTATTACATAGGTACATACTCGTATACATATGTATACATATCGCTCATTTACTCAAAGAACGTCATCACTCAAAAAATATAGTTTGGCAGAAAACAGTTTTAAATTTTTCAATTTGCATACAACTTAATGCAAAAACACACAAAAAAGTAATATGAATTATTTTGTAATATCAATTAAAATATTTGTGATATCAATCAAAAAATTAATTAAATTTTCACCTATAAACAATGTGATAATATCAATTAAGTTTTTCCACCCAAATTAATTAATGCAATTAAAAATTTAATTGACTCATTAAATTCTTAAGGAAAAATATTATTTGGTGAATACTTTTTTCTTTAAAGATAATTTTTATACTGATTTTATATTTTGCTTTATTTGGTTATATTATATGGCCGGCGCTAAGGCGCCGCCGGCCAGGATTCGCAGGTTTATATGCAGAATCCTTTATTTTAATAAAACAATGTGCCGATTTAAGGCATGAAATAATTCTATCTTTATTTTTGACTTATACTGCCTTAAATACTATTTTACAAAAATATTCTTACACAACTAGTAACCTACATAATCATACATTTAATTCATCAAAAACCCTTTTCACTAATTCAGCAGTTTATTGCAATTGCCAAATATTCAAGCTACAAAGTATTTGTTAGTTTATTAATAAAAGTTAGTGTGTCAGTACGATCAATGAAAATTGATCGTTTTGTTCCGTTTGTTTTTTCTTTTAAAAAGCAAAAGAAACAAAAGAAAATAAAAGAGGACAAAAGGTGCGTTCAGACGATGCTACACTACACCCTTACCCTTTTAGTTAAAATTTTACAATTTAGCAAGATTGCAAAATTTTAATTGTTGTTTAGTGCATTAATATGGTTACTGATATAGGTGGATTGTATTGCTTAATCTGCTGAATATATGTGGGTTTTATATTTTGATTTTACAAAAAAAAATTTTAAAAGCTTAAATGTACTTTTTCTTTTAATTTTATGTTATTTATGTTTTACATTATTTCATAAAACTTACATATGTTAAACAAATTGTTTTTCTTAGTTTTTATACTTTTTTAAAAGATTCTTATGAACTATTTTATTTTTTCTACATTAACTTTTTTTTTTTTTTTTTTTTGATATTTAATTCTACATTAACTTTATCTATGCTTACTACCTCGTATGGGCCTTTGTATGGTGCCTCATATTTTTGCCTATTTTCTACCTTTAATAAAACTAAATCTCCTATATTAATTTCTATACTATTTATCTTACTGTATGATTCTAAGCTTCTATTCCTTTTTGTTACTTCTATAATGCTTCTAGCATTGTTTATTGAATTTCTTAGCCTTATTTTTAATTCCTTAGCATAATTGTCCAAGTCATATACTCTATTATTATTCATCACGTTTTCACCTGGGAGTTCTGGTATTTTACCAAAAATTAATTCGAATGGTGAGTAATTAGTGTCTACGTGAGGTGTAATATTATATGCAAAAGTATAATATGGTATCCACTCATGCCAATTGTCATCGTTAACGAAAGATAAAAAGTATTCATTTAATACCCTATGGTTTCTCTCTACTGTGCCTAAAGTTTCATGATGATATGGTGTTGAAAATTTTTGTTCTATTTTTAATAACGTACAAATTTCCTTCATTAGTTCGTTTACAAATTCAGTACCTCTGTCTGACTTTAAAACCTTGAAAATACCATATTTTAATATCAAATTTTCGATTACACATTTAGCTATTGATTTTGCTTCTTTATTCTCCATCGGTGCTGCTATTACATATTTAGTCAATTCGCATTGCATTGTTAGTATATATCTGTTATTTTCGGACGGTCTTAATGGTCCGACTGTGTCAATTACTATAGTTTCAAAACTGTTATTTGGCGTGTCTGTGAGACATAACGGTTCTTTTGTATGCCTTATTTGTTTATTTCTCTGACACAAATCACATTTCGAAACGTATTCTTTTACCATTTGGTACATATTTTTCCATATGTATCTTTGTTTTAATTTTATTAATGTTTTCCTTATTCCAAAATGTCCTCCGCATGGTGTGTTGTGATACAATTTAATTAATTCATATTTTTTGTTGTTATCTTTTATTATTTGAGGATTACTATATAACATTATTGTGACGTCACTTTCTTTAAATTTATTTATTTTTTCTTTAAGTTTTTCAATGGATATCCTTCTAAATATTTCGTCGCTCTTTTCTAGTGCGAACTTATCATATTCCGTTCTGCCTAAAACAGAAAGTAGTTTCTTCATCACATTATCTAGATAATCGGGATTTTGGCTACATCTGACGCGCGTTTCATTTAGAACAGAATCATTTTCAATTTTAATTTCTTTTCTTAGTTTTTCAAATATAAATTTTAATTTTCTAGCTAGCTTTATATCATTAATGGATGTACAGTCCCAAATTTTGAGTTGGCCAAACTCATTAAGATCTGTAACACCATCTTGTTTGGATCCATATATTTTATCTTCTTTATTTTTCATATTTTCCTCATTATTTGTTATACTTTTATTTTTCATATTTTCCTCATTATTTGTTATACTTTTATTTTTCATATTTTCCTCATTATTTCTTATATCTCCTTTATCTTTTTCTTGTTGTATCACTTTCTTGTTCATACTTCTAGTTATCACTAGTGATCTTTTAATTGTTTCATCATTTTTTTCAGGAATCATTGTCCTTAATGTGTCAGAATCTATCTTTATAGGAACAACGATTTCACTTCTGTGAGGAATAGTTACTGTATTTATTCTTACAGTGTCGTCATAAATTGGAATATTGATGATTTCATTATCTTTTACGAAAGTTAACATATATGTGTCATAATCTATATTGCATCTATGTGTCGTTAGGAAATCTCTTCTCAGAATACCATTAGTGCTTATCGGAAAGTTATCTTCTACTACTTGTATTTTATGATTCAAAATAATTTTGTTTATATCTATTTCTAAATTAGTTGAGCCCAATGATTTAATCATATCTGTTGAAATTCCTGTCAAATTGCAATAATCATCTGTATCTTCCACATGGTTAATTAAAATATTCCTTTTGAATAATGAAACATCTGCACCAGTGTCGATTAGAAATGTTACATCGTTTACGGCGTTTGTAATTCTTAATTTTACGTAATTTTTGAGATTTGAAGCTATGCAATAAACTTTTCTAGTTAATATTATATTCCCATCGGGGATCCTGTCTATACGGTCCCCGGGATTGGTCCGTTTCCCTGCTCACTTACATAATTTATATTATGATTTCTATTACGGTTGTTGTTGTTATTGTTCCATCTTCTTTGTGTGTTAGATATGTTACTGCGATTGTTAAACCTATTGTTTGTGTTGAAATTTGTTTGGTTTGTTATTGTTAGTTTTTTGAAAATTATTGTTGTTGGTTTTAGAGTAAGTATTCCCATTTTCACCATAGCTTCTATTGTTAATATTGTTATTTTTCCTGTACATCCTGCTGTTGTTGTTGTAGTTAGTGTTCAATCTGTTATTGTTGTTATAGGTTCTATATGTATTTTGCTGTTGATATCGTGGCTTTTCTCTGTGGATATGCATTACCGAATTGTTTGTTAACTTGCATTCGTTTTCCAATTCCAGAGCAAGTTCTGTAGCACTTTGCAAATTATTTGGTCTGGCTGCGTATATTGTTGTCTTGAAATTTTCATTTAGACCCTTTTTAAATGTATCCAAAGCCAATTTATTGTTTAATCGCATTATGACATTCTTTTCTGGTTCCGTTGCATTATTCCCTAATTCGTCTATTCCTAGTTTATTCAATTTGTCTATAATTGCAGTAATTTTATCCCTAAACAAACTTACCGACATTGTCCTTTGAAAAAGTGTGTTCAATTTGCCTTGTAATTCTGGAATTGTCTCCCTACTTTTGTATCTGTCTTGTAATAGTCTTTTTAGTGTTTCAAAATTTTCTGGTTTTGAATAACTTCCCAATGCTGTTCTAACGTTTGATGACAATTTAGCGTGATATACATATTGTAAAAAATCAGTTTTGCCCTCGGTTGACAAATTTTTATTAATTATTTCCGCTGTTATTAAAAAGCTATCTAATTCCATATAGTTGCCATCGAATAGTGGAAGTGTTTTCGATGCAGTTTCCAGATTAAACGCTGTTTCTTCGTACAATTATATGTTACCTCTTCGTGTATTGAATCAGGTAATTCTATTTCTAAGTTTTTCTTTATTGCTAATTTATAAAGTCTACTTTTCAAATCTAAGAAAAATGTATCAGCCGCTGATTTTTGTGCTGAAGTTAATCTCTGATAATTTACGTTAAAAATAATTCGTACTTCCTCTAACCTTTTCAATAAATTTTGAATATGTAATTCTAAAGTTTCCTCTCTAATAGGTCTGTCTATATTTATGCATTTATGCGAACGATCAAAATCTTCTTTAATTAGTCTGACCTTTGTAATTATTGCTTGCCAATCCATTTATTTTTACTATCATTATACAAAAGTTTACAGTACTTTAAAGTAATAGATTGAAATATTATATTGTAACCGTATCTGTATTATTTCTATTTTGATTATATTTAAGTACATACTTTTTGAAATACTTATTTATTTTAAATGCTATAAACAATATTATAATTACTATAACTAAAGTTATTATATATTCAGGGATTACTTGTTTGCTGTTTTCGGCGTTGCCGTTATTAACAATGTTTTCCTGAATTTCTACTTTACTCTGGGGCTTTCCCATGTCTTTATTGTTATATCCCCAAATTGGGCCTACCATCTAAATGTTAAAAATTTGTTTTTTTTTTTTTTTATTTTGATTTTTATAGTATGTAGATAACTCTTTCTCTATTTTTTCTATTTGCACCCAAATATCTGTTGCTATTGTCCAATGTGGTGGTGGGTTTGCATTTATTGTTTGCTGTAATGTAGCCAAATTTCTTCGTAGCCACACTAGTCTACCCCCTCTCTTCCTACGTTTTATCACGACTTTGGGTATCTGTATTAACGCTTCTTCTTTTCTTTTGAGCAATCTGGCTTTGTATTCATTTATTGTTAATTTTTTCGGTCCCTGTTCAGTGATTTTTGCTGCTACGTACTTCGGGATTTCTACATCGGATTTCCCATCTGGTGTATATTCTTCCATTTAAAATTTTTCAAATGCCTGGTTTGGCAGGATAATTAAATTTTGCAGGATTAAATTAATTTATTTTGTAGGATAATAATTTATTTTGCAGGATCTTAGTTTTGCAGGATCGCCATATACTGATTTTATATTTTGCTTTATTTGGTTATATTATATGGCCGGCGCTAAGGCGCCGCTGGCCAGGATTCGTAGGTTTATATGCAGAATCCTTTATTTTAATAAAACAATGTGCCGATTTAAGGCATGAAATAATTCTATCTTTATTTTTGACTTATACTGCCTTAAATACTATTTTACAAAAATATTCTTACACAACTAGTAACCTACATAATCATACATTTAATTCATCAAAAACCCTTTTCACTAATTCAGCAGTTTATTGCAATTGCCAAATATTCAAGCTACAAAGTATTTGTTAGTTTATTAATAAAAGTTAGTGTGTCAGTACGATCAATGAAAATTGATCGTTTTGTTCCGTTTGTTTTTTCTTTTAAAAAGCAAAAGAAACAAAAGAAAATAAAAGAGGACAAAAGGTGCGTTCAGACGATGCTACACTATATTTTGTTTTCCTTTCGAGAGTTGAGTAAATTTTTACACAATATGAAGATTAATTCTGCATCATTAACCCAAAAATTCCATTTTTTGAGTTATGACATTGTTTGATTAAATGAGCGATATATATTAATTCTTATGTACAGAGAAATATATAGGTATCTGTAGTATGTAGCAAATCATTTCTATTTTATGTAAATATATTTAAAATGTATACTTATAACGTTGACGAAATATTTTGAAAATTGTTTATTTTTCTAATATGCTTAAAAGTCGTGATCAAATCGATTTCAGATAGACATTCACTGATTTTTAAAAACTTAAAAATCGAATGCCAGGTATTTCGTCAAAATCCTTGGCTTAGCGGGAAAATTCAGGAATGGCCTGTAAGGTCACCCGATTACCACTTTTTTTTTGTTATGAGACTGTGAAATTTTAAGCAGCTTTATTTATAGAACTTAAAAAGATTCGCTAGAATCTCAAGTTCGTTATAACCAAATTACAATATAAGCTTATTAATTTGTATTTAATTTTAGTAGAACTGTTGGGACTGAAGAAATTGTTTTTATAAGTGATAATTCGTTATAAGCGCCGTGTTTTGTAACTAAACTCCACTGTATTCTCCTATTTCTGGGGGCTTACTCCCACTTTCATGATCGAAATTGCATATAAATCGAAATTAATTTTGATAATATGATATTTTCAACGAAACGAATCTATTTTTTCTTTTGTTCAATGTTAGAAAAGGCAAATGTATTCCTTTTACCACACTGAATAGACGTTAAAGAAAAACATACATCATATACATATGTATATATGTGACAGCGCATAGACAAAGGGACCTAAGGGTAAAAAAATAAATTTTCACTTTTTTTTTATGTGGACAACATCTGAGCATTGAATGAGACCGATCCATGCCCCAAAAGTGTTTGGTGATGGTACACCAAAGATACAAGTATTTAAATCTTTAAAATGGCTCTCCTGAACAAAACCGGTTTTTACCCTTAGGTTCCTTTCTATTTTGCGCGTCACATATGTATTTATATTTTCAAGCTATTGCAGTAGTCTAACATCATCCTAGGCTAATTTGGTAAAAAAACGGGTCGAAGTTAGCAAAACTTTACTCTGAATTGTTCATTTCCGGTTGCACAGTGCGTTACGGATGTAACGAAATTTGCATAACTTTTAAACTTTTGGAGTATAGTAAGAACAGCCTAGGCTAATTATGGTAGAGAAATAAAGAAAATAAAAAAACATATTGAAGTTTGAAAAATTGTATTATCAATTTTTTATTTTGGTATTTTCTGGTTTTGAACATGAACAAAAATTGAGACATTTTAAATTTAATTGAACTGGAATGATTTTAAATCAGGAGTCATTTCTTAATCGGGCTTAAGTTCAGTATTTTCAAGTCTTATCGAATGAAATATTTTTATTAATTAATGTGTTTTGCTAAAGAAGAGAAGGAAAATTAAACTAGACTTTTTAGCTGGGGGAAGTATCGATATTTTCCTGTGCAGCCACGCACTTCGGCAGCACCCATGTCTGATTATATTGTGTATAGGTAGAGTGAAATAACTTCATGCTTACATGAATAGAAAATGAAACAGCGGGAAAAACAGATACTTACAAATGTATTTACCAAAGGTAAATCAATAATTGTATACACAATATAATCATTTCTCATATTCCATTTCCTTGAAAATTTGCGGTAAATACTGATGTTAATAACAATCTCTACCCCAGTAGATAGACATGGGTGCTGATGAAGAGCGTGGCTGCACAGAAAAATATTGGTATTTTCCCCAGCTAAAAAGATTAGTTTAATTTTTCTTTTCTTCTTTACAAAATCACATTAATTAATAAAAATATTTCATTCGATAAGAATTGAAAATTCTGAACTTAAGATCGGTGAAGAAATTATTCCTGATGAACAAAAATTGTTTTTTTTTTTCAAATATATTATTTTTAAATAGCACACGTAATACATATTGCTCGTGTTCATCGCGGTAAAACAAAAAAAAAATTATTCTTGTGTTTGGTCCACTGTGTGTGGAGTCAGTTGCTATAAATTTCCTTTGAATAAACAAAACAAGTATATAAAATATGTATTTTTTAATATAAAATTGTTAAAACTTACCAGTTTCAAGATAAAGTTAAACTCAGTTTTTTATATTTGCTTATATAATTTATTAATCAAAATAAATGTTTTGGAATGAAAGTTGAAAACTTAAGGTGTACTTTTCATGTCACAAACAGCCATTAAATTTTTTTAAAGATTTTTCTATACAAATTGTCTGGGCTATTTGACCGCTTGTAATGTGTAAACTACACCTAATAGGCTTTTTACACTGACATGCATTTAAGTGAAACGCATCTACCATCATCTCAGTTGTCAAAAACACAACACGCATTGCATAAAGAAAATTATAAAAAATGGATTTTGATGTACCATTAATAATTGGACTAGTTGTTGCCTTGCAAGAACAAGCAAGAACTGATACTTGCCACTTTAGAATACTTGATGATGAAGCTTGCTTAAACCAAGCCTGCTCTACTACACGAACGAACCTGGATACTATCCACGGAATTGTGGAGGAATAATACTCCAGCCAGATAAGAAAGTGTTGATTTTTTATACGAATGGCGATTGTTCCAACTTGCGGCAACACAAACAAACAGCTGTTGTGGTAGTTTTTAGTTTGTTTTGTTTTACGTGCAAATAGTTGTTTTTTTAAAAGACATAATTTTTGTTTGTTTTATTTTTTACGTAAAAATGGTTTATTCGTTTAATAGAAATAAAATTGTTTTTGCTTTGTATATTTTGTGCTCATTAAATACACAAAGCAGTGGCAGTTTTCGTTTTTTCAAACGAATAAAAACTAATTATATGGGTTAAAGATTGGCTCGCAGTTCTATGTTAATGTTTTAAATAAGTTATAATTACATATAAAGTAAGTTTACAGAACCTACGAAAACGCTTGGCGCACACGAAAAAAGTTATTCATTTAATGGTAGGATCACACGATTACCGCAATGCACTTTTTTATATGTCAATCGTGTGATTTCACAATTTACTGCCTCATACGACCATTGAAAACAATATTCTGCTGATTTGCCGCAATCAAATGTAACTCTGGTGCGGCAATCGTGTGGACGGTTATTAGACAACCATGCCCCAATAAAAATTTTAAAAATGCACCAATACTTATTGTGTTCTCGAGCGGCAATCAAAGTAGCCGATACGGGGCAATTTCTTAAATTAATTTATATTTGCTTGTGCGCCAAGTGTTTTCGTAAGGACATGCCGTAAATTTAAACTTACTTTATAGGTAATTATAACTTATTTGAACCGTTAACATGGAAATGTGAGCCAATCTTTAACCCATTTATTTAGTTTTTATTCGTTTAAAAGAACGAAAATTGCCTCTGCTTTGTACATTTAATGAGCACAAAATATACAAAGCAGAGGCAATTTTATTAATTAATTTATTTATTAATTTTAACGAATAAAACATTTCACGTACAAAATAAACTAACAAAATTTATTTCTTAAAAAAAACATTTACACGTAAAACAAAACAAACTAAAAACGATAGGAACAGCTGTTTGTTTGTGTTGCCGCAAGTTAGAACAATCGTATGACTGGGCTGCGACAATTATTGCTACAAATTCATTATTCGCCAATATATGGCAATAAAATTTTTTTAATATGGGGGCAATCATGTGACTGCAGCTTATTTGATTGAGACAATTTTATTACTGTGCACCAATTCAGCACAATAAAAATTGGATCAGATTGGTGTATTTGCGGCAATCGTGAAATCCTACTTTAAGAAATTGTCGCGTATTGGCTACTTTGATTGCCGCTGGAAAATTCAATAAATATTGGTGCATTTTTATTATGGCATAGTTGTCTATCAACCGTTCACACGATTGCTGTACCAGAGTTGCATTTGATTTTTCTCAATTGTCGTATGGGGCAATAAATTGTGAAATCACAGGATAGGCATATCAAATAGACCAATAACTGGTGCATTGAGGCAATCGTGTGATCCTACCTTTAGAATAAATTACTAAGACTACTATTTAAAAAGTTTGCTGCCATCTGCTGGATGTATGTAATTATTTTAATGCCGAGCTAAAACGAAAAAAAGAAGAAATTAATCAATTTAATTTTTTAAGTTGAAGAAATGTTTCTTATCACTTTTTACTAGTAAGTTAGATATTTAAAACATGAGAAGACAGGCGTATATTTATAGCACAGAATTATTGGCCATAATTTTTATGCATACATTTAAAATTTGTTCGGTATGTATTCAATAGAACAAAATGTCAACACGCTGACATTTTTTCTGTGTCTGTAATGGTGCGAACTTGTTCTCACAACTGTCTATATCAGATACATAAACAGTTTGTGAGGCAATGCCACACAACGAAAAATATCGTAAATGACAAACCTTGCTACTAGCACACACTATTGCGATGTCACAAAATATCATAATATGTACTTGGCATAAGAAGAATTATTGTTTAACTGTTTTGTTGATACTTCTAAGGCAATCAATCATTTTAGTTACCATGGGCATGCATACATACAAACAAACAACTATCCGTACATACATATATATGTACATCTCCACAAAGAAACAAACTAACTGCCCTGCAGTCGGCGTAGCTAGCGAATGTCTAGCTATTTCATTAACTATCAGACGTTACCACTAACTACCAGGCTAACTACTAGCAATGCAAACGAATGACGATTTTAACATGGGGATGACATTGATGGTAGTCAATTGCTACCATATGCATAACCCTTCGTCAGTGATTCCGCTAATGAATACCACTAATTTTTCTATTGATAAAACAATTAATTATTCACCCTTATATGATACTGGCACAACAACAACGCAACCATTGGCGATCACAATTTTAGGGAAAGGGAACGCATTTCACGTGAACTTTTATTCCCGATAAGGCTGATTAATACATTTTTCAATTAATTGTTCTATTTCTTTTTTATGCACCGTTTTAATTGACTTCTGCTGAGCATATTAACTTTCTAAAAGAAAAGAACTTTTTTCACTAAAAATTACACGTTCACTGACCACGAATTTCCAATTATAACAGACGCCAACACAATATCAAAATAATTGTGTTTAAAATAATGTTTTTCTTGTTGATTTTCTTTGGAATAACAGCACGGTTTTTTTCCACTAGCAAAATTTTTTTTTGCGAGATTAAAGGCATTAACATATCCATGAAAGAGACAGTCAAAAGGCGAACGCTTGCATTACTTGTGGCTAGTGTAGTAGCTAGTCGATTTTTCGTTAGGGAAATACCTAACGATTTTGAGTCAATTTTTTCTTTTAAAACTGGAGGGTAACTAATTTGTACGTATGTATGTACGCTTGTGAGTGTGCTTTTATTTTGATGGAATTTCCTTTTTTATGACACACCATAACCAACATCTAAAAAAAATTAAGGAAAAATTAAAAAACCTTCATGCTGAAATCGACAACTGATGGCACGTGAATTAATTTCACTGTAATGTAATTTTATTATAAATATACTTATGTATATAGTGGGCAGGGTCGGTCCATCCATTTTTATTGAAATAAGTTACTTATATTTGTACGAGCTAATGACGCCACTTTCATCACTAATTTCTTGTACATATCGCACTGGTTCCTCTAAAGAGAGCCAACCTAAAATTTTTAACTTTTCACTTTTTGCAAGAAATTGATAACGGTGGTCATATCCACCCTCTTTCGCCAAACGAATTCACTTTTTAAGTTTATATACACTTTTTTAGTATAATGCATTAAACCCATTCAATGCGGAAGGCTACACGAACACCCGAATTCAAATGCCGCTGGCTGCATTTATTCTTTGCATCAATTTCGGGATACTATTCCTATTAAATGATACTAAATAATTGTAAGATATCATTCATTCAACATTTTAATACAAAAATTAATTACAAAAATTTTTAATTTCAATTTTGTTAAAAAATGGCCAAAAATCGACAACAAATTTATTTATCGCCAGATAAATCGCCATGTCGCCAAACCAAAAATTTAGAGGCCAAACAAGTGGAAAACAGCCCTGCCTGCCGCCCTGTTGCCTTGCTGGCGTCAAAAGAATCATTTTAATATAAATATGCATCATTCTAATAAGAATGGGTGACATTAGTTCAATCATTTTCAATTAATAGATAAATTGCATTAAAATACTTATAAATAAAAAAAATTACTGAAGAAATACTGTAAATGATTATTTTTCATATTGAAATAAGAAATTTCAACATTACTAGACTTTCGTTAATGATTCTATATAATTCAATATGGTTTTTATTAATCTTAAGCTGTTCCCTGTCTATCCTTGACATTTTGTAGTAGGTTGCCTGCTGCCTACATATGCATATAAATATGCATTAGGCTGGTCGCAGGTTGTATGGAATTTTTTTTAGTTCTTAATATGTACGCTGTCTAAATTATGAGGTTTGCTGCCGTAAATGCGGTCTTAATTTTTTTCTGGTGCCTAGTGGACCCAACAGTTCCCGATACACAATGGGAATTTAAAAAAAAGGAAATAATTCTGCAGTTTCTAAACTAGCCGCCCGATTAATACAGCGTTAGATTCACAGAGCTTAAGTATGGAATTTGGAATATATATCTTTAAAAAGTGGGCAGCCTAGAGTTAATAAAAAATAAAAAACTGATGTTTTGCAAGTGGATTTTTTCCTATGAACTGAAAAAGTCTGCTACATGTATGGGGTTTCGTTTAGGGTTTAGTTAATACTCTTGAATAAAAAATAAAATTTTATTTTTTTTCCAACCTTGGTCTACTGTTCTGCTAATGGAGAAGTAAAATTTTGTTCGATTTGGAAAAGGAAATCTTTTATGCATTACGAACAAAATTTTTAACATTTTCAAAAAGTTTGGTATCAAAGGATAATTAAGTTAATTAATTAAGTTATACGCAATTTAAATTTAAATTTTGAAAAAAAAAGATTTTTAATTATTTCGCTTTTATAAAAAAAATTTGCAAAAATACCAACCCCATATTTTTATTTTTTAAAGAGGTAATACCATAAGAAATATTACAAAGAAATTTTTTCTTCAAAATTTTCGTTATTGAAGTAACCAGATCGTTTCGAAGAACACCTATTTATGCTACAAATATTAAGTTTAAGGTTTTTTTCTCAAATTCCTAAGATAGATTCAAAATATTCATGCCACCTCAAGAAATAATATGTTTTTAAATATTTCCAAAAATATTATCTGTGCCCGAAGAAAGGTAAGAAAATTACAGCAAAAATACTGTTAAATCCCATTTTAGGGATTTCACGAATTTATTTTGAGAATTGCCGAGAACTCAAAGGCATGATGCAATTAATACACAGAAAGTAAGAACAAATAGAAATTACTTTGTGAAATGACTTCTTAGTTAATTATCTGGATGTTGTTAGTAATTGATTCCTGACGAGTAAAAAATACACACTAAAGGCCATGATTCACTATCCTACACAATCGCGCGACCTACGAAAAAATACAACCCCGATCTGATGAATTGTTTTTGTCTTTTGAAAATGTTCATAGACTCCATCATACCAGGGCTGTATTTTCTCAAAAATCGCACGATCGTGTAGGCTAGTGTATCACGGCCTTAATTGATACTTTGGAAGTAGAGAAAAAGTAATTCCTGAATTACTACTGGAAATTTTTTGCGATTGCATTTTTTTTATTTCCACGTACACCCACATAGTATGTATGTTGTATGTACATATGAACATTTAATTATTATATAATATAATAATAACTACATATTATATTATACATATTAAAATAACTGTTTGTGAATGAAGTTTCACGGCTCTGCTTTAATAGTTAAGAAAAGACATGCTAACGCCTGCTCACTTCCTTAACAGCAAATTTTCTAAAAAAAAGTCAATTTTGTTCCTTTTTTATATTTTTCTCTACTCTGCGAAAAAAAAACTTAGTGGGCAAGGGAGAGTGGTGTGAGCATTTTACACCCAATAGATATCTGTATTTACTTAGCATACTTCCTTTCTATTAAACGGAAATAACAAGAAAAAATAGAAGAGGGTTTAAAAAAAGCACAACTTTTTTAAGAAAAGTGCCATATTAGAAGCAACATTTTAAAATTTAATTTAGACGAAGTGTGGTAAGTAGAAAAATCAACAAAAAGAAAACAAAGCAAATCAAAATGACAACAACAGGGCTAAATGCAACATAGAATGTACGGACACAGTTTTGAGGCACCAAAAAGTTAATAAAATGAAATAAGTATATACATACATACCTATATATATATGTTAGTATATAAATATCGTCATTTACTTCCAGAACGTCATAAGTAAAAAAATGCGATTTTTGAGTTAATAACACAGAATTAATCTTCATATCGTTATTAATACTGTGTAAAAATTTCATACAAATACCTTGTTTACTCAGCTCTAAAGAGATAAACTTAATTTTATTTCTCCATTTAGTTGTGAGTAAATTGAAAACTTTAAACTGGTTGTCTGGCAAACTAATTTTTTTGAAGTTATGATGTTCTTTGAGTAAATGAGCGATATGTATGTACGTAGGACATTCATACATACCTACAGAAAACAACTTGCTATTTATTTTGTAAGAAGTTGAATGGGGCTATTTGTTGCTTGTTTAATTGTGCGAAAATCAAAAAGAAATATTAAACTTTTAGAAGAAAGAAAATTAAGAAAATGACTCTATATTCCAAATGCTGCGAGTGCTGGTTAAAAAATATTAAACAAAAAAACTGAAGAAAAAAATAATATAATATTTTATGATTCACACACACTCACACACATCCAAAGAAAAGAAAAGTTACCCCTTATAACTTTGTTATTTAATTTTCCGTTCGCACTAATGAATAGGTCATCCTATTATTGTTATGCTGAGTATACACTATGGCATTTTGTGACATCGTAATAGTATATACTGGTGGCAACGTTTGTTATTTGCGATATTTTTCGTTGTGTGGCGTTTTGTAATATATAGTATTGTTCTATATTTTTTGTTTGCGTATGTAGGATACTGTTGAAAAAATTTATAGTACGCAATATTACTATATTTTGCTCCGTTCTTGTAACACTTAATTTTAAAGCAAGTAAATTTTAATTCAAAATTCAAATACATTAGCTAGCAGTTGTCAAGAAATCACGTAAGTTTTACCGTTTTTTTTTTTTGGCTATAAAAAAAATTTGGCATCAAATTGAAGCCAAATCTCCCATGGAAAGTGATGAAATATAAAAAAGATTCACATTATTCGTTGATATATGTTTGTTTGGCATATCTAAAACAAATTGTTTATTTTCAATGAAATTAATTGGTTATGCAAAATCCAAAAATTTAATTTAAAAAACAAAATTCCATTTGATGATTTTGAGAAGTTCTTAATTTAAAAGAAAAATTTTGTATTGATATGGACGAACTTTAATCTGAAATTGCAATATTAAATGATATATATATATATATATATATATATATATATATACATATTTTAAAATATAAAAGACTGTAGTGAGTAGTGAGACAGACCAGAAATGACAGCATATTTTAAAAAAATACCAAAAATAATTTATCAAATTTCTTTTAGATAATTATACTCCCTATTCCTGCCACTTCCGCGTCCACAGGATGAATTTTTTCCGTTATAAATTTGAAAGAAACAGAGCGATTATAGACTTAATGAAAAATGAGCTTTTGTTATACATACATGCATACATACATTAATTTGAAAATGGAATGTAATAAAGCATATGAAACTTTTATTGTAGACCAAAAATTCTCAAAAGATGCAAAAAGTGCAAAAAATATAACTTTTATAAAAAATAAATACTTATAAAGACGTACATCTCTTAGGTTTATAGTATTTTATGAAATACTATCAGCCTTATGTATAAGAAAAAACTGGCATGAAGTTAGCATAAGTGGCAAAATTGAACATGATCTTAAAGAGTTTTGCCATAAAATTTTACATCAAAAATCACTGTAGGACTTAGTAATAGGTTAAAACTATGTAATACACCCATTTTTAATGTCAAATTGTATGGAGGAACTCGTTAACATCTAATTTAATTTCGTCAGTTATGCTAACCCCATGCCAATTTTTTCTTATACATAACGCCGTATATTTTTTTAAAGTGTGCTATAATTTTTTAACGAAATTTTCATAAAATACTATATTTAATAGCAAAAATGTTGTTAGACCCAACAAGCACAAAGTATAACATTTGCTTATGTATGGATACCGTTTTATTTTCCTTGTGTTTTAATTTTCGGCTATGGCAAGTTTTGAGGACCTGGAAGTCGATTCTGACTATTTTAGCGATGATGTCCGTATGCATGTGTGTTTTTTTAAGCTATACAAACTAAGGCTAGGAAATCTTCAAGGGATAAAAGGACTTACGAACCGCAGCAAGCTTACTTTTCGGCTTGCTAATGCGCCCACGTACTAAAACCTATCCTTGTTCGCCTTTCTCCCATTCATTCGTCACAAGTCTCAATTGATGATAGCATCCGATCAACAAGGTTGTCTGGCGTGACCTGGAATCTGATGGCCTTTTCCAGGAAATTCCTATTGGTCTCATATCACGGGCAATCAAAGAAAACATGATCCGCGGTTTCCCTTGTATTTATGCAATTTGGGCACACATTACCGTGCGACGTGTCCATTCTTTAAAAAGTTTACTGTGAAGCATTCGTGTCCGGTTAACAACTGCGTTAAGTGGAAGTTAAGCATCTCTTAAGGCTGATGACAAATTGCCCGTTAGAAGGTATAATATAACCTGACGCTACAATGTGCTACAAAGCACTACTTGTGGTTTCTTATGTGAACTCTCAAAAGGTGTCAGAGTGCAGTGCCAGCGAATATAGATGCGAGTGTGTACTACAAAGGAGGTTGTGTAATGGTTTCTAGCACATTGTAGCTCCTATCCTTTTGTTTTTGTTTTCCTGTCATGACTTCTTTGCTTTTTGTATGTGGGTTTCTCAAAACATTTGTCCAAATATTTCCAGAATAGACTTAGATAATTTTCTTTAAAATGTAATCAAAAGTGTTTATTGTCGTTATTGGGTATTTGAAAAAGTTTTCAGAGAACTCGCTAGTCTCTAATCGACTTCTATTTATTTCAGGATTCCTTTATTTTTTACAAAAAAATACATACATATAATGAAAGTATTAATTGACATAAAAACCCCTTCGTAAGAATTCATATTTCATACAAAAGCACTTAAAACATACACTAAAAAATAAAAAAAAAATAAAAAAAATTAATTCAATTTTACAAAATATATGCAAGTATCTACCCAAATGTTTTTATAGAAAAATATACTTTCCTCTATCCTTTTATATTTGTGTAAATGTTTTATTTTTTTCTTTTGAGATATATTCGCAGGATCACTAGCTGTATGATAATTTCCAAATATATAACAAAGCTTATAATAAAATTGTATGTGATGTTTTGATCCTTATGTTATTAAATGATGCATATTTGGACCAAATGTAATGGGGTTATATAATCTACAGATATTACCTTATAAAATAATAGAAACGAAATAAAATTATCGCTAAAAACTTAGATTCATCTCATTAAAAGACCATGATGGGCCATAGTTAGAGCAAAATTATGTACAGGAAAACTGTTGTGCTATTTATTTTGCACCAAAATGGTTTTACAAAATTTTTTCGAAAAATGCCGCATTTCAAATTTAAAAGTATTTATAGTTTTTTTGTGAAAAGTGCAATGCAATTTTTACGCATATGTCATTATTTATGGCCAGTCCATCAGAAACTGTAAATACATACGTGTGGTAATTTTTGAACCTTGATACATACATATACTTCGGATCAGGTTATAACAACATTCACCAAAATAAAAGTGAGTATGAAGGACGACGATACACATAGGAAGATACGAACAAGGATAAATTATTAGAGCGCAATTAAAAAAGGTAGTTTAAAAAAATTTGGTCGGGGTAAAATTTACAGCCACCTCAGTAGTGGTGGTAAACTACTATTTTTTTGTTGCCAGTGGCTTACGCATTATTTTTTGCTGGGTTACAAACTTCAGAAGCAACAATACAAAGCTATGTTAATTGAAGAAAATATTTTTAATTAGTTTTTAAAGGGTTTTTTTATAATTCTAATTTCGCGTCTTAAATTAAATGATTTTAAGCCAGTTGCGCATGCAAATATGGGTTTCCTTTCAACGTTTTATCGTGACGAATCCATACATACCTATATACATACATATGAATGTATTTATGTAGAATATGTTTATCAGACATTTTCATCCCCTAATCCGAACTTTGTAAATTAATTTCCACAAAAAGAGCATTAACACACATACTGACACATGCAAACATATTGGAAAGTGGTGGACGGCGTCGAATCAATTTAATTTAATAGACAAAAATTGTAAAGTTAAATCACAGTTGGCCAACCACGATTTATAATGCAAATGGGACACAATTTAAGTGGAACTGAATGAAAATAAAACTAAAGTGGAACTATGGTGTGCTGCTCATTACTCATTTCAGTAAAAATTTTACAAAAATATCATTAACTTAATCCTATAGCACACGGCATGTAAAAAACCACATGCGCACGTGATTCTGACTTAATTTTGCCGTCATCACGAAACTACTTTTGCTACATGCCGTGTACTAGTAACATATGTACATGTAGATATTCACATGCTTACGGATGTGCTGCTTCAGAAAATGTGCTCGATTCGGCTACATGTGACGCATTTGTATTTTGGAACTAAAATATGTACTATCAAAATAGTACGGCATGCTGAAAATTCCCGTGACGTCATCGCCTCATACGTATGTGGTTTTTTACATGCCGTGTACTATAGGCTTTAGCAATATTTTGTTTTTATACACTACAATTATTTATGTACTGTATACCGTGATATTTTTGATAACTCTAAATCCGGTTCAATAGCTACATGTACTCTTGCGCATATCAAGTATCCTCAATGTTGGTTGTAAGCCCTACGAGTCATATATAATATCTATATTTTGCCTAAATTATGTAAATTGTGGTTAATGCTTTTGTATTACATATATTCTGTAGTCATTGGTCTAATGATGTGGAACGTTTTTTTTTTGTCATAACGCGGTTTACGTTACGTATGGTGTGGTAGATCATCATATGACAGAAAATTATCAGAAATTTCTTTTGTTAACTACAAACTTTGAGGGTAAGACTCCTGCAAGTCAAATAAACTCACGCTTATAAATAGTTCCATGCATATATTTGTACAAACATATGAATGTATGCACATTGGAAAACAGTACCAATTCAACACAATATATTTTACACGAATTGTTAAATATTATTCATAGCGGTCGACTTTGACTGCGTTTCCGATAATAAATAAATAGGGGTCGACTTGAACAATAATTTCAATAAGAGGTCAGTATCGGTATGTTGATCTTTTTATCCAATCTATCGGCTTAATGCGAGCTTGCTTTTACCAAAGACTCCACTCTATTTAATTCCTAATACATCCAATTGTTTACCGTAGTTCTACGCTCCGCTCCCATTATTATGAATATGAGTGCATTTGTTACAAACCGTTTGTACAACTAAAATCGCTAAACTTTCCAGACGTAATTGTCATAAAAAAATTATAGTTGCGGTTGTAACATTTTCGAAATGTAGTTAAGAAATCATAAAAAAAATTTAAGAGTGTTGTTGTCAAAGTATACACAACTGCGCGTTAGCAGCAGTTTCATGCAACAATAGTTTTGTACACACGCACAAACGCCAGATCACCATGAGAATAAAAGGGTTAAAAAGACTGTATGTATAATAACATCACCAATTTATATATAAAATACACAAAAAGGCATTTTAAAGGATATAATGTGTTTTTGTTTTTCTTGAAGATCCTTTTAAATATGAAGCTTTCTGTATTTTCATTTTAACAATTTGGGCATATGACAAGAGTCTACTCGTTTCAACGAAATGCGATGAGAATATTTTGCGGTTAATAAAATATCTGCAATACACGAAAACATTGCATAAGTTTTCCGCGTGGAAGATTAAATATTCTAAAAATTTAACTTTTTCCGAAAAAACACAACACTACACCCGTGAAATATCAGATGTTTTCTTCTTTACTTTATGTATGAACATTCACAAAAAAATAAAATTTTCATTTATTGAAAACTTTATTTTTAATTTTTTTATAAAAGTTATTATATATTTTGTAATATAAAGAGTTTATATTAGTGAGTTCACAATAGCGTTTCAAAATGTGTCTTAATATTGCAGCGTTTCAATTTTAATACATTAATATGGGCTGGCAAGTTTGTTGTTTCTTTTTTTTTTCATGCGTATATTAATTTATTGTATCTTCATGAACTAACAATAAGTTTTCAAATCTTAAATTTAGATATAACAATTAGACCCAACCAGTGTCAGGCATAAACTTAGTGATAGTAATCAATAATATTTATGTATTATCGTATTAAGCACAAAAATATTTTCAAGCTGTTTCATCTGGAGTGTTGAGTATTAGAGCCATAGTGTCCCTCTTTTTTAAGCGGATGTCTCCAGTAAAATTCAAGATGTTACGAGCAAGTGGATTAGGATGAGACTCGAGTTTTGTTAAGTATTTGCCTGCGTATTTTTTAATTTCTTCAGTCACTAGTGGCATATTTAAATCACGATGTAAATTTGAATTTTTGATGTACCATGGAGCCGATGTTATTAGTCTTAAAATCTTGTTTTGCCTTCGTTATATTCTCTCTATATTGGAAGCTGAAGCGGTGCCCCATAGCTGTATTCCGTAGCACCATATGAATTTCAAAAGCGACTTGTATATTAAAAGTTTACAATCTAGACTGAGTGTTGAATTTCTACCAATCAGCCAATGTATCTGAGTTAATTTAAGTTTCATTTGTGTTAGCTTTGAGTCAATATGATGTTTCCATGTAAGCCGTCGATCAAGGTGTATACCAAGGTATTTTACATGTGAATGTTGAGGAACAACTTGATTGTTGATTCGAATTGGGGAACAAGTATCTCTTCGCAGGGTAAATGTTAGCTGAACACACTTTTGTTCGTTAACTTTAAGTTTGTTGTTTCTGTTTTGTTTGTAAATCAAATTTATTGCCATGTGGCAAATTTAAAAGTATAAAAATCATGTTATTTTCAATATGGCAATATGGTAATATTAAACTAAAGTTCATGGAAAAATATTTGTATTCTTCGCTGTCTTTAGGCAATTTGCAAAACAAAAACTATTTGAATAAATTTATCCAACAATAATTTCTAGCTTAAGAAACTTTGTTATTTTAATACTTCTATATACTGCGTTTTGCATCGTTGCCTGCTCACAATAAAAATTTTAAGATGGCACAATGTTGCCACATTAAAATTTTAATATACTCATTGTGAATTCCCTAACTATATAGAGTTTGCTGTTCGGTTTTAACCGAAAACGAAACAGCGGATTTTTAGACCAAATATTGGAAGCGAAAAAGCAGCAAGAAAAATATCGATTTTTCACTTCTTGTTATTTTAAAATTTTTGGAACGTAAGTAAGTCCCTAGGGGCGTGCCATGCATCTAAAAGAAATTTTTTTTGGAAAATTAATAAATACTGGTGAATACTGGTTACAAATACTGTTAAAAACTACACTGTGAATTTTTTAGATTTTCAGTATTGCCGTAATTTTCCGGTGAACTGACGTAGAACTCCTGAAATTTCGGAGATTTTTATCACAGTTTTTGGGAATCGACAATATGTTTTGTATCTTTGATAAGAGGTTCGTGGCTGAGATACAGATAAGTGTTTCGTGGCAGTGATAGCTGAATGTGTCTCTGCTAACTACGGATCCCGAAAATCCCGGGATTTAAATTTTTTAATCCCGGGATTTTCAGAATTCAGTCAATTCCGAAATTGCTTATTAAGTTTTGTTTGTTCTTTAAAAATAAATTTATCATGACCTTCCCCCCATGTGAAGATAGTAACCGTGGCAACGCAATATTGATCTTTTATAATTGAAATTTATTTGGTTGTTAAGCATTATCTATATATGTATTTCATGGATGCTTTGTCAAATCATTAGTAGACTTCAACCACATATTTTGAACAGTCACAAACTTCTTATCTTATGCACACACTTTCAAAAACTATTTGAGAATTCACAAATAATAATATTAAATATAATAAATGCGAAAGTAAGTTTATTGATTGTTTGTTTCGCTTCAACGGTTAAGCCACACAACCGATTTTTATGAAATTTAGAACATGGATAGGTCTAAGTCTAGCTAGACACATAGATTACATATTTTTAAAAACTACGAGCACGAGAGGAGGTAGGGAGAAATTTCTGCCTCTCAGAAACTATCTTACCGATTTTGATGAAATTGAGACATGTCAATTTGCACATTTCAAATAGCAAATTTGGAAATCTGGAATTTTTAGAACATGTATACTCAACTCTTTTTTTACACGATTTTGAAATAACACGGTTCAAAAATAAGAACAAATGATTTCTTTGCACGAAATTTTAGAACTTGCACGATATTCTTGTTTTAATTTTTACAAAGCAGTTTAGAAATGTATAATGTGTATTTCATAATACAATGTAAGACACGACATCGAAAAAAATTTCCTACAATTTTAAATGTGTTTTTATGGAAACTTCGATCGATATCGAATGCAAATTACCCCTGTTGCACGAAACCGAGAAGGTCCTGTAAAATTTACTTTTAATTTTAACGTTTCATGCTTGGAATGAACTTGGTTTTATTTTTCTTATGCAAATGAATTGTTTTTGTTATTTAATATGTATTTTTTTAATAAGACTTTTTGACATTTTTTTAAACGATTTTGTCTTGCACGTTTTCCTTAGGAACATATCCATTGTGCAAAAAAAAAGTTGGGTGTAATTCTAAAAAAATCTACGGCAAAATTTAATCGACTAATGGAGCAGTAGTGAATATTAAATTTGAATTATACAACTCAACAAAACTATATGTACTTTCGATAGTTTATAAAGCCTGATTTATAAAAATTATTAAGGCTTAATAAGCAAAATTTTGTGTGGAAATATATTTCAAAAACACTTTTTAAAGCCTTAATAAATTTCATAAATAAGGCTGATAAATTTTTTTTGCTCGCTTTAGTACAGGGTTCTTTAGTCAAAGGAAAAACAGAATCCTATTAACGTGAGTCCGCTGTTCTCCAGCGGTTTTTAATAAATGGACTTTTTTTTATAAAAGTGTTTTTAATAAAAGATTTTTTATAATATTTATTTATTGAAATAGGCGTTTGGGTTAAAAACATTCTGCAGTCAGCGCTGAAATTGTATTTTTAACTGAAGTTTTCCTTAAGTTTTCCTACAAATTATGGAGTATGAAGCAGAAAAAAAATATATAAAATTATTGTAGAAAAAACTTTTATTTTTGGTGGTGGTGGGTAACAGAAAACAGTTAAATATTTCGCGTATTTCATACTTACTTTTTAGATACTTTTTCCATTCTTTGTTTTTCTTGAAAAATATATATGTATACATTTTTTTTATAATTTCTCTGACCACTTTGTAGGGGGTGAGGTTGGTTGGTCGGTTGGTTTGGTTTTACAGAAGTCACTTTCACACGCATTTTTTTTCTGCCTTACAAAGGGTTGGTTATTTTGTTATCTTTGATTTAAGAAAAGAGGGTGAGAGTTAAAAAATTCGAAGATATTACTAACATTTTAAAAGCTTCTTTAGCAAAAGTAAAGCAAAAAATAATAATTTAAAAAGTTTGAAAAAGTAGTCTGAGATAGTAAAAAATTGCTTATGGTTACAACTGATGACGTCTCGAAACTCTTTAATATTTTTAGACTTTGGTTTCTGTTGGCAACTTTTAAATTTATATGAAAGGTTACTGGTTTCTTGCTGAATCTACATTTCTTCCTTGCTCAAGTAGAGTAACAAATAAAACTCAAGGTTATGTAGAAAATTACTCGAAAAACTTTTGGAAAGAAGAAATAACAAACTATATTATATAAAAAGCTTTGAAGGGTTAAATTCCATGGTATTAAATAAAAAATAATTTTATATTTAAACCAAAACGTACTTACGTACATAACCAGAAAAATGTGTATGTATTAGAGCCCTGCATAAGACCATTTAAAATAACTTCAAGACATGAGGGATATTTGAAATGCTTTGCTGTAGCGAAGTCTTCACAAACAAACACTGAACAACAAAGTTTTTCCCTTTGTGCTTAATATCTTTGCATACAAGCAATAACAGCATAAGTCGAAAAACATAGTTTCGAGAAAAACCACCTTCAACGTTGTAGATATAACACTTAGTGCCATTATTACAACTTGCCGATACTTAAATATAAGATTTTGTATGCCCGATAAAAAGTTTTGCAGTATTACAACTTAAATTTTTGTTTCTTATTATTATTAATAATAATAATATTTAATGGATCAAAAAATAATAAATGAAGGTTTTATAATATTAAGCCATTTATCCGTCCGACAAAATCTTGCCTTTAACTATCGGCAAGTTGTAATAATGGCCCTTAATATAATATATTTTATTTTGATCAGGAATAATTTCTCAATCGGGCTTTAGTTCAGTATTTTCTTATTGAATGAAATATTTTTATTAATTAATGTGATTTTCTAAAGAAGAGAAGAAAAACTAAACTAGACATTTCAGCCGAGGGAAATGCTAATTTTTCTGTGCAGGCACGAACTTCATCAGCATCCATGTCTATCTACTTGGAAATGGAACTACTTAATTTGCGACTTCAGCTTCTTCTTGTAGCGTAAAAAAGGGGAGAAATACAATCTTTTTTTCATTAAATGTTTTATTTATTATCTTTTGTAGCAAACACTTACATCACCTTCATTTTTCTTTAAATGTTTTTACTTTTTTCCTTAAATCGCTTTGAAAAGTGGAGAAATTCGAACCAACATCGATCATTTGGGCTTGAAAAAAACTACATTTTTTCAAAGTTGTGTGCAAAATTTTCAAACATTTTGCAATACTCGTATTTTAGAAAATATAACAAATAAACAAAAACATAAAAAACCAGAATACCATCTGGTATTCTGTTTTGTTTTGTTTCTTTTTATTATTCCATTAAACTTGAACGTGTTTTAGCTTTAAGTTCAATAATATGAGTCTTTCTATGCAATAAAAAATTAGTTAAAAAAATATTTTTAAAAACTGTTTATAATATACTCGTATTATTTTTTTACTTAGATATCAGAAAAATTTAACCTTAATCTTCTAATCAAAAAATTTAAATGAATACAATTGTTTGAATGAAACAGTCAAAACAAATTTTTTGGTTAGTAATTAAGGCACAAAATTCACTGACTTTTACCCCCTTGGTGGGGTCAATAAGAACTAAGACTTCAAAGTTCTTTGAAACTAGTTTGCATTAGATTGTTATCTATTCAACACAGTAAAAAGTATTTACTAATTGATGTTATCAATTAAGAAACTTAATTGTTTCAATTAAATTTTTAATTGTATTAATAAATTTGAGTCGAAAAACTTAATTGATATTATGAAATTGTTTATAGGTGAAAATTTAATTAATTTTTTAATTGATATTACAAATAATTTAATTGATGTTATATAATTATTCATATTACTTTTTTGTGTGAACATGATTATTTTTTGTATTTTTGTCTAAGCACTGTGAGCCGCAGCCACAGCAAAATTCGCCAACCCACAGTAAAACGTACTATAAAATTTTTTAAATACTTGCATATTAAAAAAAAAAACAAACAGGCTGTTCCTTCGCAAGACGCGAAATTAATTAATTCTGTTCTGGATCCATTTTCTTTAATTTTAAACTCGTAAAAAAAAATACTATGAAACTATTTTGCCACATTCAGAAACACTATTAAAAAAAGTACCCTGCTGCTTTTGTTAACATGAATATATGAGTTATTCGAATGTGTAAGTGGTCCCTTAATTGTCCCAAGTAATATACAGACGGTCATATATGTAACTCCTCCTACCTACCCCACATAAAAAAATTATTTGTGACCCTCATATTTGAGAAAAGAAAAAAATGGATGTATCCTTAAAAATTCTTTTATCTCACAATGTATGCATGTTCCCTCATTGAACTTCCAGTGTTACCTGGCCTGTTTATTATTTAAAGTTCTGAAGGGTGTTTAATTGAGAGCGTGCATATGTGTAAGGATATCCTAAAAATAAGGGATATAAATAGATTATTATTTGTGCAGTGTGTGTGCGTGGCATTTTTTTCAGGAACATTTTTTTTCGTAGGTAAGGAAAATGACCGTCAAATCTTGTCTCAATAGGGGTGTGTTTAAAATTTTTTAATTCACTATGCAACAAGCAATACAGAGCTACAGTTTTCGTTTCATAATATTTTATATTAAAAAATCTTCCAATTTAATAATAACTGCGGTCTTCTATCAGTTTTAAGTCTATTTTATTTATTATTACTGAAGAAAAAGTGTTCCTTATTAGAAAAATATTTTAGCACTGAATCTCAAAGTAAATGTAAGTTATATCCACCAGCTATCAATCGGATTTTCAAAGTTTTCGCAAGGTATGCCTTTTTTCTTGATGTATAGCCGCGTGCACTGAAGGATTGATAAAAGTTGATATTTTTCTAACATAAACTACATTTATGGTTAAAAATTTTCTATATATGTATAGTATGTATGTATACTTGAGGTTTTTTATTGTATCAAGCTATCCTTACTGTGTATAGTTGGATCTTCTACTACTCCTCCACTATGAGAGATTTTATATGCAGTTCTACGTAACTTATGGGCACTTATGGGCACTTTTGAAGATCACACAAGCCCGTCACTCAGTACACATACATACATATGTGGTTGTCGTATGCTTGTCACTTAAATGGAGATGTATAAATAATCACGTTAATCACCGTTTGTATTTTTACTTCGTAGCGTTTGTATCATGATGCAGTTTTTGTTTAAAAAAAATATATAAAAAACTTTGGATGAAATTTTGGTATAAAAACGTAACAGCATTACACAACAAAATGTTTTACTTGAATTAAATTTAAATAAAGCTGACAAACAAGTGTAATTTTCGATAAAATACAAAATGATTTTTTCTTCCGATCTCTTCTCCATGATCTGCAAAACAAATGGCATTTTTTCGTCATCAGAGCTGGAGACGATGGTATAATTTTTTGATTATAATCAGCTGTGAAGTTATAAATCAAAACTTTTCGATTTCCGTCCATCACTGTCGATATCGCGTACGTGTAGCACACAAATATATGATTGATAAGTTTATTTGATCATCTCCTGGGCACTCTACATACGTATGCACATATATTGTCAATTTACGGACAGCGATCCCATTTTTTCAATGGAAAATATATGTACATGTCGCACACTAAATAATAAATAGTCACGACTTAAAATTGTCTAAATGGTAGTGCTGGGATACTATCGATATTTTCTGCTATCGATATCTTTCGATAGTTAAAATTTCACTATTGATACTACTATCGACTGAAAAATTTTATCTAATTTTTTATCAGGATACAGTTCGTTGTTTTTATCACTATTTTAGGTGACAGTTTTTGAAAACTTGTACTATTGTCACTTAAAATTTTGTTTTGCTTTTTTAAGTTTCATTCTTCAACTATAATTAATTTCAACACACAGAACAAAGTATTCACCAATTAATGTTTTCAATCGAGAATTTAATTGATTCAATTAAATTTTTAATTGTAAGAATTAATTGTAGTCTAAAACTTAATTAATATTATCAAATTTTTATAGATGAAAATTTAATTAATTTTTTAATTGATATTACAAATATTTTAATTGACATTACAAAATTATTCATATTTTTTTTTGTGTGTAACTGTATAAAACAAAGAAATGAAGTCCGATTAAAGACTTGCCTCTATTTGCAACCAGGTCAAACTATCCAGTATGCAAATTTGTACTTTTCAGAGGAGTGCAAGGAGTCCTCAATTATGAATTTAAAGTCGGCGTATTCCTACAAATGTCTAGGTTTAAAATATTTCTTATTGAGTTATTTATTGTCTATGAGAATTTCAGCATTTTGAAACGAGGCATATCCTAGAATTAGGGTACCAAGGTAACGAATCTAAGAAACGAATTTTGTATATTGGATAGTGAAGCAGTGGAATACAGAACATACCCGATAGTCTCATTAAAAGAGTCCAATGTGTTCACAAAGTTTTGAAATCGTTTAAAAACGGAACTTTTTCAAAACTTTAGAAAAATTTTAAAATGTATATTAGTTTAGAATATTCCACTTCACAAACAGAAGCCTCAAATTTTTGAAGTCAAGCAAGAGCTCCATTCCAAGTTTTAATTAAATGCTTGATATTGCTTTAACATAATAAAACTACCGGTAATTGGTGCTTCCGTCGTTCATTCATACATATCGTTTGTCTCAAGTAGAAAGGCCCTAACTCAAATAATTGTAACTTTACAGGAGAAGTTAAAAACATAATAGAAACTTTAATATTCAATATGTAACTTTTTTTGGACCACTGCTTGTAAAAGCGTTATTTTTGACACTATTGCAATAAATGTTTGTTTTTTTTTACTACTTATGCATTTATTTACGGCCTGGCCCACGATGTCGCCAAGAAAGTTTCTTTCGATTACTTACATTGAAAACAAAAACAAATTCTCTTATTTTGTTTTTGTTTTCGATATAAGTAAGCGAAAGAAACTTTCTTGTCGACATCGTGGGCCAGGCCGTTGATGTATCTTCAAAAAAATTAACTAAAAATAATCAAATATTAAGTCTAGATATAATTAATGGGCCCGACGAATGCCGAACACAAATTTAGTGATACTAATTATTAATACAAGAATGATGTGTGTGATGTTGTGTATTTGTGTGAAACGTATGGGAATCACTGAAAAACTTTATTTCGTAAAAAATACGAGTTAGGTCCTTTCTGCTTGAGGCCATCGATATGTATATATATATATATATATATATATATATATCTCCATACATAGGTAAGCATTCAATATAATGAAAATTAAGTATGTACCATAATTTTTGATAACGAAAATATACACTGCGTACAATTTTGAGACATTTAAAAATGTTTTGTTTTAGAAAGTCAAAATTTCAAGTCAAATATTTCGGGAGCGGCTAAAAAATAACACTAAACAGAAAAAGCTTCTGATTTTTTTCGCATTCCACTTAAAATATTTTTTTAAACAATTTGCACTTCTATGTGATACTCGATCAAAAACAAATAAAAGAAAAATCATTTATGCGTTCAATTCTATTTTTCCAGCACTTTTACAAACAACAGCTCATAATTTTACTTTGAGGTATAGAGACTTCAACGTAAATGAAAAATGTTTGTAGAATTAAACACTCAAATACAAACATATGTACATATTTACTTTTACTTTATTTGTGCTTTTTACCCCTAAAAAAGACGAAAGGAAGACCGATACTTACAAAAAACAAGAAAGACAGAAAAAGTGAGCGTATTTGCTTAGTTTTCTGTTTTTCTCATATTGATAAAAGAGCATTTGTCTGGAATATTAAGAGTTAATGCACGCAAATATACACAGGCGTCATCTGGTAGGGTGTAGTAGTACTTAAAAGTTTCGTAGGCAGTGAGAAAGAAGGGTAAAAATCCTTAATTAAGCACAAGCAAATCGGCAAAATAAGGAATAAAGGAAATAAAAATTACAATTATTTTTTCTTATAGGAAACTTGATCGCCATGTTATATACAAATAACCATACTCTGTGTGACCAGATTTTAAAATAACATTAAGCTAATTCACGTTTGAAAATAAGCTAAACACGTAAATTTTAATCCAGAAAATAAAGCTAAATTTTTTACTACTTCTTTGACAGCTTAGAAATACAGGGTGGGAGAAAATTAATCATCCTGACGGAAGGTGGTATAGTTTTTGCAAAAAAAAATACAAAATATACGTCAATAAGACATGAATCGCTATACTCTTCAAGAACGCGGAATAATTGTTTCGAAATTCATCGAAAATTTTCATATCTCTGGATGCATGAATTAACAAAAATAATGCTTTTGTGGCACGGAAAATCCGCGTATAACAACTGAAGAGTTATTACACCTCAAAAGTTACTGTGTGGCATTGTAGGCTTTATATTTTCGAAAACGCCTCGAGCCAAACACTACTGTGAACTGCGAGCTCTACAGAACCATGCTCAAAGACTTTCTATTGATCCAGTGGACGTATTGGGAATGGAAAATATGTGGTTCCAACAGGACGGAGCAACGGCGCATACTGACCATTTTTGTCCCACCTTTTAGTTTCTTATTTCTAAAATAACGTTAAACATACACATGTACACACATTCTGTTATTATTTGAAATAAAAAAATATTGAGTACTTTTTTAATTAAATTATTTACTAATTATTACATTTAAGTTTAAAAGACAATCCAAACAAACACTTCGAAAAAAAGCTTAAAATAACGTATAAATTAAACAGGCTTCAAAAATGGAAGAGCATATGAAATACAAAAGGTTTTTGAAAGCTAATATACATACATACATACATATGTAGTACATATATATAAACACAAAATATAATAATAAAAAAACACAAAACAAAATAAGATTTTAATTTATCTTATTTATCACAAATTCTGAGGTTCAAATAAATCAGTTTAACGATTTGTGAAGACAACATTCGTTGAATCTGTTTCAGTTGCATCTGTTGTATAAAGTTGAATTAATGCTATTCAAAATAAATCTATTTAAATTTTTTGTTTTAAGTAAATTCATGCCGCTTAATGCACGCTTAACTTTCGCAAAACTAAAAAAATATGTGAAATATACGAAAATAGCGTTACGTAATATGTGAATGGGCCCTAAGAGCTAAATGAATATTTTAAAACTAAATTAAGAAGAACTAAGCTATATGAAGCTCAATATTAGCTCTGGTCACATATACTCGAGTCTGAAAGAACTTTTACAAATATACTTCTCGCCACTTTTTTAGTTAACAGATTTTTTGTCCTTCCGGATAGCAAAATGAGTTTAATACTTCTGTATTTTTCGAACCAGAAGTGCTCAACCAGTATGTAGAACATATTTTTTTTTTTAATTTTTTATTTAAAAAAAACATAAAAAAAGAACATTTCACAAAAAAAATCAATTTGGGCCATTATTAGGAAAATTATGGGCAAAATAATTAAAAAACCGAGTAATCAAAAAAAATTTGCTTCTAAATAAAACTATATTCAGCCGGTAATATTAAATAAAAATTTTTATATAGTTGAACAAATGATTTTTAATTTTGAATATTGGTCCACATATTACAAAGTTATTTAATAATCAATATTCGGGCGAGCTTTGCCTTTCCTTATAATTAAAAAAAATAGCGGAATTTTTCCACATGAAAAAAGAATTTTGGAAACTGCCCCACAAGCGACGAAATTATTTATTTTTCACTTTTTCACGAGTTTTTAGTCACACACACACGCTGTCCGCATACACCAAATTTCGAAAAAAAATTTAAGTGGACATTTTCTAAAAGCTAAATAAATTTTGAAAATTGGTTTTCGAGCAGTCACTTTCATATACAGATTTTCCACCCTCACATAACTTAAAATTATAGAAGGTATATAATTTTAACTTATGCTCTAATAAAATTTCATTCTTTCCTTTTTACTGTAAGTATCAAAAGTAACTGAATATCTGACGATTGACCGCAGAAAAATATAAACAAAAACTTGAAAATAAAGCTGAAATTTCTTTCACATATCGATGGCTTTATATAAGAAAGGTGGAACTCGAATTTTCGATATTTTATAGGAGAAGCAAAAAACTGAAGAAAAACTAAAGCATTTACATGCAGATATAACTTTTTAAGTGACCATGAGTCCTTGATTTTTAACTGCAATGTACTAAGATCTTCAAGGAAGATGCAATTATACGTTGTCTCCCAGAAAACGTTAAAAACGCGATTTCGAAAAAAATTGAGATATGCCCTTTTTATATTAAGACATTGATTTGTCTGTCTGTATATAAATAACTTCTTACAAAATGCAGTTCTTCGTTTTACCTAATAACTAAGAATTGTTTATTCGTGCAACAGAATAACCAATGCAAAAAATTTGCCTTTGGTACTATTGGAAATTCTTGTAAAGTATTAGGTATCTGGTGTCTGGCATTATACATAAATGAAGTGTCTGCCACTACCAAATATGACTAAATATCACTAAATATGTTTGGAAAAGTGGGAAAGACTTCGACCATTAAGATTTAACCAAATATTTCGCGTGACCTCGCACTCACGTTAATTTCTTACAATTACGCCAGCTTACGTTTTACATGTAGGAGGAGCAACGTCTATTGTAATTTAGCACAAATATGTACGCACTTCTATTCGACTAATTTCCAATATCTTTCTCCAAAATACGAAAAACAAATAATATACTGCTCGTTTTTCTGTTCAACCGATACTTCCGAAACTTTCCAAAAACCTTGAGCTCGTGCAGTGACTGAATATTAAGTTTGGAAAAGTACACGTTGCCAAATTTTAATTTTAATTTTAAAACACAAGTGCGTATAATGCACTAATTTTTACGCACCTTAACACCTTTTAATGGCAAAGTCTTCCATTTGGAAAAGTAGGTGGGCTGAGCGTTTTAAAATTGAAACTAATATATTTAGTGCCTTTTCTCAACCGATTCCTATTAAACTTTGAACACATGTTACTTTATTGCTATGATAAAAATGTTTTTAGTTAAAAATGTAATTGATTCAATTAAATTTTTAATTGTATTAATTAATTTGAGTGGAAAAACTTAATTGATATTATCAAATTGTTTATAGGTGAAAATTTAATTAATTTTTTAATTGATATTACAAATTTATTCATATTACTTTTTTGTGTGTACTAGGCTTTAAAAGCCTCCCCTGCAAAGACAATGTACATAATTAAACTTTATTTTAAATACCAAATCTTTTACAAATCAGTTAAGTATTCAATAACAAAATTTCATTTTAGCGTTTCGACCTTTTGTTTATCCCCTGCACCGTTAACAACATTTTCCACCATTTTGCCCACTTAAATTGCGATTAACATAAAAACATAATCCTTAAAACGAAATTTTTTATTTATTTATTTATTTTTTCATCTTTTTCCCGACTTCTTTCCACTCTTGAAAAAACCGACATTGTTGTACATATGTACATATGTATATTAGTACCGTAATGTATATTTTATGTATGTACATATGTGGGGATGCGCATTAATTTGAGTGTATTAACATCGAAAGCAAATATATAACAACAACAACACTACACTTGACCACAAAGTCATGTTAATTAACATGTGTAACTAACAACACTGAGGTAATCGCTGTAAAAGTACTTTCAAGGCCATACACGAAATTGTATATATTAACACGAAAAAAAGCAAACAATGTGAATTGAAACAATTGAAAAAATCAGGGAAAAAATTTAAATAATCACAGCCATTTTTGAACGGTGTTTTTACTCTATATGCAGCATGAATAACAAGTTGCAACACTAATGTCAGCGTAAGGGGGGAAAAATATAATTGCACAAGAACGGGAGTTTTAAAAGATATAGTGATTTGTCATAGGAAACTATGTGATCCTTACATTTCAGCAATGTGTTCAGTAGATTTGAGTAAAGTTCCATGAACAAAATTTTAACCCGGCAATCTTAATATCACTGTTAACAAGGGGAAAGGCCCTAACTCAAATAACTGTCAGTACACGGCATGTAAAGAGCCACATGCGTATGTGGCGATGACGTCACGGTAATTTTCAGCATATTGGTTGCATTTTTTTACAATTACTAGTAGTGTTTACAGGCCTTAAAATTTTGATAGTATTTATACTCCGAAATACAAGTGTGATACATATAGCCGAATCGAACACATTTTCTTAGGAAGCACATCTGTAAGCATGTGAATATTTACATGTACATGTGTATGTAGAAAATGTAGCTTGTAAAAGCTTTATTTTTTACACTATTGCAATAAATTTTTGTGACGATGTGTATTTGTGTGGAATGTATTGGAATCACTGAAAAATTCAATTTTGTGAAAATACGAGTTAGGGCCTTTCTACTTGTTAACAGCGATAGGTAGTTTAAAGTTTGTTTAAAAAAACGTTTCGTGAAAATTTAATTATTCATTGTTTCCAAGGAATCTATATTAAAATACGCAGTTAATTTATTAATAGCGAGCAAAAACTAATAAAAGTCATGTAAAAATTTATAATTTTGTTATAGTTCTAGCAAATGCTCACGATTTTTTTAAAAATTCGATTTCTGTAAGAAACATGTAAATTTGTTTAACTACCCAATAGAAAATTTGGTGACAATTGATCTAAACGCATCATCCTATGACTTGAGAAAATGGAAGTGTTACCAAAATAAGGGAGAACTGTATGGTGAAAAAAAGACATATCCTGTAAATGGTTATATATTTGCCATTGTCGTCTTCATCTTTTGTCAATTTAATTGCGACTTGGTCTAGTACTACATAAACGGCACTGACCTATCAAATAGTATAAATATAATGTTAATTGTTCCCTCCACTCTGGAACCAGTCCCGTAACTATAGTTAGCTGTTAATCTAAGCTTAACTGGTATTTATACTTTTGAAATATAAGTGCCCCTTTGGTCGAGTGGGTAGTTTGCAAGTCTGTGATGCCGGAGGTTGTCAGTATGAAACCCAAAAAATATATGCTTAAAAATAAATTATAACTGCATTTGTAACAAAAAAAAAAAATTATAAGCTTTCGTTATTAAGTTAAGTCTTAAGTTAAGTGTGAAAATAATTTCGCAAACATATTTTTCACTATTGCAACAAAAGGGAAAAAATATTCACTATAACAGTGATTATTTCTAAAAATTAAAAACTCCATATAAATTTGTTTCTAAAAGATGTAGCTGAGTATTCGTGCGGCGTCTGTTTACGATTTCTACATTGTGTACCTTCGTGCTTGTTTTTCTACTTTTTATTTGCATTTTTTTTTTTAAATTTCGCGGCTTTTCCAAACCCTTTTGTAATATTTGAATAGCTTGTTTTTATCACACCGTAATTAAACACTTTGACAGAGTTTTTTTTTTACAAAATGAAAGAACACATTTTGCAAATGGGCGAGTAATTGCCTTTTAACGTTCATTCTATCTACATGTACGTGTTTTTCTTTAAAGAAATAAACGAAATTAAAAAACATACAAATACTAGATTGATTCCATTCCAGATAATTGCAATTAATTACCAAAATACTAGTGTAATGGAAAATAACGTCCAACAATAGATTGGGCCAAGGACCATAAGTGTTAAGTGATTTTAGAGAAGGAAAGGCAAAAAATTTATCCAACCAGCTGATTCTTTTCAAGGAAGACTTTTTTGAAATATTTTGGTTGAGAAAGTTGTGTTGTGCCGAATACACATCTGGAATTTCTTGTGTTGTCATTTTTAAAATGAGTGCAGCATCGTTCACATTATGTTTTTATACGGAAAGAAATGCCACACAACTTTACAAACAGTTACTAAGATATTTTGAAACATAAAACTTTGTCTAGAAGCTAAAAATCTATGTGATATTCAATATATTGAGAAAGTTATGAATATATGGAAATAAACGGACCTACGCATAATGAAAAACTAGCATGAAGTAAGCATAAATGGTAAAATTGAACATGTTCCTAACTAGTTTTTCCATACAATTTGACACTAAAAATCAATGCAAGGCTAAAAGCCCACTATAAAATCCTAGCGTGATTTTTAATGTGCAGTTTTATGACAAAACTCGTTAAGACCATGTTCAATTTTGCCATTTATGCTCACTTCATGCTACTTTTTCATTATGCGTAGGGCCGAACATTTTTATTTGTGGTATTTACGTGACAGAAATAATTACTTCTTTCGTACATACATCCAGATGGAGAGTTTATTCCTAAATTGTATTTATTTATATCTGCATGCCTATTGGTATAAATTTTGGGGTTCAAGGAAACTTTCCGAGTTTAAAAATAGTTATGCCAATATTGAGGGGCTTTTTAACATGTTTATACAATAAATAAAAAAATTAATTTATAATTATAATAACAACAATAGTAACAAAACAATATTAAAAATGCATTGCAAAAAGTATACATACGATACAATCATCAAATACATAAAAATATACGTGAAAAATACTTGGGGTCATCAACCTGTTTGAAAATGCGAAAAAATGCGTTACGTAATATGTGAACTACTACTTAGGAGAAACTCCGTGAAAAAAATACTAAAACTTGCAAATCCATACGAATCCGCAAAAGCATCATAAGTCCATCAAAGTCATTAGTTTTAATTTCTAGCGATATTCACGGAATATTCATAAAATATGTATTATATCACATATACATATGTATGTTCATACAAAAAAAAATTGTGATTTTTTAACATGTGAATATTTGAAATATTCCGTAATTTACAATTACGCAGCCTGAATTTTAGGACCGAGAACATTACAAAGTTTTTAACTACAGCAATACTTTTTAAGCAAAAAGTTCGTGAAGTATTTTAGTAAAAATAAAAGATTTACATATTGAATTTTAGTTATTTTTTCCAAGAGAAATCTTTAATATTCATGCACTCTCAACTTGCTTCTTGCGCAAAACTACGAGTACAACAATAATTATGCACAAATGTTAAGTTTCCTTGCCTATCCTATCACTTCCTCCCTAGTAATTTTAATGGTGGATACTAAAATAATTAAGTCTGGCTAACATAAATGAAGTAAAAGGAACAAAATAAAAAACAAAAATTAGCTAAGAAACACAAGGAAATGAAAACTGCTGATATGAAAAATGCTAAGTCTTTGTTTTTCTGGAGAAAGAGCGAGTATATTAAGTTAGAAACAGAAACAAGAATACAAAAATTATTTTCATGGGAAAAGGATGTTGCACAGACAATTTATTGCCAATTCTCTTTTTTTCAAGTATCCCTGCAAATCCTTGGGAATGTTTAACATCGCGCTATATTTGTTGTCTTCTTTCTCCCAGTACACTTTTTTGTTTGTTTCAATTTGCAGTACTGAATCCTTGAAAAGTGTTGACAAAAAAAATAATCTGTGCACTTATTTGTTTATAACGAATATAATGCGCCTGTGATGTCAAGGACGAGCAATAAATTTTCGAAGCTGTGCTTAGTATCTGGTTATTTTATTGGTGAATTGGTGTTTGTCAGAATATTTACAATTAACTTTGGTGTTATTTGTTCTTCAAAAAGTATTACATTCAATTTGTCTTTCTGAATATACATACGTACTTTAGCCTAATCAAAACTATACCTAGAACATTTAAGTTTAGTTTTTTAGAGACGCTATGTATTCGTTGTTTCTTAATATTTTAATATTACAAATTAAATTAACCTCTTTAATATAAAATTTTGTTGTGTTTACTACCTTATATCAATGTTAATATTATATAAACCTATAAAATATAGTTGGGGTGTCTTAACTGTCATAAAGTCCTAATATTTTAAACTAGCTTAAAACTATTTTTATTTTCTTTCATATAAAAGTGTACTATATTAATACAATTCTTCACCTTATGTACGATATGTGTTACTGTCATAACTAATTATTTTGCTTTTTACTTTTCTCTTTCGACAAAATGTCCAATTATATTTAAATACACGTTAAAGTGCAAAATTGCAAACAAGACCTAAAATTACTTACAAAATTACATTTTGATGCAAATGGTCATGGGTAAGTGTAAATGCAAAATCCTGACAAAAGCATAAATGTGAAAAAGGCCAAGTTCCATTTCAAAATTTTGGCCATCAAAATTAGTGAGATAAATTTTTTTTTACCAAACTGGGGTTTTTCTCAATTTCATTTAGAATTTAAATTAATATTAGTAGGCGTAACCCCAGCTACTTCTCAAATATATTAACATATTAAAGCCTGCTTACCAAAAATACATAAACATATTTTTGCAAAAGAAATTCTCTTTTTATTGTTTACCAAATCACATCGAAACCGTTTTTTAAATTATTTTTTACAGCCTGTTATTATTTGCTTTTAAAAAGTCTACAGCGCCAGCCAGTAGTTCAACTTTAAATTTCAGACGTTATTTATATAATTTTTTTTAGTTTCTTCTAATGCAGTATTTTTTCAATGTGGAAACACTATGTGCAAAAGCCGGATTATGTGAAGTAAGAAAATAAAAAAAGATGTTGGCAATGTAAACAAAAGTTTCGCAGTCCCCTAGAACAACCCTGCGCATATACTTGGCCAATGCCATTTTATAAATAACTGCAAGTGCAGACTAGCTTCTATTTCAAACAGCAGGTACTCGTATGCTGGGCGGTGAAAGGCATTGGAATGTCTGACTTCCTGAAAGAACAAAATGCCATTTGAAATTAGCTTTTGCTTACTCGTCAAAATCGTTTATGTGAGCGTTAGTGTAATAGAGAATGAACGAACACTAGTGCAAATGCTTAACGCAGAGTTACCCGAACGTAAATGTCGAACTGTAAACGTAAATGTGTCAGCTGATCGAATATGTTACATGAAATGTAATGAAAATGTTTATCTGAACTCACGTGACTGTAATGTCAGAATCTGTCAAAAATAGAATTTCATGACGAGGTTACGTGACATTTGTGGACAGTGATGGGATTTACGTATATTGAAAGGGAGTGTGGCACAATATCCCTTTTTTATACTTTTGTTGCTAAATTTATGTATACGTATACATGGCATATTTAATAAACTTATGTTTCAAACAAAGTTTTTTTCTTTAAAAGTTTTTTATATGGTCGAGGTACTATTGAAAGTAAAGACATTCCTGGAAATAAAGAAGCAAAGTACACCATCTCTCCGATGAAGATGCTTAAAATCTCTTCCGGTAATACAATGCAACAAAAACTAGAGCGTTACAGCTGGTATTAAAGTTATCATAATTGAGTTCATTTAAATAAAATAATAATTTTCAAGACTTCAAAGTTATTGTCTTTCTGCAAAGATGTCTTATTTCAAAAATTCACAATTATTAACGCATAATACTTTTGCTATTTTTAACTTTCTAGTGTATAAAGTCGGTTAATTTTTTGTAAGTTTTTTTTTTCTTTTTACTGCTTAATTAATAATTACTTTGCATGATAGGGAGCCTTTCCTCTGCTCTTACACCACCAATTTTCTGCTGAATTTCGGGCATTAACTATAAAGTAATTCACATTAAGTGTGTAGACGTTCACTGATGTTTTTATCAATATGAAATAATACTTTGTATTGGAAAATACTGAACTCGATCCCGATTAAGAAAATTATTTGATTAAAATTTATTTACATAGTATTTATTACCTGAAAACTGTATTTTGGATGTTAGGGTGATAGTTCTTGAGTAGAAGTCGGTCGCACTTGATTATGGCATCCAGACTAGATTGTTATAATTATAGGAATAAATAAAATTTAAAAAAATTAATAAACTGGCATCACTGGTTCTTGTGTTTGTGTATGTGCATTCATACATACAAATGTACATTTATATATAAAGCGTGTTTTTTTTAGAGTGTCTCAACTTTGAGTGGGGTCACTGCTTTATTTGAGCACCTATTTAACAGCTGATAGTTGCTTTTTGTTTAGTTTACTTTGAAATTTCATTATGAACCGACTTACACCAGAGCAACGCGTCCAAATTCTTGAAATTTTAATTTTTTTTTTGTTGAACATTTTATTTTTCGATTAAGCCCATTTTTGGTTGAATGTCGCATTTGGAGTGAGGAAAATCCACAAGCTTTTGTCGAAACACCATTACATCCACAGAAAATTACTGTTAGGTGCGCTTTATGGGCTGGCGGAGTCACTGGTCCATATGTCTTCAAAAACGATGATGGTAAGAATGTGATTTAACCCCATTGGATTATTTTCTCTGGGGTTATGTTGACTCACTTGTCTACGTCAATAAACCATGAACAATTGAACACCTGGAAATCAACAGTCGAAGATTTAACGGCGAAATGCGGCCAGAAATGCTGCGAAAAGTTATTGAAAGTCGGTGTTCCAGATTGCGCCTTCTCAGGGCCAGCCGTGGCGGCCACATGGCAGATATCACACTTAAACATTAATTCCATAAAATGTTCTTTCCAATAAAGCGTTTCATTGATATTAAAAATATATTTCCTTGTTTTATTATGATTTAAACTTGTGTCACTCTGTAAAATACACCCTTTACATATGTATGTAGTACATCTATACATACACACATATGTACATATATATGTGTGCAAAAAAAATTATGCCCGCAAACTAATTATTTAAATTTCAGCTAGAAATTTGTATATATTGCTTTTATTTTTGATAAATTTAGTCATGGAATTTTCGGCTTGCATTACATGCCTATGTACTATGTATGTATGTATGTACGTACATTCTTATACATATATATACACACAAACCTTATGAAATAAAGCAGACGTTTAAATTAATGTTAATTAGATTTCATGATTTTTTTTTAATTTTTATTTAATACAGTAGACACTTTTTAATGAGCCCTAAAAATACGAGGAAAATTTAACTTTCACTATTTTTGTAATTTGTTGCGATTTCATTAAAATCAAATTGATTATTGAATATAATTTTTTACATTGTTATTTCAACTACAGAAAGTATTTGAATGTTATTTCTTTTCTTGCACACACACTGTTCTTAACAGATATGCTTACCTTATTCTTATAAGACGTACTAGAAAAATGGAAAAATATTGCTGAACATCCCTTAGAAGCATAATTGTAATTTTTCTTTTCTTTATATTTCATTTTTCTTTCTACCTTTTGCTTTCAACGAACTATTTCTCATCGTTACAACCATACGTCTTTACTCACATATGGGCATTTCCACAGAAGGGTACACTGAGATCGAAAATTATTATGTTAATAAGCCAATAATTTTTTTCTAAAAATTATTAAATTAAAATTATAAATTATTCCTGACTAAAAATTTATAAATTTTTATAACATAATAGCACAATTCACAATCATGTGCAATTGGTCTTGAATCGTATCATTTGCAAAGTAGCATTGCATTTATTACTTTATACCAAGAACACACTTAGAAATGGTCTTGCTACTTTTATTATTTTAAAAGCTCCTTAGAGTCGCAAAGAAGTTTTTGAAAAAAAATTTAAAAATTGCTGCAATCAAAAAAGAATTGCCACAATAAAAAAATTGCCCCAAAAAAATTTACGCAAAAAATTCAAAAAAAAATTAATTTTGTTTCCAAAAAGTTTTCTCAGGACGCAAGTTTTTCAGTACATGTCTTTTCAGGCGATATATATATATATATCGAGATAATGGTTAATAAATGGTACAAAACTAAGAAAAATTTTGATTTTTAGGTGCTTTTAACCAAGTTTTCAATCTTAATTAATATTAATAATCTCTTACACACTGTGTTTCTTAATTCGACACTACAAAATCTTTTATTTAATTTTGTAAAAACGTTCTCTCTTTCATTTTACAAATAACACATTTTCTCTTGTTTGTTTCGATTATATCGTTAATAACTTAATAACAAATATACTACTGTTGTCCCTTTCTCGTAGCTGTCAAAGCTGATTTTAGCTTCCCCTCTGTGTACTTTGTGGTACAAGCCCCAATATCCGAATCCTATGAAATTTCGAACTCAATTTTTGCGGTACAAGTTATTGAGTTTTTTTTTTGGAATTCTAGTTAGACCCAGACTATAACATTTACCAACTTGTAGTACTATCCGTTGTTAATCTGTATTTTTGATCATTAAATTTTTCATATCTCAGATGTTGTGTTATAATTTGTTTGTTGCTTTAGTACATATACTTCTAATTGAAAACCCATCAACCCATTGTGAGCTTTGATACAATTATTGCTAACAAATAAGCTTTTACACATGCATCCATTAATTTTTGGCCACGTTGTAATGAGCTTTGAAAAACTTCCTCATGGGCTTGCCTTTTTAGGCACCAATATTGTGTACCGCTTACAAATCATTATTAATGGTGAAAAAAATTAAAATAAATCTATAATAATTCGCAAATTTCGTAGTTTTTAAGACGAGTTTTATTGTTTACACATACATATGCATATCAGAAACCAGAAATCAATGAAAGTTTAATTTTGCACTAAACATAGTGTTATTAATGTGCTAAAAAAATGGCTACAAGATAGAAGAAGTATTTAAAATTTCTTATTTTATCCCACTTCAAAGGCGAGCGAGTATCGCTTTTTACTCGTATAGCCTGGAAGTGCCCATATGTATGTAGTATGTATCTTTGAAATTTTCCTGTATACGTTTTACTTTGTTCAAATTGGGAGGCAATTGAACACATGTGAGTATGTAAATACTTAAGTACTTATGAATATACATGTGCATGTACATACATATAAGTATACGAGTATGTAGATGCATGAGTAATAAAAAAAGAAACACTCATATGAGTTATTTTTTTACGCAGGACATCAAGAAAGAAATAATGCTCATACTGTTTGAAATATCCACACATGGAGATGTTACATCCGCATACACATGTACATATGTATACGAGTATGTGTACGTTTGTATGCATAAAATGCATTGTTGCCAGTTTAGCATTTTCACTGCTAGATCTGGCATTTTCATTAGATAGTTAAAAGCATTCAAGTTTTAAAAAATTCTGCTCTAAATGCTTTTGTGGCATTATTTCTTTAAAATAAAAAATTTTAATTTGTTAAAAAAAAAATTTCAATATAGAGCATCATTCTTCTCATGAATGTACATTAGACTGGTCGCAAAATTTTTTCTCTTTAATTAATATATATTTGTACCATCTAAAATATGAGTTTTGCTGTCATAAAGCATTAATTTTTTTAGCTCGATCCGACGGTGCCTAAGGTACCCGATACGCAGTGGGGGAGTTTGTTAAAAAAAATTAAATAATTCTGCGGTTTCTAAACCGGCCGTCAGACTGTTATGAAATTCCATACAGCATTTAAAGAGCTCTCTTAAAGCTTAAGTCTGGGCTGTATATCTTTAAAGGCGTGGAGCCACAAAGCCCCAAAGTCGGCAACCTTGGGTTAATGAAAAATTAAAACCGATGCCAAGCTGAAAAAGATTTTTTGAGGTTGATTTTTTTATATCGAAGATCTAAAAACAGTCTGCTACATTTATCGGTTTTCTTACAGTTTAGAAAATATTTGACAAAAAAAATTAAAACTTTGGCTTTTATACCAACTTTGGTCCCCTGTTCTGCTATTGGAGAAGTAAAATCTTATCCGATTTGGAAAACGAAACTTTTTATTGATTTTAAACAAAATGTTTAACATTTCAATAGATTTTTCACCATTTTTTGCAGAAAAAAGTTTATAGCCAAAATGGGTTAAAAAAAAAATTGCCAAAAATGCCAATGCCATCTTTTTACTTTTAAAGGTCTTTTTTTTCTCAAATTTAAAAGCTGGAACCCGAAAATTTTTCATGCCACCTTAAGATGTAATATGTTTTTAAATAAAGATAAGAAAATACCGCAAAAATACTGAAAAATCCCATTTTTGGGATATTGCGATTTTTTTTTTGGGAAGCAAATTCCAATTTTTCTTACCTTCTGTGTATTAACTTTATAATTATACAGCTGCTCGTGATCCATTTTATCAGTATTTTCACCTGAAAATGCCTGAACTTGTGATCCGGAAGTGGTGAAAATTGGGATAATTTCTAATGATTTTTAAATAAGTTTGTCAATGCAAGAAGTTATCTTTTTTGATAATTATTCAGTCATTCCGATGTCAGGTTCATGATGATAGTACATCTGAATGTTTGTATATTCTTTGTTTCTATTTCTAAATAAATTTTTTATATAATTTATTAATAAAAATCTAATACTTCATGACATGGACTTAATTTATTTAAAAAAGTAAGTAGGTTTTTACGAAAACTAAAATATATAATCTCCAATTTTGCATGAGTGAAATGACTTCTTAATTCATTATCTGGATGTTGTTAGTAAATGATTCCCGACAAGTAAGAAATACATACTTATTGATACTTTGGAAGTAGAGAAGAAGTAGTTCCTGAATAATTAATTTCAATTTTTTTCACTGGCTTATTAACCATTTTGTAATTACTATGTATTTACATACATTTAGAATCGTGTTCCTAGTTATATAACGCTCATTTACTCAAAGAACGTCATAACTTAAAAAAAGTAGTTGGCCAGAAAACGAGTTTAAAGTTTTCAATTTACACACAACTTAATGGAGAAAACAAATTATATTTTTCTCTCAAGAGCTGAGTAACTAAGACATTTGTACGAAATTTTTACACAATATGAATTCTGCATCGTTTACTCGAAAAATCGATTTTGTGAGTTATGACGTTGTTTGCGTAAATGGGCGATATGTTCAATTCAATTCAATTTATTTGCTTTTTATAATATTTACATTTCATTTAATTTATATAGATTTTAAAGAGTTCAAGGTTTTAATCTTTTTCTACTTAATTAATACAATTTAACAATTATTTAAAGATTTCGCTTACATATGTACTTATATACAAAAAATTTTAATGGAGGTAAAAACTAAGCAAAAACCTATTTGACTATTTTTTTTAATTTTAAATAACTTAACCTTACCTACTTACAATCCTAATTATTATGAGCTAGCTCATTAACATGTGCATAACCAGAGATCAAGCATCTGGTGTTAAAATTTTCAGTAAGTCTAATTATCTTTTTTGTAACTAATCCAATACCCGCAAGAGAGTGTAGTCGCTCAGTCGAAAAAAACCATGGAAGATTATAAATTAATTTCATTAATTTATTTTGCGATATTTGCAGTTTTTGTAAATGACAATTCGCACTTGTGGACCAAACAGGAGCTGCATAGAAAATGACAGCATGGAAGAATGGGCGATATGTACATACATATTTATGTATGTATGTATGTACTGCAATTTTGAATTGATATCAATATTAATATGTATTATAAAAGGAAAAAAATCCGTACGTACCCTGTAGAAAATGTCACTAGTGAAACGGTAATGATTCACTACCGACTTTGTCAACAGTAATACTGACATATTATACCCGAGACAATGATTTTTGTTATAGACATTTAGCATGTGCGTGTCACTGAAAAGCAACTACTGTCGTTGGTGGTATTCACTGTGTAGTTCTTTTGGTACCATATGAAGACGCACCTATCGAGTGGGGTATCAAAATAAAGGAAATTAAAGGGGGATTACAAAAATGTATGTGAGCTAAGTTTAAATTTAATTGGGTATAAAAATTTTAAAATTTCTTGATAACTGGCTGGAACCTCTCATAAAAATAAGTTAATAAAAAAATTAAGTAAACATATCTAATAGGGTATGAAAATAAAGGAAATTAAAAGGGCATTAAAAAATGTATATATAATATACATATTTGTTCATAAGAGTTTCCGGAACAAATAAATGAAAAAATCAAAAAACCCGTCTACGTAAAAAGCTGGAAGGAAAAATATGTCCTATAGCACAAAGTAGACCAAAGATGTCACGAGACGGAAGATAATTGTGTTTTTGTGGTGTTTTTAGAGGTCTCGCTCACACAGTCATCAAACCCTCTTTACTTTTTCTTTCGCGTGGTATTATTTTAAAGTAATTACATTTTATTCTTTGTGGTCTCATTCGCAGCCTAGTTTTTGTAAATAAATGGTAAAAATTAAATTTGCGAACGAAAATGCTTAAAACGAAGTCTCTAATCATTTGAAAACAAATTTTAATCACTTTACTACTAATTATTTTCGCATTGTGTTTTTTAATTCATTACCACAAATTCCCCCATTTAATTTTGTGCAAATGTTCATGTGCTCAAATGTATTTTCAATTTATGCTTTGATGTCTCATTCGTTGTTTGCTTTTTGCAAGTTGAAGTTAACAATTAATATTTTTGAAGGAAAATATTTAAAATTAAGTTTGTAAGCATTTGGAAACTAATTTTAATCACTTTTATAATACCTACTAATAATATTTTACACATTGTTTTATTTAGTTCAACACTGCAAAATCTTTCATTTAATTTTGTAAAAATGTTCAACTGTTCATTTCACTAAGTATACATTTTCTGTTGGTGTTTTGATTATTGTAGTAAAAATATTAATAACAAACATACTATATTTGTCCCTTTTTAACAGTGATCAAATCAGCGGATTTTGGCTTTTTTCATAAGTCACTTTCTACAAATCTGGTCTACTTTCTGATGTATACAATTACTGTCGTATTAATAAAAATAATTTAGGTTTACAAAACTTTTATTTAGCAAATTTCCATACTAAATTCGTTTAGTAAACCTTTTTACACCAAAATAATTTTTTTGAATATGTCAGTTAGTGTTTGGAAATACATACATAAATATTAATATCTATATGCATGTTATATACATATGCGCAATAAAAGTAAATACTAATAAGTTTGTGTAAACATTAAGTTCAAAGCTTTTTCAATATTTTATTTTTAATTTAAATCTAGGATTATAACTTTCTTCTGTAGAATATTTTAGCAGATTTTTTTACAGATTTAGCAACACTGATAAAATGCTCTACTACATATTTTAATAATAGACGAGTGCGAATCCCAGTATAAGAGCGTGCATGATACTTTTATCTGAGAAAGCAAAAAAAGAAATATAAAAGAGAATTAAAAACGTTTTTGACATAGAAAACATTAAAGAAATTAAGTTGAATTAATCCAATTACACATACACACATATGTTCATATGTATGCACATGGGGCATACGTAATTACAATAAGTTGAAATAAAAATTGTACAAGGTCTCAACTCCCTTTTGACTTTTAGACTACAGAACTCGAACTTTCATCACACTCGTATGTATCATGTGTGCTAATAATTTCTCTTAAAGTAAAAAAAGTTCAGCGGTGCTTAAAGAAAGCAAAGACAGTTGGATGGTTTTTTTATATATTATATATTAAAAGCTTCAACTGAGCTCTTTTTTTTGACTTTATAATAATTTATTCTCGGTTTTAACTTTTAATAGGATACCTTTCAAAGGAACATTTCAAGTTGATAGCTAATTTTATTTTTTTTTTTATATTACATATCGATAAATTTTATTCAGTAATTCAATTAATATACATATTAATGAACTGCATGATAGCATTCATTTCTTTCAACCACACTGAATTCACCCTACAGTACACAGGAAATAAAAAAAATATCTTACGCAATGATCCACACAATGCATAAACATACGTATGCATTCTCAATCCACATAAACTTATGAATCACTGTCCACTCCACAGCATAGAAATAAGAATTAAATATCTATTCAATGTCAATAAAAAACAATGAACTCACCATTAAGAACTATGCATTCACAAAAAACAGCAACATTTTTATCTTCTTGGCTTTTTAAAAGTACATAAAGCAAAAACAAATGTATTCAGAGATATCAGAAGTGTTACCGTTTTTTATATCGTAATATTTTGTGTAATAAATAGCCAATGCAACTTTTCGGTCATTACTTCTTTGAAACTACAAGTTGAATTTGTGAAACTAACTGATTTTATTATTTATTATCAATAAAACTAATATGATAAATAATATTTTTAATACAAATAAAATTTACAAATAACAATGAAACAGTTTTAAAAAATGGTAACGCTGGACAATACATCAAACATAATAGAGAAATGAAAATGTTCGATGGCAGTGAGTTCATACCATGTTGTGTGAGGATTCACTGCTGTTTTCATTCATTGTGGTGTGGTGGAGTGTGTATTTTTCACCAAATTAAAGTGGATGCGTAGGAAATGATAGCGAAATACACACGACGATTGAAAAAATGTATACGCTTTTGGCCATTCAATATTATGTATGAGTGGTCTGGTAGACACAATTCACTTTGAGTATAAATGCACAATTTTGCATTTTATTGTCATTCTTGCAGGTAGACATATACATATATATATATTTAATCAATCAATCAATATGCAGCCTATAATAAGGTTTGAAAGAACCGATAATAAAATAAATTATGCCAATATTTAGAACACTGATAAATATATATACATATGTATATATATATATATATATATATATATATACATGTGCCTTTAATTATGAAAGTGGTCTAAGTCATATATTTCTTTGGCCGAGATATTTAGTAGATTATATTTGAACAAATCAAAAAATAATTTTTTATTATGCAATATTTTAATTTACTGCTAATCTAGTCTCGGATAATATGAAATATATAATATTTATTAAATATTTATTGAACTTTTTTTAAGATTCATTTAATATTTGGAAGCAAGAATGCACATGACTCAGACCACTTTCATAATTAAGAGCACATATGTATATACATATAAGAGAGCATACATACATACATATGTAAGTGCCCATAGTTATGAAAGTGGTCTGAGTCATATGTATTTCTGCTTCGAAATATTAAATAAATCTTAAAAAAACAATCTTAAAATCTTAAAAAAAGCATTTTAGAAGATAATTTGAAAGCTTCAATGGACAGGTTGGACCTTGGACCTTACTGGATCTTCCAAGCAAGGCAACAATTCGAACCACCCGGTACTTTTGGTGAAACGGTGGCTACTTTATTGTGCTCTACGACAACTATATAGCCCTCCCAAATCCCCAGACAACAATCCCATAGAGTATGATATGGATATAATGAAGGTTGGGTAAGAAAGGAGGAAATTACTTGCAAATAAATGCTGAACAATACCATTAAAAACGTATAGCCAGAAATAACACCACCACACCATTCACAAGCTGTCATCGAGAATTTCGATGGATTAACAAAATATTAAAATATTAATTTTTTTTTATTTTTCTTAGAAATTTAATTTCATTATAAAGCATCTCAACATGTATTTAAACTTTTCTCCACACACAAAAAAGTAATATGAATGAGTTTGTAATATTAATTAAAATATTTGTAATATTAAATAAAAAATTAATTAAATTTTCACCTATAAACAATTTGATAATATCAATTAAGTTTTTCCACTCAAATTAATTAATACAATTAAAAATGTAATTGAATCAATTAAATTATTAATTGTAAACATTAATTGGTGCATACTTTTTTCTGTGCACCCAATTTTTTGTATTTAAAAAAATACCGTTACCGTTTGAACGTAATTAAGCAATGTTTGTTATATTTATTACTTATTAATGAAAATAAATAAAGCTGCATTGTAAACATTTTCAGAGAAACTCTAGTTTCCTTGAAAATACAGATTTGGTGTATATATTTAAGCTTTATAGGTTTTTTACACTGACACACACTTCAGTGAAACGCAAGGAAATTGTAAAAAATGTGAAACATGCGTTTATATTGGCAACATTTCACATCTACCATCATCTCGGTTATTAAAAAGGCAACACGCACTGCATAAGTTTTGTTAAGGATATTATAAAAAATGTAGTTTGATGTAATATTAATAACTGCAAGAACAAACCCAGTTAATAATGCAGTGCATGAAAATTATAAAAGCTTTTGCAGAAAAAGATGAAGATTTTTTTTACAGGTATTAGGCTCTGACTGTGCATACTTTCTTGTCGACAATACAATAATTCTAAAACACATAAATTGGTCGCTACCTTTACCGAATAATATATGATATTTTCTTCAACGATTCGGGTTCAAACCGCAGACATTAATGGATTTTGGAAAAATAGAATTTAGTGCTACTAAATTCCCGTCATACCAAATAAGTCCCATCTAATTTTGGGTTTCGAGCAGTTCGATGTACTGATAACAAAGGCACCAAAGTACCACTCAGATACTCTGCTAGCAGTGGATAAGGAAAAGCTTTCAAGCCAAAAACAAAATTAAAATTTTTATTTTTATTGCATTTTTTTCACATTAGTTTATATTTACTCGTACATTTTTGTTATTAACTTAAATGTCCTAATTAATTGTTCTAAAGCCCACCGTTGCTTATTACACTCATTATAGTTAGGGAGCGTTGTGCGTTACAATTTTTTTCCCCAATTCACTTGCTCCTTCCCTTTGTTTGTGGTAGTTTTTCTTTTCATTGCTTTCCTTTATTTGGTTCCTTTTATTTTCAAGAAAATCAACAGGGGTTGTTTGCGCATAAGAAGGGTCATTTTTGAGTCACTTGATTTTCCCGCTTCAGAGACTTGTCTAGCTGTTAGGCATATTAATAACAACAGGATTCTTTGTAAAATACTAAATCAAAGCTTGACCATTTGTCAAGCATAAAAACAAAACAAACGAAAAGTTGTCAAACGGCTGTTAATAGGAAATTATTTATGAATTCAAGTCAGTGAGAAATATTCAACTGAATGGAAATGTTTGAAGGAATCTGAAGTATTGCTGTAACTAGCTGCAGTGATAGCAGCCCACAGATATTAACACAACATTATTATTGAAAGGATTCTACACAAGACGGGAATCTTGAATTCGGTGTTAAACAAAAGCACTTACCGCTTCTTTTATTTTTTAAGAGATCAAATACATGTTGGTAATGTATTTTTCTGTTCAAAAAGGATCTGGTCAGCAATATGAAGACAATGTTGTTGTTATTATTTGAAAATAAATAACATATTATACTAAAAAAATTGCAAGTAAATATTTTCAATTAACTTAAAAAAACGGAAGCGTGGTTCAATAAGATTGCATATTTTTATGTTTGTTGTATCAGGAGTTTACAAAATACGTTTTTTTGAGTCTAACATTTGTTAACGCACTAATAATCCCAAATTATTATTTTACTTATTCATATATATTTAATATTTATATCTAGTATTTAATTATACATTATTATTTTTTTTATCAAAAATTCATTGAAATGATCAATCAGCTGGATCCTATGCGCACTTCACTGTTGCTTATGCAGATTACCAGGGAACATTTACCCAAAAATTTCTTAAAACAACTAGAGATATCAAGTTAGATTTCTATTTAAATAAACGAGAAGTTCATATAATATCAAAGTTGAAACAAGAACTCAGTAATCATGTTTTTTATTTCCTTAATTTACCATTGCTACATTGGCTGACATTTGTTCAGCTCGAATTGTAGTTGTAAGAAGTATGTAAAGAAAATAAATGTAAATAACAAAACATCTATTCATTGCTTTAGCAAGAATAGAGTGTTGCCACTTTTTTTATCTGAGAAGGTCTACGCCTATTAAAATTTATTATTATATTTCATGTGCGGCTGCCTAACCAATTCCTTTGATACATTGCACAGCTCTTTGTCTTTAGTAATGACACAATCTTTATTTTTAATAATTATATTTTACCCCCATTTATACTCAGAAGTGACGCTATTATCCGTCACTAAGTCACTGACTTCCCGTGATGCAGCCCCTGATATCCTCCAGTTTACACTTACCGATATCACTAATGCCCTCATGGAAACGTCTGCTAAACCATGTAAGCTTATGACGTTGCAGCTTCGGGCAATGGCAGATAATATATTCAATTGCTTCTGGTTCCTCTTCATCCTCGCACATCTTATAGAAATCTGGTGTGCCAGTTTCCCTTTTTACCCCATTGCCTTGCTCGTAACATCTTGAACTTTACTCGACACACCCACTTAAAAAAGATGGAAACTAGGGCTCTAATACGCAACACTCCAGATGAAACTTCTTGAAAATACGTTTGTACTTAATACAAAATTTATATATTATTATTAATTACTATTATTTAGTTTATGTCCGACAATGGTCGGGCCTAATAATTATATCTAGACTTAAGATTAGAGTACTTACTGTTATTGAGTACGCTCGAGATATACTTTAACAGATCAGAGAATAACTTTGCCTAAAAGTAGATTTTTCCATGTCATGTTGTCCAATCTGCGAGTATTATATTTTTGTCAAGACTAAGTTGGCTACAATCTGTACATTGTATTGTGAGTTTGCCAGTGGTCAGTTGGTTTGTTTTCTTGTGCTTAAAAAATTGTTTTTATTTTTGTTTTGTTCTGTTCAACTGGTTTGTGTTTTTTTTATGTCTAGTTGAAAATAATGGTAAATATTATAAAAAGTATGCAAAAATTAAATTCCTAAAAAGTTATAGTGTTAGACCGTTTGTGCTCTTTTATAATTACGCTGGGAAGGTAAACAAGTTTGCAGTGTGCGTGTTAATGGGCATAATGCGTTATTTTCCGTTGAAAACCGGATCTTGGAAATAAGAGTTCTGTACAAAGTTAAAATTCGCTTAACACTTTTTGTGACAACATATTTTCCTTCGTTTTTTTAGGAAAAAAGCAGTCTATTTTAACGTGGTTTTACAATAGAACAATCAGGTTAAGGGATTTTTTTATCACCCTCCTTTGCATGCAGAATAAATATTTAGTAAAAGACGGATAAATGTACTTTATACATAATTACATATACATTAATATAATATATACATGTATATATAGGTATACAGTGGAATCTCTCTTGTACGGATACCGAAGGGACCATAGAAAACTACGAATTTAAATGAGTAAAATTTTTCAAGCTCGTTAGTTTTTATTAAAAAAATAAACTATTCCATCGGGTTTAGTAACAAAAAATTATTAATATGTAAATATGTACACACAAAAAAGTAATATGAATGAGTTTGTAATATTAATTAAAATATTTGTAATATTAATTAAAAAATGAATTAAATTTTCACCTATAAACAATTTGATAATATCAATTAAGTTTTTCCACTCAAATTAATTAATACAATTGAAACTTTAATTGAATCAATTAAATTATTAATTGAAAACATTAATTGGTGAATACTCTTTTCTGTGCATTTCCACACCCAGCAAATATAACATGACAAAAATGAGATTGTATCATAGGTTCAAGTCATGATGAACTGGTTCAATTTAGGGGAAAAATGCATGATTTTTAACTTAGCATGTCTTTGGATGTCATGTGTTTGTGCGGGAATTTAAATAAATAAATCTTCATTAAAATTAATTATTCGAAACAATGCATATTCTCTGATTCGAAGACCTTTATGAACCGGTGCATGTTCCCTGATTTTAAAGCTTTTTGGATATTTATTTTCATCACTTCAATTATGGCGAATTTATTTGGATTTAGAAAAGCGTTAAGAAGGCGTCAAAATTACAAGCTCTTTGAACTATTTCAGTTTCTTGCTGCGTATGTAACAAAAGTTTAAATGTTTTAAAAGTGTATAGATATTCCTTTTTCTAGTTTGGTGTGCTTGGACTTGGAAATAACATTTTTAACATGTAAGTCAAGCGCTAAGAGTATATTCATAGCTTCTGTATCACTTTGGCATTTCACAAACGCTATAAGATCATTACGTGAGAAAGAAAATATTTAAGTTTGCTATGTGGCGTAGTAAATATGACAAACCGAGCCTTGTTGTCAAGGCTTATTGTAAATTATGGCATAAAAAAATCGAAATAAAAAACAAACAAACAATTTTTTTTTGTCAAGCCAGTGTCCGCGTCTGTTTGTAGGAAGTGTCCGTTAAGGGAGATTCCACTGTATATATATATATACATATATATATTTATATGTGTGTGCTTGTGTGTGTTTATATAAAAGTTGCAGTAATTGAAAATAGTTTGCTTGATTTGCATATTTTTGACCATCATTTTAAAATTTTTTAACTGGACATCTGCTTTAACAAAAAAAAATTAAATTTTTTAAGGATATTATCATTAGTTTTTGTTATTACAAATTGTATTTTTTTTTATTTCATTTGCTTGTTTCTGTTTATTTGTGAACTTTGTTTTCGAATTTTAGAAAAGGGTTGTTTTTTTCAATAAAATACCAAGTATCTGGTATGGAAGGCTTGTTAGTTTTAATTTAGTATTTTAATATGTTTTTGATGGTAAAAAGCCCTTCGTATTGATATGTACAGTTGTGTTATAGGACATGGCGGAGTACAGTCGAAAGCATGTTTGCAAATCTAGCAAGTTCAGTATTCGAAACAGGAAGCGTTCATTGGCGAAGTTCCATAAGGCAACGTAATAGATGAATTTTGACGAGAGCGAACATAAATATTTACACACCTTGGTTTTTCTATGCTCTAAAAATGTTTTATTTTGTTGACAATGTTTTAATGATAATAAGGGTATACTTAGCAATTAGTGTAAGCAATTTCATATTTATATACATATATAATTATGTATGACTACTTTTTTACAAAAAATTTACCTATCCCCAGGTGATAGTTTGCCGAGCCCGGCAAACATTATCTTCGCTAAGTTCTTTTTTTATACATATGTACCTGTATATCGCTCATTTAATATAACGACGTCATAACTCAAAAACTCCAGCTTGCCAGAAAACTATTTTGAATTTTAAAATTCACACACAATTAAATGGAAAATTAAAATTTTATTTTGCTTTTAAGATTTGAGTAAACAAGATGTTTATATGAAATTGTTAAACAATGTGAATAACGATATGAGGATTAAATCTGCATCACGTTATGACTAGGGATGCAACCGATACCGATACCGATACCGATATATCGGCGATACTGCTGGTTTTCCGATATATCGATATCGGCGATATTTTACTGTCGATACGCCGATACTTCTTATATTTTTCTTTAGAGTTTTTTGAACAAAATATTCAATTTTCAACTCTTTTTTTTGCATGACAACTATGAGAAATAACATATTAAAAGCAGAACATAAAATCTAAACAGAATACATAATGAAATTGTTTCTTCTATTTTTTTTTTTTTTTGCACCATAGTAATGAAATGTTCTCTCAATGCTAAATCTTGTGTGTGTTTGTTTGTTTTAAGATTTTTTTCAAGGCGCATTAATACAAGTGGTGGTAATTCTACAACAATTACAACTTAAAATAACAACTGACATCTCAGCCCCTATGTCAACATGTACAAATTTTGACATACGAACCTCTAATTTGCGGAAAAAAATAATAAAAACTGTGCTTATAACATCACCACTTTGAATACATCTTGATTTTCTTTTATTTATTTATGCATGTGATGATTTAGTTCAGCGATGTAAAAGTTGGTACAATTGTCCTTCTTTTACAATTGTACTTTTGAGTACATTTTGTAATGAAACTAATATTAATTGTTGAGTTTATCTACATATCGTCACAGAAAATGCAAAAAGCCCTGTCTAACGTTTTAAAAGTTTTACAGGGGAGCATAAAACTTGTTTCAATGAAATATAAATTGACAATTAGTGTAAAATGTTATAATGCAAGTTAAAAGGGCCAACAAATTTATAGATATATTTATTGTAAAATTTTTTACTTATTGTCAATATATTAACTCATTCTTTACTTATTGTCAATATATTAACTCATTCAAACAAGTTTTAAGTTTCAAGTTTTTTGAAGACACAGTCCTCCCTACACCTCGCAAAAGTTCTGATAAGTCTACGAGAAGTTCTCGCCTTTGGAGCGTATGTGAAAAAATTATAAGAGAATCCGAGGAGGATGAGCCTCTATCCATCCTAAGCTGTGGTTCTGCTAACGAAGAAGTCGAGAGATATCTTAGATCTCCTAATATTCCTAGAGACGCAGACCCTCTTGTTTACTGGCGTAATGACATATCCTACCCAAACTTAAAGAAAATTGCGCAGAAATACTTAAGTTTTCAAATGAGTTCTGTCGCATCTGAGAGACTATTTTCCACTGCAGGTCTGCTTCAAACGGATTTGAGAAATCGTCTATCTCCGCCAAATTTGAGAACACTTTGTTTTTTAAACAAAAATCTTATTAATATCAATTTTAAATATTAATATTTTGCAATGTTTTTATAATTTTAATTTAATTTTAACATGATCTCAAATTTAATTCTTTTTTTTTTAAGTCTTATTAATATCAATTTTAAATCTTGAGCCAATCTAAACTGAATGCCAACGTTTATTTTGTAAAATCATAAATATTGCAGACGTTTTCTTGTTTAAAAATTTGAAGTTGAGAAATTGAAATTTACTGAAAATTTTGATGATTTGAATGGCTCATTAATAAACACTGTTATTTTGTATAATAGAAGAATTACTCTACTTGAGTTTTGTTAATTTTTACTTGAACTCAATTTAAATATGCGTATCGGTATCGGAATCGGTATCGGCGATATTTATTTTTGAGTATCGGTATCGGTATCGGATCGGCGAAATGGCGTATCGTTACATCCCTAGTTATGACGTCGTTTGAGTATGTATACAATTCGATAAATTTCTCGGTCGATTTTGTTGATTTCATTGTATCTAGAACTTCTTGGAGTAGCAGCATTCTACTAAGCTAGTACACTGTTGGGCAAGAGTGCACTAAAATTAAAAAATTATCAATTTCGGCCAATACCAAATGCACTGCAAGTGTCCAAAATTAACAAATTTGCGCTTAGCACATCCCTAAAGGGCGACCTTTCACTAGTGAAAATACAAACTTATCATTAAAAAAAATGTCAAATGAATTTCTTGTTGTAATAACATCATAGGACATGTCATTAGAAATTCAATTCAAAATAACTTTTTAGTGACATCAATTATTATAATAATTACAATAATCCCTTCAAATTTAAAAATTGTGAAAGCACTCTTTTTAAATACCGAGTTGTAATTAAATTTCAAAGTTTGGAGCTTAAGCCTTTTTGGCGTTTTTCTGCATAATTACTAAAAATTTTATCAAAAAGGAAATTATATACTTAAAATTAATATAATCAGACGCTCAGTCCTGGTCCAGACTTGCCATTTTTGTTGCAGCAACTTTTTATTTTTTATTACAAAAGAGCGAGAAAGGAATACATAAAGTATATATATATACGAGGTCTGATCAAAAAATAACCGTTATTTTAAAATTTCGTGAGTTACGTATGTTCGATTTTCGAATTTTTGTTTCTGTTATGTTGGTACACATGTCTGTTATATACATATGTTGGCAATATCAACCATTTTGGATTGTCAGTTTGCTTTTGATAGATAAAAAGGTTAGTCGTGTTTTGGTGTGCTCTTCGATTTTTTACTACTCTCACACTTATTCAAGAATCGCTGCAACAAAAATTGCAAGTCTGGACCGGGAATTAGTTCGTGTTATAAAATTTGTTGCGCTAAGCCTTTTCTGTTTGCTAATTGCAGCGCTATAAAAGAAATAAATTTATAAAAAAAAATACGTAGCATGAATCTCTGAAACGGTTTTAGCAACTTTTTTGATCTAATTTAATTCTCCAGCCCTGCTATTGACAAGTGAAAAAAAAAATTCACGCAACTAATTTCATGGAAAAAATGCTTAATGTAAATTATGTATTATATATGCACAATTATACGGGCAAATTCTGAAACCATTTCGTTTTAAAATTGGCAAATTTCAGAAAATCAAAGAGCTCACTTTATCTAGCTTTTTATTTATTTTTTTTTTCATAATCATATTGTATAATTAAGGGTTAACGTGAACTTCAACTGTAAGTTCTTTTTGCAAAGCTTGCCGTTAAAGTCCTTGTTAGCTTCTAATTGTACATTGTGAAAAGCGCCGTAGATAAGGTAAGGTAAGGTTGAAGAGTGGAGCCATTACGCTTATATAAGAGAATATACACATAAGCCAGTGTAAGCCTGTTGTGCGCTCTCATGTGCACTAACAACATATTCATCTTCATAGGAAATCAATTTTATTGCCGTAGTCCCTCAAACTCTTCCAGTCAATACCTCTAATTTAGGTAATGTCCGTCTCTATGAAACGTTTTTAGGCTAAGGGGTATCCCAGCAGAAAGAAGCAAAGATCTTTTCATAGCGATTCCTTATTATTTTTAGAAGAAAAGCACATAAAATCAAGAAGAAATATTGTTATTCACAATTTTTTTACTCAATTTCCGTTATTTTTGGCACCAAAAAACAATCCATAGAGAAAACTTTTTGATTCTATTAGGTTTTCTCATAAATTGCATAATTGGGATTTCTTATTGATTTCATTAGGTTGCCTTATTGATTTTTTCAAAAAGGTATTCCTTATTGTTTTCATTAGGTTCCTATATGATTATGTGTAAAGCACCTTATTAATTATTTTAATAAGGAAATCTTCTTGATTATATTATTTCATATCTATAAATAAACATAGAGACAATTATTTTCATAATCTTTTTCGTTTTTGTATAAGCATGTTTGCACAATAATTTCATTGCTAATTCAGGCTATCTGTTAGCATATTGGTTAGAGTGCTTGTCTATCAGTCAGAAGGTTGTTGTTTCCTCTCCAGTAATAATATGTACATATGCATGGTGACTTAGTTAATTAAGAATATAAAATAATATGTATGTATGTATAAATAAACAACATCTACACATACTACATACATACATATATGGTATAGAATTTATTTGAAAATACATAAGTACAAAGAATAAAGACATAAAAAAATTTTATTTTTTATTAGGTCGCCTAATAAAAACTAGAAGAAACCCTTTTTGAAAAAATTAATAAGATCACCTAATAAAAATTACAAGATTTGTTCTTGATTTTTTCGAAAAGGTTTTCCTTATTAAATTAATAAGATATTTTTTATTGAAAAAAACCATATAGATATCTTACTAATTTTGTTCTTTTTTATGAGGTATTGAGGTAAGGCACTGTTTTCTCTGTGCGATAAGATGTTATCCCGAAAATAACGGGATCTCGGCTGGGCGAAAGCTGGACAATGACAAAGAGAGTGCTCAATTATCTCGATGTCCTCCTTGCATGCCCTGCACTTGTTATGTTTTGGTAAGTTAGAGTGCCCTGTTAAGACGCCGGTCAACATTCCTAGCTTGGGCCCTTAGTTTTGTCTTCTTCAGTGGGCGCCCCATAGAACCTTGCATATATTACGCACAGTATCACTATTCCATTGTGCTTTTGGCCATCTTCGCCCACTTTTATAACTCAATATTCGCTGCCTTGAAAGGCTTTTTATTCATAAAAGCTACTGTCTGTAACGCTATGGCCTTTTTTTGCCAGTCCATTTGCACGCTCATTTCCGATTACGCCATAGTGGGCCGCCACCCATACAAGACGAATTTCGCCATGTACCGCTCTAATACCGATTGCCGATTTGCTGTCACTAAATATGTTGACATCTGTGGCCCTTATACTCACCTAGAAGACTGCATTATGGTCAGGTGGGCAAAAGTAATTTTCGGTCTCCGGTTCTTCTATGAAGAAACTTTGGTCCATTATCTAATTAAAAAACAGTTTTCCGTTTTTAAAATTTTACGATATCAAAATGAAACGTTTTTCAGAGCATGCCCGATAATATACTCAATGAAACTTTTCGTCAAGTTTCGCCAAATATTATTTGCTGAAGCAAAGTGCCCAACTGAATGCACATTGCCACAGAAACATCTGTTTGTACATTTCTTAATTCATGCAGACAATATAGAGAATGAAAATGAAAATATTCATGATTTTAAATAATTTTATATATTTAATTTTAAGCGATTGTCATTTAAGATAAAATTTTACAGCCCGTATCTTAAAAGTTATCAACAATTTTGGCATTTTGATAATTCTAAACTATAATATAATATTTTAATTTCAATAAAAAAAGTCGATTTTTGATAACATGTCGCTTACAATAAAATCAAAAAGAGGCTCGATATGTATATGTATATTTTTGAAATTTTAATTTCAGAAAATTAGGCAAAACTTTTATTATCATTCACCAGCAACAAATATACATATCCATACATATATACACATGTGTTTACTTATCTACATATGTATGTATGTATGTATATTCAATGTTGCACTTTTTAAGAGTTTGTTCACACGTAAAACAAGTAATAAAACAAGTAGTAATTTTTTTTTTTTTTTCATGCGTATATTTATTTATTGTATCTTCAAAAAATGAACTAACAATAAGTTTTCAAATCTTAAATCTAGATATAATAATTAGGCCCAACCAGTGTCAGGCATAAACTTAGTGATAGTAATCAGTAATACATAAATATCGTATTAAGCACAAAAATATTTTCAAGCTGTTTCATCTGGAGTGTTGAGTATTAGAGCCATAGTGTCCCTCTTTTTTAAGCGGATGTCTCCAGTAAAATTCAAGATGTTACGAGCAAGTGGATTAGGATGAGACTCGAGTTTTGTTAAGTATTTGCCTGCGTATTTTTTAATTTCTTCAGTCACTAGTGGCATATTTAAATCACGATGTAAATTTGAATTTTTGATGTACCATGGAGCCGATTTTATTAGTCTTAAAATCTTGTTTTGCCTTCGTTGGATTCTCTCTATATTGGAAGCTGAAGCAGTGCCCCATAGCTGTATTCCGTAGCACCATATGGGTTTCAAAAGCGACTTGTATATTAAAAGTTTACAATCTAGACTGAGTGTTGAGTTTCTACCAATCAGCCAATGTATCTGAGTTAATTTAAGTTTCATTTGTGTTAGCTTTGAGTCAATATGGTGTTTCCATGTAAGCCGTCGATCAAGGTGTATACCAAGGTATTTTACATGTGAATGTTGAGGAACAACTTGATTGTTGAACACACTTTTGTTCGTTAACTTTAATTCTCCATAAGTTTAACCATAGTTCCAGCTGTGTAATATGTTCTTGTAGATATCGAGAAGCCTCGTGAGGGGTTTCGTGCATACTAAGGCAGGCTGTATCATCGGCAAATATAGATGTATGGATATTGCTGCTCAAAGGCATATCACAAGTATAAATCAAATACAAAACTGGCCCCAATATGCTCCCCTGTGGCACACCGGATGATATAGATTCGGGCACACTCATGAAGTCTCCTTCAACAACCGTGAACTTCCGGGTAGTAATATAACTTTCCAATAGCTTCAAAAAATTTATTGGTAGATATGATTTCAATTTTAAAATAAGACCTTCACGCCATACTTTATCAAATGCCTGAGAAACATCAATGAAGAGGGCAGAACAATATATCTTTTCTTCAAAAGTTTTTCGTATAAATTGGGTCTATGCTGACTTCTGAAACCAAATTGATGGTCCGGTATGCACTCATTATCAGTTAGAATTGGGGACAATTTTATCATGAGTAACTTTTCAAAGAGCTTTGAAACTGTTGACAGTAAACTTATTGGCCTATATGACTCAGCCTTGGTAAGATCTTTGCCCGGCTTTGGAATCATTTTAACCTTGGCAAGCTTCCAGCTGTTTGGATAATACTCCAGACGTAAAATGGCATTACAAATGAATAACAGGATTCTAATTGCAATACGAGGCAACTTCATCAGCATCTGGTTACTAATTTCATCAATACCCGGAGCTTTTTTCGGGTTGAGTTCAGCAATTAGTGTTTGTACATCACGCTTCTTAAATTTTATGGGTCGAGGGGGTAGCGCAACTACACTCGGCAAATCAACAGCACCAGAACATGAGTTTGGGGTAAATACGGATTTTAAATGCTCAGCAAATAGTTTACCTTTTTCAGAGTCGCTTCTTGCCCAATCTCCGGTAGATATGGGCAGAGGTGGTTTAAACTCGACGGGTATTTTAAGCTTTCTAGCAGCGCGTCACAAAGAGTAATTAGATGCTGGTGTGACATCAAGACCTTCCAGATAATTTTTAAGAGATGCAGTTTTTTCAAATGCAAGCAACTCTTGGAGTCGTTTAGTGCACTCTTTAAACCTAGTTTTATGTTGAGGTGATCTGTGCTGTTGCCATTCCCTTCTAGCTCTTCTTTTTTCACACACGAGACGTTCAATATCAGTAGAATAAATTCTATTAAACCCAGTCTGCGGATGGAAGGTAGTGGCATGTTCAGCAGCCTGTTTAATATTTTCATTAAGGTTGGTAATGTTAGATTCAATATGATCGGGTGTTCTTAGCGTAATATTTTCTGTGCAATGACTACTAAGATATTTTTTGAATCCCAGCCAATTAACACGATTTATCATCTTCACATAAGGATGAGGTAAGTCACTTCTTAATGGGCTACAAATTTAAACGATCGTGAGAGAGTGGTCAGACGAGAGATCTAGAGAAGCTTCAACTTGAATTAAATCCCTAGAGATATTTTTCATGACGCCAAAATCTATAACATCCGGAATTTTTTGTATGTCTGTAGGCCAGTAAGTGGGCTCCCCACTCGAAATGACGTCCAAGCCCATTTTTGAAATTGTGTTGAACAACGCTCGACCTCTGGGTGAGATAAGACCGGAACTCCAGAACGTATGTTTGGCATTATAGTCCCCAGCTGCTACGAAACAAGGGCCAAGAGATTTGAAGAAATCCTCGTATTGATCTTCAGTAATTGCGAATCTGGGAGGGGAGTAAATTGATGATATTACAAAATTAGTGCAAAAATTTTCAATACAAATATTCGTTGCTTGTAGATGTTCTTCAGAAATGTTGTCAATAATATAATACTTGAGTCTTGACCTTATTAGAATTGCTGATCCACCGCATGCTCTTCCTCTTGGGTCCTTTGAATCATATAAGGTGTAGCCAGAAATTTTAAAAAGACTTCTCGAAGTCAAATGAGTCTCTGAGACCAACATTATATCGATATTATTTTCCGTGAGGAAGTGCTCAAGTTCATTTTTATGTTGGCGAATGCCGTTTGCGTTCCAGAAACATATTTTTAACGTGTTCATGGTTTGTTAACTAATGCTTGAAGCAGTGTATTCTGCATTCGCAGCATTTCTTGCATCATGCTAGTCATATTTGTAGTAAAGTTGTTTATAGTTTGCACCAGATTATCAATAGTGGCTTCAAGGCGACTGAATGTAAAGCTTGTGTTAGCATTTGTTGAATTACTTGGTGGGGACACTTTCTGAGTGGGAAAAGAATTTGTCTTAATAGCATCGGAAATGATACACGTGAAGTACTTGGTTGGCTCATTGGAGGAAAATTGGCGGAGAAAGCATTTGTTGATTGAACTGGAGCTAATTTAGGTTTTTGTCCCATGGTCTTTTTAACGAAAGAATATACAGGACATCCTCTGTAGTTAGCAGTGTGATTACCTCCACAATTACTACATTTTTTTTTCAGCTTGATCTTTTGCCTTCGTACAGCTAGCAGAACCGTGCAATTCACCGCAGATAACACAAACTGTAGGTAATTTGCAGTAAGTTTTAGTATGGCCATATTCTTGGCAATTGTGGCACTGTACGGGACCTGAACGCTTACGTGGCTCTTCAACTGAGATTTTTCGGTGCAAGAGAAACTTTACGCTATAAATTGGATGGGTTTAATTTTTTTTCAATTGTGTGTCATTCGGCTCCAGTTCGACCCGAAATAGGGGTTGGGGGACCTTTTCTCTGTTAATTATATTAGTAACATTTTTAACCTTAAATCCTTTGTCGATAAGAGCATATTTTACTTCTTCGGGGTCAACATATGAATCTATGCCCTTTAATACTATTTGTAGGCCTTTAGCACTTTTAAGTTGATAAGTGTAAAAATTTGTTTTGTTTTTTTTTTTTTGAAATTCACTAATAATTTTTCGGAAATCTTTTTCATCATATATTTGGATCTTAGTTTCATCAATATTACCTCGTTTAATTGGAATGATGTGAAAAGTACTTTCACCAATGGCCGACAATAGTTTTTTAAAAGCGTGTTAGAGTTTTTTTCTCTCAGATAGATAGGTGGTGGCTTAAAAGACTTTAGCGATAATGCAGCGGGCTTGTCGTTATTGTCTTGCAATAGTGAAAACCGATTTTGACGATTAGTAGATGATGCGCTGTTATCCCTAGACATCTTTGGAGCAGATGAAATTTTTGAAGAATTTGGGCTTCGCCCACGCTTTACCACAGTTATATACCTATCCATTCCGACTTGGACCTTGGCTTTAGTGCTACTGTTATCTGTAGTGATAACCTTGTTAAGTGATGTATACGAGCCCGAAGGGGATGATATCGCTGACTTATATGAAGAAGTACTAGGCAATTGTAATGTTAACGAATCACTAGTTGGCATTGGACAAAGCGAAGTTGATCGCTGACGAAAAAGCGGCTTTGCCGTTAGAAAAAGACTATCATCAGATTTTTTATTTTTATTGTTAACATTAAGAGCTTTAGAACTCACAGTAAAATATGCACTTCTGACGTTTGAACTCACTTCACAATTTTTTGTTTTTGAGGTACTCATGTAGAGTATTCCTCAAGGGCACTTTGTTTGTGGTTTTTGTTTGTTTTTGTTTCTTGCTATGTAAAAAAAATATCAGCAATATTTGCTTTGCTTATTTATCAAAGTTAATATGTATTACTGTTATTATGTATTACGAATATTTTTTGTATGATTTTTTGTTTGTTTAATACCTATGTATATGAAAAAAAAACTCCGCTAAGACGTCTGTTCACTATGAAGGTTCAGCGAGAACTGCCAAGTAGTAATTAAAAATAATAATAAAACCCGACTGCGACCAACTTTGAACCGTTCAATATCCTAAACGGTCATTCGAAATGAAACCTAAAGATGATTTTAAAATATCTGTAGAATGATATCCATTTCGATATAGTTCGCTGACTTTTTATGTTTTTTTTTTAATTTTTAAGTAAGACTATAAATTTTTTTAGACGTTTCTCCACATTCTCCACATTCATGATAACTCAAATAGGGTTAGTCCGATATTATTTAAATAAACTTAGAAAAATTGTAATTTAAATTGCCTTTAATCCGTTTGTATATTGCGTTTCAATTGGATCAGTAGATTCGAAGTTACAATAAAAAATTTAAACAAAAAATATATTTTTTACGTGAAAATAGAAAATTTTTTTGTTTAAAAAAAATCATGAAAAATCAAAAACGGCAAAAATTTTTCAGATTTATTGCTTTATCGCAAAGCTACATGTAATTAAAACAAAATGAGATATCGAGCACAACAATTGATTGATTCTTTTCGAATTTATTCACAATTGAGTGAAATCGGTCAGTTTCCCTTATTTCGATTGATTGAATTTTGAAAGATAATTTCAATGCTATGCATTACATAGTAACATTGTTGTATTTTTTGGCAAAACGCTACCTGAGTTATGACAACATAAGTGGAGAAATGTCTCAAAGTATTGAAAATTTTACTTAAAATTATTTAAAACAAAAAAATTATCAATAGAATTTAAAAATTTTACCATTTTTGTGCTTAGGTAGCCATGATGCATCAAATTTTTATATTGGTTGTTCAAGCCTTTTTGTTGTTGACCTGAGTTATTTGTTAATTTTTAATAGATAATGACATTATAATTGAATTTCGTTAATATAGGATTTATGAGAAGAACCAATATTACTGCAAAAATATGAACATACGCAGATATGCAACAATGGCTAATTATGTGGCCACCTAAAAGTCGCATCTGAATTGCTTAAGCATTTTAGAGGTTTTTCGTTTAATTCTGGTTTAAGTAGCTTAAGCCAGCTTATGCATATTATAGTCTTTTGTGTGTGGTGTTAGTTAATGCGAACTTCAGCCTTATATAAAAAATTTTCAGTGCAAATAGAGTACGTAAATTGTTTTGATTCATCGTAAAACATTTTCACGAACAGATTTTTTTTGTAATTAAAGTTAAAATTTTGAATTACAAGTATAATTACTAAGAGCCTATTTCATAAACTTATTTAAATATCAATTCATATTTAAAAGTAATTTTTTCATACATAAATTAATGAAAATCTACATTTAAATATGAATTTATATATAAATAGAGTTGGTGAAATTGGCCCAAAATATTATTTATTATTTATCTACAAGCGTGTTTTTTTTTCTTATACTTCAGTTTTATTTGTTTTTATAGGACCAGCACTTAGTGGATGAACCCTACACAAGCAAGTGTTCGTTTTTAAATGATTATGATCGTTCTTCTTAAGCACTTACAAATTGTATGCGAGTAGTCTATAATTGTTCCATATGTGGTAGTTTTGGCGATGGTCCGATGTAATGCAAATTTGGACCATGTTGTCCAACCCTAGGACATCGCAATTAAGACGATGTTTCATCCATAGTATGGATTATATTTGGACTAGTCCTGGTCCTTTATGGGGTAGTCCTTACATGCATGTATGTGTTATTTGCAGGGTCGTGCAGCATTGAATGCTTGTGTGAAAAGAACATGATCCATGACTGCATTACATGAGACCATGATATAACTAGTCTGTTTCATCTAGTCTGGACCACGTAGTCCAATATTATTTGCAGGGATATAACATATTTACACGCACATGTATGCAAATGTATGAATACATATTATTTTTCGGATTCGAACCATATATGGAATACCATATATGTTCCATACATATTTTTTAGCTGGCATTCTTATTAATAATAGCCATTTTTTAAGCTTATATTTATTAATTGTTTAATGAATTTTTGACATTTTATTTTATAGCTTATCCGATAAAATATTAAAATAAAATAATTATGTGAAACAATTTTAAATGTTTAGTTGAACTATAGTGAATTTTAATCAGAAATAATTTCTTAGTCGGGCTTAAGTTCAGTAATTTCAATTCTTATTGAATGAAATATTTTTTTATTAATTAATGTGAGTTTCTAAAGAAGAGAAGAAAAATTAAATTAGACTTTATTAGCTCGTGGAAAGACCGATATTTTTCTGTGTAGCCACGCACTTCATCAGCACCCAAGTATATCTACTGGGTAGAGATTGTTATTAACATTAGCTATTTAACGCAAATTTTTAATGAAATGGAATATGAGAAATATTGTGTATACAATTATTGATTTACCTTTGGTAAACACATTTGTAAGTATCACTATTCATTTTCTGTTTATCCGTTTTTTTTTTATTTTTATATTCAGGTTAGCACGAAGTTATGTCACTCTACCTAAGTATGTTTAACTATTCTTGCTTATCTTTTACGATCATCACATTAATTATTTTTACTTATTCGATGTACCGTCGGTACATACCTGTAAGTATTATTGTAGTGGATATTATGTTTACATTGTTTTTTAGTAGATAGACTTGGGTGCTGATGAACTGCGTTGCTGCACAGAAAAATATCGGTATTTCCCCCAGCTTATAGTCTAATTTAATTTTTCTTCTCTTCTTTAGAAACTCACATTAATTAATAAAAAATATTTCATTCAATAAGAATTGAAATTACTGAACTTAAGCCCGACTAAGAAATTATTTCTGAATAAAATAATTATTTAATAAATATATTGAACTGAATAATATAAAATTTTTAAATTCAATTTATTGCTTAAAGAACTAGATATGTACCTTTAAAAATAAATAACATTTGATTCCTAATATACATGTATTGATGATCCCTAGATTTGAATAAAAGAGAAGTTTCTTTAAAATAATCAGCAAAAGTTTTTTTATTGTTATTAAAACTCCAGAGATATGCTTACTCGCTTAAATTAACATTTTTCTATATATTTTTGATCTACGAAATAGTTTAATAATCGAATAAACAATTTGGTCTTAGAAAACAAAATTTTCTTTTTATTTAAAAGATGAAGTTTTTCTTTTCTACAATGAGCTTAAATTGTAATATGAAGAATAATGTATTTACATACTCGTACATGTGTTGAGATATTATAAATTTAAAATACCCCCTGTTTTTTTGTAGGCAAAAAAACTATACATAAATAGTTTTTATTTAAAGTATTTTTATAAAGTTTTAACGTTTTAGAATCTGCTTCAATTTACGTACATAGATACATACGTACTCGTACATAGTTTTGTATGTACCTCCTTACATTTTTTTTGCAGTTATCATTAATATCCTGGACTGGTTAATTAAAAAAAAAACCAAAATAAAGTGACAAAAACTTTAAATATAATACCACCACAATCATAAAAAAAGGTATGAAAATAATGACAAAAAGGAGAAAAGCAGACATCAAATTCAATTTAGTTTGTTATGCGCAATCGCTCGATTTTTTCAAGAAGTTTTAGAAAGAAAAATTTAACACAAAAAAAGGGAAAATTGTACGCGAAAAAATTTTCCTGTATAAAAATCACACAAGGTAGAAAAAAATTAAGGAAAGAAAGAAATGAAATAGCAGCAGCAACATCAACAGCAAAGCTTACAAGCAACAAAAAACCAACCACATCTAAGGCAGCATCATTCAACACAAAACAATGGATGGTTTTACTCCACACATACAAGTGCACGTGCCTCTTGGTAATTTTTATTCTTTTTTTTCGACTAAGAAAGAATTTTAATGGTAAAGAGGAAGGGCTTTGAGAAAACAGAAAAAATGCTGCTGTACTTAACCAACGCCTTCACTTTTAACGAAAACACCACCACACACAACCGAATAAATATAACATGCTTTTTTCTAACTGACTTTATGTGGAAGGATGTTTGCATGCATGTGTGTAAGTGTTTTACACACACATATAAAGGATGCCGCACTCTTAGTTGAATGTTTGTCCGTATGTAGCGTTTTGTTTATTATTATAAGTATATATGTACGAGTATGTATACATTTTTAAAAGAAACATTTTGTGAAAAAAATATAAGAAAACTTCAGGGAACAAAAAGGAGAAATGTTCTAAACCACTAGTTCCATATAGAGGAATAAATTGGCGAAGGAAATCGTAAACGAAATGTTGAAGAAAACATTAAAAAAAATGCCGTAAATGATGGAAAGAAAAATAAAATGTTGTTTTCTTGAATAGAGACATTATGTGGCCCTACTGTTTTTGACTAATAGTATGACAACAAGTCAATTGAGACGGTCGGACTTTATTCTAACAGACATGCATTATCGTTTCTCATTTGTGGTGGTAGAACTTAGACACAACTGTTGTATATCTATTAGAGACTTCTTTTTTTTATCGGGAACTGGATACAGCAGAACTTTTATGGTAGATCATTGGTTTGTGGCAAACTTTCCGACTTAACACTGACTGTTTTCAATTTAAAGATTATTCAGAGCTGCTCCTTCGGCATACACACAGATAAAGGTGAACAGAATACTTCCATTTGGCACTTTGGATACGTTCAATAATGAGTGCAATGTATAAAGATGATTTGGTGTCCTTTCATCCTGACTTCTGGGACACCACGACTTAAATTGTGCTAAACAGTCGATTGTTTGTGTACAAGCCTGCCACAGAACTAAAGGTCTACATATATAAAGCTCAAAAAAGTTTTAATACATATTGAATGAATCTAAGTTTATATGAATCGAGACTAAATCTAATCTACTAAATATCTCTTCCAACGATATATATGACTTATACCACTTTCATAATTAAGGGCAAATATATATATATATATATATATATATATATATATTTATATATATATATATATATATATATATATATATATATATATATATATATATATATATATATTAAGCCATAACCGCCAAATAGTACAAATACAATTGATATCTATATTACACTACAACGTAAATTTATGAAATACTTTTTGTTCGCGCATTGAATCAGGAGTCGATCTCATGATCGAGGAGACCTTGTTGTTGCTGCTGAATACACATTTCCCAACTAGCAGGGATGGACCCACAGTGGAACCACCTCAAGTTAGAAATAGGGCTTGCCAGGGGCCAACCATCACAGATAGCATGGTTAGAAATGCAATAAGTAGATTCTCCCCTTTCAAGGCAAGCGAAAATGATGTCATGTTTCCTGCGCTTCTGCAGAAAGGGGTGGACATCTTATCATCTCATCTGGTTAGAATTTTTAATGCATGGATAAAATTTGCATATACTCCAAAAAGCTGGCAGGAGACAAGGGTAGGTTGCATACCTAAGCCTGGCAATGCGAGTTATGCGACTTTCTTCCTGCTCAAGACCATGGAACGTTTAGTGGATGACATGATTAAATGCAGGATATGAGATGATAGTCTGAGGCTTAGACAACATGTATATGTCAAAGGATGGTCAGTGGAAACGGCTTTCAATGGCAAGTTATATACGATTGGCGTTTGTATTGACATTGAAGGTGCTTCCAACAATGTAAATACTGACACTCTTATTCAATCCTTAGTACAGTTTTAAGTTGATCAATCAATAATTTATTGGGTAAATTTTATGCTGGGGAGCAGGTAATGCGGTAATGTAAACGTTAGAAATAGGGTGCAACGTGGAACGCATGAAAGGGGAATAATTCGACCACTTATTTGGCTAATCAACTTTGCAGGGAAGTGGAAAGAATTCTCAACATTGTTCTAAATTGGGCTCAGCCGATAGGACTGAATATTAACTTATAAAAAACAGAGATATGTCTTTTCACTCCGAAGACAAAGATAATGAAATATATTGATCCTAGTTCTCAGAAAAAGACCATCACTGTTGTGCAGGCACCACATAGAAGAAAGAGTCAAGAACATTCGCATTAGATACAAAGCAGCTTTTGCTAAAAAAACAAACGACCAGAAGCGATGGGGAAATGGATCGCTCAAGACAACATACAACATCATCAGAACATATAGACGTAATCAGGGAAAGATACTCCAGTGTCAATAAAGGCGTAGAACAAACAACCGTACGAGTTTGATGCTACACAGACGGCCCAAAGCTAGGGGATTTAGATTGCAAGAATACGATTAACGATTACGCAGTTCATGGTTAAATTCGTTTTGTATGGATGCCGACACACTAAGGCGTAATTCAAATTAAAATTCAAAGCCTTTCAAGACAGCGAACATGGAGTTACAAAATTGGGCGAAGATGGCTCACAGGACACGGTGTGGGTAATCTAACCAAGGTTCTATGGGGTGACCCGGACAAAGACAAAACAAGGGGACTGTTGAAACTAAACAAGCCCGATCTAGGAAATCTGTCGGGATGTTAACGGGGCGCTCTAATTTACAAGGCGATTTGTACCGGATTGGAGCCACGGATGACAACGAATGCAGGGCATGCATGGAAGACATCGAGACAATTGACCACTTTTTTATCATTGTTCGTTCAGCTTTCGCTCAGCTGAAATCCCATTGTTTTGGAGTAACACCTTACCGGAAATTACCCACCTTAGAGGTATTGACTGGAAATGTTTGAGGGACTTGACTCACAATAATTTATTTAGTTGTTACAATTTATTTAGTGATTTAGTCAACTGATTAATCCTTACAGGCTACAAAGTTACATAAATAATAAAAGTTATAAATTATGAATAAAAAAACAATAATTTTGTGTTAAGTAATTTTATAATTTAAAGAAACGTCGACAAATTCCGACAAATAAAAGGTTCAGTAATTGCATAATTAGATCTACAAAGGTTGATAATAAGAGGATTGTGATGACTAGTACTACGACGACGAATATAAAATTTTACAGAATTTAAAAGAAATTTGGAGCAAGTATTACCATTGGTAAGTTTCGTCATAAAAGACACATATGCAGTATATCAAGGAAAGTTTGTTATAAAACTCCACTGAAGGACACGTAAACAGAATAACAAGAATTGTTTTTGGCCATAGTTATTCAATAAGAATACTATTAATGTTGTTATATGGTTCCCATATGATTTACCCGTATTCTAAAATAGGTCTAAATAGCCCATCTCTTTATGAAGGCAAGAACAACTCTAGCATTATTCACAGTCATCGTAGTATGAAGAATAAAACACAATTTAGCGTCCAGTAATGTTCCAAGATCAAGAAATTAATCAACCAATCCCAGCTGATGACCTCACAAAGAGTAGTTAACAGCAATAATATTACTTCTAACTCTAACTGTGAAAATCCTCCTTTAATATGACACTTCTCTAAGTGCAGGGCTGTGAGATGCAATTAAAAAAATTTACATATATTTTTCATTAAAAACATCATCGTTTTGATTAAAAAATTTCCAAAGTGGTCACAAATTGTAAATTTTTGCACCGAAGAAATATGAAGATAAAAGTTTTACTCTTAAAAATTTCAATTTCGTACTGAGTGTTGATTTGAAAATGTTTTCCTGCTAAGAGATAATTTTTTTTGTATACCATTTACGTATGCATTGTTTGATATCGGTTTTTATGAACATTTTCTCTCAAGAACTTGTTTAAAAGACCGTCATAAGTGAAAAATCATCTGTGTACCGAGTCCTTGGTTTCACCTCCAAGTTTGCCAGATATGGTTTTCTATTTGGTTTCTATTTGAACTGTGCATCATTATTCTGGACAGTTTGGCTGTCTGCTGTTTAACGTGTTTTAAAAAAAAGTTTTTTAAATTCTTATTTCTTAAATGAATTTGCATGATTAAAAGTACTAAATTTTCATATTATTGTTTCATTTTACAATGACTTCTGCTACAAAATAGCGAATTGTGCTGCTGTAGGTAACCCACCCTTTAAAACTAAAGAAACAAAAAAAGTAAATATTGGGAGGGGTTTTGCTTTTTATGTAAAACTTAAGACTATCTCCTTTTTATATCTCTACGATAACACACACATACAAGTGAGTACATTTAAATATGCATATGTATGTAGAAACATACCCAGATATACACCTAAGAGTGTGTAAGTTTGATTTTTTTCTATTTAAAATTTTTCTAATATTTTTTTTTGCAAACAATTTCGTTTGTATTTTTCATTTTATTGTAACTTTACTAGAGACGTTGGTGGTTGGCTTCACACCAATTTTATTTACACAACTACAATCTTACATATGTATGTATAAAGATATATACATATGTATGTACGTATGTAGATTCCATTTTATTTTTTCGTGAATTTCTCTTAAACATCTTAACTAAGGTTTCTGTAATTGTGTATGAATGCTAAGGAACAGAAGATTTATACAAAGCATAAATATATGTATATCCACACATACACCCCTTTATATGTTTCAATGCGTGTATGTAATATGTTCATTAGGGTGACAGCCAAAATTATTTTCATGAATTTTAAAACTTTTCCAACGGAATATTGTGCCACTAGGTATAAATGTTTTGTGCCGAAAATTTAAGCCAAATAGGAAAACGTTTTCTGGATGCGCATCGAGGTCAAACGTCAGGTGTTTTCATATTTTACAATCTATACGAAATAAATTTGTTGAACTCGTTTATTTTCTTCAATATTTAACGAAAAAACGTAGTTTTTTTTCGTAAAAAATAGTAAAACAAACTTTTTTGGTAATTAACCCTCATATTTCCTTTAAGTCAAAGCGGTCGCAAAAATTGTTAATACATGTGTGTATGTCTTTGGTAGATGGATATTAATAGATGCTTTTTTCAAAAACGTTAATTACAAAACCAAATTTTTGTAGTAAATCACGCTATCTACATCTCAAATATTTTAAAATAGTTAATTTTTCTAGGCAGCAACCATTCTTTTTATTTTCAAGTTTTTCATACATACTGGTTGTCAAAAGTCGTTTAAATTGAAATCTGTGACGTAGGCTGCACGCAAATTTATTTTCAATATGCCCTTCATGCCCCGGTACATTACACCCCTTTTCCACACGCAAAGCTTACTTTACAACGTCTGAATTCAGCTGGGAGAAAGACAGAAAGAGACTGTACTACTACCTCTGTCTTTCACACAGAGTAAAGTAAAGTAAGCTTTGCGTCTTGAAAAGTTGTATTACACTACGCTAGATGGATGGCCAAGTCTATATACTTCTCGAAAATAGCAACTTTTCGCAATCAGTTTCCTGAAGTAACCGATTTCGAAATTAATGCTTTTATAGGAGTAACTGATTTTATTGTAAGTTGTTATTCAAATTTTTGGTTTGATTCGAATAAAGCGGATAAAGCTGCTTTAAATGATATTATTTTTTTTGAAGAAATTGAAAACTACAAAACACTTAATCAAAATATTGCGGAGAAAGCCATTTCAAAGGTATTAAATATTCTGTTTTACTTAAACGAAGAAAGTGGGGGCTTTTGTTTCTTGTTTTGTGGAAAAGATGTCTGTAAATACATCTGGAAATGAAGATGAAGCAATGCCAAAGAAGCTAATTATAAAGAAGGAAAACTTAAAGAGTTTCATATTCAGAGACAACTTTGATATTTTACAAGATTTGTTTTCAAAAAATACCAAAAAATTTTCAAGAGATTTGGAATTTCTATAGAGTTATTCATCAACGATCAATATTATTGGAATGTGATAGGACAGTATGTAAAAGCAAAAAAAACTATCCAAAACTTGAGTGTTGTTAATGATTGCGCTGAAAAAGGCATTCAGTTAATTCAAGAATACCATGGAAAAATAACAAAATATGAGGAACAGAAATAACATTTATATTATAAATTGTTTTAATTTTTTTTTCTCTTTACATGGTTTAATATTTTGCAGGTGGTACTAAAATGTAAGCAGCTGTATTAGAAAAATGCTAATCTACATTCTCTACAACTAGATTTTGATCTGTAGATTTTAAAAACAAAACAAAAACTAGAAATCACCGATCATAATTTTTGTATTTAAAATTAGAAAAATCGAAAAACTTCATATTAATTGAAAATTTGTATCTTAACTTTTTTTCTTGGAATATTTTTAATTTATTTTATCAAAAGTCTACAGAATTTGTATACTTGTGTACATTGATAATAATGACATATATTAAAAATGTTTGCAATAAAATAAGTTATGGGTCACTTTAACCCAAGGAAAATTTGAGGGTTAATGTCAAAAAAAATTGTTTGACTGTCCTCTTTATTGAAAGTCTACATAATTAAGATGTTTTTGTAAAATTATGTATAAAATTATTGTGTTTCCCAACTTTATTTCATACTAACTGTGAAATATGCAAATATCTGACATTTAACCTTGGTGCGCGTGCAGAAAACGTTGTCCGATTTGCCTCAAGTTTTCTGCAGAGAACTTTTAGACCTATTGTTATAATATTCTGTTGAAAAAACTTTAAAATTCAAACATAAATTTTTTTGCATACAAACCATTGTCACCCTAATGTACATATGCATGTATACAGATATACATACATAGTCACATATTTATTTATATTTATTTTATATTTGTGTGAGTGTTACTCTTAGTTATAATTATTTTTGATATCTCATAACAATATATTGCTCAAAACCTACATAGTTTCACCAATTGATTATCTTATCACTTTCTCTAACGCTCTCTTATAGACTTTCAAAAAGTAGACTTAAGTTATGGCTCGAAGGACCACCAGTTGTCATGGTCAATAACTATGCCATTGTATCACCTACTGCAGGTTTTAATTCTTCGACGGCTATAATTTTCGTCATACTGCTCCGCATGCCAAATCATCTCATTAGTATTTAAAGACCTTCAAAATGTGAAGAGCTTCTCAATTGGGTTGTATTTTTTTTAATTTTAACCGATATAAAAAGTGTTTTTTCTGTCTGTCCGTTTGAACCCATCGTATAAGATTAAACTTTAATTAATTATTCAAAATAAAGCTCCATTATTTATAGAAAATTTAACGTGTTCTAAAATTTAAGAATTACAAACATGTAAACTCAGTAAGCTAACAAGGTTTTTCAAAAACACAAGAAACATTAATGTCATCTAACATTTATCCACAATTTTATTTTTCTACGAATTGCATCTAGACGTGATTAAACAGAAAAAATAAGTTATTATAGTTCATGTTCGTAAAGTTATATACTTTATGTACTTCTATTCAAGTGGTTCTTGTTAAAATTTGCCCTCATAAGAATTTAAATGTGAAAAAATGCCAACTTCCTATCCAAAATTGCGGTCGTCAAAAGTATTGAGATCAAATTTTTTTTACCAAATTCTTGTTTCGTAGAATAACTACAATCTGCTCTGTGTTGTATAAATTTGTCATCGTCAGGATATTATCTAATATATAGGTAACCTGCTACTCTATTACTAACCTTAACATATTCGATTTTATTTATCTTCTTTTAATAAAAGTGGGCGGAGCTACGCCTATTAAATTTTTTTACAAACACTTTTAGCTCTAGCAATGACGCGATCACTGAAATCTGATATGAAATTTCAAGTACTTCTACGGTACCGATTCCAACTAAACCTGCAAACAGATTAGTTAGTCTCTTACCCAAACATAAATTTTTAACAAATATAATCAGTGTTGCGAGTTTTTATTCAAGTTCTGTGAAAATATAAATTTTTTATGCGATATGAGTCGGGATAAGAAAGCCCATAAAATTATGTAGTTATTAAAAAAAAAAAATACTATGTAGTGTGGCAAATTTCAACAACGATGACCTTTAAACCAATCGACGCAGTTTTTCTAGTTTAAAGAATAAATTTAATCAACAAAACGCTTCGGCAAGGACTTTTCAAACGGATCAAACGATTTTTAAAATGTTAAGGGTATTCACCGTTTTTAAAGCATTACAAAACAAAATGGAAAACTATTATTCATAAATAACAAAATTATATTTGCTAAGACTTTTGTCTATCTTACTAAAAACTAACAATTTCTAAAAATAAATGGAGATTTTTATTTTTTTTTTTTTTTTTGTAAACTGATATTAGTTTTATAGGCTCTGCAAACATCAGTCTGGCAGATCGGGGGCGAGTATACGTGTTTAGTATTTTGATGTACGTATAGAAAGGTTAAAAAATAACAATAATTTGGGCAAACATTTTGTCTGAAGCAAGTGGGTACATACTTTTAAGTTATCTCATGTGCTTTAGAATATTTATATTTTATTCCGCTAAATATAAATATTATAAAGCAAAGTAGCTAGAAACTAAATCTGGCGACACTGATGATATATCTAATGTTCCATACTGCCTTTTTGCTTTATTTAAGTAGAGGAGGACTAAGGCTTACTAACACATGTCTTGACAGCCTTCTGGCTAAAGCTGGATAGGAGTTACACTGGGCCTAAGTTGACCACATGGGACTCAAAAAAACTTCTGAGGCTTATAACTTTTAGAAAAATTGTCCGATTTTATGGGATAAAGCGTTTTGAGCTAAACTCAAAGTTTTTAAGAAATAATGTCTTCAGATGTGTTTTCGTATCTCTCATAACTGAGAAGATATTTGACTTTAGACTTTTTTTAGTATTTCACTTATAACTTTTTAGTATATTGTTGGATTTTAAATTGGAAGATAGCATTAAATTTTCGACAAAATTTTAAACGAAAACAAGTAAAACAACTTACTATTCGTGAAATCGGGAAGAGGCTAAAAATTTTAAAATTTTCCTGAAAAAGGCATGTTTTTTAAGAAAAAGTATCTTCACTATTTTAAAAATTTTGTGAAAAACTTTGTTTAACGCATACGCTTTTAAACCACATAGTGCTAAAGACAATCTATTCAGAATGTTCTAAGAGCCAATTATTTTGTATTTTGGAAATGTACTCTACATTCAGCAGTGTCCGAAAATCGCCAATTTTAAAAATATTTTTTGTGTTTAAGCGCTTATAAAAGTTGCGACGGTAGATTTTGGATGGCCATACAAAACAACTGGTAGCAACAACCTTATGGGCAACACTGTATTTGATTATACAAGACAACAAAATAGAGGTTTTTTTGTGTTGTTTAAATAAAACTAGCTGATATTTATATATCTTTATGTCTTGATTATGATGGCATCATTGGTTTTTCCCTTTCAGCTAGTATTAAGGATATAGTGACATTTAGCATTTGCATAATTTACATGACTTTTTATATTATTCGCTTATTATTTCACGAACGGCCCTCGAAACATTAAAAAACTTTCTGGATTATTAATTAACATAAAATTCTCTGAGACAATTTTAAATTTTTAGTTGAACTATAGTGAATTTTAATCAGAAATAATTTCTTAGTCAGGCATAAGTTCAGTAATTTCAATTCTTGTTGAATGAAATATTTTTATTAATTAATGTGAGTTTCTAAAGAAGAAAGGAAAAATTAAATTAGACTTTATTAGCTTGGGGAAATACCGATATTTTTTTGTGCAGCCAAGCACTTCATCAGCACCCAAGTCTATCTACTGGGGTAGAGATTGTTATTAACATCAGCTATTTAACGCAAATTTTCAAAGAAATGGAATATGAGAAATATTGTGTATACAATTATTGATTTACCTTTGGTAAACAAGTTTGTAAGTAACACTATTCATTTTCTGTTTTTCCGATTTTTCATTTTCTATTCAAGTTATGCCACTCTACCTAAGTATGTTTAACTATTCTTGCTTATCTTTTACGATCATCACATTAATTATTTTTACTTATTCGATGTACCGTCGGTACATATATACATGTAAGTATTAATGTAGTGGATATTATGTTACATTGTTTTTGCTTTCTACAGTTGATTTTACTTTCCAGTATATGAAATTGTGATTTCCAAGTGAACATATATTTTGTCACGTGCCCATGATTATTTAAGTGAGACAATTTTAAATTTTTAGTTGAACTATAGTGAATTTTAATCAGAAATAATTTCTTAGTCAGGCTTAAGTTCAGTAATTTCAATTCTTGTTGAATGAAATATTTTTATTAATTAATGTGAGTTTCTAAAGAAGAGAAGAAAAATTAAATTAGACTTTATTAGCTGGGGGAAATACCGTTGCTGCACAGAAAAATATCGGTATTTCCCCCAGCTAATACAGTCTAATTTAATTTTTCTTCTCTTCTTGAGAAACTCACATTAATTAATAAAAATATTTCATTCAACAAGAATTGAAATTACTGAACTTAAGCCTGACTAAGACATAAAATTCTCTTTCATTTCTATAGAGTCACATTGATGAGAATATCAGGATATATTACTGTTATTGCAAGGATTTTAAAAATCGTAAGTTTTTAGTTTAGTCCTTAAAATTTTTTTTATTATAATTTTTAAACCTCAAATAGCTGTTCGTTGTTTATTTTTGTCCGCTTTTTACGGAAATAGCTTTATATTTTTCTAGCCCTCTTGTTTAAAAAATATTTTAAGTTTTTCTTTTCTAACGCCAAGCAAAAAAAAAATATATTTTTTATAATACGATGTCACTGATTTTCAAATAGTCTCTATTTTTGGATACGTTGTGATTATATTCTAACAGTTTGTTTTAAAAACCCTTTATAAATGAATTAATTAATTAGTTTTTTTTTTTTGTTAAAAATACACATTTTTTTAATTGATTTTTTATTTCGTAAAAGTTGCAAATTTCAATTTTATATATGTATATTAAATATTCGTATATTTAATTTTATGAAGTAAACCAAAAATATACGATTTTTAACATCCTTGTAAGAACAGTAAGCAAGATATCTTACTCCTTTAATTTCTTACATAAACGTCAAGATTTCCATCGACAACGTCTTATACAAACAGAGTATTAATTTCGAGAAGCAAGCGAATATTCGCAAATACGAATATACGAATATACGTTACATCACTAGCATTGATATATTCATGTGTGTATATATGTACATATCTATGTGTGCAATATTTATGTAAAGACATTAACTTAAAAAAACAAATCCTTATGTATTTCTAACC